>VHKM01000004.1:5090000-6290000 GCA_007210695.1 Neogobius melanostomus | reverse complement strand
TATCTTTAACAAATAACTAAATATCTCGTCTCCGTGCGTCGTTTATACCTCTAAAGCATGTTTGGAAATGCATGGAAATTTAATAGAGCATTCATAGTCTTCTCTCACATTCTCCTAAAACATGTGCCATTCCCTCAATCTTGATTTTGAACGTCACAAATCTAATCCTAATGGCAAAATGTATGTCAAAAGCTGCGCAAATTAGATATTGTTTACCATTTTTTACTGTGCTGCCAATTCATTTGCTAATCTATGTTCTTTGCCATTGTAAGTCCTTAGTTCGGGGTTTACGTCCGTTTCAGTCCATATGTGACAGTTGTGGAGCTACTTTTGAGAAAGTGATAAGAACAAAAAGTAATAAGAACCAATGCAGCTGTGAGGAAAAGCTTTCACGTTTTCCCAAAGTCGAAAAATGTCTCTGCCACAGAACTCATCTCCCCAGTCGTGTCTGCAGTGGCACTCAAGGCTAACATCCCAGCGCACGTTAGACAGCACCATTTCCATGGTGAACAGCGCTTCAATTTACAGCCGTGAACAAGCACCATAAGAAGACTGCAAATTTACAATAAAACATTTGTCTCATGGTTATGGATAAGGAGCTTATACTGTCAGACAGGCAGAGCTCAGTAGTCATTTCAAATCTCCTCACATCGTATTAGAAACCATCAGATCAGTGAGTTCTAAAGAGCCACACGAGAATTGGATACAAGATACTTTTTTTTCAGGAAAATCTAATTTTGCATTCAGCACACTCACACAGTGGGTAGTATTCTCCGTAGCATTCTTCTTTCTTATCACTCCAGGTTAGAACAGCATTGTCTAACCCATATTCTCTACAGTATATAGTGCACATAGTTATTTTATTTTCTCAAAATTGAGCACGACCTTGCCATGCCCTGCTTATCACAATATATTTTTAAAGAGGGGGTATTGTGCTTTTTTCAATCACATAGCACCAGTCTATAGCATACTACAATGATGACGTAACCTTCTGTTGGTCTGTATATGCAGTAAATTAAACTGCCTTGACTAAAATTGCTCTCTCAAAATGGCTGTACTGAACGTCTTGAAATAGGCCTCTGTCTCTTTAAGACGTTTCCAACACGCCCCCTTCAGCACACTGCTGTGGCATTTAAACAACAACACTGTGCGGGGAGGGGCCTCTGCTGAGCTGAGGAGCAGTGGTTGGTGGCTTGGCTGGTGACGAAAGGTCCAGAGGCGTCTCCAGGAGGTGGGGGCGTTCCTAGGAGGACTGAGGCATAGCTACACCTAAAATGGCTGCCGTCTAAGTTTTTACTGATTACTCAAAAATATGTGAATGAGCCAAGGCAACACTCCAGGCATGTGTTTAATGAGGGAATGACATAATAACATGATATAAAGCTTGAAAAGTCGATTTTACATAATACCCCCCTTTAATATGCCGCACCATGTTGGAAAAACAAATATTGTCATCATGTATAGATGTGCGATTAATGTTTTAAAATAAAGATTCAGTTTGCTGTGCACATCCTAAACATTTCTTGTATAGGCCTAAACAACAGGGTTAGCAGGTTTCAAGTAGGGCAGGGCTCATGTTCAACACATGTATTCGCTCTAAAGTAAAATGTCTCAGTCAGCACAGGCTACTGTACCAAAGTAATCCAACACCCACTCACACGGCATTGGCTTGAATTTAGGAGACAAACTTATAATTTATTTACTGCTAACAAATCAATATGTCCAGTGTGTCCAACACCAGTGGTCCAGTGGTTCTCAAACGGTATAGAATCGGGACCCGCCATCCCCCTAGAATGACAAACCCTGATCCAAGCATTGAATTAGTTACTGTATCTATGACATGTCAAATGAAATGTTTTTTCCACAAATTATTGTTGAATTAACAATAAATAATTATATAAAGCTGAAATCATAAACAACTCAATGGACTCAGGAATGTTTTGTACTTTTTAAGTTAATAAATATTGAAAGAAATGTACCCTAGGAAAAGGTGAGCAAGCAAAAATGGTTCCCTGACCCACCAGTTGAAGAACCACTGTTATCAGGTGATTTGAGAGCCTGTGTGCAGCGTCCAGCTCATCAAAAACAGTGTTGAGTGAGTGCACATTTATAATGGTGTAACCCTTGTGCAGGGGCATTGATTATTCATTTTCTAAAAGAAATACAAACTTATTTTACTTCACTCAACAATAGCGAACAAAAATAAAGCGCAAAACTTCAACTTTCAAAGCAACAGCAACTCAAAGTGGTATGTTGACGAAAGCAGCTATCCTAAATGCACTTGATCCAAATCATCTGTCATGTGTGTTAAGTGTTACAACACCCAATTTAACCCACTCCTTCCAAACCAGTGTGCCGCGAGATGAGAGTTCATTAAGTTGTGCCTTGGAAAATGATCCAATTTCACCTGGTCACCAATCTTTCCCCTGCCTTTCTTCAATTGGAAGGAAACCATTGCAAGAAAACCAGCTTGGCGTTTCATAAAACACGTCCTGGTTTCACATAAAGTAAATTGAGTCTAGATTTCAATAAATATACTTCTGTGACATTTTTTGTGACATATGTGTGCCATGGCTGACAAAGGTCACGAAACACTGAACGTTTGATGGCCAAGTTTGACCAAGATAGTGAAGCGAAAGCTGTTGTGACCATCATGTATAGACAGAGATGCATGAATGAGGTTTTTTTTTTTTCATTTTAATCCCCACCCAGGGATCTGAAAAAAGGTATTATTCTGTATTCAATATAATGAAGGAAACTGCATTATATTTTAAAGGTAAGAAACTGATGTAAAATAGGAAGTACTAGTTCTCCTTTTACACACATTCTAAGTCGATCTCTTAGTCACTGTACATGCCGCCGGAGAGCGTCATGAGTCACAGACAACTCAGACAGTAGAGGCTGTTACTCTTTCATCACTCTGAAGATGCAAGTCTATGAAGAGTTGAATTCAACAATATTTTTGCATCGATAGAGCCCAGCTCAGCAACATAGCACCAATACTTCTGCCATGTCTGTCCACATGACCGAAATAACAACAACACAAAAGGAAGCATATCGGCTTACTTTTAAAGAAGACGTCGTAGCAGCATGATGTGGTGGACAGCCCAGAGCTGCATGGCTGAGCACAGAGGTCAATGTTCAACTTTTGAAATCCTTTAGCCATCTTCCTCTGAACCATTTTAAACTTTGAAAGCAGTAGCATGCATGTTTTCCAACAATTTCCAGGAAGCTAAAGGCATGATGCCAGCTCTGTATCATAATCAATGCAATGATGAATCATTTTGTCAGAAAGGCTTTATGTATATGTAGGCTATGAATGAATGTGTTTATTCTGCCACATGTGCACTCTGTCAAAACAGATCTAATAAACTGCAAACACTGCAAGCAAATTTTAGCCCTATCAGCAGTGACAGCCTCTTTGGTCTTATTGTGCTGGTATGCATAGGCTGCAATAAAAAAGGGAGGGGAGAATGATGTTCAAGCATACGTAGGTGGTGTAGGCACATTAAGTTGCTTGTATACGAAATGCGCGGAATAAATAAAGTTGCCTTGCCTTTTCATGAAGTTAAGTCAGGACAGAGAGTTGCTGAGTAATAATTAAGATCAAACAAGAATGTAGCTACAGATAAAGTCTATGTTTATGTCTATGCTCTGAAAAGCTGTTGCCACCGGTGCACAGTAATAAGTTGGAGTAAGTTTTAGAGGCCTAATACTCCTTGAATCAAATCCATAAAGTAACGACATGCAGAGAACAGTAAAATCCTTTTCCCCCTGGGATGTAGGCCGTGAGACGGAGGGTTGATCGGTACCATTTGAGGGATTAAACCACATGGTGATTTTTGTGTAGATATACGCATGACCAGGGGTTAAAGTGGGCAGGAAAAAAAAAGTTAATGATTGCCACTTGCGAAAGTCTGCCGGTGAGATAAATCAATGCAATAAATACTAGGTTGGGTAGTTTTATTATTAATTTGCTGAAGCTGCGCTGGACAAAAGTCCACTCTTCAGAATCTGGAGAAATAATCATAAGATCAGCAGCAGGTCAGTCCGCTCCTCATGCGTGCAGGTTTAATGCGCCTCAATATAACAGCATTTATCACGAAATAATGAACTTTATCTTTATCTCCAAGCTTTAGGCCGCTTTTTATTTCGCATCAATCAGCCTCATATTTTCGGTTTTACAAATTAATTTAGGAAGCATAATGAAGAGAAAAGGCGATAAACAGTGCGGCGTTACGGCGCAATGTCGACCTTGTTCACAAAGTATTTCCTCTGATCTGATCCTCTGAATCTGCCCGCGGTTTAAAAGGAACAAAAGAGTCGTGAATCCAGGCTAAAGTTGAGTCTTCAGACTCGTGTGGAGCCTGTGTCTCCTCCTCACTGCTCAGCGCGATGAGCAGCTACAAACGGAGGAACAACAGGGGCAGAGCTGACACGAGCAGCAGAGGGACTGGGGCCCCACAGCAGAGGGGCCCCACAGGGAAACATTTACACAGGATTTTGACAGTAAATTAAACAATAAATAAATAGATAAAATAATAAAAGTCTATTTGAAGCTATCAAACTCAGTGTTGCTTCTTTCTTTTTTTTTTTTTTTTAGGAAAATAATCATAATGTTGACAGTTCTGATCCTCATCACTGTATAAGGCTAATTCAAACAGCATATTTTTGCCTTAAATACACCAGATTGCACTAAATTGTTAGCCTGGCTAACGCCAGACTGCTGTGTGCGCTCGAATCCTTTCGAACTTCACAACAGTCTGGGGACCATGGCCGACATTTTTCCATGGATTTGGGTACCAATCACAGAACGAGGAGGGACGGGAAGACGATGACGCGCTATTTGACATACGGAAGCTTGTAGTTTGTTTAGGGATAAAAAAAAAAATTAAAAAAAAAAATTACGGATCTAACATGACAGCAGCAGACGCGATGCCATCTTTCCTCAGGTCCAAAGCGCTTTACAGCAAGGAACCAGTCACCCATTCACTTTCTCATTCATACACCAGTGTACACAGACACTGTAGGCAAGGAGGGTGAAGTGTCTTGTCCAAGGACACAACAACAGTGTTCTTCAGGGGCTGGGATTCGAACCCCTGACCTTCCAATCATGAGACTACCCACTCTCATAGCTATGCCATTGTTTTACACAAATGCAATTCATGCTAACCTCTTACAAAAGGTACATTTTCACCCACTGTACTTATTTACTCTTTGATTTGTGGCATAGTGCATGTTATACATCTGTCATCTCACAGACTCGATCTTCAATCCATGACCAACAGGGCTAGGTGCTTGAGGGTCCCTTTCCAAGCCTCTCCTCCATAATACAGCCTGGTAGTTAGCTCTTTGGGCATGCTTCACTAAGCAGTCTCGGCATGGTGGAAGCTGATGACTTTCTATCTCACCCCTCATAGCACAAAAGTGTTTATTTTTTGTACAAAGGTGCCCAAATTGTGTCATGGAAAGCAAAAGACATGATCAAACATTTGTGTCCTCTGAGCAGATAACAACAGCATTATACCCCTCTTCAACTGCATGGGTGGCATGGAAAGAAGACGGCCATCAGCTTCTTCTTGTTGGCACTGGAGACTTGGAAATAACTCACACTGCCCTGAGCTGTGATTCTAAAGCACTCATCACCGACAGTTGCAAAAAGAGTTTTCTCTTTGAGCAGTTCCCTGCATTTGGACTTACTTCACTCCTTCACAGAATAAGATTAAGTTCGGCTGTTCTGTCCACACTGACTCAGTGCCATTGAAAAGACTTGGCAACATCTCTAACGGTAACTTCAACACCTTTTATAACATGAAGACAGATATGGAGCGTAGTTCACATCGTCATAGGCGAAACACCATGGTAGGAGTAGGAGAAGATGTCAAAAGTCCAAATTCCTTCACGTGAAGATTGTTAGAAGACCAAGGACTACATCCTCCACAAATTCCACATATGATATCCAGCAAGCTGAGAGATCTCCATTGCTGTGGCGGAGGTCTAGAACACCTCCAAAAGTCCAAAAGTGGACTGTTCAAAACTGAATGTCAAACAACTGGCCAAAGCAACCGCCTGCGCTAAAAAGAGTTGACCTCATACATTTTTTCAAAATTGCTAGTCTGGTCTCTAACTGATTAGTGAATTCTGACCCTGCCAGTCTCATCATGGCTTCATATTGCACTTGTGTACTGTGCACGGTAATAGTGTTTCCCATCCATCACCCCACTTATGGGTCCCTCAGCAACTATGCCAGCTTCAATGCAAACATCCCTCAGCCCACCATCCTGAAATCTTCTCCCAAGAATAGACAATGCATTGCAGATTGTATGAATTGTCATCAATCAATGATTTTGTATAGTCCAATATCACAACAGGAGTTGCCTCACAGGGCTGCACTAAATATTAAGGCAATAGAGGGCTGAATCCAGATGCAACTCTTAAAGATCGCTTAAAGATCTCATACAACGTGCTCTTTTCAGTAGCTGGCACATTTGTGGTAAGGTGCTACTAAACCCTCTCAGATTTCTACTTTGTCATGGATTATTTTATCACGGATCTTTAAAGGATTATCTTATCTTATGTTGAAACCAGTCCAGCTTGGGACAATTTGATGTTCAGCTTGTGGCTGCCTCATAAGGATCCACACCATGTTTTGCACTGAGGAAATCTGGCTTGACTCTTTCATCTCTCGGGCATAATCATTCCATTCCATGAGTGGATGTGGTCCAACACGTGCTTCAGCCACATAAGCATCTAAAGTAGTATGTTCAGCCTCAATTGAAATCTACTGTAGCTTTTCAACTCTTGGAAGTTCAGCACTGGGCAGGTGAGGACCCCATACACCTTTGCCTATACTGCTATGCCATTAACCATGTGTGATGTCTCCTTTCCAGTGATTGTCTCCTTTAGTCGATCAATATCTGCTGCCCATGCTGGATTGGTGAAGATATGTGCCTTAATGGAGGCTGGAATCATTGCCTTTCGATTAAGTCCTGCTGCTAGTTTTTGCAAGCACAAGGCAAATCGTATAGAATTACATATAAATACGCTATATAAATAAAGATCATCTTCTTCTTTTTCTACATGAAAAAAATCCAAATTAGAAAAAGCATGGGATCAGATAATATATCATGTCACCATACACTATGTTCAGTTGAACGATTTTCACGATTTTCAACATAACGTTTCTCAGCCCCCCAGCGACCTAGAAAGGTGGTTGGCACGTCATATTAAAGCCCAGACATTGCTCTTTTCAATGCAAAAGACAAGTCTCCATCACAACCCGTTTCGGAGATATACAACCATTCACCTAATCGATCTGGCAGTTAACTTTTTTAAGATTACACAGCAAATTATAATGATGGACAAGCCATACCTACTCAGTTTCTCTGAAAAGCCAATGAATGTTGGTTCTGTTATTGATGGTCTGCAAGATCCTGCACTTGCAAAAGAAGAGAACAACCATTTGGATTATAGAGGCATTTTTATCTCTAGTAGTCACTGAACACCGTATATTGAGATGGGATGATACAAGTGTTGATTTCTCATGAAAACTACCATGGATCAGATGCTATCACACATTTTCCAACACTAGAGATGTGTACCTTCATGAAATCAAAAGGAAATTTAATCCCTCAAAATGGTACCGGTAGCCCAAATTTGGGGTCCCGTCTCATGGCCTATGGGCTGATCTAACTAACTTGGCGTAAGCTTTAGCGAGGCTACTTTCAATCGTTGATGTCACAACACCAATGCAGCGTGTAGCAAGCCAAAAGTTACGAGAACATGCAAAACCTGTGGGAAATTCTTTCGAAAGAATCTAACCAGTGCATATGTAGTTAAAGCCAGATAATTACCTGGTGGTGTAAAAATGTGAGCGGGCGAGCAGTTTTGAGAGCGGAATGAGAATAAGAAGACTGAAGTCGCCCAGAAGTCCCGTAGCAACTTTACCAACCATCCGCGACGAAGCCATGTCCTGCCTGTTTTCGGATCACAGTGGCGTTAGAGGCATTACTTTACAGGAGATGTGTATGAGGGATGTGCTCCTGTGCTCCGTGTTCATTCAGTGCTGGCGGAAGGCTGTAAATAGGAAGAGAAAAGACATAATATGCGCTCTGGGGAAGAGAGAGGGCGGTGCAGGGAGCAGAGCAGCATACCATTTCCTTCCTCCTGACTGACTAAGCTCAGGCTGCTGCCTTTTGTCTAATAATTCTCCTGTGTTGATGTACTACACAACCTTCCAGCAGGGACGGAAGCACTGCCCTCACACACACACAATTCAAGTTGTGTACAGCGTAAGTTAAAATGCAGTTAAGTTATATGTTAGGCTATATGTTTTATGTGTAATGCTGCATGATTGAACCGAAAAAAAATCCTAGTTTGTGAACCTGTTCACTAACAATGGCAATAAAACCAATTCTGATTCCGAAAAGTTTTTGTTGACCTGCCAAACAAGTCTTAGCTTACGGTGTAAATGAGTTTGCTTTTAATTTCTCCCCGTATTTGCGAAGTAGTCAGGTTAGTGATAACGTGCAGCATTAGACAGTAAGATGTTTTGCACATTGGACCAACACACTGACAATGTTTCAGAGGAATTCTAGTCGGAATGCCCCACGGCCTGCACTGCTCCGGGGTCGGCCCATTAGTCTGACAACCCATTAGTCCAACGTCTCATTATTCCAAAATGTCCCATTGAGTAGGGTTTGAAAAATAAAATTAGGTTCAGGCAGGAGTCCACTGACCTTAAGGTTAGGGTCAATGGTTGTATATGGCTCTCTATTCCACAACATAACTGGGTTCGAGATGTCGGAATAATGGCACCTCTGTGTCAATGGTACATTTTCAGAATAATGAGAAGTCGGACTAATGGGTTCGGACCAATGGCATAGCCATTGGTCAATGTATTCTTTATTTCTTAAATATTTATGTACAGGAGAAATATACAGACTTGACCAAATAGGTGGGGGAAAAAACCAAGTCCATACTGAACCCTAACTCATGAAATACTGAAAAAAAGAACCTACTGACCTAATCCACTGAACATACTGAACCTAACCCAACTGAAAAAACCCCCCACTGAACCCCCTACTCCATACTACTGAACTATACTAACCCTAACTACCAAACTGACCAACTGAACCACAACCCAACTAACACTGAACCCACCCACTGACATACTGAACCCTAACCCAACTGAACTACTGAACCCTCCAACTGACTACTGAACCAACCAACTGAACATACTGAACCCTAACCCACTGACATACTGAACTGACTACTGAACCCTAACTCCAACTGAACATACTGAACCCTAACTCCAACTGAACATACTGAACCCTAACTCCAACTGAACATACTGAAACCCTAACTCCAACTGAACATACTGAACTAACTAAACCCTAACCCAACTGAACATACTGACCTAACCCAACTGAACATACTGAACCCTAACTCCAACTGAACATACTGAACCCTAACTCCAACTGAACATACTGAACCCTAACCCCAACTGAACATATGAACCCTAACTCCAACTGAACATACTGAACCCTAACTCCAACTGAACATACTGAACCCTAACTCCAACTGAACTTACTGAACCCTAACTCCAATGAACATACTGAACCTAACCCTAACCCTAACTAACTCTACTGAACCCTAACTCCAACTGAACATACTGAACCCTAACCCCAACTGAACATACTGAACCCCTAACTCCAACTGAACATACTGAACCCTAACTCCAACTGAAACATACTGAACCCTAACCCCAACTGAACATACTGAACCCTAACCCTAACTTAACCCTAACCCTAACTCCAACTGAACATACTGAACCCTAACCCCAACTGAACATACTGAACCCTAACTCCAACTGAACATACTGAACCCTAACTCCAACTGAACATACTGAACCCTAACTCCAACTGAACATTACTGGACCCTAACTCCAACTGAACATACTGAACCCTAACTCCAACTGAACATACTGAACCCTAACCCCAACTGAACATACTGAACCCTAACCCAACTGAACATACTGAACCCTAACTCCAACTGAACATACTGAACCCTAACCCCAACTGAACATACTGAACCCTAACCCCAACTGAAATACTAACCCTAACTCCAACTGAATACTGAACCCTAACCCAACTGAACTATGACCTAATCACTGAATATGACCCTAACCCCAACTGAACATACTGAACCCTAACTCCAACTGAACATACTGAACCCTAACTCCAACTGAACATACTGACCCTAACCCCAACTGAACATACTGACCCTAACCCAACTGAACATACTGAACCCTAACTCCAACTGAACATACTGGACCTAACCCAACTGACATACTGAACCCTAACCCAACTGAACCTACTGAAACCTAACTCCAACTGAACATACTGACCCTACCCCACTGACATACTACCTACCCACTGACATACTGACCCTAACCCAACTGAACCTACTGAACCTAACCCAACTGAACATACTGAACCCTAACCCAACTGAACATACTGAACCCTAACCCCAACTGAACATACTGACCCTAACCCAACTGAACATACTGAACCCTAACCCAACTGAACTACTGAACCTAACTCCAACTGAACATACTGAACCCTAACCCAACTGAACATATGAACCTAACTCCAACTGAACTGTGAACCCTAACTCCATAACCCCAACTGAACATCTGAACCCTAACCCCAACTGAACATAGTGAACCCTAACCCAACTGAACATACTGAACCCTAACCCCAACTGAACATACTGAACCCTAACTCCAACTGAACATATGAACCCTAACCCCACTCAACTGAACTACTGAACCCTAACCCAAGTGAACATACTAACCCTAACCCTAACTCCAACTGAACATACTGAACCCTAACCCTAACTGAAAATACGGAACCCTAAACTTAATGTAGTGGTTTTGTGGCCTAATCTGATAGGGGTTAGACCTAAACTTAAGGATAGCGGGGGTTAAATCTAAACTTAGATGGTCCCGACCTAGCCTTACTTTGTGCCCTCAAACCTTCCAAATTGTAATCCTACACCTGACAGGGGCATTTAGACCAACTGGGTGGGTCATTCAGACTAATTAGGCCAGGTCTTTCAGACTAATTAGGCCGGGGCATTCAGACCACACAGCGGGACATTCAGACCAATAGGTGTGGGGCATTCGGACTGGGGCATTCATGGAATGGGGTATTCAGACCAGCACCCGTTTCAGAGTTTACTATTTTAACGCATGCTTATTGTAGCCTATAGATTACTGCTGCCAGATCATTTCTGCGAGATCAGTTGGAGTCAGATTTGGCCCCTGTATAGGACATAGGTTGCTCTAACCCTCTAGTGAGAAGAAACAATTAATTAATAGCCTACAGTTACATTTATTATGAACATTTCTCCTTTGTCACTATTGTAGCTTATGCACTACCATAGACTACCCAAAAAGGGAACCATAATGTGGCCCTAGGTTTAAAATCTAATGAGATAATGCAGGTCATTTGAACTCAACTGAGCAAAGCTATAGGCCAGTCAGGCCAAGGGGCCAAAACTGGCCCTCCAGCACAGAACCTCTGGCCCTCAGATAATTTAGAGAAATATTAAGCTTCTTCTCAGAGAATACAGGAACATTTTTAGAGTCAAAGTACAAATAAATGTGAGAAAGTCATTTACTTTAAACTTTCCAAACAGAACACCCAATGAGGTCATATATTATGTACAACACTGGCATTTGTAGAATGTGGTGCTTTACTTTAATTGGCAGGGTCAGCCCTTAGTCTTTATACAATGAAGGACTTTTGCCACCTGTCTCAAAACTGACTTTATAAAAGATCATCACCACAGTAGACCTAATCCAGCACACTGCATGGTGCACCACATATGGCTGTGCCTGCACAATCGCAACTGTGGTATATCCACCACCAGTTCTTCCCCATAAACCATGTACCCTGCATTATGTCCTAATATGGACGTGAGTCTGCAGTCCTCAGTCATTCAATTAATCAATATGTACAGTACCATTCCATTGTGCTCATGTTGTGTGTGCAATGCAATATGTAATTTGCTGCATGTGTCAGACATATTACCCAGTTAGCAATAAGCAATTAGATATCTCAGTATCGCTGACTAAGAACCAAGCTGGTTGAATGAAAATGAGATTAACATCAGTGAACTTGCAACTGATTCTGAGTGTATCGCTCCATTAATATTTAAAGGAGGCACTTGATGAGCTTCTCTTGGCAAGCAAAGGTCTGTTAATTGGATGTAAGCACTTTCATTCCATTACTTCATTACTTTTGTTTGGGACTACTTTTATATAGATAATTTTATTAAGTATAATAGTATCTCAGAATGCAGAAAGGGAAACATGAACCAACTGTATAGATTATATGCCAGTGGTAATTTGTTTTATGTGTCCCTCAGTTTGCAGCCCACTGGATTTTGCCAAAATGGTGAAAGTCATGAATACTCCCCAAGAGAAGAGGGAAGGGGATCAAAGCAGAGCTGCAAAAATCAATACACTTTTGGACAAGAGGGTAAGATTGTACATTCTCGCTATTTTATAGGACAAAAGTAGCTGATTTTCATTTCTAATACGTATATTTCCTGGTGATAAAGAAAAGCTGTTAAATTAATGGTCTCAATTAATAGGAGACATTTGTCTAAAATTAATTTAAAAGTAGAGTGTCTGGAACAGCCCACGGTGGACCGGTTGGGGAAGCTGCAAAATATCTGCAGCCATGTTCAGTCCCGGAACCGACAATTTGCTGAATGTCTCTCCCTGCTCCTCCCCCCTTTCACCTTATAGTGTCTAATGAAAGTAGTTATTAAATGACAAATATTAGTAACTGTTAATAATTAGACTTTAGAATTTAAAATTACATTTAAATGTTAAATTACTACGCTTAACCATTATCCTGGGTGCTCCTGATTAAAAATAGCTGTATGTGTACAACGTGCATTTTCAGCATCTGGAACAAGGCCGCCATCTTGTGTACATATGACAGCATCGCACAATCATCATCATTCACACTCAGTGCTATTTACATGTGGGTACAGTTATGTTTCAATTTCAGCCAATCAGAAGTGAATATTTTAAACTCAGATATAGATTTAAGTTCTGTGGGTAGTTCCACAACTTTGCACTTTTGTACTTAATGGCAGACTGACCACATGAAGTCTTGCAGTGAGGAATTGTGCAGTTGTTATTGATGGAGCCTGTGGTGACTGTGTTACTGTGTTGTCTCTGGATTAATGACGAGCGGCTCAGGTGCTAGGTTTGATGTTAGATGAGAAGCATAAATCACTAAGCTTTCAAGCATAGCAATTTATATTCTAAAGATATTTTAGTGATGGTAGCGGATCTACCTTTCCTCAACAACTCCTTGTCAGCCTCTGTCATGCATCAATTTAACTAATCGGTGTGAAGTGTGATTTAATTCTCAGTAGAGATTTATAATGTTAAATGTTAAATGAATCACTTTTATTAAACACATTTATTATATATATTATTCAATGTTCAAAATGAAAATATACTGAATAAGACCCACCCCACTCTGATGGCACTGTGTACAGTTAAGGTCTAGAGCAAGTTAAATGTTACAAACTGTTCAGTGCATATACTGTATATGCAGGGCAAAACAAATGGTGTTCGATAAACCTGTTGATCTGTATCTGTTTGACTTCTTTTGTGTTTGTTGGTTTACATTGGATGTCATACGCTAAATACAAGAATATGTTATGGTGCATCTGAGCAGCCGTTTGAAGTGCTCAGAGTGTGTAGCTAAGGTAATTGTGTCTGACAGCAAGTGATATGACGATGAGGAGCTCATTGGATCAGCTCCTGCCCTGCCTCCGACCCCCTGCTGCTCACTTACTTCTCTTCTCCTGTAATTGACCAGGCCTCGTCTCCCTGGGCCACATTGTTATAAGTTATTAATATAATGATAATTTGATACTAATAATTAAGTGATGGTCTGTAAGACTGCAAAGGAATGAGAGAGAGAGAGAGAGAGAGCGAGAAAGAGAGAGAGGAGAGAGAAATGAAAAATAACAAGCTTCCTCCCTTCCTTCCTGATTGACAGGCCGCTTCACAGGAAGACTCATCTCATTAACCAAGTGATGGCAGCAGGGATTCTGACGAGTAGCTGAGATCAGCAAAGGGTTAAGAAAAATAGACAAAATATAATCAGCTAAAGGCCCTATACTAAATTAGTTGTGTCCTTCTTCAGTATGTTGTAACTCAGTAATGTGTGCAAAAAATACTCTGCATCTATTATAAAGCTTCTTATCAATGTTGTGAACTTGCAGGCTAGTTTGTTTGCATTTCTGTGACAGTCACCCTGAGAAGGGACCCTGCAAATTGTAAAATCATTCATCATCATCATTTATCAGACCTAAGTCCATATACTGTACTTATCTTCGTCCTTATAAACTCCTGTGAAGATTTAGAAGCCAGGAATATCCCTCTAAGATTACTTCTGTTACATCAAAAAAATGAACATAACATATAGAAATACTACGTTTATTTTGGAATGGAATATGTCTTAGGCATAACTTCCAAAGGTGTCCACTAGAGGTCAGCCTCACATCAGCAGATTACTGTCATTGAACGGATCGGAGAGTGTTGTGCACTTCATTTGAAATCAGCTGCTTTGTTTGTGTTCAATATTCACCCTTTCATTAACTGAAGCAATACAACCACCAGGCACACTGCCAATACTGTCTAAAGACTTGTTTTACTTATTATTCTACCTTTCACAGGCTAAAATACACCAGCTTCTATCAGTTATCCATTTTACTTAGTAAGTTTATTCATGCACGCTGCTTGTAATGGATAAAGCACAATGCCATTCATTCAACTGGTTTAAGTTTAAAGCACAAGATCCCAGCCCAGCATTGTGGGTTTCATTCAACCCCTCACTCTGAACTGTCAAATTAAAAAAAGAATCAATCTCCATCCTTCTTTCTTCTGTGTGATGATGTGCTTGTCTTCTAAGCTTGGTTAGTTGCTAAATCTCTTTTAAGCGGCAAACTTATGAAAAATCAAGCCACTCTGAACTTGGTCTGTTGAAAACTTTGGATTTTGTGTTAAGAGATTTTTGGGTGAAAAACAGTTTGGGAAACATGCTTCTCCCAGTTTGCATCTCTAGGGAATGGTTGATCTGAAGCTTGACAAGGCCCGTACAAGTCTCCTGCTACCGTGGGAGAGTACATTTTGTCTTTCATGCACCAGCGGTTTGGGACCGGAGAGGAAGGGCCAGCAGAGAGGAGCCCATCTACTTGAGCTGCATGTATTTTTGTAGACTCGCCGAAGACTCAACTTAATCTAAGAGCACATCAAGCTTCTTCATGCAAGCTAAACCGTCTCTTGTTCTTATACCAAAGCGCTCATAAACGCCTTCAGGGAGTTGACAGAGAAGAAATAACACAAACAAAACCAAACATGTTTGCTTTTATCTTTTAAGTAACTATTTATGCTTATACAATGATCATTCAAGAGTTGTATGTACAGATGTATGACATGGAAAGAATATGCAAGATTGAAATGCTTTTTGTAGTTGTTCATTTCTGGGATGGTGCCAATCTTCGCTAAACTGTGCTTTTTTATTTGAGTGGTTGGGCGAACATGAGATTAACAAATGGCCTGCACCAGTATGTTTTTGATTTATTTTTCATGGCTCTTGATGTGAGCAAGGGACTGAGGGACCGCTTGTATACTCCTGTGGACCAGTGGTGTAAACAGAAGTCAGTGGCAACCAGTCTTTCCATCAGGAGAGGAGAGAGGAGAGGTGTGTTGCCCCATGGAGATCCTGGTGGTTCTGAAGCCAGAGATGTGAATAATAGAAAAAGTGTGGACCAGTCTTCAGAGGTTCCCTGCTCTTCAATTCCCTCCATTGCAGCTAGGAAGAGGATATGCACACAACTTCTCTATTCACCATCACTAATTGCACACTAAACTAAACCTTTTTTTTTTAATGTTAAAATGTTAATTGGATGTTGTTGTTGATGAAATGATAATAGTACAAGTATGAAGTATTTATTTATCCTTTTATATGCGTATGGTCAGAGGGCTATACATAGACAACTGTGACTGTTGTGGTTTTCGAAAGCCTTGTCCCAGTTTTTTGCCCCACTAAGACTGTAGACAAATGTATTCGCTGATGATGTAACGCTTTGACCTAGTATGGACACAACAACATAAAGCCAATTCATTACTTGCCATCACTGACATAGATCTTGTTCAGCCTGATAACAGGGAAGCCTTTATTTATTAGTAAGTTGTGATGTCAGGGCGAAGAGTAGAGTGAGTGACGTTCCTGTGGCCTCCCGATATACAGCGGGAACCATATTTTTACATACACTATATAAAAGACACATTTGCATTTTTCTCACTGTCTGACATGAAACCAGAATTAACTTTTTTTTTTGTTACTTTTACAAAACCAAACGTTTACATACATTTCATTAATATTTGGTAGCATTGCTTTAACTGTATAACTTGGTCAAATGTCTTGGATATCTTCCACAAGCTTCTCACAATAGTTGGCAGGAATTTTGGTCCATTCTCCAAACGAACTGGTGTAATGAGCCAAATTTGTTGGCCACTTGCGTGCACATGCCTTTTCAGCTCTGCCCATACATTTCCAACTGGACTGAGATCAGAACTTTGTGATGACCACTTCAAAACATTGACTTGTTATCCTTAAGCCACTTTGTATTGGCCATATGCTTTGAGAATTATTTGGAGACCCATCTGCACCCAGGCTTTAACTTCCTGGGTGCAGATGTCTGGTGATGTCTCCAATATTTCCACATAGTTTGTTTCTTCATGATGTCATCTATTTTGTGAAGTGTACCAGTCCTCCTACAGCAAAACACCCCACAGCATGACACTGCCACCCCCGTATGTGACAGTTGGGATGGTGTTCTCAGGCTTGCAGATTCCCCTCTTTCCTCCAAAAGTGACCATGGTCATTATGGCCAAAACATTCATTTATTTTTTCATAAGATCACAGAAATTATGTATCAAAAATTAAAGTATTTTTATTTGCAAACTCCTAACTGGCTTTTTGATGTTTCTTTTGAATTAAGAGCTTCTTCCTGGCAGAGTACCCTCTCAGCCCATCAGTACAGTACTTGTTACACTCTGGATGATGACAAACTCTTACCAGGTTCAGCATCTTCACCAGGTCTTTTGCATTTGTTCTTGGGTTGATATTCATTTCAGACCACAGCACGTTCATCTCTGGGACACAGAACCCGCCTTCTTTCTGATCTGTATGATGACTTGACATTTCCATCATTGTTTGAACCAATGAACCTGGCCCTTCAAGTGTCTTGAAATTGCACCCAAGGATGAACCAGACTTGCTTGTGCTTCCAAGAACATGACATCGTCATCTGGGCTTTCCCAAATTGTTGAAAGTATAGGAATCTTAGTGTATGTAAACTTCTAACTTTGTAAAAAGTAACAAAACATTTCTAAAAAATTCTGTCTCTCATTCTTCTGGCATTTAGCAATATATATATTTTTTAAATTCTACTTGACCTAAAAAAAAAAGGAAAAAAAAGAAAGTTAATTCTGGTTCCATGTCAGTTAGAAAGTGTACGTAGACATATGGTTCCGCTGTATTGTCCTCAGTGTCAATGGTAGATTCCGGTTGTTAAAGCTTGCCTGTTGTTGGATTTGAACAGTCTTTGACTCCATGCTGAGAGGAATAACTTTTAGTTGGGTCACTTTAGTGACATATTTCTTTGTGTCATGGACATTTTATATAAGGAACAATCATCTATTTTCTTCTTGATAACCAAATAACACTTTCCAGTCAAACCACCAAACCTGCAGGACTTATTTTTGTGGGAGAGAATTGGCTATTCCCAAGTTATTATTCTCACCATTTTAGATTTTTTTTCTTGTTATTCCTATATTTAATGCATCTAGCCTATTGCCAAAAGGATATCACTGTATCAGAAATTAGAAAATTATAACAATGATTTACACCCTGCTTTTACAACGATTCCATTTAAAGCTCTCGGGACTTAACTTATGAAAGATTCACCACAGCCACTCCTTGTATGCATCTTTTTGTGCATCGCATCACTGAGAACTGACGCAGTAAAAGGAGTGATATTCAAAGGCTGCCTGTCTCCCAGGGCTCTCCCTTTACCCTCACCACTGCGGAGGAATCACAGCTCTCTGGACGTCACAGAGGCCCATTGAAGTTGGGAGCCTGCTCTGGAGCACTCCCTCACCCCAACGGTGGCAGCCTTCATTAGAGCTGTCAGTCAGGCCCTGGAGACGGGGCAACGCCGCGGGGCACCCTCAGGGCCCAATCAGTGGCCCTGGTCCCCAGGAAAGGGCCATCAAACAGCCCCTGGAAGATGATGCTGTAACTCTTCGTCGGCAAGCTTCCCTCATCTCCCATTGATCACATGATTAATAGCGCAGCTCTGCATTTGGAGGCCAGCGTTTTTGAACTCTGATGCAAAGCTGCCGTCTTGTATTTTTAATCACCGGCTTCATATTGACTTCGCCATGGAAATGTGCACCATGCTGTCTGTGTAGGAGCAGCCTTATTCAAAGCACAATCATGAAATAGGCCCAAACTTCTCTGACAAACAACTCCCCAGCAGCGGAGTGGGAAACAGGAGCTCCACTTTGTTATTTTTCCGCATCATTTTAGTCTTTGTGCTCCCCGTGTGCGCCGGCTCAACAATGAGTCACATGACGCAATGAAATAAATGAGCCAGTGGGTGTTTCTCTGTCGACAATCCCAAATCCTAGAACAATGAGATATCCACGAAATCACGGCGCACACCATTCAAATGCAGGAGCAAACAGAACCCAAACAAAACAAAGAGAGCGCCTTTGAAGAGCGAAAAACTCAGACTGCCCGAGTTCCTTTCAACAATATACACACGGCAATATTCTCAGCACCAGCGTGTTATTCAGAGTGTTCCTTAAATATTTGGAGAGAAGGAGGAGAGATGAAACACGGCTAGAACAATGGGACTTTGGGGTTTTGTTTTGGCGTCCGTGCACCTCGCCCCGCCGGCCCTTTTGTAGTGTGCATTTCTGAAGAGCCTCTGGAACAGGTGGGGTGATTGCACGGCTCTACACGCACGCTCCTCCCTTCCCTCTGGCTTTGGATTATCTAGGGCTGCACAATATCTCGCCAGATTTTCACTTTAGTTTAACAATATTCGGTGACATAATAATCACTCTATATGTTTCACTTGTTAAATATAGGTCATAGAAACGTCACTGCGACCAGGAAGTGACTGGGCGACACCGTACTAGTGCCGCTGTATCAATCACTGTGCGACTGATAGTTGCCACATGACTTTGCATCAATATGGCAACCTCCAGCAGCCGCCGCTAATCACATGTCGGAAAAGACTGATTGGAAAGAGCTGCCGATGATGGCTTCTGAGCTACAAGTTGGAAACCCTTGATCTAATAAGCAAACCCTATTCACTTATAAGAACAATCCAATTAAATTTCAATCTTAAGTTTCAATCTTTAATTTGAATCCCATAAAAGTGACTCTCAAGTCGTGTTCCATGTGAAGCGCCGGCTTTAATCCAGTGACGTGGACGGACTTTGACCATGCAAAGGGCTCTTTATGAATAATAACGTGTTGATAAAGTGAGTTGAAAAAAATACTTTGTCTGTAAATATATGCATATGAATTAAATACTAATCTATAATTCATCATAAACAAGATCACTGCTGTCAAGAGCTGTAGCCAGACGACTAAGGAGAAAGGATATTGTTTATGTAAGCTCTCCTCTAATGAAAAGGGCCACATATTCTCTCTGGGCTAAAAAAAAAGTGAGGAGAAAAAGACAGGACAACTCACCAAAATGTTGTGCAGAAAGTTTCTTGGCCTCATTGTTCACCCTGCCTGCTTTGTGCTTCCAGGTGGTAGTACTGCCTTCCCACCACTGGATGAGGCTTCAGTGCAAGTAAAACTGAGATGATCTGGACAAGACAGGTGGGGTGAAGGTATGTTTGTGGGTACTTTGTAAATGTAACTATGAACAAGTCACCTCTACTCTACATGTCTTTTTTTTTATCTATTAATCGAATGCAAGAAACAACAACCAAAGTAGTGTTTGACCTACACATTCTCAATGAATTCAGGAGAAAGCCCTTGGACCATCAGGTATCCCGTATCATGCGCCCTAAGATATTAGTGACTTTTGAGATAAGGGAACAAAAAGAATAGCATTAATAGGGTATCAAAAAGAGAAGGGAAAAGCGCTTACTGGACATCCACAGAATGTAATAAATTAATAATTAATAGGGTGACCAGATTTCCCAACAAAAAAACTGGGACAATATTCGGGAATCGCCCGCAAGGGTTCCAGATCTAAACTGTCTCTGCCCACGACGAATGGTAAAACTGTCAACGACTTATGACATGCACCAATCTGCATCCTGAATTGAGATTTTGAATTGGTTTACACTTGGTAATTGATATTCACATGGGCCAAAGACATTCATTTTCAAGCGAAGTATGCGATTTTGGGGAGTACATTGGCCAAAACCGGGCCAACTGGGACAGATTACGAGTAAAATTGGGACAAATCAATGGTTTGGAGAAATCTATTGGGACGTGGGACAAAGGACTCAAAACTGGGACTGTCCCGTGTAAACTGCGACATCTGGTCACCCTAAGCATGAACAATGTTTATTAGCTAGCCCTCCATTAGATCTAATGTTTGTTTATGAGAAAATACTAAACTATACTGTTGAATATAGGCTTGATTTCATGCATAAAATTGTATCTTGAGAAGCATATATCCTCCGTCACTTCTTGTAACAGCCCCATTTTAAATCTTCTTCTCTCCTGGGGTCTGGGGGTGCCTTTGGTCAGTGTGTAGCGGCAGTCGGGGTAATCCTCAGTGATCTGGCTTAATCTGTCCCTGATATGCAGCTGAAGAGCAGAGAAGGGGACTCTTAAAATGGATTATAACAGTATGTCTGCATTAATTCACTGGCCTCATCTCCTAAACGCTCAGAAAATACTGCTCTGCATTGTGCACAGAGCTCAAAGCCTGTGACTTTCGCTTCATTTATTGCAGACTGCAGAAATGTGACTAACACTAACGCAACAAAGAGCAAACAGAATTCTGTGATTTTTGTGTGTGTCTTTTTTGACCTCCTGATTATAATTCGTGCTCTGCACAGAAAGAACAGCCAATCGGGCTTCGTCCAGATCATTGTTGTTGAGCCAAAACCCAACAGTCTTACACAGTTACGTGAGAGAGGCTTAGTTCAGCTCTAGAAGTGTGCAATGTCCTTTACAATGCTCAGTCTCTATAGTTTACTACACTACATTAGCCTAGGACTAGTTTGTCCTGCATTCACAAACACACTCCATTCATAATCCAGTCTACATTGATGAAGTGTCTTGCCCAAGGACACAACAGCATTATGCACCAGTGTGAGCAGGATTTAAACTGATATCCTTTGGATCATTGGACGGATGTCACTGTCACAGGAAGCCCTTCTTGTCTCCCAGTAGCCCCAGTACGGTGACTGGAGTGGCCAATATGGGCCAATACAAAGTTTCTGGTGTGTGCATTAAAAGTTCTTGTACTGTATATGAAGCCCAGATAATGTTTTTTATAGGTCAAGATTCAAGATTTTTTATTTGTCAAACAATGTGAATGATTTGAAATTATGAGTAAAAAGCTTATACTTCTCTCATCCTTGATTGTGGTGCGGGGGGTGGGGGAAGAGGGGTGGGAGGGAGGTCAGGGAGTTCAGCTTCCCGATGGCCTTGTGTATGAAACTGTTCTTAAGTCAACTGGACCTGGCCCATAGATTCCGCAGTCTCCTCCCTGAAGGCATTACCTTGAAGAGACTGTGTGATGAGTGTGTAGGGTCCCTGGTGAGTCGGACGGCTTTGCGGGTGAGACGGGTGGATACATGTCCTTAATGGAGGGGAGAGGGTCTCCGCAGATCTTCTCCGCTGCTCTCACGATGCGCTGGAGCAGGAGGCAGTGCGGGCGCTGTGCCACACAGTGATGGAGCTGGTCAGGATGCTCTCTATAGTCCCTCTGTAGAAGTTGCACATAACGGAGGCTGGGACTCTAGCTCTTCTTAACTTGCGGAGAAAGTAGAGACACTGATTACTTTTCTTGACCAGTGATGTAGTGTGCATGGTCCAGTAAAGGTTCTCTGTGATGTGCACACCCAAGAACTTAGTGCTGGTCACCCTCTCCACTGCAGCACCGTTGATTGTTAGAGGAGCATGCTGGACCTGCGCTCTTCGAAAGTCCACAACAATCTCTTTTGTCTTCTCCACATTTAGAGAGAGATTGTTCTGTGTGCACCACATGGCCAGACTGCTCACCTCACTCCTGTAGTTTGACTCGTCTCTGTTGCTGATGAGACCCACCACTGTTGTGTCGTCTGCAAACTTGATGAAGAGGTTTGAGTCGTACTTTGGAGCGCAGTCATGGGTCAGCAGAGTGAACAGGAGGGGGCTCAGCACACAGCCTTGGGGAGCCCCCGTGTTCAGTGTGATTGTTTCCGCCGACACGTACAGCCTGTGGTCTCCCCGTCAGAAAGTCCAGCAACCAGTTGCACAGTGATGTGTTGATCCCCAGGTGGAGCCGTTTGTGTATTAGCTGCTGTGGGATTATAGTGTTGAATGCTGAGCTAAAGTCTAAAAACATCATTCTAACGTAAGAGTCCTTTGTTTCAAGGTGAGTGAGGCTGAATGAAGCGCAGTGGAGATGGCATCTTCAGCTGAGCGATTGGACCGATAAGCAAACTGGTCCAGGGTGGGAGGGAGAACAGACTTGATATGTTCCATGACGAGCCGCTCGAAGCACTTCATAAGAATTGGAGTGAGTGCTACTGGACGGTAGTCATTAAAGCAGGAGGGTGGTGACTTCTTTGGCACCGGAATGATGGTGGTCGCTTTGAGGCACGTTGGGACCACAGCCTGCTGCAGAGATGTGTTAAAAATGTCTGTGAAGACTTCAGTGTGTTCATCAGCGCAACCTTTCAGTACACGACCTGGTATGTTGTCTGGACCCGCTGCTTTGCGTACATTGATCCTGCTCAGAGATCTTCTCACACTCTCTGGAGATAGCTTCAGCACACAGGTGATTTTGTTTTGCCAACACACATACATACAATATACAATATAATACTAAAGTGGTCATTTACCGAGCGTTTGCTTAAGTGCAAAGTGAGTAGCGAGAGCAAATATGGATCAGCAGCAGTCATTCTGCATTATTTACTCACTCAGTATTATTTACATTTACATCTCAGATTTGATTAATCCTTTTGAAATGGACACTCATCATATTACGTTTGATAAACTGCCTGTAGCATTCTTACGCAGATGATCCCCACTTCTCCTTCAGTTGTGGCCAGCCATGCTTCTTGGAAACAGTTTCTCTATTGTCACATATCTCTGTCCCGTGAATTATGGGCTCTTCTTGACGTAATTTTTTCCTGTTTAAACCACATGTAATTATGGTTTACACAGCTATGGTGAAAGAAAAGGGAAAAGAAAACATATTTAATTGTTGGTTGTTGCGGATGCGGCTTCCTTGCATGTCGGGTCGCGCCCTTTTATTGGTGTCCTGAATTACCCATCAACAACAGGAACACACACACACACACACACACACGCATCCTTGTGCATTGATAAACAGTCTGTTCCACACCCTCAAATGATTGCTAAGTGTCTGTATAAACAACTGATATAGTGCGATTGATCGAGATTTGGCCCAACACAAACATACGAGTGGTTTGGATGCATGTGTGAGGCGGGTCAGGGCAAAGTGACCCCCACAGGGTGACACTGAGGATGCGCTCCTGTTTATGTTTAGCGGAGATTAGCAACGATGAAAGAATGCCTTCAAGTCTGGGCTTGAGGGGCCTGCTGCGTCGCAGGCCCCACCCGCTCACCACGCATAATCTGGGACGCACACACGCAACGTGACTTCACAACCGTATCCATGCAGAGAAGCAACATCTAGTGCATTCAAATGTATGGATGCACTGGATCAATGGCCAATACATGACCAGAGTATAGGACATATTCACTTCTAGAACAACATTTTTTTCCCCAATAAAATACCTTTTTCCCAACAGAATGCTGACTCCAATTGTCTCCTCATCCGCAACATTTGACGGATGAGTGTGCCGTTGGACTGTTAGACGGCAGGTCTTTATGTCCCCTAGAATTGTCCTACGGATTATTAGAAATGTCTCGCACAAATACAGTACATAAATATTTTAAAATAATGCTCCAGAAAGCTACTTTCTAACGGTCAGTTCCAGGGGCTACGTGTTAAATGTATGATTTGAAAACTTCAGGATTCTTTTGTCTTTCTGATACTTGATGTTTTTTGTCTTGAATCTAATGGTTAACACTAAATAGTCTTAACACTAAATAGTCTTGAAATAAAACAACAGTTTTATTTCAAGTAAATAAATTAGTTAAATTTGTATCTAGTTTTGAGTGCAGTGATTTAAGTGTATATACAGTATCTTCTGCCCCATGAACAGATTTCTAGAAATTAGACTCTCAAATCAAAGACAAAAGTACTTATTTCAAGATAAGTTTTTGCAGTCTTTTTGCATCCTTAGTTCGGAAGTAAAAACTCGCACTTTAATGAACACCTCTGTGTCCTCTGGTTTATGTCCAGGCAGAATGTTTTGAACATGACTCTGCATCAGAAACTCATTGTTCAACATAGTCTTAAAATAGTTTTTCATATCTGCAAGACACTGCTACTATACCATAGGAATATAACAAACCAGACAGTTGTCCAATTGGACGTCAGTGTGTTTGTGTGTGTGTGTATATATAATCCATATGTCTTGATGAGAAATTTGCAAGCAAAAATTGGTGTTCTTAATATGAAAGAGTCTTATCATTCTTTAATAGTGCTCTTCTCATCGTGTGACAGTGTTTGTGCGAGGCCTTTTCAAGACCTTCTTTGTATTCTGCCCCACCAAACCACCAACAGAAGCTTGGAGCTGTCTGTGTAAGCATGTGGATTTTGGAAAGGATTCCCTTAGTGAGACAACACTCGGGCAATTTGTTCCCTATTAGATCTAATCCAAGAGTTTATTTCAAGTAAAACATAATTACAACTAAGGAAAGCATGCTGAAGATTGGGCCTCTCCTAAGAGATGATCTAAGCCCACGGCCACGATGATCTTGAACTTTTCCATTGTCTACAGTGCATCAATCAGTGGTTTGTTTGACCAGGTATAACAGGCCATATTGTGTAACTTCTTCTTGTTTTCATTGGCCGCCTGTCAAGGGCCCGCGTGACAGTTTCCCTCGCTGCTGAGATTCATGCTACCGCTCACAGCTCACGTTGTCTTCAAACTGACTTAAATATGCTTTGATAGGCTGCGGCTGTATTACCTGGAGTGGTGACTGCATGCAGAGTCCTCCTTTGTTGTCTCGGCAAGCATAAAACCATCAATTAATCAAATGGCTGGAACTGCTGGTGTAATTGAAGTTTGACGGCTGAGTCTGGGGGGCCTTGGCTCTTCCAGAGGCCCTCAGGACTTAGAGAGAGAAGTGGAAAGCACCGTTTTCAGGTGAAGTCATAAAAGGCGCTTGGCAGTGGCGGAATATGGGAAGTGCAATTGGAAACAAGTGGAAGAATGGTTAATTAAACAGAGATAGATGACAGTTATTATCTCCTGATTGGCTTGATAATGTGTTGGAGTCGAGGTTTGGAGCCAAAGTAGGTGTCATGGTTTTGGAAGGTTCTATTTTAAGAGTGGGAGACTTTTGAGATGTGGCAAAAGAAAGGTGCACTGTGTCAAAATCTATATACTTTAAAACTAGGCTCATTGAGTTGCCTTGTATATGAAATGCACAGTATAAATAAACATTCCTTGCCTTATTTTAAAACTAATTCAGGAGAATGCCTCTTTCTAGAAATGTAATTTCCCCAACTTTTACCTTAAAGAACAACTTGTTATTGAAGTAGACAATTCAAAAACTAAAAACATGAAAAAACAGTTTTCTAAGAGCTTCTATTTAGACAAGAATACATTCAGTGACATGACCTTCATGATACGATTGTTTTAGTGACTCTTGAACCGTGTGAACCAATTTTTTATTTTTTTTTAGCAAAGAGACAGATATTTTTTATTTTTGTTGTTGTTATTTTTGTGAAATGAAATTTTACACAGATGTACGAACTTGTGTTTTGTAAATATTCCATAAACATGGCCTATCTGTGTCTCCATATAAAGTAAGTGTTTACTAAATGTAAATTGTATTTATATTAGCATTTTCTGGTTTCATTAGTGCAGTCCTCCAGTAGACAAACAACCCAGTCTAGTCATTTGTGATTATTTTTAAGTGATTAAAATTAGGTTGTACTTTGTTATCCTCTGCATTTGACCCATTCTTTGATTAGGGTGACCAGATTTTCCAAGTAAAAAAACTGGGACATTGCGAATCAGCCACAGGGGTTCCAAGTCTAAACTGTCTTTACCCACAATGAATGGTAAAACTGTCAATGACTTATGACATGCACTAATCCGCATCCCGAATTGAGATTTTGCATTGGTTTACAGGACTCAAAACTGGGACTGTCCCGGGTAAACTGGGACATCTGGTCACCCTATCTTTGATGCCACTGAGGCAATGAAGCAGTGGGCGACCACAGTGCAGCACCTGGGGGCCCATCTCCAGATGTAGAGCCAGGTTAATGGTCAGAATCACTTGGATGTTTTAATCATTACATTATTTTCTAGCCATATAGCCTATTTATTATTTTATATTTATCCTTGTTTCACTAATCTTTGGTAATGTAATATCTGATATCGACAGAGTAGCAGACAGACACACGAGAGAGGTGCACAAGATGAAAGCGTGTGTAAACGTTGGCTCACAGTGCAGTAAACCTGGAGGCTCTCTGACCTGGCTGCCTCAGTGCAACTCGATCTTCCCTGAGCGACAGCTGCTGACAGTGCTAACGTGTGGCCCTGTGGAATCAGCCATCGTCGGGCCATCGCGCCACGTATCGGCCATGTGAGTCCGCGCAGTGGCTATCAGGGGGGGTCAGGGTTGGCACACTTGGCCGTAAAATGCGCGCGAGCGGAGCGTCACACCAAGCCCTCCGTTTTTAGAATATAGTTCCAAGCAGATTAAGTTGCATTCCGACATGCCTCCCGATGCCAGGATGAGGCGTCTTCTCCGCGGAGCCTGCTGTCAGTCACTGTCGGCGCACGGTTAGTCACACTGTGGAATGTGATGTCATGGTTGGCTGACCCGTATCCACATTAACACCACCCTCGCAACAACAGACCTCCCTCTTGGCTCGAAATCAAAGGGGTGCACACTTTCGTAATGTTTTGTTCGATGGGTTAACGTTACTGCCTGGAACTGTATTCTCGAGGTCCTCAAGCAGAATTTGAACTACGTTAGTTTTAACTTGTGAACCTCTCAACCCTCACCTGAACTGAGCACCTTTTTTTTTTCCCAGTTTGGCTCTACCTTGAAAAAAGTGTCAAAATTAATAGCAACAAAAATGAGCCGAGAACAAGGATGGAAACGCAACAAAAGAGTGACAAAAACGCAACAAAAACGTGACAAAAACGTGACGAAAATGCACCAAAAAGCGATGGAAAGAAATGTCAAAAAAGTTGCAACAAAGCAAGGAAAAGATCCGTTACGATCCGTTTTGTAGGTCTTAGCTTTTAAAGGAATAGGCCACCGTTTTTACATACTGAGATATGTTCTTACCTTAGCTTTGACGAGTTCATTTGTACCTGTCTGGTCTCCACGTGTGCCTTCCTTAACGTAAACACAGCACAGACGGCGTTAGCATTTAGCCTAGGGTGACCAGATGTCCCAGTTTACCCAGGACAGTCCCAGTTTTGAGTCGTGTAAACCAATGCAAAATCTCAATTCGGGATGCGGATTAGTGCATGTCATAAGTCATTGACAGTTTTACCATTCATCGTGGATAAAGACAGTTTAGATTTGGAACCCCTGTGGCTGATTCGCGAATGTCCCAGTTTTTTTACTTGGAAAATCTGGTCACCCTAATTTAGCGTCTCTCTTCTCCTCTATAGCTCCAAACGAGGTGAAGATAGAAGCTACCAAACTCTTCCACGTTTTCCCTATTTAAATATGGTTACGTGAAGTGTTACACCATAAAGAATCATTACACAAAATTATTATTATTATTATTACTACACATTACAATATAGTTCCCCTTTTTATCCACTTAGAAAATCCACATTGTTTAATTTTGTGTAATGATTCTTTATGGTGTAACACTTCATGTAACCATATTTAAATAGGGAAAACGTGGAAGAGTTTGGTAGCTTCTATCTTCACCTCGTTTTGGAGCTATAGAGGAGAAGAGAGAGGCTAAATGCTAACGCCGTCTGTGCTGTGTTTACGTTATGGAAGGCACACGTGGAGACCAGACAGGTATTCCTTTAAGTGAGGCGTTACATTGGCCACTAGGCTGTAAGTTCCAGTCGAGAAGCTTTTAGATTTGGGTAAAGCTGAAGAAATGGAGAAAATGCGCTTGGTTAAGGCTGGGGTTAAGGGGTTAAATGGTTCAAATTCTGTTCAAATCCTCCCACTACTTTTCCTATCATTATTACCTTATTCACTTAATTTACTGAAAAATGGATAAACAGGTAAATCAATTGGCTAAACCATACAAATGTATAATTTCCCAGAAAGTAGAAACAGTTTTTGGTGAAATTCAAGGCCGTGAGAAAAGCCCAAACGGTTATTGGAAGGACAAATAACCTCAATTATCCTAGGACAAACGCTTATCAGTGTCTGAGGACTCACTCAACATTGCCTTTATGACAAGTCTCATAAACATCCTGTATATTCTCCGCCGCGTATGCCTCTCAATATAGACTAGAAAGAGGGGGCCTGTCCGGGCGCCTTGTTTAGACAGCTCAGCGGTTTGTTGATATGGACGTACAGTGGTTGTTGTGCATGGGGAGCAGATGGCACTACGGTTGACCCAACGGTGTGTCTTCCTGTCCCCTATCTGAACCGGAGCATGAGGGGGCCCTTATCTGGTCAAACTGGGCGGCGGGGAGGGGGACGCATGTGTGGCGATGCAATCAGACAGGCCACTGTGGGGCCGCTCACCCAGCCCACTCTGGCCCTTCACTGCCACTGGAGAACACACAGAGATGCTCCTGACGCTCCCGGGCATGAGAGGTCAGCCCTGGGAGCGCGGAGGACCAAATCGTGTCCTCAATCTCAGCAAACATCACAGCGATAAACACTTACCCGAACCCAAGGGCTTGATTGCAAATTTTCCACCCTGGACAGAAAATAAATAGAGATTATCTACACAGACAGTGGAATCCCAAAGGTGCCCTCGACTTAACTCTCAGCGCAGTGGGCATAGATCAGGCTCATAGATATCTACCCCCGCACAGTTCAAGGGTTAGGGTTAGCTCTTAGATCCAGCTGCACGTATCCTAATATTTACTCAAAGACTGGCACAGAGGACTCACTTCAGTGGCTTATGTGTGGGTGTGTCTATAGTCTATAAAGGTTCTAATGCATGAAATGTGTTAGTGAATGTTTTGAACTGTCAGTCAGGTGTCACTGGAGCTTCAGTAAGGAAACCTCCTGGGTCAAAGAAAGCTACTGCTCTGACTTCAAATGTGGTTGTTTCATAAAGCACATTTGCATGTTAGCACAAATGTATGCCAGCACTCCCATATTTTCCAATTATTCTTCATGATATAAAAGACATAATTTCATCTAGCTAACCACTTTGATGCTTTCATCTTCAGCTAATATGTTCCACACTAGCATTGTAGCAGCACTCCAGCACTCAGAGATATTGATTTGGATTAGGCTCTGTCACGTTCTGGGATTGCGTAAATGAGGCCCCTTTTTCCTTTTTTTCTTCCTTTATGCTCCCCTCACTCATTTGGGTTCCCCTTCCTGCCTGTCACATCTCCATGCTGCCTTCTCACAGGGCTTTGATGTGCCTGCTTTAATTTGGAGCTTAATGGAATCTGTGGCACTGCGGTGCCTATCGGTGGCAGGATCTCAGATCCCGGCTGCTGTATGGCATGCCTCCGTTTGGGTGAGTGGGTGTCGAGATAGCCGTTAAACAATGGAGGAGGCCCTGCCTGTAGCCGTAGGAGACGCACAGACAAAGTATCGGAAGGCCCGGTTGTACCCGGCTGGAGGAAGTCCGCAGTAACTTAAAAAAACTGTTGCAAATTATTCACATGCAGATTAAAGAGCGTCATTTAGACAGAACCATTTTGTTTATCACCTTTTACTACATGAACAGAATCAACATTATTTAGCAAAACATGTGTTAAAGAGGGGGTATTGTGCTTTTTTCAATCACATAGCACCAGTCTATAGCATACTACAATGATGACGTAACCTTCTGTTGGTCTGTATATGCAGTAAATTAAAATAACTGCCTTGAATAAAATTGCTCTCTCAAAATGGCTGTACTGAACGTCTTGAAATAGGCCTCTGTCTCTTTAAGAAGCTTTCCGACACGCCCCCTTCAGCACACTGCTGTGGCATCTAAACAACAACACTGTGCGGGGAGGGGGCTCTGCTGAGCTGAGGAGCAGTGGTTGGTGGCTTGGCTGGTGACAAAAGGTCCAGAGGCGTCTCCAGGAGGTGGGGGCGTTCCTATGAGGACTGAGGCATAGCTACACCTAAAAGTTTTTACTGATTACTCAAAAATATGTGAATGAGCCAAGGCAACACTCCAGGCATGTGTTTAATGAGGGAATGACATAATAACATGATATAAAGCTTGAAAGTCGATTTTACATAATACCCCCCTTTAAAATACACATGAAATTACTTTACTTTACATTTTCATTGAAGGTACTTGAGTCATCTTCTGTACTCAGTAGTTGAAGTCTCGAACGTTTCGCTTCTCATCCAAAAGGCTTCGACAGCGGACTAAAGTCCTGCTCAGCCCGCAGCTTAGATAAAGACCACGAGGAGGAGTTGGGGTTGCCCGGCTCCTTTATTTTACATTTGTCATTTCTTATTGGGCCTTTTGCATCAAAAATGTACTGCTCTGCACAGCTTGTAAACATTTCAACTCAATCTCAGAGGACTTTTCTATGTAACCCTGTTAAATGTCTATTTGTCCCACTGATGTGCATTTCAATTGTCAGCTAATTCTCAACAGTTGTCTTCTGTTTATCCAGACTCCAGAGCAGTCTTATGCGTCCTGGCAATAATTCAGTCCATCAGGTTTTGGACAGGAACGTTTTAACGGCACAACTGAACCTAGAAGACATGTCAAGGATTTTTATACACCGCAATCCAGACTGCAACTTCCAATCCACACCGGCCGTAAATCAAAGCAGGTGGTTTCCTCCTTCGCCCCCAAAGAAAATTTCTCTCTGCCGGATAGACTGCTCTGGGGTAGCACGTTACGAGGCAGCCGCCATAAAACCACATCCATAAATCAATTCTCCATTCTTATCAAAGGCATATTTCAATGGCTGTAACTAGTAAAAAAAAAAAAAATAAATAAAAAATAGTAGTCCAAGGAAGTTCCGCAGGATCTGAGGCCTGATGATTGCGCCCTCAGCCATGCATTTGTACAGTATTCAAAGACACGGGCGGTCATGTTGAGACACTCACAGGGAAATCCCCCAGCGTCGGAGCCTTCATCTCTCCACACATGCTTAGCCTAATGAACCCATGCATGTAACGGCACATACAGGAGCCACGACTGGAGGTGTGTTGCGCACCGTCTTTTATCCCCCTTTGTATTTGATGTGCGCCTGCCAGTGCCAGATCATTATTATATCGCGGGGAGAGTTGTTTATGTCTTTGAGCCTCCCCCTTTTTTTGAAAGCGGCATATGCGCCTTTTATTCCTTTATGATGGCAAATCTGCATCACAAAATGGCACTTTGTAAGAAAGGGAAACAACAACAAAAACTATATTAACTACTTGTTAAGTTACCTGGAGGCTGTTTCCAACTGCTGTAATGAAAAGAAATGGACGGCAAAACTGTTGCCGGAGCCACAAGATCAAAACAAATAAAGTCACAATGAGTGCAAGTGCAACTGCCGATTGCCGTGAATAAATTCAGTTGGTGCGACAACAAGATGAGAAAGGAAGCCGGCTTAGAACAGCTCTCTTTCTGATCAATTTTTGCCATCACTTTAAATTATGTGTCTATAAATGTTGCAGTTTTCAAAATGTGGTTTCATGTTTATGCCTGTTTATAGGCTTTTTATAGCAATCTTGTGTTTTATTATTTCCCTAACCATTTCTTTCATTCGCACTTAATCGATTCTTGACCAGTCTGTTTTGAGCTGTCTTGTCTTTTACCGAGCATCAGTCAAACAAAGTATGTGTTTTATCAGTCAGAGCAATATGGTCTGCAGCAGCCTTCATATCTGCAAAATCTGAACGCTGTACTCAAGCCCAGAGAGCACTAAAATCTGTATTACTGCTTGTGCCTTTATTTGATGTCTAACTCCTCATACAAAGATGTATATTGCACTTGACTTCAATGCAGTTCAAAGCAAGTTGTGTGTGTGTGTTTTTTTTTTTTTTTTACTTGCACAGTAGTTTGAATAGTTTCATATACCTCAAAGCAGTGAAGTTTAATCTTAACTTAAAACTAAATTTTCAGTTCACTGCTCATACTCTTCGGACAAGTTCACCTCTTTTCCCCCTTGATTCAAAGTGAAGAACATAATATCTGTTGGGGATTGTGTGGTTTGTTGATTTGACAACATGACAACATATCCACATGAACGCACATTACAGAATTGAATACTACTGACTGATGTAGAGTGGAAATGAAGGCGCATGGGAAATTGTTAATAGCAAGATGAGGTTTACAGGTTCCGTTGGGCCTTTGAAGTCCTGACGTACAAACATTTACGCGTGCTGACGGACACTGCCCTCCTCCTCCTCGGCGCTCTCGTAAATCCACGTTTGTAATGCTGCACAATGAAGGCGCGCTCGAGCTGTCTGTTCCATTGATAGCTGACAGACGCGCGGCTCTCCTGGCCCTATACGTACCTGCCTGTGCCTCTGATGTGGGCCTGTAAATTGACTTGCCTTTTCTGCTTTGACCCTGATGTCTGATGTAAGACCCAGACACACGCACTTCAAAGGCAGCCGGGGGCGGGAGAATGGATTTCTATTTGGAAAAATATTGACTTTAAGGCACTCAAGTGATGAGACATCCAGCTTTACGTATCCTATGTGATCGTATGGAATTGAGCTATGATTCGAAAATTATACAGGCCGAGTGTGGTGTTTTGTCAGGAGCTCTTTTCATTTGAAATGCTTTGTTCAGGCAATTTTTGCAGTGTTTGATTTTCTTACATCATTAATAATCAGGAGTGGGAGTGACAACATAATTGTTCAAGTTGAGATACTTTGTCGTAATATTACTCAAGTAGAAGTTAAATACTACTCTAAAAACGACTCTAAAATGTAAAGTTAAATGTAACTACCCGCCTCTGATGATAATAATGTGTTATTCTTTTCTTCACTTCATAATTTCATGCATTATTTCTTAACTCCGTACTCAGTGGTGGTAAGCTACTGCTGTAGCCACAGCTGCCATGTGGACTAACTGCCGGTCTGTGTCATTGGCTGCTCCAATTTCTTTCTTTTTTCTTCAAATTCAGCTTTTTTTTTTTTTACTTTTCTTTATACAATTGCCACTTCTCTTGTGTCATAAATTTACTGTTAAGTATCCCATCAACCAGCAGCTGCTCCCTCTCAACTCTCTGCAGAGTGTACATTTAAACACTTCTGCTTACTTCGGCCCTGGGTCTCTATAGCCTGTCCGTCCATGGGATGGATCTCTCCTTCTGTGGTTCTCCCCAAGGTTTCTCTTTTCTCCTCCTGGGTTTTTGAGTTTTTCCTTGCCGTGCTGGAGAGTTTAAGGACACGGGACACCCGCGCCTCGTCACCCCCACTGCTGACGCTTATTTGGACATTATGTTTGCCTGGATACTTGATTCGCCTGAACTTTACATTGTCTTATTTACTGCTCTGTTTTATTGCCTTAATGTCTGGTGCAGCCTATGAGGCAACTCCTGTTGTGATATTGGGCTATACAAAACCATTGATTGGATTGACTTCTGTCACAGTATGAGGCTGGTTGCAAGGGCAAGCATAGTAAAAAATAAATAAATAAATGAACAGTAGAGTTATGTTCGGTTTGAAAGTAAGTGGTTTATAATGATCAATTGCTTGTAATGCTTTTATTCAGAGAATGTACCACAACTTAAAAAGGAAACATTGGTGCAGCCGGCGATTTGCTGTGAATGCCTCTCCCCGCCATTCTCTAATAACTCTAATAAAGAGTACGGGGCAAAAATCTTTTCCTATCCTAAAGCAGTTATTGTCCCGTGCCTGCTCAATATAGATTTTTCTTCTTTGATTGTGTGTTGTTTCTGGGTCAGGTATTTTGCTTCAGATCTTCCTGTCCAGATAGCTGGTCAATAATGGCCAATGATCGCGAAATATTTTCTAAGTGGAAAACCACAGGGGCCCTCCTGCGGCGTAGAGAGAGTCTGAAGAATCCCATTAGGAAAGACAGTGACACATAACAAATTCACTGGAAGATTTGGGACCAAAATTGGGAGTAAGCTGAACTGTTCTACTTTCTCTTTGCTGGACCCAGCGATGACATCAGAGACAGAGGCAGCTCTTCCCTCAAGTCTTTGAAGAGAAAGACGTCACAACCAGGTGCTGGTGAGGATGAGTGGGACAACAATAACCTGCCATGCTCGAATCAAGTCAGAGGTATGCAATGACTTTATACAGATTTCAAAACTACGGTTAAAGAAAGGTCACATTTTAAAGCCCCACTGCGGAATTATGTGTTATATGTTGCTATAATGCTATAATTATATCACAAGAGCAGCTTAAGTTGAATGAAATCATTGCAAAACAGAAACCAGCAACAAGTGCTCGAGAGCCACTCTCTTGCTCTTGAGCTACAGGCTTATGTCAGATTCATCTTTCTGGAGGATTATCCTATTGTGCATGTTTTAGGTTTGATGGGGGAACCTGGAGCACCCAGAGAAAACCTGTGCTGCCAAGTTTAGTTGAGCAAAACTGATACAAAATCATGCTTTATTTAGTTTTTTTTGTCAATGTCCAATTGTTTTGTTTTTAATCCAGTGTTTGTTTGTTTTTCTTATGATCGTATGGAGAACTGTGAAAGATTTCTCTGTAAGCTCAATAGCGAAGATGTATGTACAAAATCCCCTTCTATCCCTTCATTCAAAATACCCAAATAATTAATGTCAGTTTTCGTCTGTCACTACATGGGTCCTAAAACAAACATGTCCAAACAGTTTTTTTTAGGACTTAGTTAGTTGTTCTGCTCAAGCACATATCTGTCACCTCTGCTTCCAGTAAACGCTTTAAGAAGGTGACTCACACATTTTGCGGGAAAGGCTGAAGTAGGAACCCAGCGTTCACACATTGGCATGTTTATCCATCACTTATTATAGGGCCGTGATACATTTAAACATCTACGTATATGACCATTGTCAACACTTATGTGGTTTTAGCTGAAACAGCAATTTCCCCTGCAGCGGAAGCCCGTTTTATAATGACTCAATGTGTGGTGATTCACCTGAGCCAGTTTACAGAGCAATTAAAAAATGCGGCGAGACTGCCGCCCCCACATCACACGCAGCGCTGCCAGCACATGCACAGCACACTTAGCACGCATCAGGGCTCAAGATAACACAATACACTTACAGACTTTCTCCTCTCATCTTTCTTTCTATTCTTTTCTACATCGTTGAATGTTAATCGAGTAAAAGATATTGGCCGAGGTCTTTGTTGTGAAAAGTTAGCTGAGAGTCCAGAGCCATCTTCAAGGTTGAGTCAGCCACGGTGCTCAGAGAGGAGTTTGCGGGATGGAAAAGCATTTAAGCTGGATTCACAGTGGGGATCTCCACAAAGCACGCTCAGAAGACAGCAGACCCGCGTATTATACAGCTCTCTTTGAAGAGTGGGAAATACCAGTTGTTACGTTTACCCAAAATAAGCACCGCGGCACACTGTGGGTTTGTACCTTCAGTTTTTCTCCGTGTACAAATAAAACTAAACATAGGGTAAATGCAAACACGCAGCCACGCGCATGAGCTCCACAGTGCAGACTTTCACATGTGGGGCTGTGCTGTACATGAAAAGCCTCAATGGTTTACTGTACTCACACTCATGTGCACGCTGCTCACACATGGCAAACCGCTTCCTCAGCCTTACCACTAACTAGACTGTAGCTCTGTCCCTGCGCTAATGTGCGGCTGCTGCAGACGCCCTGTCGGAGCGGCCCTCTTAAGAGCCTGCGGGTAAACAGAGCAGTCAGCCACCTGTGAGGTTGTCCTCCTGGCCCGCTGCCAGGACCAGAGGAGATATGAAAGCTGTACCTGCGCAGGCGTCACACTCCACTAGGATACACACAAGCACACGCGCACTCTCTCCGTTAGAGCAGGGTAATTCTGTTGGCCACATGAAAGAGGAGGCTGTGGGCAGGATGCCAGCCAGTGCTACCTGGAGACAAAGAGCAGCACCTCTGGGGGGGTGCACATGCTGATGGATAGGGCCTGTTTGTGTACCATGGGAGTATATCTGAGCCTTCCAGCGATGTGCGCTCCCAGCACGCCACAGCTCCGCAGTCTGCAATTAATCTCTCCGACATCAGGGCTCCCTCTGGGGCAGATCTCTGAGCTGTGATCTGAGCAGCAGCGCAGCGGAGCCCGGGGCGAGGGGCGGGCGCAGCGCTCACTGCGAGAGCTCACTGCTGTACCAGGGGATCCACCGAGCTCTTCACCTGGCCCCACACTGATGTCAGATTAGCTCTAATCAGGGCCTAATCAAGCGTATAAAACACTAAGTACCACTCTACAGGCATCAGTATCAGTCTGCGCCTCATTATTGTAACGCTCAGAAGACCTCCCATTATCATCCTAGCTATAAAAACAAAGTCCCTTATTGTAATGTAGCCCTCCACTGTCAGGCAGGAAGGGTCCATGTTTGAAGACACACATTTTGACATTTTGAGGCCTGCATAGATTTAGCCACCTGTATGAGACACTACTACATCTGTTTCAAACTTGGAGAAAATATTTGAAATGAATGCAAATAAGCATCACTTTTTTTAACACACAAGTTGTTTTAAACTGATTAGTTTTGTCACCACACTGTGCTGTAACCAGTTTGTATACGAGCGACTAGGGCTGGGCGATATATCGATATTTAAGATATATCGATATATTTTTAAATGAGATATGGAATTAGACCATATAGGGTATATCGGGATATTTCAAATTCAGATAAGCTATTAAGTTAACAAAAAGAAACGGGTAATCTCAAGCTGATTAAAAAAAAGTTATCTTAAACTGACTTTATTTTATGATTGAAAGATTGACCTATTTTATTTTATTGGCTATTTTATTAAGACATTTTATTTATTCAAATGTGCACCTTATGGAGCTTTGGTATGTTTACATTTTATAGTGAGTTTTCAATAGAACTACTCGTATTTGACTTTGACTTTGATTTAACATTTCATTTCACAGCTCTCACTTTGCGGAAAAAATATCGGGATATATATCGTATATCGATATGCAACAAAAATATATCGGGATATGACTTTTGGTCCATATCGCCCAGCCCTACGATGGACCGCTGTTGTTTTCTGGTGAATGGCAGGCAACAGCTGATGCATCCAGGTCTCTAACTCTGTTTTATAAGGGAAGCAATGCCCTGTTTGTGAACATACAGAACTATTATTATTCATTTAACCTGTTACCTGCCGTCTCCCCTGATCAGGGGGTTAGGTTAGGGTTAGTTAGCCCTAATCAGGATATAATTAGGGTTAAGAACGGCAAATGTAACGTAAGTTATGTTTCACTCACACATATCTCACACATATTTTTAGAAACTATAAGGTCTTGGCTTTCAGTATAACACTGGCATATAGGCTGTAAGCTCTCCAGTCAATACGCTTTGAGATTTGGATGTAAATAATTGTTAACCCTAATCCTATACCCTAACCCTAAGGTGGCGGTTAAGTGATTAAAACATTAAAACACAGCCCCCGGACGTGATGACGGTGCTGTCGCTCGTATGGTTTGCTGCTCCTGCTCCTGCAGCGGCAGACAGACTGCAGACTGTGAGCTAATCCACGTTTATGTTTGCATGTGTGTGCTAAAACATTACTGTGTCACTTCATCTTCACAAAGGCACTATGATGCCAGGATTAGCGTGTTTTCTACAGCCACGCGCCGCCCTCCGTGGTGGGACGGTGCCTGTGTGCTGTCCTAATGATGTGGGGTGTGCAGGGGGGCGGGGGTGTGGATAGATGAGGGCAGGGGGGGGGGGGGATGTTACTTATCTCCACTGCTCCACTGCATTTCTCTTAATTAAACTCCTATCTGTGTCTTTGAAGTTCATAATGAGTCAGTTTGGTTACGCCAAGGAACGGGGAGAAAATAAGGCCAGGGCTGAGATTTATATATTTATGTGCTGCTTTCCCCGCCTCCTGATTCCTCCCGGCTTTATCCACCAAGCTAAATGTATGCTAGTACATGTTGCCAAAGTATAGGCTATTGTTGTGCTCTTTTTTTTGCTTTTTGCTTTTTTTACATGAGAAACAACCCGAAGCGGCGGCAGCAGTAAAACCAGCTGGATAATAAGAAGCAAGCTCCGTTTTCATTTCAAGACGTGAATGGTTTAATCTTATCACCGGCTCGTGCTGATCTCTTGCACATAGGCACATAGACACGCACAGGCCTCTCAGATTACAGTCAAATATTACAGGCCGTGACCAATCTCCAATTAACCAAATGTTGTAAGGCTATAGTATCACCCTTGGCTTCTTACATGCTCCTTTAACGCGGTTTTATCACATTTTTCCCCGCTTATATCCTCCTTATGCAAGCTTAGCCTAAATAAATCACTCTTCTGGATATGCCTCTAAAGTCAAAAGCAAATATAATTCAAGCTCAAATTGTGTCAGAATCAAGAACGCTGCAGCCACGCCTCACCAGGACTGACCAAGGAATTCACAAACTCCCAACTCAAATGTGGAGATGATCCCGCTGCAGCATTCGTCTTTACAGGCAAGGTCTCCTGTGTTTTGTTTTGAAGGGCTCCAGCAGTGGCTTTTTTGCATGTCCGTTTTTCTATTCACGCATCATATCCAGTGTCCCAAAGCAGATTGAAAAATAATTAGAGATTCGGATGAATGTTTTCATAGCTGCATAGTGTGAATACATCAACCACCGAGCAAGAGGAGGGAAATAGTCGCAGCAAGTATATAACTATGTTTATTCATGGATAAAATGAAAGGGGGGGAAAAGTTATATGCTGCTGGACAATGTCAGTTTGTGTTGTAAGCACTGTTGCTGGCAAAAAGGCCCCAGGTTCAATTCATGGACTGTGTGGGCTTTTTCTGTGTGGAGTTTGCGTTCTCTCCATGGCTGGATGGGTTACGTGAAGCTTTGCTGCAGTTTTACAAACACAATTTATGAATAAATGTGTTTTTAATGTTAAAGATATTAATAAGGCAATAAGATAAATTCTAGTGTGGAAGCTTCACTATTTCTTTTTTTGTTTTTGTGAGTGACGCATATTAAGCTTTTGTGGCTTATTTTCATACTGCGTTTCCATGGAGTATGACTCAGAGACGCCTATTGTCTGTATGTTCCGCCTGTTATTGCCCCGTCCTAAATTATATGAGACGGGTTCAAATTCAAAGTGGAGTACTAATTTATACTGATGGAAAGATAATACGTAAAATTGTTCTCAAATAACGCTACCACAGAGCAGTAAAAAACATGCTGAGCAGCAGCCAAGGTATTACACAGAGATGGGTCCACTTAAATAGGAAGGTTGTGCAGCTCATGTTGTCGCCATATGTTTACAAAGAGCTTTATGTTCACTTTGTCCAAGAAGAGACAGAAGACAAAATAAATCATCCCTGTTGTTAGCTTTCAGATGCACCTTATTTCTCTATCCTCTTGTGGAGAGAGAACCTCAAAAGGGTTTCCAGATAGTGTGAGGTTTGTTGTGCTGCAAAACCTACTCCTGGCCAAGGACAAATCTCCATAAATCTCTGAGTGAAAACACTGTGAATCAAAGGAAGCTTCGTTTTCATTGGCTGAATCCTGCTTTCAATAAGCTTCTAATCAACCTGGCTGGTGAAATGGGGTTGCACGGTGGTGCAGCGGTTAGCTCGTGCTAACTGGAAGGTCCCAGGTTCAATCCCCGGCAGTACAGGGCCTTTCTGTTTGCATGTTCTCCCAGTGTTCGCGTAGGGTTCCCCTACCACTAAAAACATGTGCAATAGGCCAAGATGAGTGACAATCCGGCATGGCGCTTTACATGAGTCTTATGTGTGCTCATTAACATGCACTGTCCCAACCAAATAAATAAATATCTGAATTATGAACTTGCTTCTCCTCTTGCAGATTGTGGTGAAACAGCATTACCATCTAAATGTTCCAGAGGTCTTGAATCTATGGACCTAACAAACAAACAAACAACCAAACGTGTAGCTATGAATCTGTTCTATGTTATGTAGCATATTCTGAAACTTTTGTATAAAATCTTAGCAAACAGGAAGTGGGTATTGGTCTGTTTATCAGTGATATCAGACAGGCCAGGTCTCCAGCCGGCGCCTCTATTACCCACATGTACACAGCCCTGGGCCAGTGCGTCCAGAGGCAGAATTCACCATCTTGAGAAAATGCATCTGCCGGGACACAGCAGTAGTGCTCTTCAGGTCTGCACCTTTGATCCTTTAAGAGACCCCCTCCCTTAGGTAGTGGTATCAGAGTAATTGAAGATCATTACCAGCCTACAATGCAACCCTCTCAGCGACCTTCTCCATAATGGAAATGAATTGTGCGACATAGTGCAGCTCATAACAGCAGCAAATGGAAGCCAAGAGGTAGAGAGGGGCGAGGGCCTTCTTCCAAATTGAAATGAAGTGGAAATATCCTGTCCGCGGTGCCATTGGTTAGCCAAGAAGCCGAAACGAGCGAGATTACGGGCTTACATTTGTAGCTCCTCAGTGTTTTTGTTTTGTTTCACTGAAGTGGGGTGGCATACGGGGGCTTGTATGCGCACTTCAAAAGAATTTGTAACAAACCTAATTCATCTGAAGCGTAGGATGAGCTGGTAAGAAAGATGAAAGATGAAAGTGAGTTGGCATGGAAACAGAAAGCACATCGGCGCTCGTTGGCACACAAAGGGGCTGCCTGTGTTGCATGTTGCATTTCCGCGGGAAGGGATCCAGAAAGGCTTTAAGTGCTATCGTGACCTTACTAACAAAATTAGCAAATTATAACGAACTAGGGGGTTCAATTCTTACTTTGGGGCGTGTTATCATGGTTCTCCCTATTTTTATATCCAATTTAGACCATGGAATCCACATTTGTTACAAATATGTTTCTCCTTACACAGTTTGCTGAAGAAGAGACATATTTTTTAAACAGTTAAATCATCTATCTGTCTCTGCTATTATATTATGTGATCACAGACAGGTGAAGTATTAATTGGAGAGCAGTGAGCTCATATTTTAGCCGGGATTGAAGTCTGGGAGGGGAATTCCGCAGGTAGCTTGAGCACAGACCTCTTCTGCTGCTGTGACACATTCACGAGTAAAGAGTCCAAAGGAAAAGTGAAGATCCAAGCAAAAGTTTTCTGCAACTACTGCAGCTTTAATAAAACAAGTAAAAAGAACAAATGCATTTCCACAAAACCAAACAGCGGAGAATGTTGCCCCCGAACATTTGTGGTCGCAGCGTTTGAAACAAAGACTGCTCTAAACAGGTAAAACGCCAGGACACAGTGTTTACTGTTTCATGTTCTCTCTGAACAGAGCAGTTTGATCTTTCTCCTGTATATCCTGCAGTGTCACAAACACAATGCACTGTCTCCAGCTTCAAAGGCCCATCGGTGACAGGTTCAGGGGGAAAGATCAAATATTCATTTCCAAAGGAAATTTCAACGAAATACAGTGAAAAGAGAAAAAATGTCTGATGTGTCACCTCCGCAGGAGAGAGCTTTGGGCTCCTCTCTGTGGCTGTTTTATTTTTACACAGTTGTTCAGTGAGTTCCTAAAATAATGTGTATTTGACAGACAAAGAAAAGCTCACTTTGGAAGCCTGACTTCAATTATTCCTTCCATCTCAGACCGTCTCCCTCTGCACTGGAGCCAGTCGAGCGTGTGAAAGAAACACGCTTGTTCTGTGAGTAATTAAAACTTTTCAGTTTGATGCTTGTTATGGTGCTGAGTGTTCACATCACATTACGGATCCGCTTTTTTCTGCATCAACAAAATATCCCATTGGGCTTCTCTGGAACGCCTGCAAAAGAGCTAACTGAATTAAACTGCATTAATGACACTGGATGTCCTTCCACCAATGGTTCCCTAATGCCCTCATGTTTGTGATTAAATATCTGATATTGATTCAAGAACATTAAAGAGATTTTATCATATCATAGAAACAGCTCTCCCATGCGTTCTTGTTTACACCAAAACTCACATATAAATTGTAAACACACATGTATGCAAAACATTCCCACAGCAATGGGAACAGCAATCTCCTCTTACTGCTCTGTATGGATCTTACTGTAGGTGGACCAGACTTACACATATGGGTGTTAAGGGGTTTGTTTCTGCAGTCCCTGTGTGGCCAAGTGGTCTAATGGAGGATCACTGCCCATCATTGATTTCCGTGAGGTCAATTAAAACTTTTTCGAGCTGATGAGAAAGTTATGACTCTCTTACAACTTTAACTCAACTTTGCCTCACGCGTGCATTATATCATTCCTTGTTCCATTATGTTTGAGATTTGCCGGAGCGTTGGAGGGAAAGCGGAAAGGAGACCAGCCGGCACATGTTGAAAGGCATGGCTGCTCTTTAATGTGGCTCCAGCATCGGGAGTCCTGGGCCTAATGAGGTGCTGTGGAGCGCTGCCTTTTCGTACCCATCGCCTACATGCGCACATACACTGAGATAAACGTGCACAACCAGCCAACCCACACACTGCTGCACATTTCAAGATCATTAAGGAGATGCTCCCAAATCCCTCTGGGGACCACGAGAAAAGAGAACAAAAGCACAGGCCCAGATTGGCACACAGGGGTTTGGGTGAGAAGCAGAATTCGGTCGCCAACAGCATCGCGAGGTTGGCCCGTGCACACGATGTACCAGTTGTTGTTGACAACTGCGGCGCGTGATTGACCTGCAAGATTACATGTTTGGCAAGCTTTTGTAATGTTTGAGCTTGATGGATGTAGGGTTAGGAGTTTGCTTGTTCTCCCTTTTACTGAGAGTTGATTTTAAGATTTCATTGTTTGTTTTTCTTTGAATGGACTGGCCCGGCAATATGTCACGGAGCTCATATTTACAAACCAGCGCGTGCACTGAGGTCCGAGGGCCAGCTCCAGACAAACCGTAAACCCAGTGTCCGAACGGCCCCCCACAGTGGAGTGCTTCAAGTCTCGTCTTAAAACACACTTTTATTCTCTGGCTTTTGAGTTGTGTGGCCTTCTGTGTCCTTTTTAATTGTATTTATTTGTTTTCTTTCCCTGCCTGTTTTTATTGTTTTTATTCATTTTTCCATTTTTCCTGTTGTTTACATTGTTCCATATGTTTTGCAGCACTTTGGAAACTGTCTTAGTTGTTGAAATGTGCTATAAAAATAACATTGGATTGGATACTGCTCCTGGTCCTATGACCTTTTGTCTATTAGCTTATCAGCTAAACCCATTTGAGACCTACACATTTCTTCTTCTGAGACACTGAAGAGGCACCAAGAGCCCCCACAGCTGCAGCACAGTCGAGGCGTAACAAGAGACGCTACAGGAAACAAGTAAGAGACAAACGAGGAGATGGTGAAAGACTGTTGTGAAGCTGAGGGAGCGGAGGGAGGAAGAGGAAGGAGGAGCTAGGGCTGCCCAGTGCAGGACACCACGCTCTGAAACCGGGAGAAAACCCAGGAGGCGCTGCACCATTTCAGAGGAGACAGAGGGCAGCCTGGTTTCTTCCAAGTGCTACAGTTTCGCCGACCTCCAAGGTCATGCGGGTCAGGTTGACACAGTGGCAGCGCGGCTCAGCCGCAGCAGCTCAGGACTAACACCTGAACACTATTTCGTTGTACAGTTGTACAATGACAATAAAGCACTTACTTACTTGCTTACTTATTACTTAACCTCTTACCACATTTTCTCCAGTTTGGGTTTTCTCCAGGGTAACACCTTGTTTGAAAGCCCTAGGCCTAAGCTCTTTCCTTGTTTTTGTTTTCATCTTTTCGCTGCGTTTTCGTCGTTACATTACACTATAAATGAAATGCAGCCGAAACGCAAAAAAAAAAAGAGAATGTGACAAGAATGCAACAAATATGCAACAAAGCAACAATACCATTTCAACCTGAAAAGACTCACAGAGACGGGCTGCATTAGAAAGTTTTATTGCACTTTGTGATTGGGCTCAGACTCCGGCGGAAGATGGCCGAACGATATGGAATGCATGGTGTTAATGATGATGGATGAATCTTCCCCCGGAGCCTGGACACTGGTGGTGGTAGGACGGGACCCGATGCATGTCGATGCGACGGGCAGAGCCTGAGGAGAGCCCAGGAGGAGGAGGGCGGAGGAGGGTCGCTGCACAGCTGGGAAACTCCAAGTGATTGACCGGGGAGCTTAAGAAGGGGATCCTGGACGGTGATTGGCTGAGCGGAATAGGCGTCTGCGCTGATTGTTGATGCGGAGGTGCGGCTTGCGATGGGGCCGTGATTGGGTGATTGGGAAGGCTGCCGTTAAGGCGATGAGTGAAGGCTGCAGGTACGTCTCCAGGTTGAATTTGTGCTTAAGCTTCATGACAAATATGCAACAAAAACTGAAACTTGAAAAGAACTTAAAACTTTTCTTTGAAAGCAATATTGAAATACTAATAATAATAACCTCTGAACCCTCACCTGAACAGAGCATATTTTGGCAGTACTCAAATCTAAAAGCTTCTTAAACCAAAAAAGTGACAAAAAGTAACACAAGCTCAATAAAAAACACAATAAACAAGCGACAAAAACAACAAAAAAAGTGATCAAAATACTTTTTTTCCCTTTAAAAAAAAAATCATATTTGTATTATTATTTATTCTATTATTATTGTTATGTTAAAAAATATCTATAATCTTAAATAAAAAGAATAAAAAAACACAACAAAAATTACAAAAACAAAACAAACTATGAAAACAAAACCGAAAGAGACGAAAACACAACAAAAAAAAACTCTCAAAAAAGTCACGATCAGTTTTGTAGTTCTTAGCTTTCAAGGCGTTGCACTGGCCTATAGGCTGTAAGCTCCGGTCAAGAAGTTTTTAGATTTGGGTCAAACTGAACTCGAGAAAATTCGCTCGGTTAAGACGGGGGGTATAGAAACAATAAAAGAGAACCGGGCCTTTCTATTAATTTATTATTTCCAACTTTTGAGTCACCCATTCTCCCACGACATGACGATGGAGAAATGTGTATCTGCAGTAAACATGTACCAGAATGTAAACAGAATTTCCCCCAAACTGTCAAATTGTACAGGCGCAGGCCAATAATTACGCTGTACCTCACCCGATTGCACCAGCGCATTATGATCTATATGTCATACCCGCAAACTTACATCAAATTGTAGCGGTAAGAAAAAAAAGGGGGGAAAAAAGCTGTTATAGCGTATATGTGTGTGCACTTCTTGCTTGTCTGGTATGTGTCAGTGGTGGCTTGTGACAGCGGTGCACGGCCCAAGCCAACCCAATGAATAATCCACAACACCATCAAAGGCTTGTGGAGTGGGGAGCCCGGGCCATGACAGTGCCGGCGGACCCCCTGGGGACAGCACCGACATGGAGAAAGAGGCAGAAATGGGGGGAAATGACAGGAGTGGAGAAGGGCTCAGAGAAGGGCAAATTGGAAAGAGTGGGGTGAAATGAAGAAAAGCAGTAAAATGGCTGGATAATGTGGGAGGCAATTTTTTTTTTTTTTTTAAACCCTGGAGTGTTTTGGGGCAATGCCTTAGGGTGGTGGAGACAAAATGTATTAGATAGATTTATTAAAAAAAGAATTTAAAAAAAGGGACAGGACTTCCTCTTCAACACTGACAGGATCGGAGGACGAGGTAGCACGTGTTTGTGGGCAGTAATATAAACAGTAAAGATCAACATGTTACAAAACTGGGTGCGGAGATTGGATCGTTACATTGTCATTCTATCATATACATTAGCTTCAAGTTTGGACATTAGCTACATGTCAATTCAACTATAGGGAGACTGTACGTCGCCTGTAGAGTGGCTTTGGGTTGACATGCAGAACGGAAATCTGATCATAATCTGTTTTCAGGAGTTCACAGATTATAGAAACGGCATAATCCGTATTACATTAACTGATATAGATTCTGATTTCTAGTGATGCGATGATCGGCTCTTTAGAACGGCTCTTTAAAGGGGGGTATTATGTAAAATCGACTTTTTCAAGCTTTATATCATGTTATTATGTCATTCCCTCATTAAACACATGCCTGGAGTGTTGCCTTGGCTCATTCACATATTTTTGAGTAATCAGTAAAAACTTAGACGGCAGCCATTTTAGGTGTAGCTATGCCTCAGTCCTCCTAGAAACGCCCCACCTCCAGGAGACGTCTCTGGACCTTTCGTCACCAGCCAAGCCACCAACCACTGCTCCTCAGCTCAGCAGAGGCCCCTCCCCGCACAGTGTTGTTGTTTAGATGCCACAGCAGTGTACTGAAGGGGGCGTGTCGGAAAGCTTCTTAAAGAGACAGAGGCCTATTTCAAGACGTTCAGTTCAGCCATTTTGAGAGAGCAATTTTATTCAAGGCAGTTATTTTAATTTACTGCATATACAGACCAACAGAATGTTACGTCATCATTGTAGTATGCTATAGACTGGTGCTATGTGATTGAAAAAAACATAATACCCCCTCTTTAAAGCAGTACTAAGTAACTCTTGCCCCAGAGGCCATAAGCGCAACTGCAGGTGTCTTAGCAAGTTACGATTTTTTAACTTATTAAATGTCTTGGAGAGTAAATACTACGCTGACAGAAAAGGTGAAGGGAGAGAGTAGTTTTGTACATCCAGTTATACAATGGGAATATTTTTTTTCACTCAAACTTGGCTGTAAATACTGTTTAAAGTGGCGCTAGCCCGCAGTTAGCTTTGCCCGTTAGCCTGTTAGCTTCTTCTCCATGATTCTATTAGTGTGTATTGCTTGCTCCGCCCCGGTGGCAGTCAAGTTGCAAGCATGGTTTTCTGGCCAGAGACACCAGGGGGAGATGAAAGACCCTCCAATCATCCCATTAACACTTGTATTACCCCCAGAGGGACTACGGAAAGGATTTATTAAGGTAAACACGTTACTTAGTACTGCTTTAAGGTGAACGTTTCAAACCAGATCTCAATTGTGAAAAGAGTCCATTTTACCCATACCTCCCCGAACGACCACAAAAAAAACAACAACAGCCCAACAAATGGAGCAGGCGACACAAGTGAAAGCTTTTGCACTAAAGTCAAAGCTAAATGCATTGAAAAATATTTGTCAGACAGGTGCAGCCTCTTTTTTTATTATTTGTGGCGCAAGATTTTATTCACAAACACGTTTTAAGCTTAAATATCAGTCCCATTGTAGTTTTAGATGATTTAGATTAGATTGGCTGGCGTTATTCGAATTTTACATTAAAAAAAGAGCCAGTGTTTTGAACGGCTCTTTGAGATGAACGGATCCCGGAGACTCGGCTCCCAGTAAAAAGAGCCGTAAATGCCATCACTACTGATTTCTGCCTGATCTTTCACACCGGCTGTGTCTATGCTAATCAGGAAAAGTGTAGACAAAATGAAAGATTGGAAATGATGTTAGTCACTCACTTGTTCTCAGCAGGTAGAGCTGATTGAAGGGAGGGCTGAGAACATTGTTCATTCGCTGTAAAAATCCGCAATTGAATTAACAAATGTACACCCGGAGTTTTGGATTATCCGATTTCTGAAGTGAGTACAAATGCATAACATCGGATTAATGGGTTATCTGATGATGCCAGATATCTGATTTCTCTGACACATATGCTCTGTTTCTTTACCTCCTTATGGTCATCGCTATAACCTCTCTATATTCCAAAGCTTGTCTATTCAGTTCATATGATTTTTTCTTTTTTCCAGCGTCTTTTGCCACTGCTCCTCCGCTGCACAGCACAGTGGCTCACCGCTGGCTGGATGCCCACAGATGGAGCGGCTTCCCTGCATCCCTCACACCAAGCACCTCAGATCTGGAGCCAACTCTGCCATCACCCCGCCTCGGAGGTCAGCCTCTCTGCCTCCTCTCTCTCCCCCCTGTCCCCCCGAGCAGCCACCATTCACCCCTCCTCCACCCCCCTTCCCTCCCTCACCCACACTTCTCCTCACCCCTGGCTCAAGAAGGGCCGCTTCCTCCTGCCAGAGCACCACACAGGCCCGACAGGATACACACTGCCGAGGTTTTGTTTCGAGATGGACAAGTAATTAACCCAAGAGCGAGGGTGGAACACATACAGGAAGAGCTCGCAGAAATAGATGGACAGCAGGGTGAGCACATAAAGAATGCACACAATTCATGGAAAGCAATTATTGGCCTTTATTAATCAGCAACACTGAGATATTTATTCCCCTCTAGATCCCATTATTGGTCTGCCACACTGTAAAATGTAAACTATTGTTTCAACTCCTATGAATTAACAATGATAAATGTGGTCAGTTGCTGCAGATAGTTGATATAAATAATGTTTTTCACTTCAGACAACTGTATAAAGCAGTTATGTCAACCTCAGAATCACAATGAACTCTATTGTCGAAAGGAGGTTAATTGAATAGTTTACATTTTACAGTGCATCTACCGGGGCTTGCTTTTCTGAAGCAGGAGCTCAAAGCCGATTTTAGAATGGTCCAATCATAATCACTGAGTTAGTGTATCCCTTAAATACAGAAGACCATTTCCTCTCAACCCCATATCATTAAGAGCCACCTTTACAGCTCCTCTCACCTCTGATAACAGCTTTAGTGCTTTTACGGTTGGTAAATACTGGTTTGGTGAAAGATGGTGCTGTCACACACTCTTCTGGGTGGTTTTATTCATTCTTTGTTCTCACGTAAGCCGCCATGTTTTGTTTTGATATGGACAGACTGTGCATTTTTCTGGTTAATAATCTGAGCTCAGGTGGACAAGTATGGAAAAGGAAAAAAAAAAAACTCTGCAATGTGTTAATTCACCTATTCTGTGCTCTTGAACACAAGTCCCCTCAAGGAAGAAAAGAAGGAATTATTTGATTAGTGCCCTTCACAGACATGGTCACAAAACACTTTACATGGGAGAATTTAAACTAACTCCATAGTAAAGCTACGATTGTTGCCACAGCTTTGGGGTATGTGCGCCGGCTGCTGCAGCACATATCTGTGCCAACACACCTTCCACCCACCACCATTCATCCTGGCCTGTTGTACATGTTTTTATAGGGGAAACCAGAGGAAATCTACGCAGACACAGGGAAACGTGCAAACTCCACACAGAAAGGCCCGGTCCGGTCCAGGGAACAAACCTGGATCCCACTGTGTTGCCTCCCAAGTGCTGCACAGAGGTCTTACAGGTTGTTAGTGGCACAGGTGGGTCCTCACGTGTGCCCAGTTCCTCATGTTTATCAATCTGGTAAACTTCTTGTAAACTCATTGATTAATACTCTTACAGAGAACAGTTACACTCTATCATCTTCAATACAAAAAGTTTAGGTTATGGTACTGAAAAAAATAAAGGCATTGAAAAATAAAAGTATAAAGCAGGTATTGGAAAACGAAACTGTATATCTTTAGAGACTAAGTTTTGATGCCTGTTGGGTCCAGGCACAGCATTAAAGGAACAGGCCACCGTTTTTCCATACTGGGATATGTTCTTACCTGAGCTTAGACCAATGGCCGCTGGCTGCTCTGCTTTATGACCGCAACACTGGAGGCCGCCATTGCTGTAGTACCTCCATATAGCCGCTAGGCCCCCATTGAAAAGCATTGGACTTTAGACACGTTAAAAACAACTTTAACGCCTGGTTTTTTTTTTAAACACTTTCTATGGCTACATATTCCTCCTGAGATAACACTGGGTTAGTCACAAAAAAAGAAACCAGGCTGGTTTTTGAAAGATTTTTTTTTTAAATCTCGAACTAATGATGGTCGGACTGTTAGCATTGGAGCTGCGCGAGCTACACGTCACGCAAGGGCCGAGTCTACAGTGAAGATCCCGCCCTTATGCCCTTATTAGGAACATGCTTCGTCAGAGCTGGGGAGGAGGAGTCTTTAAATCCGCCATGATTTCCCCCCGACGTGGTCATTATGGTAAACGGGGAGGAGTGAGGAGGAGATGTCTATTCTTTTTAACGGTCTATGGCTTAGACGAGTTGATGCGTACCTGTCTGGTCTTTACGCGTGTGCTCAGTCACGCAAAAAGAACAAAGATGTTGTTAGCATTTAGCCTCTTTCAGCATATTCCTATGGACCCAAACGGTTAGAAGTGACCAATCTTTGCCATGTTTTCCCTGTTTAAATACGGTTACGTGAGTAGTTACACGATCCAAGTGTAGTTATAAAATTAAACATGTCGATTTTCAACACAGTAATATCTTCACTTCTGAAGAATTCTGAAGATATTACTTCGCGGACGTCGAGGTGTTATTACGCCTTACAAAATAATATCCCTTTTTATCCACTTAGAAAATCAACATGTTTAACCTTGTGTAACTAGACTTAGATCGTGTAACTACTAACCGTATTTAAATAGGGGAAACGTGGAGGGGGCTTGGTCGCTTCTAACTTCACCCCCATTTGGCCCCATAGAAGAGAGGAGGAGAAGCCAAATGCTAACAACATCTTTGGTCATTTTGCGTGACTGAGCGCACGCGTAAAGACCAGACAGGTACGCATCAACTCGTCTAAGCTCCGTCCGGTAAGAACATATCTCAGTGTGGAAAAACTGTGGCCTATTCCTTTAAAGGAAGTTACTTGGTTGTTTCAGCTCAAATAAATGATAAGAATTTCAGTTTTATGTGTTAGGCTTTCATTCATCCAGGAAACATCCATCATAATAGAGATGTTCAAACCAACTGGACAGGGTTACATTTGGCTTCAAGAGGCGAGAAGCTTCTGAAGATAGGTGTAAAACGTCCTTAACTCAATCCATCCAGTTCAGGTGACGATATCTGAAAATCTAATACCAGTAATTTACCATATTTCTGCCAAATCTATTCACCAACCCATCATCAAGCCTTCTCTGGCGTCATACAACCCTATTCACATGCAGATGTTTAATCCGCGTGCTGCTTTGTTTTTGTTTTGTGTTTAAAAAAAAAAAAAAGGCTTGTTTTGTTGTGCTGCCCCTTTCTGTGCACATGACACACAACAAGGACGGCCCATTGCCCGGCTAACACGTTTAGCGATAGCATCTCATTGGCAACATTAAGCTTCCCTCTAGTGTGTTTGAATCAGCTGAACAATGGGCCTGCCTTTCCCCGTCTCATTCTCTGTCCTCAAGAAGAGCCATACCCCATCAGCAGGGGTTGGCTTTCATCATTCGCCCCATGCATTGCTCACCATTTTCTTTTATTTTTTTTCTCCCCCCTCTCCTCCTTTCATCTGGCTCACAATATGTCAGGAATCACGGCGACATTACGCAACAGCCTGTAACGCCATTACCTCATTGTCACGTTTGCGAAAAAGGAAAGCTACAACATCTCGTAATCCAATAAAATGTGTACAAAAAAAAAAAAAAAAAAAAACTGTCATTGCCAAACAACCCCTGTCGGCCATCTTTAATTATTTCATGCCCTTTGGTTGGAGTATAGCGGACGACACGGCGCGTGGAGAAGGATCGCGGGTGATTGACAGCCAGCGCCCATCCCATAGGATCTCATTAGTCTTGCCGAACTAAAAGCTAGTGGGCACGCACGCCGCTCGGTCTTCCTGCGGTCCCTCCTTTTAGTCCTACATTCAGTAAAAGTTGGGGAAAGAAAGAAGCGAGGAGAGTGAACTTAGCGCGCTCTTATCTCATCTGATCTGAGGCTCAACGCTCTAAAAGTTTTTGGGGGCTTTCATTTTTTCTTCTTTTTCTTTTTACGGGTGAAGCTTTCTCTCTCGCTGCTCTTCTAAGCCTCCACGACTCCTTTTGCATCTGGGTGTTTTTTTTGAGAGAGAGGATGTTCTCCCCACTTGTCGGGCCGTCTCGAGCGTTCTCTTGCCATCCCTCTCTGGGCCTCTTTTCTCCCTCGCCCAGTGTGAGACGAGACGAGTGGTGCAGCGGTGGTGCGGGTTCAGAAGAGCCCTTGAAGTGGTTGGCTCCGCGGAGAGTACTTTAAAAGGCCATTTCATCATGTTTCATGAAGCAGCCGGCTCAATATGACTTATGAGAAACTAGCAGCAACTCCTTGGAAAGTTTTCTGTGGCAGTGTTTTTACCCCCCCAAAAGACTGTTCGCACATATTTCGGGGTGTTTTGAATTTAAGGCTAAACACGGCAGGCGGGAGTTTTGGGCGTTTCTTTTACATCGATACAAATATGTTTTCAGAGAGGATTTTGGATATTTACTAGTTATTACTGGAAAAAATATGGGGATAATGTTGCCTTGTCAAACACACATCAAAACTGAACCTGAACCGAGCACATTTTTCTCCAGGTTGCTATACCTAAATTTAAAAGCGTCTTGAATAAAATGTCTAAATAGCGATAAAAATGAGACGTAAACAAAGATGAAAACGCAACCACGTGAGGACAGAGATCCGTTTAGGTCAGTTTTGTATGTCTTAGCTGCACAGTTATTATGTATGCTTGAATGATACGACGTCCCGTTTGTACCTTGAAGAGATTTGGTGCAAACGGGACGGGATTTGTTGGTTCACAAAGATCTGGGAGCCTTTCTTGATCATATTAATGAGGAGGACTCAACCTGCACACTCAAAGGTTTCAATAGTAGTTGCTTTTTCACTGCATGGGACAATTTGATCTTGTAGCTTATGGATTGTACAATATGTAGTATTCATGTATTCACTATGCAGCACCGGTGAATTTGGTGTGTTTTTTCACGGTCAAAGTTTGTAAAATCTGCAAATTGAAGAAAAAAAAAAAGAAGAAATAATACAAATATACAGTTTTCCTGCAGTGTCCTAACTATACGCTGTTTGCCTCTCCTGATAATGTTATTTCATATATGTTGGTGAGTCAACAAACCATGCAAATTGACATTGCTGTCGACTTTTAAGGACATGTATTCTTTCTTATAGCCTTTGACGAATAGGAGAGAGGTGTCTTGCCCACAGACACAGGCAAGGCAAGGCAAGGCAATTTTATTTATACCGCGCATTTCATACACAAGGCAACTCAATGCGCCTATGCAAGGCCAGTTGAATTGTTTATTTTTTAAATTTATTTATTTATTTGGTAGGGACAGTTGCAAGTTAATGAACAAGCCACACCGGATTGTAGCCTTGGGCTAATTTCCATCCGTCGTCCCCCATGCGCACTCTCAAACACACTCTCATACATCCTGACCAATTGTACATGTTTTTAGTGGTAGGGGAAACCAGAGTACCCGGAGGAAACCTACGCAGACACGGGGAGAACATGCAAACTCCACACAGAAAGGCCCCGTCCAGGTGGGAATCAAACCTGGACCTTCTAGCTGTGAAGCACGAGCGCTAACTGCTGTGCTACCGTGCCGCCTGTTCAAGTTCAAGTTCAAAGTCAACTTCATTGTCATTTCTACTTTTACAGAGAATTAAAAGAGAAAAAAGTTAACACTATTCAGCAGTATTTGCCAGGAAAATTGCCAAATGAAGAAAGTGAGAGGTAAATATAAACCCCTCAAGGCTTGTTGTTTTAATCTGACAGATACATTTTATTGGGATTGGGTTATCTCTCTCTCTCGCTCTCTCTCTCTCTTCTCTCTCTCTCTTCTCTCTCTCTCTCTCTCTCTCTCTCTCTCTCTCTCTTCTCTATAAAATACCATTAGTTTATGTTGTCTATATCCAAATCTATTATCCAAAATAAATACAGATGAACAATAAGATTAACCTTAACCTTCCGCTTGAACCTTAGTAATCACAAACTATTAGCATTTTATGATGTGTGTGTTTGGGGGACTTATGTAGACCACCCTTGTGTTATTGCCTGAAGCAATGACTATTTGTTGTTAAACCTTCTCCATGTAGATAACATGATGTTACTACCTCATGGCAAAGGAAAAGTGACTTACAGAAGGCTGACAGCCATTAATTATGTTGCACTGTAACCATGATCTGAGCATTTTGGTTTTGGGAATATGGAATTGCAGACCTCAAACACAACATTTCCTCACCAAAATTGTAGAGCCGTGAGAGAGGAGCACAAGACACCTACTTTTAGACATGCACTGTCCAGACTTCAATGGGCTTTGTGGACTCAAGCAATTATGACCTGCCAATTAGACAGAAGAGGATTTATGTGCGGCACTCCAGTTTGTAATCCTCTCCCAACTGGGGTCTGCCGCCCGTGGCACAATCAAATTCAGACATAGCTTTTATTTAACACTTGATACAGTATCTGTTAGTGATACTCCAGTCATCTTTCCTATATAGATTGCACAGTATTTTTCCCTGTTTTCATGCTCAGTGTTGACACTTTAAATTGTCAACATGGCATTATACTTGTTCTTGCCTTCATAACAGCTGCTCTAAGCAAACGTGTGGTTCTAACCATATTTATATTGACTTTGTATCCTAAGTGGTGGTGAGTTTTTCCCACAAACCCAAAGCTTGGCAGCTACACCCTGAGCTTAAGTTTGTCCATTTATGAATATAGTGTGGCTGGTTACAGACTGACAGCTATCTGCCCGGGGCAGATGTAGCAGCTGAAGCAGCTTCCCTCTACCAAAGTTTGAGTAAAGTTGGGTGCCACTGAGATGCAAAAAAAGCAAGAGCGTCCTGAGTTTGATTCTCATGCCTCTTTTCTGTGTGGATGTTAAGTTCTCCAGGTGTTCTGTCCAGGTGCTCTGGTTTTTCCAACCACTAAAACATGTAGGTTTACCTCTGGGCCCAGTATTCTGTAATCTTAGTGGGTCTTTCCAAGTTTAATAAAGGTCAAATCAATGAGGTTGATGCCCAAGTTTGCAAAGTGAAGAAAAAAAGATAAATAATAATAATAATAATCTCTTGGATTTGTATAGCGCTTTTCAAGACACCCAAAGCGCTTCACAGCTGATTATTCATTCACTCCATACTTGGTGGTGGTAAGCTACTATTGTAGCCACAGCTGCCCTGGGGTAGACTGACGGAAGCGAGGCAACCAGTCTGCGCCATCGGCCCCTCCGACCACCACCAACCACTCACTCACTCATTACATTCGCTAGGCTTCCTGGTGTTACCAAACGGTCTCCCATCCAAGTACTAACCAGGCCCTTCCCTGCTTAGCTTCCAAGATCTGACGGGATTGGGCATAGCAAAGGCGGTATGACCACCATAAAGGATATATCATCAATGCATTATTATTATTATTATTTTTCTTTTGTAAATACTCTCAACAACTGGTTGACAATAATATCATGTTCTAATTACTAAAATTAACAATAATAGTAACAAGCAAGTGCTTTGGCCTGTTTTGAGCTGTGGTCTGTAGCGGATTTGAGTTTGACACAAACAATAGGCCAGGATGAGTGAGTGTGTTTGTGAATGGGGGAAACGGATGGAAATTAGTTGATGGCTATAATCTGATGAGCTGTGTTTACTTGCATGAGTCCCGTGTATTCATTAACAGGCACGCTTCCATCGAAATAAACAAATTAATTCATTCATTCATTCACAAAACTCCCTCCTTTCCGGAAAAGGAGGGAGTTTTTTTCTGGAGGTGAACATGTCCACACAGATTGGAGTGCATGCCTGCAGCTCATGCAGGTGCTGCAGGTAACAGACTCACAGACACGGGCAGCAGACCAAACACATGTCACTAATTCACAAATGATATACACTTATCTCAGTCTCAGCTGTCTGCTGTGAAGAAGTTGGAGTCTATCAGTGTTTTCCTGGCCAATTATTGCAGACATATCAAGTTCTGGTCACCTTCCCAGGCGATTACGAATGACTTATATCAGCTCTGCCTTTGTGCAAAGTTGGGTGGATAACAAATACATTTCAGCATTTATTATACGTAATTACCCCAACATTAATATGGTTCATGAATATTTATCAAATCAGCCAATTCGACTGTATTTGCACAATCTGTTCTATTGAAACTTCTTTTTCAACAAACTTCATACTATACATGCATGTTTACAAGTATTTCTGAGTTTGTTAGTACAGTACAGTGCTAACCGACAGAAAGGGTTCAGAAATGATGGTTTCCGTGCATCGGCATCTATATTAAACGTGTAAATGCCGTGAACATCATAGTGCAGCATATCACCACCAAATTCATGTCATCCAAATTATGCAAATGGCTCACTGCTGATTTAATTCATTAGTTTCCCGTTTATGTCTTCCAATTAGCACCCAAATAACATCAGAGCAACTTCTCATTGGACTTGTGTGCGCGGCCGTAAACAGAACGCTGCGTCGTACATATGCACAAGTGACGACAGTTTGTGCGATTAACATTGTTTACCACGTGTTTGGCTTGGCTTTAGCGCTAAGGAATTAATGACGGATATTGGGGCCGCTGTCAACAGAATCTTTGTTGGTGCTGAGCCAACAGTTAAATATAATTTGAGAAGAAAGCAGGAGATCAATGGGGTTGGTCTCACCCTCAAATCCCGGTTACTTTGTGTTCTGTTTGAAGACTCAAGTGAGGAGCTCGTATCAAAGAGCTGCAATCTGAGCCGCAGTAAGAGCACCTAATATCAGTATAGTGCTGCTGCTGCTGCCGCTGCTACGGGCACAACCCAGGACAAAATCCGGGCTTTAAACGTTTTGTATGATGAAGAAGAAGAAGGAAAAAGGAGAAGAAGAAGAAAAAGAAGAAAAAGAAGAAGAAAAAGGAGAAGAAACTTTATTTGTATGAGTATGAGTTATAGTGAGAACTCCCCAAATCACATCATGATCAGATTTTTTGCTCTGCATGTAAACAGTGTCACAGTTAATATGAGATACTAAGAAGAGAAAACCCACATACCACATTTCTGAGCGACATCAGACACACCGCAAAGAAGGCACAAAACCAACTGCTACTGCTGCACAGTACAAAAGTCTTCATGCTTCAATCAAACCGTGTTGCAGAGACGTGTGCGCGTTTTATGTCGAAACTTCATAGGTATGTGTGTTATTGCTTGGTATTTTCGGGTATACAGATGCACGGTAAAGGTTTTGCCTGATCGAAGTAGGGCTCGGACGTAAACTGTATTCAAGATAGGATAAGCCTTTATTGATCTCACAAAGGAGAAATTCACGTGTTACATCAGCTCTCAAGGAACCCCTCAGGGCCTGCAAAATAGACAGGAAATGTACAAACAATTAAATAGTAAGTGGAGGTATACGATGAATAGAAAAAATTTAAGGGGCAAAAAAGTATATACAATAACAACAGCATGTACTCGATGAACTATATCTATGACTCTAAGATCTACAATACAAATGTGTGTCGTAGGCTATAACACACTACCAACAAAATATGTTGTACAAACTAAAAATAAATAATAGACTAATACATAATGACATTAAAGGGACTAGACAGTTTAAAATTGAAAAAAAGAAGTATTTCTACCTCCTACTTGCTCCAGCAATATTCTAATGTGTATAATGAGCCCAGTCCTATTCACCACAACATCCTCTAAAATCCTGCACTGTCACTCAAGAAGTTGTGGATTTGGATCTGAAGTACCGTCATGCACAAGCTTAAAGGGATATTTCGGGATTTTTGACATTATCCAGAGTGTTGTTGATGTCTGGAGATCTATTAACACAGACATTTATATGGTTAGTCTGGTGTTATAAGTGATTTACCTCAGGTGCACTGTGGAGTGGGTCAGACTGTTTTTAATGCAGGCTAACTGATACCATAGAAATGCTTTAGCCTTGCCCTAGCCTAGCGCCACCAGACTCTTCAAATATAAGAACTGCACGAATTTAAGAAAAAATATCTCCAGACATCAACAACACTCTGGATAACTAGGAAATGAGGCCCAATGTCAAAAATCCTGAAATATCCCTTTAATCTAGAGACTGCAGTTACGCTTAAGACCTGAGGTGGCAGTAGCGAGTATAAAAATGACAACTTCCATCTAGTCCCTTTAAAGTTGCAAAGGGGGGGGGGGGTTCAATCTTGCCTAGGGCGCCAAATTGGCTCGGGCCGGCCCTGCATCAACCGGGGGGCTTAGTCTCTGCTACAAAGCATTGTTTGCCATTGAGCAAGACACGTAACCCACCATGACTGCGCAATGTGTGTCTTTGTGTACAAACTCAAATCCAGACTGAACTCTTGATCTATGACCTCTGTTCTTCTACCATAACTTCTTCTCCACCCTGGTCCCATCCTCTCCTCCTCCTCCTCCCTCTCCCTGGTCCATCTGGGGCTGTCTGCCGGAGCGGGGAGCATCCAGGCCTGTCGTGGGGGTTAGCTCAATGGGGGCGCTGGTTTGGACACAAAAGGGGGATTAGCGCAGCTGCCAGTCACACTAAGACCCGCGCTGGCTCTATGGCAGTGTCCTCGAACCCTCGCGCCCGACGCTACCACAAAGGGACATCATTAGCTCCGGCACAAAGGAACCCCCGCCTCGGCCCGTCTTGAGCAACACCGCAATCACTGCTCACAAATAGCGTGATTAGCCGAGATAATATGCATGGCCGTAATGTATGCTACTGTCATCTGCTCAAAACAGAAGGTGGGACATCGCTCCGGCAAGGTTTTTAGTATCACGTCGGCGGCTTAATGAGCGGATTGGGGCAGGCTCGTTCTGGATTGTGTCAAATGTGTCAACATTAAGAAATACGACAAAACTATTAATTCTTCATGATGATACGTGAAAAGGCGTAACGGTAGTGATTATGGAGACAGCGATGCTCATCAACTCGCAACATTCATTCTTGAGCATATTTGAAATCTTTTTTTTAAATAAAATTTGCTGGAAATCTCAAATTGGTTGAGTTGAATATGCAAAGATTATAGCCTGTTTAATTCATCCATGGCGAACGTTTTCCTCAACTATAAACTATTAATCACCTTTCATGTGCAAGTGCAAGTCAAAGTGCTTCGGGATTACAAATAAGAGCAAGCCATACCAACGGAGAAAATAAACATTTCAAAGAACCCATCTATAAACTCATTTATAGATGGGTTTCATCTATAAATGAGTTTGAAGACAACTTAAAAATACCAAGTGAAGTGTCAAGGTGAGGATTTGTCAGGCAGTGAGTTCCATATTTGGAAGGGACAGAAGGAGAATGAGGCTTCACCATATTTAGACCATACCCTGAGAATTACTTGCATGTATTTGCAAATTATGTACAAATGTATTGTATGAATGGCACATCCCTGAAAGTATAGGGCTGGACAATCAATTTTCCACATCGTTTGCAATTTGCAGTAGGTAACTTAAAGAATGGATTTGGATGAGGAGTTAACCGAACATCAAACACACATGTTTATTTGTTTATTTCAACAATTAAAATATCTCTAATATAATACGTGCTTATATATTTTTTTTTACTGGGTGAATGTTACACAGTGTGGCTTTAAGAATCCAGGCAGAAAACCCCCAATTTGTGTAGCTCCCACATGTCACTACCTGTGTTTGGTATTACTATTGGGAGTGTACTTCATAAACACTACAATGAGATTTAATACATTTCCGAATCCAGAAAAGGCCACTTTAAAGCCTTTGACTCATTGCAGTTTGTCAGTGGATCAAACTTATCCTTCAGGAAATAAATATTTGATGAAAACTCTCAGCCAACCCAGTGTATTATATATTAACACACTTCAATTATACATTAAAAGGTGTGTTTTAATTGGACTTTCCAGGAGAATTCACGGATCCCCTTGATGGCACGATGAGTTTTTTTTTTTTTTTTTTTACCCTCTCCATAACATTTTATATAATTGCAAGAACAAAGAATTCTCCACCCTTCACTCTCACTTCATCAAGCAACCGCACATAGTTTCCTCGTCTTTTGTTCCTTTCACCCAGTCGTCCCACGTGTAGAGAAGAAATACTTCTGTTTTTGTTTGCCGGAATTGCATTGGTGTCATTTTGTCCCGCTGATCATCAAGCCAGACTTAAAAGTGTCTAACACATTTTGTGAAGCTGAGATTGTGATGAGATGCATATAGGAAACGCAGTGGTCTTGTTAGAAATGTAAGTGAAGTACCACAATGCTCAATCTGTTCTTCAGATAATACATAGTAGACACATTTTCTGTATGCACCGCTTTATGCACTGTGCAAAGCATGAGGTTTTCCCTCTGCTTCCCCGGCACTGAGTCATGTATTTGCACCTGTACAAAGCAAAGTCAGACTGTTCCTAAAGCCTTTTTTAATCTAGCACTGACATATAGCTCTTTCATATTACTGCAGTCAGTGGGTTCACAATCACAACACATTTAAAATTTAATGTCATGATTTCAATACATTTCCATAATTTTCAGAAACTTGTAATAAATGTTATGATTTAAAGCTGCACTACCTGAATGATCCAGTTCAAATTCTGTCCTCCTCATACTAAACTATAACGCTCTTTCAATGTTATGATGTCTGATTAATATAACCTATTGTTATTGTCAACAATTGCCATATTTTTCTTTGACCCCACTGCGTACAACTTTTAGCTTTGAAATATAATAGCTCTTGTACTCACTTTAACGTCTTAATCCAGTAATCACATACATGTAGGCCTTATTCATAAGCACTGGACCAGAGGTTTCCCGACATCAGCTTTAGCACTTGTTTCTTATGTGCCGGTAACTTTAACACTTGTGCTATTGAAGCTCTTTGATTGCATAGCCCTGATTGTCCGCAGTCACTTTATTGCCCATAAAGTGATAAGGCTGCATATGTTCATTCAGTATTTTCCATATCAATAGTTTTTATTACTGACCTGGGGATTTCACATTACGAGCGAACAGTCTTTGAGGGTTCTGGATTAAAGGAAGGCAAGATATAAAAACGAGGCTCAAAGGCTGAATGAAAAAAAAAAAGGGGTTGGGAATGTCTTTTAAGTGTGAACCTGACCCTACACAGAGAGGAAGTCCTCCGTGTTAAATAAAAATAAAATGTAAATGAGTATTCAGGGTATAAAGTTACAAACCAGTAAAACGTTGGAGAGTAGCAATACACTTGGATCACTGCAAGAAAGTCCAATACATGGCCAGCCCAAACTGCACTCTTTTCACGGAGATCGTTCCTGCCCTGTGGCTCACAATGTTGCTCAGTGTGAAATCACTCATGACAACCAAGCTACTTCCAGGTCCAAACTGTACAAAGTTCCATACAAACACAGGAGAAAACAGCATCTTTGTCTTAATATCCTTGTGAAATATCATCAAATATCATCAATAAAAGGCCAACAAATATTTTACACTTAATTCTAATAATAATTGTAAGTATTTATCCAACCTCTATAACAGGTTACAATCAGTAAAATCCCATATAGTGAATAGGACTTAAGTTCTATTGGACCCGGAAGGGGAATTATGACATTAATACTTTACAAAATTTGCTGATGGAGGCCAGGTTTATGAAGTGGACGAATCAACACCTACAGTGGGGAAAAAAAGTATTTGGTCAGTTCCCTATAGACTTTCTATTGGATTTTGGCCAAATACTTTTTTTCCCCACTGTATATCAGACAAAGTGTTTAAGCGCAGGATGAACTCAAATAAGTTGTGAATAGCATAGTACCCAATATGACCAACAAACACTGGGCCAAAACTATATGTTTAGAGAACATTTTCTAAATATGTTTAAATATGTTTTCTTGTTTGTTTGTTTGTTTGTTTGTTTGTATACTTTATTGTCCCCGTAGGGAAATTTGTCCTCTGCATTTAACCATCCTTCGATGCCAACCAGTAAGGAGCAGTGGTCGACGGCAGTGCCGCGCCCGGGACCCATCTCCATGATGTGGAGCCAGGCTGATGGTCAGAATCGCCTGGCTGGAGGATTCACCTATTGCACATGTTTTTAGTGTGCAATAGGGGTACACTAATTGCACAGTAAAACTGTGCAAAAAACTGCACTTGGAAGAATGGACACAAACTACCTTGATATGCCACTGGAATAAAGGGGATACTGTACCCCTTTGGCAACTTGTAGCAAACTCAGGGTACCAGACTACTCGTTTGGGGTTAGCATCTCTACTGCTTGCTGCTGTCTTGAACACTGTGGGGAATCTTGTTTCTTGAGGTAATTTAAGAAGTGGCAGGATGTTTCCGGAGTGCAGTGACTCCAAGAGCCCTACAGCTGAGTCTTTCGTTTTCCATTTGGCCCGTTCTGGCCAATGTGGTCCTTTATCTTCTTGCAAACCTGTTAGAGCTTTTGTCTTATCTCGCTTCTTGGTGCGGTTAGCTTTGATGTACAACTGCTCTTCTTGGTCCCATGAAGCTGGACGGGTGAGCTTAGACCACTGAGTTAGTCCTACTTGTCATGTGTGGATTTTTAGAGGCTGATGGCCCATCTTGTGTCACTTACGTCACAATCAGTGTCATTACATTACCAAAGTGTTTTGGTCTGACTGGAAAGCATTTGCCCCAGAGCCTGGACTGAAACGGTCCCTTTAACAGTAGGTAATCTCACCCGAAAGCATGCCAAAAGGAGACTTGTACTGAAAAAAGACAGACTTTTCTAAAGGGACACTTCCGGTTGAACTCTGCTGTTGCCTCAGCATGGAGCATGTTGAGAAAATGGCCCATAGTTTCATAGCTTCAGACTGTGGAGGCTCAGCTGCGAGGTGTGGTGGCACTCACACTCTCTCTGGCCTGTCGTGGCTGCACTTTATGGAGCAGATGGGCGGGCGAGGCGGGGCAGCGAGGATCCTGGCACGGCATCTTCACTATACATCCTCTGGGACCTGCTCTGTTCCAAACTTGGATCAAATTTGCCCACGACATGGGCGAGACTGAGGCCAAGCGAGCAAACGCTCACATATTTGGGATACAATTAAATTAACAATGAGGCAAAGCAGACGGTAGACCAACTATAGCCGTATTCTAGACTGGGCAATTTGTGGAGAGGAATGACAAGCGCCAGGGTCAAATGAACATTGGAAGGAAAATGTTAATCCATACAAAGTAAATGAATGATGGAGGACAGTGCAATATCAGATCTTGAGTTCTCGTCAGCATTAATCCGTTTTGGTACCATCTTTAAAAAGTAGGACACAAATGAAGTAACTTGTAACTGTTTATGCTATGTATGCCTCTAAAATGTAGACATTGCACCAAAAGCATTAATGTAAAAGTCTATGAAACCAGTTCAATTTCATTCCGTTGTTTTTAACATGACTCAAATGTTGCTCCTCAAAAAACGCATTATGTTATTTTGCTGGCCGTATGTGACCTACATACTTCGGTGACCCTTTGGATTTGAACCAGGCGACAGGTTAATGTGCTCAGTCGTGTTCCCATTCCCTTCTGTTTGAACTTGTCTCCTGTCTGTCTCCTCTGGCCCAAACACACATTTAAATGGAATAATAGCTTTTCAATTTCATTCCATTATCAGGCCTCAACATTTTGCGGAGGATGTTGGGGAAATGCGGACTGTGAGTGTTCAGTCGCATTTGATTTAAAATATTGATTACAAAGTGGAGACATTTGAAGAGTTATAGGCTTTGGGAAAAAAAAAAAAAAAAAAAAAAACAAGACATCAGTCGAGTTCAGCCAGTCAAGACGTCTGCCATGATTTGTTCACACATTGATAATACTCAAAAGAATTCATAAACAATCCTACTGAAAAAGCCTCACATGTTTGAAATTAAACCCGGCATTCACTATTTACTCAAAGCTTTTATCAAAAATAATTAAAGTCGTGACAAGGCCAATAAATCAAGTTCGCTTCACCCGAGGTCTGCCAAGAAAAAAAAACAAGATGAAATGACTGGCTCGCAACACTCTCTTCATGTTGTGAGATGTGGAAAAACCCATCATCTATATATTGAAGAAGAAAAGAAAAAAAACAGGAAAAAAGTTAGTCAGTCGTAGCTGGCCTAAAAAAAAAAAAAGATCTCATCTGATGATTTTTTAAAATAGAACAAAAGAGCAGCGCGCTGAACTAAACCTGTCAAATTGGCTGCGTGTGCCGGCCTCTATAGGACTCTGGGGAGCGGCAGACGTTTGCTCAGAGAGAGGAGAAATCAATCTGAGCCGGTTAGTATCACACTCCAGTGGGTTTAACTGGTAATATTCTCTCTGTCCACCGGCGCATCAGGAAACCAGCCGCCGCACTGGGTAAAGATTGTTCAGAGTGGCTGTTAAACAAGACAGTCGGATAAGGATAATGCTAAACCAAAACAAATCTATTACCCCACCCCCTTTTTTTCCCTTTGGCTGTCAGGGTCTACTCCGTCTGCACTCAATTTGTTTGGATACTATTGTAATTATGCTTCAGTTCTGCTTTGAAAGTTTACACCCATTATAGCTGTAAATGTATTACAGTTTTAGACCTGGTTGGCTTTGGTTCAATCAGAATGGGCAAGTATAGTTAGAACATTAACTCAAGTAAGTAAAGAGTGAGTGTCCCCGGACCCATTCTGTGCACTATATCAAAGTTTTGTAGATTTGTATGCATTTTTCAGCGTTTTTATGAGCAAAACATATAATCTATTGTAGAGTTCTTATAAATTAAAATGTATTTTGCCAGTTAGGCAGTGTGCACGATGGCAGTGGTCAAAGCTGTAAAACTAAATATCTCAGGACAAGCAGATATACAAAATAATATGACTCAAGCAGAAATTAAAAGTACTGTGATAAAACAACTAGATGTAGACTGTTAGTATTATTTTTTATAATGGTTACAAAATAGAAAGCTGGTGTTTTTACTCAACAAAAGTCCACGCACAAATCTACGTATATTACAGCAGTTGAATCCCGCGCTTTTTGCAGTGCCACAGAACAATGTGAAAATACTGTATTTAATTTTTTGCTCAATATAGGACCATATTTTCCCCAGACATTTTAGATTTCAAACGCGGACAACAAACAGAGGTAACCTTTACCCACAGGCTCCGCACAGATGTGTCCACTGCCTTTCGGACCCCCCCCCCCACACACACACACACATGAGTGAAAGCAGGCGTTCTGTTTACTGTTTAGACCTGCGTGTTGATGTGATGAGACACCCAGGCTGATAACACCGGCCCTGAGCTGTTTGATCTCCTGTAGTTGAGTGAGGCCCGAGCGAGAGGGCTAGGGCCCCAGGGTGTGGTGTGTGTGTGTCAGAGTGGTGCACTGTGTGCTTGATTACAGACTGGACAGGGGCCCCCGACCTCTTAGCAGGTTAGCCGCGGCCTTATGACCTCAGCACAGCGGGCACTGACGCAACGCTCAATGACTTCTCCAATAACACAGTGGGATGAAAGAGCGAGGGTGTGGGAGACAGGGAGGGTCCGGGGCATGGGGCAGCAGGAGGACGGATGGTGGCAGTGTGCGCGCGGCCGCTGGACATACAGTCTACAGAGAAAGAGGGCTTTGTCAAGGCTCCCTAACCTGATCTATTACCCCGGGCGGGGCCCAGGGCTTTCCCACAGCGTAACTCAAGACTTTGGCTCAGAACATGACAAGTTCCAGAGAAACTTTTACGCCCTGACACATCCTTTATTCCATTTGAAGAAAACTCTCCTGATTTTTTTAATTTGGAGATCTATTTTTTCTGTCATTGAAGAGTCACCATTTGTGTATTACTGAAAGGCGATACCACACTTTGATAAAACACTGATTACTTTAGGGGTCATTGTAGTCGATACCAATAGGCTACTGGTAAAACTGGCTATTTTATCTTATTAATGTGTAAATCAAAATATGAAATAACCTGCTATTTAACAGGGAAGATGTAACAGGGAAGAGTTACATCTGCAATAGGATGAAAGAAGTGCACGCTTTTTGCCAATTCGGATCAGCACAACATATGAAATAGAGCAGTAACCGCAGCACATATCAACAATAGTGCCCTGCAACCAGCTGTCCAGCTTAGCACATTTTAACGCTGTGTGGTGAAGGTGTCGCCCTGCCGCGTGAAGTTTGTAGGTAAATAATGTCTCCGTCGTCTTCCTGGAGGCACCCAGGTCAGCCAAGTGTCGATCATTACTCTTTGCAGTGACAGATGAGAGCAGGAGAGAGCGACTGTCTAGCTATATTTATTCACTGTTTCTATTGACCACAGTGAGCCAGTGCAAGTCTCAGCATTAAATGTAAATCCACGAGTGCAGGTACACACTACTGCATTGCCAGAGACTAAATTGTGTCTCAGCATGTCTGTTCAATGCTGTCAGGAATGACACATTTGCTAGCTATAATGTTAGCATTATGTGACCCCAAAAGTGATCTGGAAAGTTGTGTGTTACTAATGTGCTAGGGAAGTTGAGGTTGGACATAGCTAACAGTTTAAAGGTGCACTACGCAACTTTTTATGTAAAAAAAAAAAAAAGTTGATATTATTACATATTACTGCTTGGGTGGTTAGCGTAGCACCTTTACTTACCATCCCGGTCGCCCCTAAGATGCTCCAAGATCAGTTGTTTTTAGGATTTCTGGTAGGTTTTAACTGCTGATTGAACCGTCTCCATGGTTACGCATACATTTCATTCGGAAAACCGTCCAGAAATCCTAAAAAAGCTTGAAATAAAATTGATCCTGACACATCATGGGGGAAAGGGCGCTAAGCTAACACAGCGACTGGGTCATTGAAAGGTCAAATTCGCACTGATATCAACTTTTTTTTTTTTACATAAAAGGTTGCATAGTGCACCTTTTAAAGACAAAGATTTTGTGGGCTCAGGTCGTCCTCCTTCATTTTATCGCAACTTACCCAACACTGTGTTGTCTTAGGCTGTGTTACCATGCTAACCGTCGTAATGGAGCTTGCTTATTATACACTTCCTACTTGAACACCTATCATCTTCTTACCTAAACACTTAAAATATATCCATAGTAAGACAAATTCCCCTTCTTTCCATCAGGGAGATAATTTGAGTTTAATGACAGCGTGTCAGTGCATATCAGTAGATCACACGTCTGCGTCCCTTCACCTTACCCCCCGCAGACACTTTCCCCCACTGTTCAAAAGGTGACTCATGTTCAACCAATCAAAGAACAGCTCATATCATCATTCACTGGGACCTCCTCCGGTTTTGATTTGTACCTTTGATAAATGCTATCCCTTTTCACTTCTAATTGCACACTCTTTTCATCATAATTCTGTGTTTGTTTCCTGTCGTTTTTCTTGGAGGTGACTTAGAGCTATAATTTTTACATCAAGGAAGTTGTTAGGAATGAGTAGCAGGTGGAACACAAAAGCCATAGAACCATTTTATTCGATGTATTTAGGAAATGACAAATAAGAAGTCTGACGCGCACGTATTCATAGAAAAGAAAAAGGAAAAAAAAAAACACTCCGAGTGGTTCGGAGATAATGAGGGTAATTTTGTTTGAAGTATTATGCAGTGCATTTGGAAATAGCACAGATAAAAAGATGAGACAATAATAGATCTAAGGAGGACCTTGGGTGAATGTTGTTTGTACAGAAATCATTTTGTTTGACACAGTTCGTGTTGTCTGCTAAACAGTCTACAGTTTTATAGGCCACCAAATTACTTTAATTCTAAATTATTGGGTCCTGACTTAAATGCAAGCCAATTTTATTTTTCTTAAGGCATAGAATAAGTATATTCCAAGTGGATGCACCTTAAATGTTCAAAATGACTTTTTGCCTATGTGAATGGCCATTGTAAAAGCTACAGCTGTTAATGTTATGCCATTATCGATGCCAAAAAGATAAAAAATTAAATTAAAAAAACAACAACTAACAAATGCAAAGAACATTGAGAAAAATATTGTATTTTCAAATGACTTTTTGCCTACGTGAATGGCCATTGTAAAAGCTAATGTTAATGTTATGCCATTCTCGATGCCAAAAAGGTAAAATAAATAAATAAATAAAAAAACTAACAAATGCAAAGAACATTGAGAAAAATATTGTATTTCAAACCTAACACGCTTAACTTTGCTCTGTCTGTTTTTACAGGCAATCAAGCTAGAATTAAAAGCCCTATAGCCCACCTGATATTTTTCCAAGTTGAAGAATAGAATAGGTTATTCTACTTCAGAAAATTGTAAAAGTATATGTGAAAAGACACTGCATATTATATTTTGTTTCACCCTGAACATTATTAATTGTGCCAAATACCACATCATAAGATAACTAAATAACATTAAACCAGTCCAAACTACTTATACTACTTAAGTCTACAATGTGGAGCAGATATTAATTTTCTTACCTCTAGTAACATAAAGTGAGCAAATTCAATTATGGGATGGTCATTCAGTCTAATCGCTGTTGCTTTCTTAATGTTAATCTGATTGAAACTGATCCTCTCCTTCCTTCTCTTGTTTGAACAATAAGTAAATATAGTTCAAGTGCCAGTACTGAAATCCAGAATCATGTACTGCTATAATAAAATTGAACTACACAGTACTGGCACTCTTTCTATATTGCAATAAACCAGACCACTGCATTGGCAAATTGCATATCAATGTAATTTCCCCATTATAATAATATCTGTTAATTAAACCTATATCTCTGCATTGGGCACTACATTTCTTTTAAGCCAGAGTGGAATTGAAATCCACTGGTAATAATTATGCTCTGTGTATTGATATATTCCTTCCTTATATAACATGCAAAGTGCAGTATCTAAAGTGTGAGACAACTGAATCCAGGTCACAGCGCAGCAGGAAATCTCCATTTTCATGTGAGATCCAGAGGGGTCACTCTTATGAACTCATTAGGAGGAAAATGCTAATATACAATTTTTCCCCCTCACCACTCCAACTTTACTGGTTCTTAACAAGCAGGGCTGCAGTGCCAAAGACTGTGTATTCTGATGTTGGTGGGGAATTGTGTTAGGTGCTTCTGATCGTAGCTTCATTAAGATGGCTGTCGCTTGCCTTGTCATAATAACAGCACAGAATCTGAAATCATTACAGACAAACAAAGGCCATGCAGCATCGGTCTATGCTAGCTTGTTATGATTTTTCTTTTTGTGTTGCTGGAATAATTTACCTTAAACAAATGGACCGTATACGTGTGAAATTCATGTGCAGTGCGGTCGATCACGTACATATCAAAACGACAAATTGTGTGATTATTTGCAATGCATGGCAATACCCACATTTAATTAAATAGCCAGTTTTGCTGATTCCAAGACGCCCCCATGAAAACATGTCAGTATTCCGCGATTAACAGATGCCCAATTTTGCATACACATAGCAAATAATGTGCAATAACTGAGGTCTGAAAGCATTAGGTGGGAGTCAGATTGTACATGTGCATGAAATTAATAAAAGTAAAGAACAGAGTTGTAAATCGTACAAGGAATCAAGGGCAAACCATAAGAGTGTGAGAACTGTGATTTATTGAAACCATTATCACAGCTTGAATCCCAGCAGCTCATTCTTCAGGCCTTGAGGCCTATCTCATTTAGCACCTTAATAGGCCTATGTGTACCAGACATCTTTTTATTTTTGATTCCCTCCACTATGCGTATATTATTTGAACCATGACCAAGGTAAATGCTGAAAAGACACCAAAGGAAATAAATTTGAAGAAAGAACTGTTGTTCCTGTAAGCATGGTCCTGGGCTGTTTTAGGCATGTGAGATATTTCAAACTGTGCCAAAGCGAAACTAGCAGATAATTAAATTAAACAAGTTGTAATGATGTAGAACAGGGTTATAATTTTCAGGAAAACAGCCAGTTTTCATCTAGTGTACACTTTTCTTCATCTTTTGGCTGGAAACAGGAACGCTAATGTTAAAGACTTTAAAGCAAAATGTTGTTGTTGTGGTGTGCCTGTGTGAAATCTTTCTAATTAACTGCCGTCTTGTGCGCGCTGTGTCGTATTTCTGCATGCGCGTGTGCTGAGGCGCATGTGTGTAGTCTTGTGTGTGCGTGTGCTTGTGTGTGTGTCTTTCCGCTCTCCTCTGGAATGCAGCCAGTCTCTGTTGAATCCACACTCCGCTTCCAAACCCAAAGCCTTTGATCTTTTTTTCGGCGTCTCCTTACCCGGAAGAGAACCCCTTCTCGCTCTCTCTCCCTCTCTCTCAGCTGGGATGAACGCACACGTGGAAATGTTGGCCCGGCTCCACGCTCGGACCAAATTTAGTCATACAAAGGCTAGGGGGCGGGGGGGAGGGGGGGCTGCAGAGGGGGGAGACTGGGTGGGGAAGGGGGGGGAGGGGGTTGGGGGAGAGATGAAAGAGCCCGCCGCTGCGAGATCAAAGGCAGCCGCGGCTCCGCCCCGCTAACCCCACCTCCGCGCTTTATAAAGATCTGCCTCTCCATCCCAACTTCGATTCTCACGCAATCCCTCACTGCTCACACTCTGGCTCAAAAAACACAGCCAGCTTTTTCCACATTATTCTGTTTTCCTTCTCTTTTCGCAGACCCGTTCTGCAACGTTTTAGCAACATTTCAACCACGCTTTTCAACGTAACCTGTACACGACTGATTACCAAACTCCAGTCTTCTCTAACAGACTGACACAAACGGGCCTGTATGATTGTCATCACATGGTCTTTTTTTTACATGACATCATCACTATAGAAGTAAGGAGGCATTTGTGATTTGTGTGTTTTTTGAGCGGGCATATACGATCCGTGGAAAATCACAAGCATAGGCATAGTATTCGCTGCTTGACATGGCATCAAAGTCACAAAAGGCACACCCCCTATTGACACATGATGCAAGCCCAGGACTTGTATAAATACTCATAGCCTATTATCCCGTTATGAATAGCAATTGATTACATACAAACCACATTACAGGTTTTTTTTTTTAAAGCGGCTTCCACGGATGGAGGGTTGTGTAGAAGCTGCAGCAAACGCGCGCGTAAAAGGCTTTCTCAAAACGGATTTTCCCCCTGCTTTCTCGTTTGTATTATTTCATTTTAGACTGTAACACTTGTTTTTTTCTTTCTTTCTTTCTTTTCCCCCTAGTCTCATTCTTGGCTGTGCGTCTGGCCATTTGTGTTGCGCGAGTCGAGCAGGGTCTCTCTGGAGGAGTGTCAATCAAAAAGCGGCGGCGCCTTTCATCTCTCCTTCCTCCCAGTGACTGAGGCGGAGGAGGCGGAGGGCTACATTATACCAACACACACTACACACACGGCTTACTTTACGCCGTGGAAGCGGTGCGGGAGCAGTGGGAAGTCGCTCCACGCCGTCGCTGTATTTTGTTTGATTGTTTTACGACTTTTGTGTGCGTGTGTTTGTGTGTGTGTGCGCGTGTGTTGCTTTTAGCCCTCCTCCGCGATCGGCCGTCCGTCTTTGAGGATGTGTTTTCTTGCGTAAAAACACGCGTCGCTCGTCTCGTTTTGTACAACTTCAAAAACTGTTTTACTTTATTCGCGAGCGCGCGAACATCACCCCGATTGTGATGTTTTCCCTCTGCTTTCTTGCTTCACCGGGACCACCAAGGGACTAATTTCTTTCATTATTATTATTATTTTTAAATTGCACTTTTTTTTTGAGACTTTCACTGGATCGTTCAGCTGTTTTCTGAGAGCACTCGTGGTGACGCGTGTCCCTGTTTGTTTGTCTTGTTTTGGTCTCTTTAAAACATTCTCATTGACTTTTTACATCCCGACTTCTCGGGTGCGTGTGTGTCAACGGACCCGGAGTGAAAGCACGCTCCTGTTGCTTCAGTAAAAGCAGAGACACACCGGCAGACAGGCAGGCAGGCAGCGTGCTCCCGGTGACGGACTGCGCTCAGACTTTGCCCACGCAGCAGTGGTGCGTTCCCATTCGCGTCGACGAGGGGATTTTGGTGGGATTTTCTTTCTTTCTTTCTTTTTTTTTTTTTTTTTTTTTTACCCTATCAGGAGTGTGTCTTCCTCAGTTTGACCAAGAAGCTGCGCTGAGTTTAAGTCGATTCCAAAATGCCACAGTTATCAGGCGGTGGAGGAGGAGACCCCGAGCTGTGCGCAACGGACGAGATGATCCCGTTCAAAGATGAGGGGGACCCGCAGAACGAGCAGATCTTCGCCGAGCTCAGCCACTCGGAGGAGGAGGGAGACCTGGCAGACATTAAGTCATCTCTGGTGAACGAGTCAGAGAGCAGCCCGAACAGTAACGACGTGAGTAACTCTGCGTGTCCCCCCCCCCCCCCCCCCTGTAGTGATTGCAACAAGGATGCTGCTGTCATCTGTCACCAAACTTAAGTTTTAGGACACAAACACGCCATCGCCGTTAGAGGAGAAATATGAACCATTTTAGAAGCTCTGCGTGCATTAAATAATCCAGTCTGCTGTGTATTCTAAAGCTTTTTAATTATTCAGCCCTGTCCTGAAATCATCAATCGTTTAAAAAAAAAAATGTGTGCGCAAAATAGGCTCCTACAGCTTTACGCTTGACTCTTGTGTCTGATGTACACATTCTTACACATTTTTCATTTTTTATCGTAAGTCAAAAATGTACTGAATGAACTTGCAAGAAGGTGGAGGCCTAGTCCTAACGCCAACGTGCAGCTCAGCCTCCCAAAGGATGCACCAATGGGCGTTCATCTCACTCCGTGCATGCCTTAAATGTGTTTTTGCTTGACCTTGTGTGCCAGATACGCATTTGTCTGGTGTAGGTCAAACAGATACCAAATAATAATAGCGACGAAACGACACGAGGCCTTCTGAGCGGCATCCAACATCTACATAGAGTGATCTGTCCTTGAAGGATAAATAAAAGTGATCTTTTTTGTCATAACTGTCACTTGTCTGTTATATGTAAGGTTTTATAATGCAGAGGCAATAACATAGAAATCTTATGGGATGCAGATTTTGTGTCAGTGCACTTGGATTTGCAGTGTAAGAGCTATTACTCAATAAAGAATATATTCTGATCTAGTGGTAGAAGAAAATGCATACCCTTTTCAGACACTGTACACTTTACCGAATATTTTTTTTGATGGCATTGTAATGATAACTGTATGAATTAAATGTTTCCTTAGCCTCCATCCACAGCTTTCACCAACCCAAGCCTAAACTCCCCCCCCCATCTACCTGTTTACTCACCCCCTGCAGCTAGCTCATCCTCAAATTTGCTGCATTTTACTCATTAACACTAGTGTTAATAATAATACTAATAATTAAAAAAAAAAGGCACATGGTTTACTCTCTCCACGTTTGCCATGAAATGTCCTGGAGACGCACGGGACAGAGGCTGAATGTTAATTAGGAATCCAATGAAGTTCCCTCACTCAGCTGGAAGCCATCCTGAGGGATATGGGGGGGAAAAAGGAGGTCATCGCCCATTTTTAGATTTGAGAGAAAAAAAGGAAAACAATTTTAATAAGAAAAAGAAGTCTGATTGTTTTTTATTACATTGCCAGGGAGCATTCAAAATGTACTGTTCTTTTTTAGTAATTTAAATGGCGGCTTAAATTGAAAGCCGGAGATGAGACTGGACCCAGCATATTGAAAACAAGTTAATTTGTAAGCTCCTTAAGGACATGAAGCTTAATTAAGTGGTGCTTTTGAAGCTTTGATGCGGGCTGCTCCATCAGCCCTCTATAGATAGCAGTGGCGTGTTTGTGTTTTGCATTCGGAGGGGGGGGCGGGCAGAGGCACAGGGGCCGGTCCTGCTGCGTTTGTGGCTATCTGACCGTGTAAACATGTCTGAAGGCCCTCCTAATTGATTCACCATAATTCCATTTCGTTTGTCTTTCTTTCTTTTTTTTTTGCAGGCATCTAGACTGTCCCAAATACCACAAGATTCATATCACGAAAAACACAGAGACCATTCGGATGATGGTAAGTGACAGCCCTGAGGAAGAGCCTGTAAAAACTATCATTTTATTTTTATAGGACAGACAGCACGCAGTAAAAAAAAGTAACCGCTTAAGCTATTCATTTCACTGTGGTTTGACAGTGTGTGTTTTTTTTCCCCCACACAGAAGTGATCATTCGTACACTTGTCCTACTTATCCTTATCAGGGCTATGTTGGAACCCAGGTCTAGTCAGGACACGCTCGGCCAGGAAGGGGACAGCTACCAATACCTCGCTGATGCGGGGGCCGGGGGTAGAGATGGGATTCATGGGAGCCGGATCTTTGGGATCTGTTCCCAAAGATCCGAAAGAGCTGTTCGGATCTTTGTGAACAGATCGAAGAGCTGTTCTAAACTCTGGCTCAGTTTTACATATATTTTTAAAATCCAATCGTACACTAGGTTTAAGCTCACAAAACGAGTTCAGAATCAATAGTGTTCACTGCTGCTTCTTGGTTTCATATAGATCTTTGTAAAATTGTGTAAAAAAAAATAACGTCATATCATTACATGAGTGCCAAATCCAAGAATCACAATAGGACAACGGCTACGAACTCTTCAAGAGACAATACTTACTCTTTGAGTTAACTGAAACTTGCACTCCCCTTGTAGCTTGTGTTTCTTATCAAGCCATTATCCGAATAGGCGTTTCTTCTTCTTTTTTTTCTCTCGCCCGAATCTCTGTCACATGTTGCTCTGGGCCCTTTTGCTCCCTCGGCCTATTGTAGTATGACCCCACTGCTGCAGGTCATCATTAGTCCTTTAAAGCAGGAGCGTGTCCCCTCTTTGTTCCCCTTTCACTCCTCAATAGAGCTCCCCCTCAAACCAAACACGGCCCTGCCTTTAGAACTCGATCCGTGTTGCCATCAGTCTATACATCGCGCAAATATCCCCCCCCCCCCACCACCCGCCACCAGACTCCCGCCCCTTTTTCTTCGCTCTCTTTTTTTAACTTTTTTTTTATTGCTGTAGGACACAGTACAGCACAAGTGGCGAGTGGCGCTGCGTAGAGGCCTCTTGTATACATACCCCTCTCAGGTCAAAGGCGGTCGGGGCGTCTCCTGTTTTGACACAGTCTGTATGTTCTTGTAATTGGCGCTAATTGGCACAGAGGGGCTTCCATTGTTCCGGGGCCCTATAATACCGGGCCCTCTCCTCTCCCCAAGTGCGCGAAGAAAGGGCACAAACAAAAGGGCCCGGGCCAAACGGGGGGGGGGCCGCGGGTCAAAGCGATCGACAGCGATATCATTACTGCGTCAACAACCAGCCAGGCCCACCGAAAACTGTGTACGCATTCTTTTAGCTGTGTGATTCACTCAATGAGGCACTGTCAAGAGTGGACTGATTCTCGTTACGATTTAATTCGGGCCTTTCATGTTGAGACTTCCACATTACGTTTCATCTTTGTGCATTTGTGTGTGCGGGTTTTACGGGTTTAATTGTGGAATTCGATCACTCTCTCTCACTCTCTCTTATTTCTTTATTTTTTGCAGCAAAGCATCAAGACCTGTACAGCAAAAGCCATCCATACTCGGGTTATCCAGGTTACATCATGATGACCAACATGAGCAACGACTCCTACATGAACAACGGCTCCATTTCGCCGCCCATGCCCAGAACGGTCAGTACCACCACCGCGTTGTGCTGATAAGTAACACCCAGTCAGTTATTTTAATATGAAAGAATAATGTGAAAGCGACTACTGTACAGGCGGAATGTTTCTTTTTTATATATAATTGTCTACTCTCTACACATTAGATCAACTGACAAAGGATCCTATTGCAAGTCGAGCTGCTTAAACCTCTTAAGCGCCGCCTGAACCGAGCACATTTTCTCCTGTTTGGCGTTGCACACATCTAGAAACTTCCTGAGCGACGAAAATACGACAACAAAAAAGTGTGACGACAAACACACAATAAACAAGCGACGGAAACACGATTAAAGAGTGATGAAAAAGCATAAAAGAGCGTTAAAAAAAAAGAAGCAACAAAAGGCAACAAAAACACAAAATATACAATTTTCTTGCAGCAAATTAAAATACATTTGAAGATTCTTTTCCACTTTGCTATTCTAACAACATCAATCACACTCGTCAAGAAAACCGTGGTTTACTCCAGATCTGTTAAAAATGTTAAAGAAGAAAACAGACTATACAAAAAATATGTGTCAAATCCCACTACGCTCATTTTTGATATTTATAAAAAACACAGAAATAATTATACTCACTCATTAAGATCTGCAAAAAGAAAGTATTATTATGATCAAATAAAACAAAGTTCAAATAATATTAAAAATACATGGAAGATAATCAACCAGATACTGCAAAAAGATATAGCCTCAGATACGAATACACCATCTGTTATTGCAGATGGTGTACATACAGTTGATAATCCTTTAGATATAGCTCAAAAATTCAATGATTTTTTTGTTAATTCTGGTTCCAATTTGGTAAAAAACATACCATGCTGTAATGAAGATCCATTGGAATATATTCAAACTTCTACCCAATATTTTAACCTTTCAGCCTCCCAATATCAAAGAAATAGGTGAAATAATTGATCAATTAAAATCATCTGCCCCTGGGCATGATGGCATATCTGCCTGGCTTATAAAACAAATTAAACAATTTATCCTGATGCCTTTAGCACATATCATCTCATTGTCTTTAAAAACAGGAGTTGTTCCAGCAGATCTAAAGGTAGCTAAGGTGATCCCTTATACAAAGCTGATGACAGACAGTGTCTAAATAACTATAGACCTATATCTATTTGCCATGTTTTTCTAAAATATTGGAAAGGTTATACACAGTAGAATTCTTACCCATTTAGATAACCATTCTATTTTTTACAGGCATCAATATGGTTTTCGAAAAAATCACAGTACTTACATGGCATTAGTTCATTTGGTAGATAGTGTCACCTGCGCATTAGATAACAGCAACTACACTTGTAGTATTTCCTGGACTTATCAAAAGCTTTGATACAGTCAATCATAGCATTCTAATTTCAAAATTGCACAAATATGGTTTCCATAACACTGCTTTAAAGTGGTTGCAGGATTACCTTAATAATAGGTCTCAGTTTGTGTGTATTAATGGTTGCAATTCAGATAGGGCAAGTATACATTGTGGAGTCCCCCAGGGATCCATTTTAGGGCCATTATTATTTTTAATTTATATTAATGATCTAAGTGAAGTATCTCAAGAACTTAATCCAATAATGTTTGCAGATGATACCACTCTAGTTATATCTCATTCAGATTTCAATACACTCATAAAAAAGCCAACATTGGTTTATCTGCTTATGACAAATGGTTTAAGTTGAACAAATTATCTCTGAATATCAAAAATCTAATTATATTATTTTTTGTGGTAAAAAATCAATCCCTATCGATACCAGTAGGTCCAAACTTTCAATTGCTTCTGTTGAATTAAATAAAGTCTCATCCACCAAATTTTTGGGTGTCATTATAGATGAGAATTTGAGTTGGAAAGCGCATGTTGACTGGGTAACTAAAAAAGTGAACAAATCACTGGGTATCATAAGAAAAGTAAGTCATCAGGTTAACTCTAAGTGTTTGCTCACTCTATATTATAGTCTAATCTATCCATATTTGTCATATTGTAATGTAGTGTGGGGGAGCACTTTTACATCTACCCTAAAGAAAATTTTACTTCTGCAAAAGCGTTTTGTTAGGATTGCAACATATTCTACGCAGCGAACACCATCTGCAAATTTATTTGTCAAACTTAATATTCTTAATATTTATAGTTTAAATGTTTATCAAATTTGTATATTTATGTACAGAATTCAGTTTAATCAAACAGTCATACCAGAGCACTTTAGGTCTTACTTTAAAGCCAACACTGAGGTCCATCATTACAACACACGTCAAAGTAAAGATTTCCATTTGCCAAAAGCAGTTACATCAAGAGCACAGTTTTGTTTGAGATACAGAGGCTGTGAGTTGTGGAGTAAATTTTCCCATCTTGCAAAAGGCACATCATTAATGTCCTTTAAAAATATATTAAAAGTTTCCTTGATTGAATGTAAGTGATTTGTGAATTATTTTAGTGTTTGTGGTATTTTATCATAACTAACGTATTTTTGTTGTTTTTAAAATGTTGTTTTAAAAAAAAAAAAAAAAATGTATACTCAATTTTGTTTCTATTGATAGGTGGAGGTGTAATTATAAGCCCATTTGGGTTTTCTGCCTCTTCCTGCACTTTATTATTATATCTTAATGTTATAATGGATTGTTTGCTATTATGTGCAAAACTAATAAATAAATAAATAAAAATAAAAAAGAAGCGACTAAAGAGCACCAAAGAGCAATGACAAAAAGCAATGAAGATAGCAAAAAAAAAAAAGAGACAAAAACAGGAAGAAATAATACAATAAAAATGAAAACATGACCAAAAAGAGATGTGACAAAAATCAACAAACAAGTCACTGTCAGTTTGTGGGTCTTAACTTTCAAATGAGGCATTACCCTGGTAAGCACCAGTCGAGAAGCTTTTTAGATTTGGGTAAAGCTGAACAGGAGAAAATGCGCTCGGTTAGGGAGGTTAAAAGGCCGAGTATTTGTTTAGGCCAGTTGTTTGTTCTCACATGAGGGGTCATGCGTGACCCAACAAGGAAGTGACAATTGGAATTGCTCAATTTTACACATTTTCTGAAAGGTGTTGCAACAGATATGCAATTCATGTTTTAAAACACTGAGTTCACGGTACACGTTTGGAGAAACAAAGTTCAGTAGTATTATCGCTTGAGGAGAGACTGAAATGTGGGGTAGTTGAGAAACGAATACAAGAATCACATGCATTTCAGGACATGAAGTCTGAACTATGGGTTTTGCAGGTTGTAAACATGATGCTTCCCAATGCAAACATGTATTTTATTTTTTTGTCAGGGGCCTTTGATCAGCCGTGATTATTTGTGCAGCCCTAGTAACAATAAGACTTAGCTTTTGGAGATTGTAACCCTTTTATTTGAATAAGCAAAGCAAATGCATTTTACTAGTCAATATACAATATAATTATAAGAAAAACACTAACCAAATTGTATGATTAGTTACAGGCCCTGTACCTGATTCTTTTACGAATAGTGAAATCAAATTGGTTTTGAGAAAAAGACGTTCCATGTAATCATAACGCGTTTTATTGTGATTGTGAGCTGGCAAGTTAGTTTTTTTTTTTTTGGAGCAATACCATGACAGTGACCCTGAAATTTGTCAATCGTGTTTATAACTCATCGCTGTGAGGAATTGGGATGCTAGAAATGTGTTAGGAATGATGGGTAAGCATTTGGACACGACTAACCGTGTGAACTTTTGCTCCCGCTTCCATAGTTGTGGGGTAAAAAAATGGAATAAAAATCAGGTATTGGGCCTTTAATTCTTTGAAAACTGAAGATCCACTGCGCGTGTATTCCATTTGAGTTTTACTCCCACTTATTCATGATATAACTAATATAACTGCCCCTATATTCAGCAACAAGATCATGCGTCTTGAAGTGATAACACGTTATTTGGCTATCACTAATCCATAAACCCATCAAGCCAGACATTCATTCAGTTAAACATGCATTTCCTTTAAATGTCTGTGTCATTCTGTGGTTTTGTACATTTACCCTCATGTGGCAGCGCTGTTGACCTCAGTCCCCTTGGCGACCATGTGTGGGCTTCCTCGAAACCGAGCGCATGCCATAATCATGCAGCCAAGCATTTCTCTTCTTGTTAAAATCTGAAGTGATTCATGGCTACACGACCCGAAGTTGGATCTCTAATTAGCCCAGCGTGACGGAGCGAGGCCCCGGAGGCGGCAGGTTCTTTTTATGCGGAGCAGCGCCTTGTCCTGTCCAGGGGTGGCGCGTGCGTGTCTGCACCAGCTAGATATTGTCCCCCTTAACCGTATTAATTTCAGGCCAGCTGCATGTCTCTTTCTCTCTGGCTGCTTCCTGTGTCTGTCCCGTTTGCAAATTTCTCCTCTCGAGGCAGATTTAAAACACAAGGGGGGGAAAAAAGCACCACAGCAGCTGTCCACAATAATCCGGTTTTGTCCTTGCATGCGCCTCTGCGGCTCACTGGGTTCATACAGGAAATGCACCCATGGCACAAGCACGTAAACAAACCCCTCGCAGTTGTATTTTTTTTTTTTTTCCTTTGGTTTCATCACAGGGTAAACCAGTGAGTTGGGAGTTTATTATAAGAATTGGCTTTCCGAGGCAGATGTGATTGTCAGGGGCAGATGCCACATGCTGTGTGTAAAGGCTCTTGATTCACACACGCAACTCTATCACGAAATGACATTAAAATTGCACCGCTTCCCCTTCTCCTGCCAAAAAGTTGGAGAGGGCAAAAAAAAAAACAGAAGAAGCTTGTGACATTTTGGAGGAGAGCTTGATCCAGATTTCCCCAATGATTCACCGGCGAATTTACAAATAATTTTGAAATGTGGGCTGGTGTTGCTTTCGAAATTCTCTTTTTTTTTACGGCTCATTTTCCGCTCGATTAGATCAATTACTTCATTGTCTACAGTCGCCAGGTCAAAGAGGTGTTTATGGTGTTAGGGTTGTCTGTCAGTGCGGCTCAAATTACAGTTAGAATTGGGTTGTAACAAGGAGTTGTGTTTACTCATTTACTGTATGTTTACCTGTGTCATTTTACTCTTCAGATTTGAAGTAAGGTAGGTGTGGTTTTTATGGTTTTGTATTAGATATATCACAATTTGCACTTTTTGTTATGGCGGTTGTAAAAATCGTACCCAAAAATGTGCAAGTAACTAGTTGCCCCAACGTTCAGCCCTTATTTCGTTTCTTCATCTTCGTTCGCACTTGATTATCCAACGAAAAGCCAGGGATTGGTGGAAGGATCACAGATCTTTTGGCTTTTCCCACTGATGTCAGTTTCTTTCTCTCTTTTTACTGCTGCTGCTACTCCCGGCCACCACAGCCACAGTATCTGCAGGCCTGCGATCGGTTTTCACTCAGATCAAAGGAACATTCTCTTTCATTCTCTTCCATCTCCAGCCCACCATCACCACCACCAAACCGGCCCCCACCCACACCCTCGAGCCCCCCCGCCTACCCCCTCAAGTCCCAGTAGTTTAGATTGATTTCCATTGACCATGACATTCCTGCACATGCCGTCCAGTCATGATGATGATGGGGCTGCTGGGAGTTGCTGATTGTCAGCACATTTTGGTGAAAGAGGGGCGGGGGAGTGTCTTCTTGTGAGCCCGTAGGTCGCCACGAGACTGCAGACTTCTGGTGTGAAGTTTTCATCACGGAGTCCGGTTGCGTACGCCAAACCGTAATACAGATCTGAAACATTTGCGACCACTTCACAGAGCGGTCATGTTATGAGTACACTCATGTTTAAGGAAACGTGTAGATAGTCGGGAAGTTTTGAAAAGTCTAGAGGGTGAGCAGCTGATCTATAGCTAAGACCACATCATTATTGAGATCTTTAAAGGGAATATATAAGTTAATGTCGTGCAGTGTTACATATATTTTCATTGGTTTGTCTCACTCTGTTATCTAGCAATGTCTCTGTATAAGTAAGTATATAGATTTTGTTATCCACGTAGGTCATAATCATAATCTGTTTGCAAGAATACATATTGCCGTATTTGCACTACACACTAAACGATGATCTGTATATGATTGTTGGTGTTGGCATCCTACATTCGCTTTATTGGAAATATAAGGCTTCTTGCATCTACTGCAGCAAATGAGGAAAGTTGTTTTACGTCTTCTTGCCATTTGCAAAGCTATTTAAAGCTCGCTGTGCACTGGGAATAGCGTTGCTGTCTTTGGGCCCTTTTGTCATCTCAATTGTTTGTTCTGACAAGGTTTTTTTTTCTTAAAGCAAATGTCGCTGCTGGTCGTTTGATATACGTGAAGGGAGAGAAGTTGGATGCCTTTGTGCTATTTTCAAGTGAATGGTCCTTTAGCCTCCAGTCAGGCTTCTGAAATGACAGTTTCTAAATAAATACCGCAGCATATTTAGTAACGACCTAAAGCTTTCATCGTCAACATTTATTCCTTAACTTTACATGTAAATCCAATGGTGCGACGATTTGGTATAATTTCAAGATACCAGCCACATTTTTTGTCTATTTTCCATTGACGCCTTTACCCACCTAAACAAGTCTCCTCATGTAGTCGATATGTTGCCTTGTTGAAGGAAATTCTACCGCCGTTGCAATCTTCCTCTTTCTGTTGTGTCTCCGCTGCTCCCTTCCCTTTTGCTGCAAACTATTTCTCCCTTCGGACCCTCAATTGCAGATCCTCATGGCGAAAAAAACAGGAAAAAAAACAGGGCTGTGTGGTGGGGAGGGGGTTGCTGCGCTGCTTTTCCTTTGAAGTAGTGGGAACGTGACGGATCTGCTAGCCAGTGTCTCGCAGCGTGGAATCACTAACCCAGGCTTACCTAACGGGATTTGGTCGGAGCGCTCTGGTGTCCCTCGGTGCCATGTGTGTCCTGAGCTCATGCCCCAGCGCTACCGTGGAAGATCCCTGTTGAAGAGAACACTACGTTTACCAGCAGCCTGCAAATTTCCACATATAACATTCTATATAGCGGCTTATGGCACCGTGTGTAGTTTTTGAAGTGTCACTACAGGGCGGACATGCTGCATGAAGTTAACTACCGCTCAGTGTAGCTTTATGCCTTTAAGCAGTTAAACTCTACATGATCACTTGCTAGTAATAGTCTTAAGATAAAACCAAGCCCATGTATCAAGGCATCCCAGTACATGCTTTCGTACTTTCTAAAACCCAGAACTGCTAGCAGTTTCAAAAGAGCATTACAGTACAATATATCATGCATACCGTTCCAGTGATACTTAGTTAAATTCATGCTCACTAAAATTCAGCTTGATCATACAAGTAATACAGTACATCTGTATAATACAGATATTTTTGGAATGTTTGACCTGCAAAAAGAAATAAATTCTTGACCATTTTTTTTTTTTTATCTGGACATCTGGACATAGGCCAAAATCTGTGTCATCGACTCATGGGTTACCCGGCACAGCCAAAGTGCTTGCTGTTTATGCACCAAACCGTTCAGAGAGACTGTATCTGTGTACACGCCAGCCCCTCTTCTGCCACTGGAAGCCTGTTGTCTCCGCTCATGTTCATATGCCACATGTTCATATGAAAAACAGCTGGGACTCAATGACAATGACGCATGTTTGTGCCTGTGTGTGACATCAGCATGCCAACCTAAGCTTAGCAAAACAAACATCTCAGAACGCTGCCTGAAAATGGCTGGATTGCGCTTTTCACTGTGGAAATTGTATAATTGGAGTGCAAAAGGCAGAGAATTCTGTGCAAACATACTCTCATTTTTACTACACCACTGAATATGACATACCCCAGAGCTGGAGCTGAAACAGGCCCTATAATAGTGGCACAGTATCCCTCTACACTCCTGTCTGAAAGTGCATCAAAAGAGGGGTTTGCTCCTTGAGCAGGGTGAATAGACTGAATTTTCTCTATTAGAAAGAGAACCTCTTTACAGGGAGACCCATCAAATAAATAAAGATGCCGAAGTACATTTATTTATCAGAGCAGGATTACTATTACTATTGCAACAACACATCATCAGATGGTCAAAACCCAGTTAATTTTCCCTCGTGTTTCTGAGTTTTTAGTATAAACCATTCTAGACCACTGTGGGAGTGACCGATGGGGTTTGTCGTGTAAGTCCAAGTTACAGCTGAGGGAAACTACTTCCTGAGACTTTTTATATTAATTTCACCTCTTTGCCCCTCTGTGCTACATTTAACGACTCACCATACAATTTAATGAATTTTAGTAGTGTTAGATGCTCTTGAAATTCTTTCTAAACAAGATATTGTTTGTTTTTATTCTCAAAGCCAAACCAACCAGAAACGGGCTGTCAAATGTATGTTTAAGTTCCTCATTCGTGAAGCTGGTCTCAGACAAACTGCAGTGGTGGCCCCAGGATAGAGCAGCTTGAACCCCCAAAGCCGCTCCCCATATCACTCTTATGAAAGACACCTATTGCTAGACATTGCAAGTTAAATGTAGAGCTCGAAGTCCACAGAAATGATAACCCTCATCTTTAGCATTGAGTCACAATGTCCCTGATGTCATCTGTTCTGCAGCTTTATGAACCGGTGAAATATGATTGTGCACATGGAGGCCAGGAGGAGGGACCTCCCACAGAAGAAACACTTGCTGTGTCTTTGTAAGGCCGCTGGGCCTCAGCATTTTATAAATGGCACGATTAACGCCAAGGTTCCCTCTTGTTCTTTGCAGTGCGGTGATGTCGCTTGACACATTTACTCCATATGCACACCACTAATGACCACATGTGGTTATAATCACCTTATCAGAGTGTTTCATCTCTGTGGAGCTGTGCAGTATGTGCAGACCTCAAGATTCAGGCTGTTGTGTAAGAAGGATGAGAACAGAAAGTATAGCGATAAGGCTAAACTTTCTACTGACCTTTAATTGTTCAAAATATAATTAGATAAGTCCGATTCCAGGAATAGATACATCAACTCTATATATTGAGCAGGAACTTGTGACCTCATGCTGTGGCGATAGAGTAGTTGCACTTTCTGGGTCAAAAACATTGACTTTTATAGTCCATTATTTTTTGTTTTTTTCACTTATGGTTTCACATTGTCTTCTATGAGACAGAGGACCTTACATTTAAATGCATAAAAGATTTATTGACCAACACCGAGAGCATGTGGGACTGCTGAAAGTAAAACTGTTCCACAGCAGATGATGACACTTTTTGCCACGTGCCTTGCCACTGGCTTGGACACAGCTTTATCCAATCTAGCTGCACAGCCTGGAGCCAGTCAGGCCTCAGTGGACATAGCTCTGCCCAGCCACAGCACCTGCTCAGAGGGCCTCACTCTTCACCCGCTGCCTGCTGCTGATCTCTGGGACTCCACGGCCTCACCAAGGTTGTCCCTAAATCCCAGAACCGTTTGACTGGTATGGGTGGGAACTTCCTTCTCAGCAATGAGAAAGCGCTGGGATTGGTATTTGGATTTTGTGGCAATTTTCTGGCAGTAAACGTCCTGTTTTTGGAAGTCGTTTTGACCGTAGAATGCCACTGATTTGAGTGGTTTAGAGACTTAGTAAATTAAATGATAAGTATGTGTAGTAAACAAGCCTGTCCTTGTTCCCGATTTCGTGCCCCAATGTTCTTAAACAAATGTGTAAAAAATGAATAGCTGTTTTGAGTTGGTTCTGTCAGATTGTTGGTGTGTGTATGACGCACTGCGTTCCTCAAAGTAAATGGCAGTGGGGGAACAATAAGAGCACAGGAGTGAAACATGGGTGTATATCGTGCTGCCTGTGTCTGGACTTCAGAGGAGCTCAAACAGTCCTCACTTTGTCCTGCTAAGAAATTGAGCTATGATCAATAGCTGCTCTGTTGTGTGAAGTTGGTCAGTCTATGCTGGAGACTCCCTCCTTCTCTTTACTATTTCATATTTTCAGAAGCTCATTATTTCTTTCTGCTCTGGGTGTGAGTGCTAAAGAGGCTCGCATGCAATGTGTATCTGACAGTGCTGAAATATTAATGGTCCCCAGTGTAGGAGGTTGATATAGGCCTGCATAGTTACAGTACAAAGGGTGCCTTCTCGCCACTAGGCTTTATTAGCAAAGCTGTTAATGAATGGATGGATATAGTCGGTCCTCTTTCTTCTTCTGTGTTTTTGCGCTAAACATCAAACCACTGTGTTTTCCGTCTAGCCATTTCTAACAAGGCTATCTGGCACACACACACACACACAAGTGTACATGGATATAAGAAGTGCACTGTTGAGCTTCTGTGGGAGGACAAAAAAGACGGCTTTGCTATCTGTTCATTTTGTGTGGTCTTGGTCATAAAAACACACTGTTCTTTGACTGTGAAAAAGCCTGTCTTTAATTTTTGGGAAGCCCATAAAAGTTTGTCGCCCCTTTCATATCGGCTGTGGAATTGAAAACAAATGCTACATTCTCCCCTCCCCTCCTTTGAACTGGCCAATTATGGAGTTGTGAAAATAAAAATCAGTCTGTAGATCTCCTTGCCTCCTTTTCTTTCCTCGCTTCACACTCTTTTTTTTGCTTTCACTTTCTTTCCCTTTTCCTCCCTTGTTTTTGAAGAAACCAAGGGGGATCACTGATGTCAAAGTCAAAACCAAGAGCATTAAGAAAACTGGCGAAATGCAATACAGCTGCAATCCGACATGACGCTAGAAAATAGGGCTGAGGAGCAGAAAGCCTCTCTCCCGTATTCCCAGGGCGTGCAACTGCTCCCGGCCTTGGCTTTGATCTCTTCAAAGCCTCCTGCCTCCTACTAGATGGAGAGTCTTGGCTGCTGCTCGTGAGCGCTGGAGAGGCAGAGAGGGAGGAGGAGATGTTTGGGGTGGGGGGTACGCTGTCTTTTCCTATTCCTGGGCTGAAATCAATCACTGTGCCGGGGCAATTATGTGTAATTTAAACCCAGCCAGATTAGGGACTCTTGTTACCTGAGCGACCGCAGCTCTATAATCTGAGAGACCGACGAAGGAGTCGCCTGGAACAGGCGAGGGCACTCGAGGCAAAGGAGGCTCACAGCAGAGAGGGAGAGCTGCTGAAAGAAGGCTGCCATGCTGCTGACCAGCAGAGCAGAAAATCAGAGTACAATGAAGTGATTACACTTGCAGATGTAGCCATATTTATGACTGGATGAAGAGAACAGAGGGGAGTGCTGATTGTACTGGTGCTGGCTAGTTAGCGTGTTAGCGTGTACCATGCCTATTGTGTCACCTCTGTATGCGTCTAGTCTCCCCCCACCAGCAGTCACCCTGTCCCCCTTCAGTGCTATATCTCTATCCCTCATGCCCTCCACAGTCTGCTCCAAAATGCAAGCTTGTCCGTGGCCTGCCCCAGGCGCCCAATTTACTATGGCTGGTAAAAAAAAACTCACTGGTCCAAAGTCAGAGGAAATCCAGGAGCAATGAATGCAGTTCTTTTGCTGTTCATGCACTGTTACAGTTTACACACACCTGCTTTCATGTAGATTTCTCCACTCCCTCATGACCATATCTAAAATGATGTTGACACTGACTTCTTGATTGATTCAGTTGTTTCTTTAATATATACTTGATATGATAAATAATCACTGGGTTTACCCATTTTCCCACCTTGTGCGTTGTATGAGAACTTTGTGATATTTTAGGGTCGGGTGGAGGCCAAAGAGGGAAAACACAGAATCACATTACGGGGCAAGTTAATTGGAAATATGTGATTATCCAGGCCTTGAGTTTGTCAGTACTAGTGTTACAGCGAGAGAACAGGGCTTTGTTTTTTATCTTTAGCAGTCACTTGATGCAGGCTGATGAAACCTGCAAAGATATCGAGCAAGAATGTTTGTTCATCTGATGAGCTCTCCTTTGCGTGCCATGTTTCTTTTGATCATCGGACCACTTAGCGATACAAGCCCGTTATTTTCTTTGTGAAACGCACGCATTCAATAAATTGGTTGAAATAAAAGGTATCTGATGGTTTTTACTTTTGACAAACGGTGGCAGACAGGGCAGTGGAGACGACTCTTGGAACTATAAAGGTCAGGCCGAATGGATTATGTGGCATCAATGGAACCAGCGAGCAGCCCAGTAGGAGAACTTAAATCCACTAGCAGCCGTAGCCCAGTCCGCTCAGAGGCCAGGTGACGCTTTTCATGTCATGCAACGGAGACACATCACAGGGGCGTCCTCCACTTTGAGATGCCCGTCATCAAACAATCTAACAATGCATCAAAACATCAAATCAATGCACCCCCACTATACCCCTATCTTTGAGAGATGAAAGATGCCCAAGTGTAAGTGCACACCACTCGCAGCACACACCTCCAATCCACATTCACACAACGTCTCCATATCAAAGCTGATGGGCACTAAAGAAGGTGTTTGTCAGGTATGACCTCTGATGCACAGTTGGTTGCATAGTCAAGGGTTTCTTAATAATAATAATAATCTATTTATGATATTATATAATTGAAGTTGGTGTTATCTTTGGTCACTGTTGGACATGTAGCTACAAAATACAACAACATCTAAAAGGGTTAGAATTATTACAGATACAAAAAAAAGTAAATCATTAGTTAGGATGGTTTGACACAAGTTAATCATCCTTTATTCAATTTGCCACTATAAACTATTTATTAGTACATTTACCTGCACTGTAATCAAGATCACACATTTCGCACTGAATGAAATTTGGAGGTCCCCAGTCCATCTCCATTTCATTGTGGGACCTTAATCTAAAACTACCTCAATTCCTCCCAAATATTATTATTAAATTATAAGTTAACAGAGTTTACAAAATACCTTTTGTAGCAAGTCACTTGGATTGTATGGAAACTAATCCACTCAACTTTTACTTGACCATTGAGTTACGTGTGTACTTGTTCTATTATATTGGTTTATTATTCTGACATCAGGTGCGTGAGTGAGTGTACCCTATAATGTTGCAGAAACCATATGTCGCGAGCCTAAGCTGTACTGTACCTTTTGTTGCCTCTAAAATGGTCTATTACCATTTCTTTGGCCGTATCAGGGGATCAGCAGTCGTACATAGACTTGTTGTACACGGTCATTGTTTTGTTTGTGTTAAGATCCACAAAAGCTAATAGATGGGGCGGAGTTTTCGCGTGACCATTCAGATCCTTGGAGAGGTTCTTGAAGTGTTCGCCGCGTCTGTTTGGACAGAGAAAAGCCATTTGTTCGAAGGGGATCAGATTTGAATGGCTTTGTCCTCCTCATTCAGATCTTAGTGGGGGCGTGTGCGCGGGGATAGAAGGAAAACCCTTAAAATACGGGGTTTGATTAATGACTAATTCCTGGCTGAAAGGCAGTTGTTGGTCGTCTTTACCAGTTAATCCTTTAGAATGAGGAATCCCCAGCAAGCAGCTACTATTGTTGCACAGTCCATGTTGAAAATGAGCCTACAGGTGTGCCACATGAATGTGTGTAGCTTGTGTGCTTGATGTTTTGTCATCATCATATAGAAAAGAAAATGATCTGACTAAAACAGATTACTTGCCATCCGTCATGCAACTTCAAGGTCAAATGTATAGCGGATGGGTTAATTGATGCTGAAGTATTGGTATACACGTAACCCATTTGGGTATTGATACCTGAATTTATTTAAATTAATGTCTGTTAAAAGTGGATATTAGAGTGACAAACATTTATTCATTTAGCTTTAAAACACCCTCCTAACTGTAATCAGACTGATTCAGCTATGTCAGGTGGAGCTGGAGCTTTAAGTCAGTGCTGTTTATCCTGCTTACTAACAATAACTTAATATTCAGCACCTTAATGAGAATTCACCCAAGAAATGGGATTAAAATTTCCCCAAATTGTCAGTTGGTATCGATATACACTTAAAAAGAAGGGCGTGCACCTTTTTAAGACAGATGCAGGCGTAATGTGTATGCTCTTGTGATATCAGAAGAAACTACATATTGACAAAATTAACTTTCATAATTTATTTTCAGCCATGAATGATTTTCATACTTTCTATTCTTGCATTGGGCGGGTGGGTGTGCGTGTGTCTGATACAGGAGGAAAAGTAGGTCAATACTCACAGCTCAGGCAGAAGCACATCTCATTCAAATCACCTCCCCTTCCTCATCGCTCATCCGTACGCCTTTGAAAACCTTCCCCACAAACACAGCATCAGTCTGACTTCTGTCATCATCTAGGCTTCGCTGGCTAGCCTGTCATGCTAAAAACAAGCGTCAGTGTACATGTAATGCTGCGTTGCAACTAGCTAGGTCTTAGCGAGGGGTAGTGCTGCCTTGAGCTGCCATCCCCACAGGTAGAGGCAGACAAAGACCCCCACTAGACTCTATTTTACCCCTCAGCGCTGAGCTCCCAAATCCAAACTGACAGCCATTCATGCCCAGAATACCTGGCTAGAAGCTGAGGGGGAACACTATCTAGGTGTAGCAGGCAAATCCGCTCTTGTTCAACGAATCTCAAGCTTCAGCATGAGGCAACTCATCAGCACTTTTTCCTCCATTCTATACTCGCCTTTTCTCTCCGCTTGTGCCTTTGTGCATTGGCTAGGTTTCTGCACCTTAGCAGCACAAAGTTAGCTTGTGCTGCAGTTTTATTTGTGTACATTTCGTCAGGTTATTTTATAGAATATAGATGTAATCATGGATGTGAATGCTGCAAGCCACTGAGCAAACCATACTGGTTGCTAATGATCAAACATGCAGTTTGTAGGGTGGCTATAAAACGCTCTGAAAAAGTTCCACATTGGGAGAATAATATACATTGGAGTAAAAAATAAGTTAGTTTAGTGCAGAGCTCTGTTTGAATCCAGCACCTACAGGTAGTTGTAGGCAAATCAACTGGTGTGTACAGGCTCTGTGAAATAATCTTGCATAAAAACTGCTCTTCATCCAAAGAGCTTCAGTCCTGACAAGCATGTGTTTTTCTCCAGCAGGATGCCAGTTCCATTGATATACTAAAGTCCTGATTTATTTCAAAAATGGTGACCCCCAATAATGCAATGCTGTTACTGGTTTCTGAGTACTATAAAAACACTCATCTGACCATGTGCAGTGGTTTTTATGGCAACACATTTTTAAGGTTATGTTTCAAAATGGTAAGGTTGAGATAGTACTAAAGGAACGACATTTACTAACAGCCACAACAAATTGTTGGCAATAAAATAAGGACAGACATCCGTGTGTTTTCTTTTCTCCAAGGACATTATCACTTTCAAAGTCTTTTGAGTTTCAGCATATACCTCGTTCTTGTTAGATAATGCAATCAAATACATTCAGTGCATTATGCTTTTGTAGTTCATCTGTCACAGTGACGGTGATGATAGAGAGAGCAGCGTGTTCACTGTGGGGGTGTGAAGGCCTGGTGGGTCTTGAGAAGAGTGTGCGGTCTGCCTTTTGTGTGTGTGTGTTTTTGTGTGTGTGCTTGAAGCCCTGCTGACAGTGGCACTTGAGCAGAATGTTTGCCCTTTCCTCAGCCCTTTGATGTGACCAGGTCCTGCTGTGATAATGAGCCCCATGCCCCGCCGCAAGGTGAACATCCTGCCGTCCGCCCCAGGCCCTGCCAGAGCTCAGTCACACCCCCAACACACCTCCCATACTCATTCTCAGCCTATACTGTCACCTAATGCACCATCTTGCGCTGCAGTGCTAGTACTGTCTCCTACTGCCAAACTTGGCAACCCAAGTTTCCTCTATAGGTCTTATAAGGTGTGAGAAATAATGCCATTTAATTTGAAATAGAAAGTGGATCATTGATTATGTTCCATAACTTACACCTGCTTTTAAAATACTGCAACATGGCAAAATTAAGACTTGAACACTTCAAAAAAGCGCATTTAAGTCTTTTCATCTGGGGCAGGCATATTTCACACACATTATTTAGTTCATGTTGAGTTTGTCACTGACAGAGTTAGCGTGATTGGTTTGCTCGGAGCATACTCTTCATGCCAACAGAAGGATGATGCTTAATCCATCTTGTTGTTGTGTTGAGGTTTCTGTGACAGACACTTGGCCGTGGTTCTTTTTTAGACATTATAGAATCTGTATTAGTAATTCTGTGATTCATTCTCTGTTATGTTTGGACTGTATGCTTTTATAATTTCACATGTCCTAATTCTACGTATTTCAGATACAAATGTGTCCTTGGACAACGCCACCATCTGACCTGAACAGTGACACAGAGGTGGCAGTACATGTGGCAGAGCGTTGGCTCACTTGTCCAAAGGTTGGTGTCTTGATCACAGCTTCGGACAGTGCACACTGTCTTGTTTATGGGCAAGAGACTTCCAACAGATATGAATAACCCAATGACTTTGACTCGGTGTGTTTACATGATGTGTTTGTTCATTAACTGGAACTTTTCCGGCCAAATAAACAAGTAATAAATAGTCTGTCGAGCTCAGGGATGCTATTGATATGGCACGCAAGGAGTCTGGCCCTCACTTTCCAATGCCTTGCTGTGGGAAAGCTGTCTCCGGCTCCCCCACAGTGACAATAGACCTTATGCTCCCAGCATCAGGATCGGCATCACCAATTGTGCTCCCAGTCAGCTTTTAGAATCTAGTAGAAGAAGTAAGAGAAAATGACTAAATGTGGCTCTAACGGAGCAAAACACAAAAACAAAAACATTGCTTTGCTGATAACACTATGATGCAATATGTGACCTGTAACCCGCCTTAATGAATAGCGGCTCGCGACCCAAAATGAGTTTGGCTCCCCGGTCTAACTTCTGTACACAAGTCCAAAGCAGCATTGATGATTGAATTTAAGCACGAGAGAGATCGTTCTTCACAGATGTAAATTTCTCTCCAGGGCAGGCTTTCCTGTTATTCATAGCCTCCTTCACTTCTGTCCCTGTGGTTGGCTCCGCTTGTACGTCTCATTACCCCAGGCGTGTGGCGCTGCTTCGCTTGCTGCTGGCTCGGCTTTCTTCTCCATTAATTGGGTTTCGTTACATTAAGCCCCCTGGCCAAGGGGCCATTCTGCCAATGAAACATTCCATTTTTAGCATGCCACTCCAAGCTGCTGGGGTTCAACCCTTTCTGCAAATGGTAATTGGTTATTTATTTAAGCTTCCTTAGGTTGGTCTCTCTGGTTTTGGTTAAAAGGGAGGGGGAAGCACTAGACACTTTTGCGTAAAGCTGAGTAAAGACACAACGGCAGTGTGTTTGCTCAATTTTGTTGTGAGAAGGCTCCACTCAAACACACCTGAGTGTGAACACCTTGTCTGAGCAGGACTCTGAGCATTTTAACATGGGCCACACCTATTCTGGTTAAAGTCCAGCACTATGTGTTCGTAACAGGCTGAAACAGTGATCTTTTGAGGAGTATTCTTGTTTTGAACATGATGGAAGAATCTGAACTGTGTGACTGTGTGACTGTAGTGCATGTCCAGTATCCAGAGTGCAAATCCATGTCAGGTTCAAAAGGTCAGGCTTTGGATGAGAAGAGGTGAGAAGGGCTTCTCAGAGAAAAGATTTAGCAGCATGGGAATCCATAGCCACCACTTGAGCTCCTGTCTCCCCAACTGTTTGTGAAACACCTTACTTGATTTCTGTGCACTGGATTGTAGCTGCAGGCACACACAGCCCTCATTGCATATAAATTACAGAAGTGGGAAGTGATTATTATAAAATTCCCGCTTTCCTCTTTTTTCCCTTTCCACTTGGCAGAAGTGGTATAATTGAGTGGTGTACAAAAGGCTTGCTGTGAAGGGGGGAGGATACTAAAAATCCACACATAAGAATATATTCTATATTGTGGTTTAAGTGCCAGGGAGTACACAAATCAGAGGGAGTGTGGCATGTTGTAAATATTGTGAGAAAAAAATGGTTTTCTTTCCCCCACCCCCAATAACAGATGCGGTGCCAAGTTACTATGTTGAAACATACTGGAGTGCCTCCATCATGAAGGGCTCCCTGCCAGCTGCAGTTCCACACAATGAATTTCTCTTAAAACCACATCTGAAAGGTTCTTTAAAAAGGCTGGCCAAGCCTGGATATAAAATTCCAAATGGAACGTTTTCATTTCAATCCACACTACCTCTCCTCTTTCGTTCTCCCTGCGAGTATGAATAGGAATATTCTAAGCCTATTATTTCTCCTCTACAATAAAAAGAGAACTCCAATATGGCTGACATCCATGGTGACGCTGTGGCTCAGGCGAAAGATGAGTGTGACTGGGTTAAATGTGCCATCTTTGTTGTGAGTTTAGTCTTTAGCTATTCGTCAGTAAACTGTAGTGGAGTGTCAGACGTTTAACACAGGAATTCACCGTGTGCTGTGAATTTGAAACAACAATGAAGATTTTGAATTTGGTAATTATAATTTGAGTTACTGAGGCATTTTACCCCTCATTCAGTCTCCTCGTGAACAGTTTAGAAATTTTGAAGCTGCATACAAAAAGAAGTGCAATCTTCAATGAACATTGTGCAACTGTGTTTCCCCACATGGCAGAACATCATGAGCCAAACTGATTGTACCCCAGGCTACTGTTTTATTCCCAGAAGATAACCAATGTGAGTGAGACTCGTAAAAAATAGAAGCGAGTGTTCTGTGGTTTAGCCCATGATATGGGCATGTCCTAAGGCCCGGAGTGCCCTCCTTTATGGTTAGTGGGACTATTAAGACTGTGATAGGGGCTTTGACACTCCCACACTCAGATTATTCCATCACTTCTCACTCCTTTGACCCCTGTCAAGCAAGTGTTCTCATCGGTCTTAAATCTCTATTTATCTCGGGAGAGCATGGTGGATAGGGCGCTGGGACAGCTGGGATGTGTAAGGATTTGGATTTGCTTTCTAAGTTGTTTTTGTTTTGTTTCACTTTTACATGGTAATTGGAGTGAGGTTAGCCCATTTATATAGAACAAATGTTGTGCTTTTGTGTTACTTGGATTTAAGTGTGGGCACGTGTGTGGGCGTGTGCCCATATCTGCTCACACATATACACACATGTGCATGGATGGGCGTGTGTGTTGTGTACAACAATCTCATGTGTATATGCATTTATGAAAAAGGATGGTCCACATAAACATATTAGACATTATTAAACATATGATATTTTTCTTAGGAACTCATTACACAGCTACAGGTTTTCGGTAAACACTGTTGATTTGACATTCCAGTTAGGTTCATTTGGTCTTCTAGTAATGATGCTAATATGTTCTTATAGCCAGACCTGTGTATATTTCATACCTGATAGTTTCGGCTAGTTTTAAAGTTTTTATAGTTTAAAAAAAAATCTAAATTATGTGTTATATGTTTCATGTTGCACGATTGTACCAAGAAAAAATCCTAGTTTGTGAATCTGTTTTCAAACAATGGAAATAAAACGATTCTGATTCTGTTACACTGTGACCTTCTTCAGAGGTGTCAATTGCAACTTTATTTATATAGCACATTTAAAAACAACTACATCTGCCCAAAGTGCTGTACAACAAACATTATAAAGTGTAATTAACGAGTAAAAAACAATTACAAGAAATACAACATGAAACAATAAGACCTGCTCAGCTTGTGTTGAAGGTCAGCGCAAAAAGATGGGTTATCAACGACTTAAAAACATGAATAGACATGAATAAACATGAATGGGCCATTTTAACATTTAATGGAAGGCTGTTCCAAAGTCTTGGAGCCCGGTCTCCTCTGAGTTCCAGCTTTGATTTTGGCATCTCCAGGGTCATATAATTGGATTGTTCTACCTGGATCACGGATGGACGAAACGTGTCATGTGGTGTAGCACTGTAGCACGGTTGATTTGATATCAGATGTGCCTAACACTTACAAGCATCCTGTCCAATTTGACTCCGAGCTCCATATAAAACGCTAAAGTGTTAGTTTTCTCTTTTAAACTGGACACACAAGTTCAAAACTGGCGATACTGGTGCGTTTTCCTGGAGACCATTGCAGTGTAGATGGAGCCTGAAACCACCACCACCACAAGAATAAAAACATAATAATAACTCAATGGTCAAAATATCTCCAAACTGTGTAAAGTGTACTTGCACTGTATATCACTGTGTAAGAATCAGCCCGAGGTGCGATTTGTCTGCTTTAGATGCTTCATGTGGTTGGAAACCATTGGGCTCTCACACTCCTAGCTGAGTGTTCCCTGTTTGAACGTTCCAGAAGGTGAGGGGAGGTCGGGCCGTGAAGCTGAAAGTGGTGCCAGTCTCTGCTAGGTTCAGGGAAACACAGACATTCCAGTCACCAGTGTGTCCAGCGGGAGAGGCACAGATTCACTACTTAGCACTAAAGGAATGCCACATTGGCACACCTCAGGGGAACTCAAGCGCCAGTCGGCTGAGTTGCACATGTTTACACAATGTAACCAAAAGTCATTTGGTTACAACATTACAATAGTTCATTTCGGGCGTTTAGTTCAAATGAGAGTATTTAAGCTGTGACCTGATGCCCTGGAGGTGATGTTTTGATTTAGCATGGCTTAGCATTCCCACATATCTGAACACCTCTGTTGGCTGAGTCATTCTTTTGGGTCTTTTTGTGTCTCTTGTTGAATTTGGAAAACAGGTCTGCAAGTCAGTGGTAGTTAAGGACCACTGTTGACGTGATTAGCTGTGGCGCTACAGACATCTGTCTCACTTGTGCTCTAACTCTATAGCCACCCCTCCTCCTCCTCCATCCCTCATCCCTCCTTCCCCCGACTCTTGCGCTGTAATGAACTCCCCTTATTCACCAGCTAATGACTGCCTTTGATCTTGCGCCTAAGACCTCTGCTCTACTCTACCAACCAACCGGTCTCTCTCTCTCCCTCTCTGTGCTCTGTAGCTTTCTCCTTTGCTGCCGGCCTGTACATCACTCTGGCTTATTTTTCTCTTACCTTTTTGAAGGGTGGGTTAATTATGATTGTGTTGATCTAAACAAAAGCCTAAGCGTCGCGTAGAAACGTAATTAATTGTTTCTCCACCGAGCAAAGTGCACATCTTTATCCAAGAAAGAATTAGCAACAGACCACCAGTACAGTGTGGTACCTGTCGCCGCACCATGTGACCGGGAACAGAGTCATGTTGCATAAAGACCAATGTAGCTGAAGCGTGTGCTTAATGTCACCTGTTTTTTTCCCCTCTCTCTCGTAGTCCAACAAAGTCCCAGTGGTGCAACCGTCCCATGCAGTCCACCCCCTCACGCCACTGATCACTTACAGCGACGAGCACTTCGCCCCGGGCTCCCATTCTGGCCATCACCCGCAAGATCTTAACAACAAAGGTAACGTTGAACAAACAAATACAATAATGAGGATTTAGGATAAAAATACAACTATCAGCCACTTTTTGTTTAATTTTATTTGTCTATTTGGTCCACGCAATGAGTGCTCAGTGACAATAAGCGTGGCAACTTGCCGAGTGTTTCGCTGCGTCTGCCGCACTGTCGAGTGTGTCGCAGTGAAGTCATTCTTCTCTCTGCTCCGAGGATGAACTCATTTGGAGCTGCCTCTGGGACGGTGTGTTTAGCTCTGCTGCCCTCTTCCCCGCGCGCCCCCCCCCGCTCCTCGCCGCTCGCTCGCTAACTCGCTAACAGCATCAAGCCCCGCTCTGACAGCTGCAGAGGAGCGCTCGGATGGGCTGCACAGCTGGAGATTTTGGCAGCTTCCTACTTAATAGACGTGGGCCCTCCATATTTCTGTGATGGGATTCATGGCTCTTCAATGGGAGCCGAATCTTTGGGATCCTTTTCGTTTTCAAAACACTGGCTCGTTTTAATATGGATCTCTTTAACCTCTTAACCCCCACCTGAAGCGAGCACATAAAAGCTTAAAAAAAACAGCAACCTTAAAATAGCGACGAAAACGAGGATGAAAACTAGGGCTGAAAGATATATCGTTATTGTATCGATATCGAGATATGAACATTCAAGATATCAATATCGCAAAAGAAAATATATCGTTATCGTATATATATCGAGATATGAACATTCAAAATATTAAAATCGAAAAGCAAGATATAAACGATATAGATGTATTATGATTTTATTTTTCTGAAAATGCTTAGTTTTCACCTAACCCATAGTTATATCGTGTCATATCGAGATATCTGGCATGAATATCGAGATATAAAATTTTGTCTATCGTTCAGCCCTAATGAAAACACAACAAGGATGTAACAAAAACGTGCCGGAAAAGCAACAAAAACATGAAAAAAGGCATTGAAGTGACAAAAACATGGTGAAACGCGGCAATAAATCAACAAAAAAGCTATTAAAAATATGACAAAACATGACAAAAAAGAGATGGAAAACAGGACAAAAATGCTTAAAAATGTGACAAAAAAGTGGTGACTATTGGACAAAAAGTTACAATCACCTTTGTACGTTTTAGCTTTCAAATGAGTCGTTACACTGTTGCTCTCGAGTCGAGAAGCTTTTAGTTTTGGGCAAAGCCGAACTGGAGAAAATGCGTGTATGAAGCCTGTCTGATAAGTGAGGTAGGACTGGGTACTGTTATCGCGGCCAGTACTTTAACGGTACTTGCCTGGTTTACTGTACTGGTACCTCTTTCAGTACCTACTGTGTGCTGAGAAATACAGTACCTTATATAGAACAGTAAAACTGAATTCTGATTATTTCTTTGAGCAAAACAAATGAATATCTTTTTAAGCTGAAACAACCAAGTCATTCTTTTTGGTGCAGTCTTAGGGTCTATCAGTAGTACATACCCAGCCAGCCATCAGTATCTGAAATCATCATCAGTGTAGGACTGCTGCTTACCCTTTGACACATACACACTTTGTGACACATATTTTTGAGTGCAAAAAGCTGTCTTTTGTGTTGTCAGCTCCACTGTTATGCTGTTTTTGTTCGCACATTTATATCTGTCTTAAATTGCTAACAAAAACAGAACGACCGTCGCATCAATGTATCTTTTTCATGACTCTCTCATCTCTGGCAGCTGCCAGTCAAAATAACAGCGGCATCAGACGGCTTGAAGGCACTGATGAGGGCGATGAGGAAGATGAGGCTGTAGAGGTTCTAAAGGAGCAGATATAAATAACATTGCAGAACAGAGCAGCAGACGACACGGCATGACAGATGAAGCGAGTGGGACATGTGACGAAACTGCTCCACATATGCCAAGCCAAATCAAAGAAAAGACACACTGAGATGAATATAATTCCTGTGAAAGCATTATGTTGACAAGGAATTGAGTAATTAATAAACTGCATAAGTCTGATTACAGAATTTGTTGTTACAGTATGTTGTGCAAATCACATGGTAAAGCCCTCCTTTTAATCACTATCCTTTAAAGATCCGGTGTTTTTTTGTGTGTGCAAAAAGCTCCCCTGGAGGTGTTTTTGCTAACTACATTGCACTGGCAGTCCAATAAAATCCATGTCCAAACGATCCAGTTGCAGAATTACGTGTAAATGATTTCCCCAGGCTTGTTCATGTGTGTACAGCCGAGAAGAGCTAAGCTGAAGATGCTTAAAACCAAATCTCACTTGCGCTCTTTCTTGCCGTACCTCTCTCCCTGTTTCCCTCTCTCGCTCGCCCTCTGGTATCGACCAATGGCAGCTTTTCTTTCCTTTAGCGGGCTCAGACTTTGATCTGCTTGTTAATTATAAAAATAAGCATGGATTTTCTCATTATGGGCTTTAATATGCGCAGGGCCGCAACACACCACAGAAGGTCAGGCAGGGGGCCTCTGCATATTTTAAATGATCTTTAGAATAGGGCTGCACGATATGAGGAAAATAAACAAGTGACATTCGATAATTGTCTTGCATTGTGCCATGACAATATTTTACGAAACCATTTCAATACAGTATGTTACATTAATTTTTTTGTAAGCAAGTTCTCAATTTGTAGCATTGTTAAATTGTGATATATTGTGGGTTCTTCTGATGTGGATATTGCGTCAGATAATTTTGGGACAATGACTTTGAGATATACTGTGCATCCAGCTACTTTATTTAGCATTATTATTTTTTCTTTATGGTGAAGTGGAATGATTTTATTGTAGTTTTTGTACCATAGCAGTGGTCATGCAAATGCGGCATGTTTCTGAGGATATGTGGTTGTTTGTTGTTAACGGGAAAGTGCGAAACAAGAGAGCGTGTAATCATACACACCTCAGGGTTTGGAGTGACACAAGGTTAACGTGCTGGGGCTCTCTCCTCCTCCCTCGCCGCTTCACCCTTTGCCTCCTTTGCTTGCGCCCCCAGGAGGGCCCTAAGGAGTGCGCGGGCTGGATTAGTGGGCAGGGGGTAGCGTGCTATGCTGTGAATCCTGCGTCGCAACACTGGCTTTGGAGATATAAGCCCCCCGCGCGGCCTTCTTCTCAGAGGAGGGAGGCCTTTTAGACCGCAGCCCGGGGAGAGGAGAGGCAGAGGAAAGATACAGAGTCTGGCTCCGACAGGGATTAGACCATGAGGCTAATCTGGAGGCATTTGGCCTGTTTGCTTTGTGTGCATGTGATTGGGAGCACACACTAAAAGATATTCCCCAATCCTGTGAATTTGTGGATATCAGTAAACCTTACATCATAGAAATGCTTATTAAATAAAAATGACAATAAGGAGACATGACAGATTTGGGCCTACACCTTTTAATACATCTGATATCCTGACCTTAAACCCAAGATGAGGTTTAGTAGATCCATCGAAGTCAATCTCATGGGAGAGCTGCAGCCACTGCTACAAAGGAAAGTCGTCTTAAAATGCGCTGAATCTGGTGTGGCAGGAAAATGATTTAGGTGGATTGATAATGTGAAGTCAAAGGTTACATGATGTGATGATCATATGCATATTCAATAAAACTGAGAGAGACTGCTAACTCTGGGTGTGACTGCTGCTACGTTCTGTTCTGAACAGAGCTTTGTCTGTTCCTGGTTAGTGATTGTAAATTAATTGTCTTTTAAATCTGACTGGTTTTCTGTTTTTCACAAAGAAATATAGATACAATATTGAATCACAAACTTTTGGATAAAATGCTATTGAATCAACTTGACCACAGTCAGTAAATGGTGCCTTATGCGGTGCATATAAAGCAAAACAACAGTCTCACTCATTAGCACACTGCCATACCTCCATGCCGCTTTCCTATGCCCAATCCGACAACGTGGAAGCTCAGTAGGGTAGGGCCTGGTTGGTACTTCAATGTGGTCAGAGGGTTAATGGCGCAGATTGGCAGCCTCACTTCCGTCAGTCTACCTCAGGGCGGCTGTGGCTATAATAGTTGCTTAACACCGAGTGTGGTATGAATGAATAATGCACAAAATTGTAAAGCAACTTTGAGCATCTGGAAAAGCGCTGTATAAGTATATTATTATTATCATTATTATTATTATTATTATTATTACTGTGATCATGGAGTCAAAGTGTGTTTTTATGATTTGATTAAGCAAATCAATCCAAATATGCTTCTGTTTGTGATGAATGTTTCAATGTTGTTTTAATGTTGATTTATAATGTATCACAGTGTCCTGTTGATATTGAGTGTTAACCATGCTGTTGCTTGTAGGAATGCCCAGGCATCACCCAGGACCAGACATGCCTAACTTCTACTCTCTGTCTCCTGGAGGAGTGGGCCCCATCACACCTCCGCTGGGATGGTGAGTTAGACACAGGCCTCGGTCATTGAGTGTTATTTTGCCGCGGTGTCCAGAATGGACGTCTGCCTTTTGCTCCTCCTGCTGTGCTGATGTGGCCTCACACACATGACTTCTCTGTGTGCCAAGCACATTTCAAATACATCACAGCGTTCATGCCCCTGCATAACCATGTGGCAGTTTAACCCCCATCAAAGCACCTTTCCCTTCCAGTCATTCTTGTATTGAATTATTATACTGCTACTTCTTTCTATTGGGCATGATGGTCCCTGTATGGGCTGTGTAATGAATCAAAATTCAAATACAATTATTACACTAGCTGATTACCAAATTAACATAAACAAAAAATATTATTAACTATAACTTAAATCGGTGCAAATTCTCAGTTATCTAAGTGGTTAATTCTGTCTTTTAGGATTCAAAACCATTCAAGTGGACTTACTTTTTTTTTTTCTGATGATGATTATTATATTTTCTATTATCAACCAGCCCTAGTCCCAATGTCTGATGAATCTTTTGTACCTCCTCTCAACATGCCTGGTCTTCTTCCATCAACACTATCCTTTTTTCACGTTGTTGTGATGTTTGTAAAGACCAAATTTGAGGCAGACACGGAGGGAAGAATGCAATTCAGGTGCTGAATCGGCTCAATCACCTGTTAAATATGTTGAACAAATCGTGTACAAGCACAATGTATTTGGTGCATATGGTCCGAGATCTAAATCCTTCTGTTTAACAGTTGAGTTCATAGGAATCGTTCACATCCAAGAAAATCTGAGAATAAACCTAACCAGTAAATGGAAACACAAAACCACTGGCTGATGAGGTGCCTATTTAAACAAACATACTAAGTGGAGCAGAGTGGAAAGCCGAGTCACAGAAGGATTGATGACAGGGAATTAGTAAAAAGCGCTTAACAGTTACGAATTTCCATCTCACATTAGAGTATACTATACTGTATCTGCCTCTCCTTTCAGCTTTCTAATAGTGTCAGAAAATACAAACAAACACGCCCACTCCTCCTAATGAGCTTAAGTGTAAAACGCAACAACGGAAGGCTTCACAACTGTATAAACACGTTTCATTTGGAATTTTAAAGTGTTTTAGGATGTAATTTTCATGTGGTCTTGTTTCCGACACTGGTTTACAGGAAAGAGGCTGATAAAACGAGATTTAAAACGCACAGCTGGATACCATAGTAACAACATTCACCTCTCTAGATCCTTTCCATACATACATACATACATACATACATACATTTGTTTAACCAGAATCAGAATAAGTTTTATTACCATTGTCAGTGAAGGTACGTTCACAAACGAGAAAACTAAAATTCTTATTGGTGCAATTGTAACATAATTGTAACATAACATATTCAAAGAAATCATAAGTCTATCAGGGCATGCAAAAAATATAATAAAATAGGATAAGATAAACAAGAAATAATATACACAATATACATGTCCCGACAAACAGCGCCATGAATGGTAGATTTACAAACGTACAAAAAGCAGCAGATGTGAGGTTAATAACCACATAGAGAAAATATAACAAATGGTAGGTAACAGGTCATTTACTGTTCATGAGTCTGATGGCAGAGTTATTTAGTGTTCATGAGTCTGATGGCAGAGTTATTTAGTGTTCATGAGTCTGATAGCGGAGTTATTTAGTGTTCATGAGTCTGATGGCAGAGTTATTTAGTGTTCATGAGTCTGATGCGAGTATTTAGTGTTCATGAGTCTGATGGCAGAGTTATTTAGTGTTCATGAGTCTGATGGCAGAGTTATTTAGTGTTCATGAGTCTGATGGCAGAGTTATTTAGTGTTCATGAGTCTGATAGCGGAGTTATTTAGTGTTCATGAGTCTGATGGCAGTTTTTTTTAGTGTGCATGAGTCTGATGGTAGAGTTATTTTTTAGTGTGCATGAGTCTGATGGTAGAGTTATTTTTAGTGTGCATGAGTCTGATGGTAGAGTTGTTTAGTGTTCATGAGTAGGGCTGGGCGATATGGACCAAAAGTCATATCCCGATATATTTAGGTTGAATATCGATATACGATATATATCCCGATATTTTTCCACAAAGTGAGAGCTGTGAAATGAAATGTTAAGTCAAAGCCAAAAACAAGTAGTTTTAATATTTTATATTGTGATTTCGATTTTATTTTGATTTTATTTGTTTTACCCCATTTACTTTTAATGACTTTATATATCATATAACTAAACTATAGCAGAGTGCCTGAAGCAAGTATTACAGCGCAGATTTGGACTATATCGATATATATGCGATATGGTCTAATTCCATATCTCTTTTAAAAATATATTGATATATCTTAAATATCGATATATCGTCCAGCCCTATTCATGAGTCTGATAACAGAGTTTTTTTTTTAGTGTGCATGAGTCTGATGGTAGAGTTTTTTTAGTGTGCATGAGTCTGATGGTAGAATTTTTTAGTGTGCATGAGTCTGATGGTAGAGTTTTTTAGTGTGCATGAGCCTGATGTCAGAGGGTTTTTTGTGTTCATGAGTCTGATGGCGGAGTTTTTAGTGTTCATGAGTCTGATGGCGGAGTTATTTAGTGTTCATGAGTCTAATGGCAGAGTTTTAGTGTTCATGAGTCTGATGGTAGAGTTGTTTAGTGTTCATGAGTCTGATGGCGGAGTTATTTAGTGTTCATGAGTCTGATGGCAAAGTTTTTAGTGTTCATGAGTCTGATGGTAGAGTTGTTTAGTGTTCATGAGTCTGATGGCGAGTTTTTAGTGTTCATGAGTCTGATGGTAGAGTTGTTTAGTGTTCATGAGTCTGATGGTAGAGTTTTTATTTATGTTGATGGTTTTTTTTAGTGTGCATGAGTCTGATGGTGGATTTTTTTTTAGTGTGCATGAGTCTGATGGCGGAGTTTTTAGTGTGCATGAGTCTGATGGCGGAGTTTTTAGTGTTCATGAGTCTGATGGCGGAGTTATTTAGTGTTCATGAGTCTGATGGCAGAGTTTTTTTAGTGTGCATGAGTCTGATGGTAGAGTTTTTTTAGTGTGCATGAGTCTGATGGTAGAGTTTTTTTAGTGTGCATGAGTCTGATGGCAAAGTTTTTTGTGTGTGTGCATGAGTCTGATGGTAGTTTTTTTTTAGTGTTCATGAGTCTGATGGCAGAGTTTTTTTTAGTGTGCATGAGTCTGATGGTAGAGTTTTTTTTTAGTGTGCATGAGTCTGATGGTAGAGTTTTTTGTGTGTGTTCATGAGTCTGATGGCTGATTTTTAGTTTTCATGAGTCTGATGGCTTTTTTTTTTGTTTTAGTGTGCATGAGTCTGATGGTAGAGTTTTTTTTAGTGTGCATGAGTCTGATGGTAGAGTTTTTTTTAGTGTGCATGAGTCTGATGGTAGAGTTTTTTTAGTGTGCATGAGCCTGATGAGGGTTTTTTGTGTTCATGAGTCTGATGGCGGACTTTTTAGTGTGCATGAGTCTGATGGTAGAGTTGTTTAGTGTTCATGAGTCTGATGGCGGAGTTATTTAGTGTTCATGAGTCTGATGGCAGAGTTTTTTTTAGTGTTCGTGAGTCTGATGGTAGAGTTTTTTGTGTGTGTTCGTGAGTCTGATGATAGAGTTTTTTTTAGTGTGCATGAGTCTGATGGTAGAGTTTTTTTTAGTGTGCATGAGTCTGATGGTAGAGTTTTTTTTAGTGTGCATGAGTCTGATGGTAGAGTTTTTTTAGTGTGCATGAGTCTGATGGCAAGGTTTTTGTGTGTGTGCATGAGTCTGATGGTAGTTTTTTTTTTAGTGTTCATGAGTCTGATGGCAGAGTTTTTTTTTAGTGTGCATGAGTCTGATGGTAGAGTTTTTTTTAGTGTGCATGAGTCTGATGGTAGAGTTTTTTGTGTGTTCATGAGTCTGATGGCTGATTTTTAGTTTCATGAGTCTGATGGCGGATTTTTTTTTAGTGTGCATGAGTCTGATGGTAGAGTTTTTTTAGTGTGCATGAGTCTGATGGTAGAGTTTTTTTTAGTGTGCATGAGTCTGATGGTAGAGTTTTTTTTAGTGTGCATGAGCCTGATGTCAGAGGGTTTTTTGTGTTCATGAGTCTGATGGCGGACTTTTTTAGTGTGCATGAGTCTGATGGTAGAGTTGTTTAGTGTTCATGAGTCTGATGGCGGAGTTATTTAGTGTTCATGAGTCTGATGGCAGAGTTTTTTTTAGTGTTCGTGAGTCTGATGGTAGAGTTTTTTTGTGTGTGTTCGTGAGTCTGATGATAGAGTTTTTTTTTAGTGTTCATGAGTCTGATGGCAGAGTTTTTTTTTTAGTGTGCATAATCTGATGGTAGAGTTTTTGTGTGTGTTCATGAGTCTGATGGCGGATTTTTAGTTTTCATGAGTCTGATGGCGGAGTTTTTAGTGTGCATGAGTCTGATGGTAGAGTTGTTTAGTGTTCATGAGTCTGATGGCGGAGTTATTTAGTGTTCATGAGTCTGATGGCAGAGTTTTTTTTTTAGTGTTCATGAGTCTGATGGCGGAGTTTTTAGTGTGCGTGAGCCTGATGGTAGAGTTGTTTAGTGTTCATGAGTCTGATGGCGGAGTTATTTAGTGTTCATGAGTCTGATGGTAGAGTTTTTTTTTAGTGTGCATGAGTCTGATGGTAGAGTTTTTTTTGTGTGTTCATGAGTCTGATGGCGGAGTTTTTGTGTGTTCATGAGTCTGATGGCGGATTTTTTGTGTGTTCATGAGTCTGATGGCGGATTTTTTTAGTGTTCATGAGTCTGATGGCAGATTTTTTAGTGTTCGTGAGTCTGATGGCAGAGTTGTTTAGTGTTCATGAGTCTGATGGCAGAGTTTTTTGTGTGTGTTCATGAGTCTGATGGTAGATTTTTTGTGTGTTCATGAGTCTGATGGCGGATTTTTTTAGTGTTCATGAGTCTGATGGCAGAGTTGTTTAGTGTTCATGAGTCTGATGGCAGAGTTTTTTTAGTGTTCATGAGTCTGATGGCAGAGTTTTTTGTGTGTGTTCATGAGTCTGATGGTAGATTTTTTGTGTGTTCATGAGTCTGATGGCGGATTTTTTAGTGTTCGTGAGTCTGATGGCAGAGTTGTTTAGTGTTCATGAGTCTGATGGCAGAGTTTTTTTTAGTGTTCATGAGTCTGATGGTAGATTTTTTGTGTGTTCATGAGTCTGATGGCGGATTTTTTTAGTGTTCATGAGTCTGATGGCGGATTTTTTAGTGTTCGTGAGTCTGATGGCGGATTTTTTAGTGTTTCGTGAGTCTGATGGCAGAGTTATTTTGTGTTCATGAGTCTGATGGTAGATTTTTTTTCTGTTCATGAGTCTGCGGCGGCATTATTTCCTCTGACTTTATGGGCTGTACAATGAAATGCAATCAAAATGAAATTGCAATGGTTTCAATTAGCAATTTGCAAATTGCATTTCTTTAGGCTTTACAAGTGGTGCCCAAAGTGTGGCTCGGGGCCAAATGTGGCCCTCAGACTTCTTGTTTAATTGTCACACATCTCTAGAGATCCTACTTTTTACTCTAAGTGTCATTATTCCACCCAATTAAAATCTTAAAAACTATTTTATTGTGAGACAAAGCGGGCATTATAGTTCCAAGCCAAAATAAGGGTGTGAGGCACAGTTTAAACCTCTCTTAAATGCACCCTGGTGATGGTTTCACTGCACTGACCACCAATCTTTGGCCCTCCACACTACATACACTTCCATATGTGGCCCTCGATGAATAAAAGTTTGGACACCCCTGCTATACAACAAACACCAACATATCTTGTCTTATAATACCTGTTAACCCTGCAGTTTAACTATAGACCTCTACAAAGCTGCTATCAAGCAAAAGTGACAACAACTGTCCTGCGGATATCTAATCATAGCCCATGTCTGCTGCTTGTCACAGGTTCTCTCACCACATGGTTCCCGGCCCCCCTGGTCCTCAAGCCACAGGGATCCCCACCCGGCCATTGTCAACCCACAGATTAAACACGAACCTCCCCATGAAACGGACATCATGCACATGTAAGTCCTGCCTCCTCACAGCTGTAGCATGAGTGTAGTGCAGCGTGTTCCACCACTAGTAGGCCTCGCTGGTACAAACTCGCCCGTTCAGAGGCCTGTTCCCGGCTCCTTGATTCGAGCGATAAGCAGCTAGGGCCCGCACTGCGCTGATAAGGAGCCTGCGCCTCATTTGGCCTCAGGGAGCACAACACACTTAGCCAGCAACAGATATCCATCCTAGATTAGTATTAGGACGAGCAATACTCTTCAAGTGTGTGTAAAGCGCACCCTGAAGTGGTTATCTCTGATTTGAATTCATCGCCCATACGCATATCAACACTGTAAGTATTAAACAGATTATTAGAAAGTAGGTTAGAAGTAGTTCACAGCACCGTGGAGGTGAAGGTTTGGTTGCCATTACTGGTGAAGTAATCTCTCCGCATGACTGTGCAACTGCACATGATTAAAGAGTTGGGACAGGGGCCCTTGGCGTGGCAATCCCTCTCACGCTGCCGCTCTATTGGCCAAGAGCAACCAGACCCTTGTGTGTTTGTCGCCATCACGGCACCACAAATTCCGCCTTGCTTTTGCCCATTTTCTCATTTGGTTCTTCTTCTGTTAACTCTTCTGGCACTGTTCTTTCATGTGCAGGAAATCCCAGCATGACCAGAGAAAGGAGCAGGAGCCCAAAAGACCGCACATCAAGAAGCCGCTAAACGCCTTCATGCTATACATGAAAGAGATGCGTGCCAATGTGGTTGCAGAGTGCACGCTAAAAGAAAGCGCTGCCATCAATCAGATCTTAGGACGGAGGGTAGGTCACACAGTTTGTGTATCACCAATACATCACAACACACATGCTCCAAATAGTCACCTTTCCAAGACCAATTAGTTCAGAAAGTACAAAGATCCCTTTCTCTTATCATCCTCCCTTCTCTGAACAACTTGTGATCATTGTCATAATGATGATGCCAGCCACTTAGTTCTCATGCAGCATCACTGATCCAGACCGCATAGCTAAATGACATTTAGTCAGATTGGTTTTAATAAAACATGCCTGGATAATGGCACAGTTGGAAATGACAAAATTTGTTCCTTTTGAGGATTGGGAAAAGAGTGGAACCACAGAACCATGTTAAAAGCCTTAACGAACTGAGCGGGCGGTTTGAGGCAGCCAGCCACAGCAAAGCCTAGTTTGTGGTCTCCACAGAGTAATTGCTCGCTGACATAGTTTGAATAAAAGGAACAGCTAAATTGGAACCAGTGTTTTGATATGAAATCAAAGTTCTTTCCCCTCTCTTCCTCACTCGTACTTTCTAATCTGTTCATCATGTTTTGCCCCCTTTCTTTGTTTCACTTTCATCCTCCTCCCTTTTATACAAAAAGTCAGAAAGTTAAGTCTGATTCTTTTTCTTTCTCTTAACCAAAACACACAGTACACTTCTCTAAGTAGTTAGGGTTTTGTGAATGCACACCATTGATGTTATGTCATTTCCCCTCCAATCTCTCATACTGATACAGTGGCATGCTTTATCTCGGGAGGAGCAAGCTAAGTATTATGAGCTAGCCCGCAAGGAACGGCAGCTCCACATGCAACTGTACCCAGGCTGGTCCGCTCGAGACAACTATGTAAGTACCAAAAGAACAGACTGCAGAGGTGCGAGCGTGTGTGTATGATGATGTTTGTTTTTGTCGCTGCTGCATGACAGATAATAATGGCACTCTGTTATTTGCACAAGCCTGCTACATGCTAATGAAGCCCATTTTAGACCCTCTGTTTCACTCTAATGTGTAATTCATAACACTGGCTATTATTTCCATGCAGAGTAAAATGGATTGTAGTATCATAGACGTTATTATTGGCAGTGACTGAAAATTGCCTGGTAATGGTATGCTAGTCTTTGATGTTCCATATCAGGTAGATGTAAGAGCAACTGTTGGTGTGAGTTGCGGAGACAGCATCATGCATACAGCATCAGCTGTCCATTCTGTTTGTAAATGTGGGAGTTCTGGCTGGATTTTAAGATGCAGCCTGTTTTATTCGTGTATAGTTGATATTTGCTGCTTGTGCAGTGTGTGCGTGTGTGTCTGGAAGTTGTAAAACCTGTGCTGAGAATGTGGTGTGTGTTGATTTGGGAGAGAGCGCACCTGCCTTTGTTAAAGTGTGGCTCCAGCACTCACATTCACTCCACCACCGAAGTGCTTTGTGGTGTTTATCTGCTCCCCTTGGACACTGACAGCTCCCTCCTCCTTGTGCCTCCTCTGCTCCTGCCCAAGTGCCTCGCTGAGGGAGACAGCTGCACCACGCTGCTCTCAGGGATGTGCTGCGTAGTTAAAGATATTGTACACAGTGGCAGCCACTGACAGTCAGCCCAGCTTCTGCCTTATTTTAGATTAGTATTACAAACACACTTAATGGGAAAAGGGTACAAATGCCTTTTCACTTGGTAATCCTTAAGATAAAGTGAAATGATAGCATTTCCTCAGTGAACACATGTGAGCAGTGCATGATGCCTGAAAACACCCAGAATAGGTGCACTGGCTCAGAGAGCGCAAAGCATTTATAGTTTTGCATCTCTCATCCTTTCTCCCACTCTAGTCACTCTTCTTCCCTGTCTACCACAGCAGTAGAAGGCAGATTAGCTCATGAATAAGTGGATTAGCAGACTTTACAGCGGGAAACCAAAGTGCTACTCATATTTGACTAGAACGACTCTACACTGCTATCTATACCTATAGTCTGCCCCCTGGGGATTTAGCATAAGCTATAAATCCTTACCCACTCCCACTACCACTGGAAAAGAGTGGTGCTCTTCACTGCCATTGAGCCAGACTAGACTAATTATAGTGAACATTTATAATTGCACTCAATGTTAATGTTTGTCATTAAGGGGAACTTCAAAGGTAGTGGTGAGGCAATCTGACATACCAGTTACAACAGCTGAGCAATTTCCAATTGGGATGTTCTCTCTTAAAACCAAGAGGCTGGGTTATACCCGCCATGGGGAAACATTATGCTCACTTATGTATAAGCAACGCCTGGTTTAGTTCTCAGCGGGGCATTTGGTGCTGCAGTCCGGAGTGTCCGGGGGTTGCTGGTTAGATGCCCAGCAGGGGATGAGTGAACATGGCAGCCAGCAGCTGGTTATCAGCGTGGTCTAGTGAGCGTGAGTGCTGGAGCCACACTTTATGCGTTCCCTTTTATATTTTTAGGGAAAGAAGAAAAAGCGGAAGAGGGAGAAGATGCAGGAAGCGGCTACGGGTAAGGACCATTTTCACGACCGTTTCCCTCGTTGTGTGTCCCATATTGATGCCATGCCCCAATTAACATTCCACCTTCACTTAACACACCAATCACATGCACTTTTATGAAACCGTTTTCCTCTCTCTCCTCACATCCCGTCTCCACATATTACACCTACTTTGGGATTAGTCTGTCCTTTCTATAGAGTAGACTACTTATGATTCTGGGCTTTGCTTTATTTGTTTGCTTGCTGCTTTCCGGTATGTCTTTCTGCTGACCTTGTTTATCTTCGCTTTTTCGAGCCTAGTCTCAGCTCTGCAACTGTAATCCATTAACAAAAAAACATCTCCTAGACATATATACTTGCCGCCCAGATCTCTTAAGTATTTTAAAAAAAGATGCAATTTTCTGCAGGTACAGGCCAGAGAATGAAAACGGCGTACATCTGAGAAAATATGGTAAGACAAATCTCTACCCCCTACCTGTCTGGTCTGGTTCACTTTCTGTCAAGTCTGTTAAAACTGCTAAACACTGCCTTAAGAGTTTGTACTCACAGACTAATCCTAAAAAGGTCCACCCTAACCACGCCATAGTCATTGTGTCAGTGGTGTTAAGGCCTGAAGAGGGATTGAGCTTGCTCAATGACCTCGGCACAATGGGCCTCGGATCTGCTGTGTATGTGTGTGCGGACGTGCATGTGTGTGTCAAATCGGTCCACTCACAGCTCGGTTAGTGCCGCTGGATGAGGGATCAGATGGCGTGTCAGCAATTTGAGGCTTATTTTCCTATTTTTGTGTGTGTTATAAACTCACCCAAACAAAAGGGCTTCTGAGAAAACTGCTTGATAAATCAGACAGCTCATCTTGTCAGGTTTGTAAACGTGGACTAAATAATACATCTGAAAGCGTTTTTTAATTTTTTTTTCTTCAAGCAGTTCTGTGTAGGCTGAGATGTCTGTGCGGCTCCATATGGACTGCATGTGTTGTCTGTGCATCTTTAAGAGGCTGCGCAAAAAGGAACAGCTTGTTTGGAGCAGCAGCCTAATGAGATGCTATATACTGTAATAAGATTTCATGCTTTCTGGGGTTTTGGGTTGTCTATAACGCCTCCATAACAAAGGCACTCCCTGGTGTTATGTATGACATATATGATCCTGATCACTCGTCAGACCCTGACTGACGCCTCTCCAATTTTTTTTGTCCAGAGAAGGATTAGCGCTGCTTGCTGTGTGGCAAAGGCAGCTCTATTTTTCTATATTTCAATCTTTCTTTACTTGCATCTCCTTCTCATCCTTCCTCTCGCGCCTCTGTGCGCTCGCAGCATCCTGTTATTCCGCTCTCCTTCGGCAGCAGAAAGTCGAGCAGATGTGACAAATCTGGTCTTATGTCCAAATCACCCAAACCAGACAAAGGTTTTCCACTTGATCGATTCCTGACCCAGTGGCTCTCTCTGAACCCAAAATTGGCCTACTTTGCCCCTTTTCTTTTCCCCCAGTTTTTTTGCGGCCACAGTGGGTTTTCAAAGCGTGGAAAGAGCGGGCGCTAAAAAGCACTTTATCTCTGATCCAATAATTAGCAGCGCCTAGCCGCAGCGGGATGGACACCCTTGCTGATTCTCAGTGACAGCCTTAAACTAATATGCATAATACCAAGGATACTGCCACAACTCCCCAAGCCCTCAATTTATGCAGATCCCAAGAGCTGGATTGAGGTTAGCTTGGTGTAGACGCCAAAAACATTTTTAAATGAACCCGTTTGTCTATTTCTTTTCATCTTCGCTGCCCTCTTCTCCATCTGTCACTACTGTGTTTGTGAAACCTAAAAGACAATTCATTAATGAGTTCATTAAACGCGGAGAAATGTATCCTTCTCTGTGCTGATGTCAACCAACACATAGAGAGTGAAAAAAACTGGACTGTTTGGACAAGAATACGTTTCAAATTACAAGTAGATTTCTTGGCCGCTTGTGATAACATACTGTATTTATTCCTTACCTTTAAAGAAGTGTAGCCTTTCTGAGGCTATTGTTGTTCATGACAATAATAACACCTTCAGTCATTGTATTACAAATGCGAGGCAGACTTTGTTCTACAGCCTCAAAGACATCATTATTTATTTAGATGATTACGAAAGGTAATGTTTTCACCTTGTAACATGAACATGAATCACCTTACAATACAACACACAGCATTGAGCATTGCTTGTTGTTTGTTTTCTTCGTTATCTTAAACCTGCCGAACACTGGGCCTGCCACACATCTGGCTCTCACCACAGTGGAGCAGCACTTGAATAAACCATTACTCTGCCACATTGAAATTAGGGCCTTGCCACTATACTCCTCTCCCTGATTTCGTACAGTCCTGTGCTCTATTTTGCTCCGCAGTTCCCGACTTCCTCTCGTGCTGCTCGTCTTTTGTCTGACTAAGCACACTGATTCACAGCCTTTGAGATGGTTATCTGGCCGAGACACACACATGCCCTCTAGGCGCTCTCTCATTTCAACCGCTGCACACATTTCTTTCACAGGGGGGAGACACACCGCTTGACAAAGGTGGCTTTTTAATCGGTTCCGCACGCAGCCGGGAGTTGCAAACACTGGCGAATGGTCATAAAAGTTGCCGCGTATGAGTCACCTTTCATGAAAGGGCCTTTGTCGACATGCAAAGTAGATCTTTACAAGCCACTTAAAGCAATAGCGTTTATTTTGAATCATGGCTCGTATCGTCGCCCTTCCAAAAAAAAAAAGAAGAAAAAAAAAAAAGACTCTTATTAAAGTCTTGTAAGTGCATATCCACACGAGCGGGTGGGGAGACATGAAAGGGAGCCTTGTTGGAGCACTGGTGGCCGCGCTCTCTTCTGTGTCTGTGGCCCGCTTCTGCTCCCTCTGATGTGTGCAGCCAGAAGTCAGCTGTCTGAAGACTTTGATGAGCGAGGACAGAGCAGTGAGGAGGCACAACCAGGCGAACGAGTGGATGACAAAGAGGCCAAGTCCAAAACTTTGCGCCTAGAGATTCGCAACTTGAACCAGTCTCTGACCGTCAGCCATGCCCCGTTTCTCTTTATTTGTCGCGTCTCATCTTCTTTCTCAAACACACTCCAGACGTTGACCCTGCTTACACACACACACACACACACACACACACACCACACACACACCACACACACACACACATTCGCCACGCTCGCAATTAGCCGAGATTCAGCTCCACTCTTTTTCCCGAGCAGTTTCAATTTGGCTGTGAAAGCCTGTAGGCCAGTACAGCACAGCCCAGTGCCTCCACACCCCGTCTTATTAGTGCCCTGGGATAATTGGAGGAAAGAAACTAGCAAAAACGAGTTGTCGTTTCAAAAGAGATGAGAGGGTGTTTTGGGCATAAATCTGGGAGACACCCGGTTAATGTTTCTGTGAAAAGGAAATAGGAAATGGTCACCTCCTCAAACTAGTATTTATGTGATTCTGCAAAGCCTGCTCTGTGAAGGAAAATGACTACGCTGCTTTTACTTGGGGGGTGGTTTAGCATTTTAATGTTTACATAGTGTGAAACCTAAATATTGTTATAGATTAGCAAGACTTTGAATTACACACGCCCTATAATGTTGGAAATATCTTCCCTTTCTGATACAGCCACATTAAATGAATGAGAAATAAAGCAGGAAACCACAAAACTGTAATGTAATAATGTGTGAGCCTAGCTTTAGTTAAACAGTTTCTATACAGTACCTGTTGAAAAGGGATATTTGGCCCTTTGCTGTATATTGCATTAGCAGATATTCATTGTAAAAAAAAAGAAAGAAACCTGCCTGTCGTAGCGTAGTATATATGATTGAACAAAGCGTCAAAATAGCGACAAAAACAGGAAGAAAATCACAAAAGTGACAAAAAAGCAACACAACAACAAAAGAGCACAATAGAGCAACAAATGTGATGAAAACACAACAAAAAGGCGTCAAAAGCAAGAAAACAAAAGACAAAAATGTGCCAAAACTCAGCGACAACGCAACAAAAAAGTCCCAATCAGTTCTTATAGCTTTCAAATGTGGCGTTACTCTGGCCTATAGGCTGTAACTTGTCCGGTCAAGAAGCTTTTAGATTTGAGTGAAGTTGAACTGGAGATGATGTGCTCAGTTAGGGCGGGGGGTAAGAGGTTAAAAGGCCGTGTATTTGTTCAGGCCAATTTGTTCTCATATGAGGGGTCATGACCCAACAATGCGTGACAGTTTGAATTTTTTGGTTTAAAAGCAAGAAAATGTTGATACCAGGCCTTAAATAACTACAAGGTAGAGTATTGATTGTACTTATTTTTTATTCCTCATTTGTATAATAACTCTTCTGTGGACCACGTAACTTTGAATGAACGAAGAATTCCTATAAGTTCTGAGTTAATATTTTATGTGAGTCCAAGAAGACGCCGGATGAAATTTAGCATTTATAAGAAAGACGGAGGTATAAATTGGGTGCTTTGGTTTGACATGGCAGTAATAACACGCTATTGTTTAGACTAGACACTCACATTTGTTTTGATTGAGTCACGGGCCCATTGTGCTGTGGTTTGGCCAGCTGCAGTAACACTATGAGGGTCCAATCTCCACACTTATGTTTTGTGATGTCTTCTTCACTTCCTCTCTTTCTTCGCCCTCCCCTGATCCGACCCCCCCCCCCCCCCCCTTCGTCCGTCGGAACGGGGTGGGAACGGGCGACCTTATAAATCGCTCTCTCCACGTGAGATGCTTATCTGCGAATGAAAGGGGCTCCCAGGTAGAAGCGGGGCAGGAAGAGGACAGGGGGTGAAGGTTGGGGGGGCTGCTGCCGGGACCTGTTTATTTGTGTTTTACTCAAGTCTGTCTGGCCATTGTTGGAATAATAGTTCCCTCCTGATCTCATCATTCTCTGGACACGAGCGCCACCGAAGTCTTTGAACCTCGGCAGCGGGAGCAGTCATTGTGCAGGCTCTTTGAATGTGCCGTCCTCCTCCTCCTCCTCCTCCCCACCCCTGAGAGCCAGACGAGGGAGGCACGGGGCCTGACTTCAGCTGCCGGGGCCCCCAGCGATGCCGCCTTAGATGTGGGCAACCTCACCCCCAGCCTCCCCCTCATCCCTCACACAGTCATGCCTGAGGTTTGAGGTTTTAAGAAGGCCCCCTCCTCTCTCCCCTTTCGACCACAAGTGAGCCCCACCCATCCCCTCTGCTCAAGGTCTCACACAGTGCATAATTCTGTTTTTTTTTTTTTTGCTTTGGATTTCTTAAATTTCTTTAGAACCCACATACAGGACATTATTCAAAAATGTATTCTGTATTAGTTCATTTGCGATTATTAGCGATGCTCAAGTAAAGTTGCCATGTCAAATAATGGTTCTCATCTAGATTTTTATTGCCTGTACTGCAGATGAACTGGTTTCCAAATTGCATGTCGCTTTGGCAAACTCTGAAAGTGAACAGTGTGGGCTGCCCTGTTAACTTTGTGATTTCCCCTTATGGTAAGACTACACTAACCCCATGTTTGCAATCCGGTTGGACATTTCAAAGCGACCCTTTCTTTTATGTCGAGGGAACAAAGTGCTGACGCCGCACTGGGTTTTAAGGTGCCCGCCCTCTCTCTCTTTCTCTCTCTCTCCCCGGTGCCGTTTCATTGCATAGCAGAGCGCCAATACTACCGGCGTTTTGTTGAGAAGGAGGCAGCTTTTGAAAAAGGTGTCACCCAAAAGGCAGCTGCGATCGAGCCGAGGCCACGTCCATGCGCTCCGTTTCTGTCCTGGCTACTCTGAATGAATCAGTATTTCCAAACTGTGGACAGTGCGCTGGGCTGTGGGGCAAAGTTCGCTCACAGTTTGTTGTTGGATTGTGTTTCAAATAAAAGGGCCTGGTGTTCTTTACGGTGGGAGAGTTCAAACTCCCAAGTAGTCCCAAACAGCTTCTTTTTTTTTTGTATATAACTTGCACAATCGCAATGTTGGTCTGAAAAAGTCACAATTTGATATTTTCCCAAGCCTTACTCCCAAGCCCAGGGCTAAATTATAGAATTTGCTCTAATGTCAAATGCTAGAGTAGTAAAATTAGCTTTGTGTCCTGTGTCGCATTACTGGTATGATGGGTTATAATGGACAAACGAACTTGCTGGAGCAGTTTTAGAAAACCGCGATATTGCATTGAGAGTTGGAAAGTTCTTGGGTGACTGGCTCTAAGGTGCTGTTGCCTTAATGAGGGCGGGATTCCCTTTGATTTGGCCTTGGAGGTGAAAGTGGCCATTGAGACATGTGGCCGTGCCAGTGATCTTAACCTCCCACACTTCAAACACAAGACAGCGGACTCTTCAGACTCTCCCTCCCTCCCTCCCTCCCTCCCTTCTTCGTTCTGCAAGAGGAATGAATTTCGGGAGGGTAGAGAAAGTAAGGCATTTTTGCTAGCGCTTGGAACAGAGAAGCATTTCATTTCCTGTATTAAAAAAAAAGAAAAGGAAAAAAAAAAAGCTCTAGGCTGGCATTCCTGAGTCCAACACTGGAGGAGGAGGGGTCACAGTGCTCCTGAATCCTCGTGCTTGTGTCGGCCGGACCTTGTGAAGAGCTGGCCCGCTGCCTACTACCACCAACTGCCAGCACGCAGCCCACACCCCTGCTGCGAGCGCCGACAACAGAGTCCCCCCCATCCCAGTCCCCTCAGGCCTCTCCCCCCGGGCAGGAAGGCCAGCGCTTTTCATGTGTGCCGAGCGGGGGAAGGAAAAAAAAAAGAAAAAAAAAGTGCTCCCCAGGAAACAGGGAGCAGCGGTGGGCACGCGGGCCAGCTTTGAGCTCCAGGATGAAAAGAGGGCGGGCGGCGGAGGTGCATAAAAGCGTCAGGGGCTCTCTCTCTCCTCTCTCTCTGTGAAGGGCTGTGTTCCTCTCAGTTCGTACTCGGGGTCAGCACCGCTCCGGTCCCGCTCCTTTCATCCGCATGTGCTAAAGCAGTCTGTGCCATGTGTCTTTAAGCCTTTTGGAGCAGCAGCTGACTTCTCTCCTACAAAACACACTTCTGGCTTCGCCACAAGGGAAGAAGCAAACCGATACGGGGTGCTGCTTTTTCCTTTTCTCGTCTTCACAAAACATTTTTTAGTCACAGGAGGCGTACTGTGCACCTCTGTCTTTGCCGCTCCACTTTGATCACACATTCTATTTGATGCAGCTCGGGCCTAAAATAACTCTCCTTGGCTTGTCAATAACGGCAGCTAACTCTGTTATGTTAGCGCGAGCCCTGATCACGGGAGAGAAAAGAATACTTTCAAAGCCTGACAAACAATTTCCCTGTCAGAGAGAAAGGCTTTTAAGAGTTTTAGACGGTGGAGTGAGCTGTCACCGGACACCTACGGATCCAGGAAATTCTTATTTTAGAAGTCACTTTTAAATGAGCACCAGATATATACATAGATGGCGTCAGTCTATTTGTGAAAACTGTCATTATACATTGTGTCCATACTTGTCTTCATTTCCAGTCATCTTTCCCTTAATCCATAGACTTAAATAGCTCATTCTCAGTTATATTCCTTTATTTTTTTTAGCTATGTTTTTATGCTATTTCTTTGTTGAGCTGATGGAAAACTATACTATAATTGTTACTCCCAATTGCCTCTCTTTCCCAGGTGGAAGCGCAGAATATAGAGTGTACAACCATGTGACTGGCTGAGTCTTAAAGACACAAACTATTTAAAGGCGCCGTATTAAAATACCTTTGGAACATCATCTATTCTGACCCATTTTCTGTAAAACCTGGACACATCCACAAGGCAGGCTTTGTAGGCGAGGCGATTTGAGTGGTGAAATGATCAGATCAAAAGACAACGCAGCACACCACCACGTGACATCAGTTAGGGGGGCGAGCGTTATCACGGGAGACGCTGCAGAGCTGGGTGCTATGAAGAATGGCTATAGTACTAATGCTAGGCTCTAAACCATAGGTAAACGTTGGGAAAGGTCAGTTCAGTACTTTAAATTGTGAACATGTCCAAACCCTTGTCCTGCAAATTAACATTACTCCGTGAACTCAGCCGTGTCATTGTTGTCCATTTTGTTTTTCTTCTCGTCTTGGCTTGTTTCTCCTTTGGGCCCACCTGCTGTGCCGGCCTAAATGTCGAGAAGAATCCACTGCGTTGAAAGAGTGAAACTGGGAGCGCGTGAGTCAGATGAGGGCATAGAGGAGAGTGAGCGTTGCCTGCTGGGTCACGGCAACCCCCATGTAAGATTAGATCAAAGCCGGGCCAGCCCACATCCTGCCCACAACCTCTGACCCGTCTGTACTGCTCAACACCGCCGCTAAGCCCTCCATTCAATCATCCTAAACACGGAGCAAGAAATACTAATGATTGATTATGTTAAGATGAGATAAAGGCTGATAATTTGCCCAGCCTCTTAGCTGAGGCTTAACTGAGGAGTGCTGGAAGAATGAGACACTTACTGAGTCACATGTGAGTCATGATTTAACTTTTATGTAGGAAATAAATTGTATGGTAACACGGAGCAAATGGTTAAAAACAGGAAAGTTCTGATGTTCTTTCAGAGAGTAAAATGGCTCTTTGCAGAGGTAAAATAAGCCTAAGGGGATGTGAGATTTTTTTGTAAATATATTTCATAAAGCCTGGCCTATTTGTGCCCGAGATGAACATGCTCAAAGCAAGTACTGGTTTTACTGTAAAAAATTATAATATAGATTTATTCACAATTACAAAAACATTATGTAAAAGCTGTTTGCCCCACACTTTGGATTACCAGAGTCTATGGCTTAAACTGGTTTGAATAAGAACACAGAGGGAGACTCTCCTACTTCCCCGGTCATAGTTAGTGCTAGTGCAGCCTCCAGTTAGTCAAAGCTCAGTGACTGAGTTCTGGAGGCTTTCGATTTCCAAATACTATAGTGTTTTAGTTTAAAACACTAATACTACATCTTACAACGGATAGTAATGTAAAGATCCTTTTAATCTAATCACAACTTTAACAAGAGAACCTTTGATTTAAAAGATTAACCTGTATTCTCCATTTTTAGGACTCGAGTTTTGCTTCTTGTCAACAATATTCAAAAAGAAAACACACAAACGCAAGTGAGATGGTGACGCAATGTAAACCTCAAAACAGCTGTTGCTGATAAGCCCTTGATTTGTTGTTAAAAGGTCTTTTACTCCTTTTGCCTTTTCTCATCCAGGGTTATCACAACAACATTAATTTACCTTCAAGCATGCAGTCATTCGTTTTAATGCTATTATATACACTGGTTGACCTTCCTATGGACTCAGGACTTTTGTTGTATTTCTAAATAGTATTCGTATGAACAACTATGATTTATGATTCATTATTTGTATGACTTGTGAAGTCTTGTCTTTCAGTTGTGGGTGTTAAGTTATGAATTGGACGAGTAAGCTGCTTAACAATAGAAAATGTAACAGGATTTTCCTTTTTAAAAATGATTAAGCAGACGATTTTAAGTGATTACCACAAGTGTGTGGAATTTTAAAAGATATTACTTTTATCTGTATTGTGCCAAATTGTTCAATGTGGTTTTTACTGGATAATTTATGCAATTCATGAGGAAAGCTGAATCAGTGTCAGTTACTGTATGGTTTAGATAAGTACAGGCAAAACACGCATTGCTCCTTTTTGCATTGATTTCGATGCATCAGTCAACCAAAATAAACCATTCATTCATTTATTCATATGTCGGCTTATAATTTGCGGAGGGATTTGAATTGTTGTAAATGTATTCATGATTACTAGTCAAAGTGGTGAAAGCGTTTGGGAAAAAAAATCCCTTTTGAGAAAGACTTCTACCATTGAGTCTGATTGCAATGAAGCGTCTTATGCCTGTTCTCTGTTTGTTTACCAGGAGGAAAGCGGAACAATTTCTCCACATGCAAAGCGAAGGCAGCAGCTACAGGCCCTCTGCTGGAGATGGAGGCCTGCTAGATTCCATGAAGACCCTTGAACAGTCCCGACCTGAAGCCTCCACTTCTCAGAGGACTCCCGCCCCCCCCCCCCCTCACCTCTGCCCCCCAAAACTTAACCTCACTGTGCTTCAACCCGCCACATGCTAGCGACCACCGCTGACAACACTTCGCCGTCTCACTGTACTCCCGTAGAGACACTGAACTGAATAAGACAATCATGATTAATCACTCACAAAAACATTGTCTTTCAAATCAGCTTTACCGCAAACCAAGGCACTGCACTGAAATCCAACTGCCACTTTTGATGTGCGCACAAAAACCTGCCCACACACTCCTGTCTCTAAGTTATTGTAAGTTATTTGTTGCCTGGTTTGCTTTGTATAGTCCATTAGGCCAAACTTCGATCCCTTGCCACCTTCCCTCTCTCACTGGATTTCGAGACCATTCAGGGTTTAAACCCAGCCGACCAAACACCTCTTTTTAGACTGCACTAAGGAAGATGGAGGGATCTCATCTTGTCCAAGAAACGTCCTCAAGGCGCCATTTTTTGTGTGCAAAAAAAAAGGATTTTGATTTGCTCTTTATTTTAGACAGATTTAAGTTTGAATGCTTTTTTTGTACCTTGATTTCTCGTTTCAGTTTCTTGGTGTACATTTTTAGTGATTTTTTTTTTAATAATGTCTTTTTTTATATATATATATCGTGGTATATATGAAAATAAGCTTTGGACACAGGAAAGCCATTTTTTTCTTGTTGAAGTGTCTCGCAGAAAATTGAAAGGCTTCTTTTGATAACTATTTGTAACAAATAGTGACCTCGAGTCTTGCTCAGATGTAAAATAATGCTCAGTATGTGTACTTTTTAAACTGTCAGGATATGTCACTTTTCTTGGTATTTTTGCAGGCAACATTAGGACAAAGGCGAGAGTGATAGCTCAGAGGCCTATATTTTATTGTTGGAAATCATGACAAATGAAGCAGATATATATATTTACCCCAGCACTTGGCAGTCTTTTCTTTCATTGCAATGGACCTTTTTGTCTTTTTCTCCGGTAGCTAATAGTGTGGTCTTTTGCCATGTTGTTTATTCCATTCAAGCATCTCTGTAACATTTTGATTTTAATGCTATATTTTAGTATTACTTGATCAATTCCTTTTGAATTATTCTTTGGGTCACTGTCACCTTGGTATAGCAATTGGCTTCCCAAGTGGTCATATTTGAACTGTTTCAACATGTTTTGGTTGTTTTTTAAAGAAAATAAATAAAAATGCACTCTTGGCTTATTTGCTCACTTGTGTGGTATAATGCTTGGGGAATGTATCAAATATTTACATATGAATGGCTCCGTTTGATTCACTCTTGATATTTTCCTCTTGTGCCCCAAATATTAAAACTAGTGCTATCACGCTAAAGATGATACATTTGGGATAAGATTCAAGCGTCTCTTCTTTAAGCTGTATTTTGTAAACCTTTTAGTTTCTGATTTTTTTTTAAAGTATACGTATTTAATAAGACAGCAACATCAAAGGCTTCTATTTATAGACGATCTGCGTCTACTTAGCCACAATTCTGTATTTAAAGAGGGACAGCGCCCTCCTGTGTCCAATTTAGGATAGCTAAAGCAACTGAAAACCTAATATGTACAAAAATATACAAATTGCCACAAGTGTAAACAACCTTAAAAAAAATAAATGAATACAAAAAAGCGACTATACCTGATTTTGAACCCTTGTAGTAAAATTGTGATTAAATGGGTATTTTTGCCATCACGACATTCCTTCATTTGACTTAACGGGTAAACACCTTTTAGTCACATATTGACTGTTTGAGTTGACCATACACAATGTCAACAAATCATAATCATCGGGCGGCATGGTAGCACAGTGCTTGTGCTTCACAGCTCGAAGGCCCCGGGTTCGAGTCCCACCTGGACGGGGACTTTCTGTGTGGAGTTTGCATGTTCTCCCCGTGTCTGCATAGGTTTCCCCTACCACTACTAAAAACATGTACCAGAATGAATGCGAGTGTGTTTGAGAGTGTGCATGGGGGACGACGGATGGAAATTAGCCCGAGGCTACAATCCAGTGTGGCGTGTTTACATGCATGAGACCCATGTATCATTAACATGCACTGTCCCGACCAATTAAACCAATAAATAAATACGGAGCAAACTTCAGGCTGATTTTTCCACAAATGACTGCTTCTACAACATACTTTTATGGCGAAAAGAGTCTGGTTTAGCTCCTTTAAATTTGACTGTTCAGTAATCGTTCAGGGAGTCAGGGAAATGATACACCACCACCAAGCCATTATTATATGGAAAATTATATTTATTAATGAGAAATCTCACATACAGTCAAGATTTCATTGCCGACAGCACGTCATTTTGTGAACAATGGAAAAGGCACAGTGTCAGTCCATCCGCAGCCTTGCAGTCATTTGTCACGCCCAGTAATTTAGTATAGATTTTGAGTAACTGTGGGTACTGTTGCATATAAATTACTTGTACTTGTAAAATCCTTCACCAGTCTTCTTGCCGAATTTCCCTTCAGCGACCAACTTGTTAAGCAGCTCGCTTTGTTCAAAAAGTGGGTTTCCAGGGTTCATGGCACTCCAGCCTGAAGAGTGGAAAAGATAGATTAAGATTATTTAGCTAACTGAAGTATTTGTCATATATATTTTTTTTTTTTTGCATTCACCATCGATAATGAACTTGGAAGTATCCAGTCCAACATAGTCCAGGAGTTCAAACGGTCCCATAGGATAACCAGCACCAAGTTTCATAGCAATGTCGATATCCTCTTTGGATCCATGACCTGAAGACCAAACAAGAAATCAAGTCATTTTTAAAAATCTGTAACACTGTTAATTATTATTATCGAATGAAATACACGGTGTTTCATAAGTTCATATATAACAGTATTCGAGTACAATAATGTAGGCTACAAAATTACCTCTCTCATGCAAACGAATGGCCTCCATCATGTAAGGGACCAGAAGACGGTTCACAATAAAGCCGGGCGTATCCTGAATTAAGTTTTGTTTGCATTAATGTATATGATCAAAAGACAAAATGAGTACAAATACCTTTAATATCCTCACCTTGCAAGACACAGGTGTTTTCCCCAGGGCTTTGCTGAAGTTAAAGAGAGAGTCAAAAGTCTCTTGGCTGGTTGAGGATGTCCCAATAACCTGTAAGAAATTATGAATCAAAATTTAAACATATGCACCTTGTAGTCTTAGTATCAATTTCAAGGCTACATCAGTTTATTCCAAGAAATGTACCTCAATGAGTTTCATCATTGGGACTGGATTAAAAAAGTGAAGACCACCAAACCGGTCCAGTCTGGTTGTAGAGCTGGCGATGTCAGTGATGGGCAGGGAGGAGGTGTTGCTGGCAAACAGTGTGTGCCTGTGGGAAAACGTAAGTCATAAATGTCAGAGTAATGCGGTTGATAATTACACTGAGAACTCTCTATAAATGAATAACAAATGTTGTACAGATAACAGATTAAGCCGACAAAACTTACTCAGGTGCAATCTTATCAAGAGCGCTGAAGAGATCTTGCTTGATTTTAAGATTTTCCACGATGGCTTCCAAAACCAGATCTGTACTCTGAACTGCTGCTTTTGCGTCCGAGCTGGTGGCTACATTCTTCAAAATATTTTGGATGAACTCTTCACCAGCCTGCAACAAAACAGTCATAATAGAATATGCGCAATATGCAGCTAATATCAAAAGGTTACAAAGAGTCTCACTTCTGGTTTGTCAGCAAACTTCTTCTTGACCACTCTTCTAAGGCTCCCTTCAATTCCTTTGACAGACTTTTTAAGGATGTCTTCAGACGTGTCCACTAGCGTCACCATGTGGCCAGTAGATGCAGCTACCTGCAATGCGTTCACCAATTTTAAGTCAATGGTAGTACGATGATTATTATTTTTCTTTCTTTCAATCGGTCAAAAAATTGTGACCTCGCATTCGGCCCACAGGAGCGCGCCATTGTGGAGGTTGAGTGATTATTTACTTTAGCTACCGCTAAACAGAAGAGTTTGCAGTACGAAAATGATGCAGTTGCTGCGTGAAAAGTTGCTGTAGCAATTTGGACAAAAACATACACCAAAACATACGTTTCTATAGGTTTCCTAGGTGGAAAAGATGCCATGGAGGGCAGGTTGAGCAAATTAGCAGAGGACGCCAATCAGCCGTGGATCTCAATGATTTCCTTCTCTCCGTGCTGCAAACCAAACAACACAAGGATTGACAGGTGTCATATGACACGCAGCCAAAATGGCGACCTCCAGTGTACTCGTTGGTCTGTCTTCATTTGACCGATTAAGGGTTCAATACATCTTTAACACAATATGTCCATTCATTTATTTTTAAAACATAATGTTGGTTCAGGAACTATGGATAGTTTGTTGTTCATCACGGACAGAATAGAAAGAGCTCCACCAATTTTCAGTGGAGCGATAAATAAGCTAGTTATACAGTCTCATGGATGTTAATTTATACAAATGTATACGTATAGTTTAATGAGGAATTAAAACTAATCCCAATGCAATCGCTAAAAGCTTGACAGCTGTTGAGAATGTATGGTTTTAGCATGCTACTTACTACACAGCCTGCAGCTAGGATAACTTACTTGTGCAATCCCTGCACCCATTTGTCCGCCGCCAATAATCGTGACATGCTTAATCACGACATTTCTAGCGCATGATGTGGAAAAACTCCGACAAATCTGTGTGAAGAAAGCCATAGCCGAAGAACGAAGCCGGGCAGTCAGTCAAGACGAGACGAGGAGAGGACCTGGAGGACACCGGAGGAAGAAAGCAAGTCACGTGACACTGCGACCTTTCACACACTTCTTTCTTTTTGACTTTGACCCATCATGTTGATTATTATTTTGAACTCATGCTTTGATCTTTGAGCTTTGAGGAAAAGGGTCCCGTCTAATAGTAATAGTAGTAGTAGTAATAATAATAAAAGTGCCAAAGAAATACAAAAGACGGTGCTGTTGGGGACTGCCCGAATACTTCGAAGTGTCCTTGGCTGAAGACCTGAGCCAAACCTGAAGGACCTGGTTGGCCCCTGGTGAACGAACCAGCTTATGCTGAGATGATGATAATAATAATAATAAATATAGCCACAAGCGGCGATTATCGGCCCTCGCCGACCGCCCTGCCTAAAGGGGGCGCTTCGCGCCCTTTTGTCTCCCTCAATCTAAAATTATGGTATTGCTACTGCCTTTATGTTTGTTTTTAACTTTTTTCCCAAGGGTCTTAGTTTTAGGATTATTGGAATGCGCTAACGCGCACTCCGCGCTCGATTTAGACATTATACAGAGAAAAATTAGTATGAATTTGTATCAGACTATATCTGCAAACTGAAGCATATTTTTACATTTTACTTAGGGCTGCGGCTATGCCGCAGAACATCCACAAAGGTTATCCAAGTACTTTGGAACCTTTGGTTCCTCACTTCTCGTTGAATTATGGAGTTTAACATTTTTCCATCAGAATAAAATGGGATGTTCTGGTCATCGCTACGGCAACACCGTGAAAAATATGGCATGGGTGTAATTGACTTTTCTGATCGGAACGACCAAATAGAATTTTGTGCCAAATTATTTTAATTTTCGTAAAACTAAAATTTGTACTCTCCATATAATTCCTATAGGGGGCGCTATCGCGCCCAATTTGAATTTTGCCAAATGAAAGTGTTTAGGACTGAGACTTTAACAACTGATAACAAAATGAGCGAAATCGGGCTTCATATGTGCGAATGGGAGCTATTTTTTGTTTGCGAAAAATCTCAAAATACTTCGTACAGTTTGCGTAAAACTTAGAAAAGTAATTTGGATAACTTTTAAAGTTCTACTTCTTAAGATTATTTTCCACCCAAAATTAGCTCGTTCTGATAAACGCTCTAGGAGGAGATAGATTTTGTACGAAGTGAAAAATAAAGGCGGATTCCCGCTTCGCGGGCTGTCATCCAAAATGGCCGACACCCAATATGGCGGACGGCGTTGCCGTAATAATATTTTTGCTCAACTTGTCATGATGCACGTCTGTACCGATTTTTATGATTCTACGACAAACTTCATTTTTGGCCAAGTCCTATCTCGCAATGTTAAAAAAAACGGAGGTGGCGCTATCGCGCCACTTTTTTGAAATTCAAAATGTGGAAATAGTCAAAAGTTGCGTCGGATCGGGTTTGAATTTTGGGCCAAAATCTGTGACGTTTCGTCGATGTTCACTGGGTGAAAATTGCGACGGTGCGAAGGAAGGAAGGAAGGAAGGAAGGAAGGAAGGAAGGAAGGAAGGAAGGAAGGAAGGAAGGAAGGAAGGAAGGAAGGAAGGAAGGAAGGAAGGAAGGAAGGAAGGAAGGAAGGAAGGAAGGAAGGACCATACGAAAACAATGTTCCCGCTTACCCGCGTAAGGGTACCATAAACCATAAAGGGTACCATAAACTATATATTTTCGGAAAGCGCTTGCGCATTCCTACCTCATGGTAGAGGTCCTGTCAGTGACCCAAGGCTCTCAGTCGCCCATTGACTTTTATGGGCTCTGTACAATTACAATGTTGATTTTTGCATTATATATGTATGTGCACGGGACGTGCACGACAAGAGGAGTGTGTTAGTGAGTGTTTGAGAGGAGGGGAGCGCTTCGCGCTCATTTTGTGTGTTTTGTTCGCACTTTGGGGGAGTGCACTCCGCTTCGCTCCGCGCACCGTCCAATTACAATGTTCTTTTTCTGATATATGTGCACGTGCACGGAACGTGCACGAGGAGAGGAGTGTGTTAGTGCATGTTTGAGAGGAGGCGAGCGCTTCGCGCTAGTTTTGTGCGCTCCGCGCACTTTGGGGGAGTGCGCTCCGCTTCGCTCCGCGCACTCTATACGATTACAAGAGCCCCTTCGCCAGCCCTGATGGCGCTCGGGCCTAATAATACACAACAAAACACAACATTCAATATGGAATAAAATATGGGATTCCAACATTAAAGGCATACAAGTATAACTTCAAGATTCAAGATTTTTATTTGAAATTATATTTCTCCCATCCTTGATTGTGGAGCGGGGGGTGGGGGAAGAGGGGTGGGAGGGAGGGCAGGGAGTTCAGCTTCCCGATGGCCTTGTGTACGAAACTGTTCTTCAGTCGACTGGAGCTGGCCCGTAGATTCCGCAGTCTCCTCCCTGAGTTGTCTAATGATGCTTATATGACACATAAGTCACTGAATATAAAATACTATTCCCCTAATCATATACCGGATGATTTTCAACAACAATGGTCTCTCCACAGTTTCAAGTAGATCAGCCATAGGTAGGCCTAATAATTTATGTTAATTTCAGTTCCATCTGATATCGAGCTCCGTGGGCTCACACACACTGTGTAAGGTGAGGGGGCCAAGGTCAGCCCAAAGCGTCCCTGCAGAGGAGGAGGAGGCAGTCCCTCTGGCAGCCTGAACGTGAAGCCCTGAAGTAAACTAGTCACCATCAGAAACAACTCCATCTTGGCGAGCTGTTCACCCATGCACACCCTCCGACCTAAGCATCAAAGGAGTTCAAATACAGTATGTTGTATATTCAACAATTCTATGTGCACAGTAAGACATTTACCAATCCCAAAAGGCATGAAGTACTCTTTCCTCAGCAGATTTCCATCTTGATCCAGGAAACGTGCAGGATTAAAATGATCTGGCTCATCCCAAACAGTAGGATCCCTATGTACAGACCAAAGGTTGGGTATAATCACTGTACCTTTGGGAATAGTGTAACCACAAAACTCTGAAAAATAAAAGACCAAAATAAATATTGAAGCAGGCCATACAAAACATTATGGGAAAAGTGCAGTTTACCGGTTGTCATGGAGGTCATGTGGGGAATAGCCAGTGGAACCACAACAGTCAGCCTCTGCACCTCCATGATTGTAGCTTCAGTGAAAGGCAGACTGCCCTTATCTGTCATTGATGGGGCCTGGTGTGAGCCTATCACTGCATCAATTTCTTTCTGCACTTTATCTAGAAAAGTGTTAAAAGCAACACAGTAAACAAGCAATAAAATCAGAGAAGAAAAACATGGGCATACGATTCTAACTAGATGTGACGCAACATTGAAGCTATAAACAGAACTAGCAGAACTTATCAGCCATAGGAGCATCTTTTATTGGTCTTGTTTTGTAAAACCCCGAGACATGTCCATTAGTCACAAACTGAAGAGAATAAGTTAGGGTGTTGCATGCATTCTTACAAAAAGAGGCAATCACAAGTCAACCTGGGTGAGGACACAAACATGTGCCATACTCCACTGAGGACAGGTCCTGGAATTTTGGTACTAAATATTAAGATCTGAGAGAGTGTTTATTACACACTGGCTTTAGCCATTGGATGTGGAAACCCAAAGCGTGGAGCTAGTTCTGCTTTTTGATTGAAAAATTGGCTTAAAAACAAAAATCGGCATTTAAATCATACAATATTTAATTTGAACATGTTTGGCAACATCTTTGTTAATGAAATAATACAAAACAATAATAAAATTTAAGAAAATTAATTATAAAAAAATACACATAGACATTCAACTTGCCACTTACCTTGGATATCAGGATATAAAACCATGTAAAACAGAATCCACAGGACTGAATTAGTGGTTGTGTCAGTGCCTGCTATGAAAAGATCCCCTATAATATAAAAGAGATAATCCTCGGTGAAGCTGCTGTCCTTCTCTCCTGCAGCTTGCTGGGCCAACATCTCTAACAGGTACATGTCAACAAGATCACGGGGGTTTTCTGGATCGAGCGACTCCCTGTGTGCTTTGATAATCCTCTTCAGAAATAGTGTGATGTCTCTCTCCACTTGACGTAGCTCCTTGAAGACGCCAAATGGTAAATAATACAGCAGTGGAAAGACATTGATAAGCACTGCCGGGCTGTTGACGCAAATCTCCAGCCCACGAGCCATCAGGTTCAGCAAAGTGCGAAACTCCTTGTCTTCATGGTGGAAGCGCTGGCCTAACGCCATAGAGCATATAACATTTGATACTGCATTAGTAATCAGAGGGGCCGGGTCTATACCAGCAGCTCCACGCTCTTTGTGAAGATGCAACAACTGGGTATTGATGGTATCCAAGCCTTGCAGGATACAAGGCTCTAAACTTAATTTCCCAAGGCCAAAGTTCCTCAGTGTGGCGTGGCAGAACTTTCGCTGCTTTCGCCAAACTGGTCCATATGGAGCAAAGACAATTCCTAGTAAAGGAATAAAAAAACTTTAGAACAACAAGAAGACAGTCAATTCTGTTTCATGGAACTATATTTATTTGTAAAAAGTAGAAACACACGCACTATTCCCACTCATTCAACATGGAATAAACCATTGATCAATGACCACCAAACTGTAATGAATGATTATTTTAACAATAAATGAGCAATTATCCATTGTGAGATCAATAAAGGATTATCTTATATTAATATTAAACATTCAAAATTGTTGACGCAACTGTGATGCCATAGTGGTTGGTTATGTGCTTATTGTTTAGTAAGAAGTTCCAAAGGTTGTCAATTATTAGTAGCCTGATAACTGAAGCCTTAATTTCATGATGGGATGAAGAGCACATTATCTGCACAAAATTCTGTCTGTAAATTACTGTCTGTGGGAGACAATGTAGGCTGATTAGACGTATTGCACTTTACTTCATCTTTCACTTTCAACAGTGGTAGCAAGCAGTGTTGGACAAGTTACTTTAAAATTGTAGTATATATTCTATATTAGTAGGTACTGCTTTAAAAATATAATATGTTTGTATCACATATTGCTCCTTCAAAAATGTAACTGAGTTACACTACTTTGAGATACTTTTGGCAAAATATGAATTGAAAATAGTAATAATACCACTGAGCAAGTCAAACATTTCTTTTTCCTTCGCTGGCCCCATTCTCTCGTGTTTTGTTTTGACAACATTAAAGCCACACTGTGCAGAATTTTACCCAATGAATACAATTGAATACAAGCATTTATTTTAAACCAAATATTTTCATAATTGAAAAATACCTCATAGCTGTACAAACATGTGCTTTTGCTGTGAGCGGCTTACCACTCCTGTAACTTTACCGGGAGTGGGTATGTCTACAGCTCGTCTCCACGGAGATGTTGACTAAAGTCAGCTGAATTTGAGATTTTGATCATCCAAATCCATTCTTTGATTACCCACTGCAGAAATAGCATTTTCTGTGTTGAGCTGGTCATTAGGAGCATGTTTTGTAGCTACTGATGGCAACTGTAGTCCAACATGTTACGTAGTGTGTCTTTAACTACATGCAACTGCAGATCTCATGCTGCTTACAAATTATGCACCTTGATTTCGTATGCTGCATTATATTTTGGGGCGTTTGGCATTGTTTCATTCATACATCAATACAAACCATTTAAATGCAATCCTGGGTTACTGAAAAATAAAGTATTAGGGGAGAGTGGGGTAAGATGAGCCAGTGGGTAAGATGAACCACCCTTATATTTTGAAAATAACATTTTCTTGAAATGTGAGATTATAGATTTAATCTTTACATGATTTGAACTTGACAGACAAAACATTTGAAATTTTGGCTGTAAAATAACCCCACTTTTTATGAAAAAGCTTTTTTTCGCTGTTCAGAGTAAATTTTTGGCCTGATCCCAAAAACTATCGTCACAAACAAACAAAAACATGCAGGTCAATTCTTTTTCCTGATGTTGGTTGGTCATTAAGTTAGGTATAAAGCAGATTAATAATTTAGGCAGATTTCGTCTTAAATAAACACAACTCTTTTGGTGTTCCCAAAGAAGAGATAATGGGGTAAATTGACCTAAAAATGTTGGGGTAAATTGAGCCGCCTCTGCTCCATAAGACAAAATGAATGACAAATTACAGAAAATTTTAATGTACAATTCTATAGTTTTTGCATTTTCTATTGGTGGTCTGGGTCTAGTAGAGATGAGCAAATTAAAATTAGATATTACATTAAACTAGAAATGCAGCAATGGCTGCGCCATTGCGATTGACTGCGGAACTGCGGGAATCGAATGCAGAAATTGCATAAATTGCATAAATTGGTTAATTTGCATAATCTAATGTTCATTAACTGGTGAAATTGCATAAACTGGTAAAATGCATGAACTGGATAAATTGCATAAACTGGTTAAATTGCAGAAAAACTGTAAAATGCATAAATTGGTTAATTTGCATAATCTAATTTGCATAAACCGGTAAAATGCATGAACAGTTTAAATTGCACAAACTGTTATGTTGCATAAACTGGTTAAATTACAAAAAAACGGTAAAATGCATTAATTGGTTAATTTGCATAAATTATATAAACTGCATTAACTGTTTAAATTTCATAAATCCTAAATGGCATAAATTGTTATGTTGCATAAACTTGTTAAAATGCGTAAACTGGTTAAAATGCGTAAACTGGTTAAATTCCATAAAGTGGTTAATTTGCATAAATTGTTTATATTGCATAAACTTTTTAAATTCCATAAACTGGTCAAACTGTTGAAATCACCTAAATGCTGAAATAGCAGAAGCTGCACAAATGGCTGAAACACATGGAGAGCCAGAAATCCTATTTAAATGCATTGGCTGGATTCGCCATACACACTAATGGAGCAGAGACCACATACACACCAATGCAAAAATTTCAAATTCCCGTAGAAAAAAAACGGAAAACTGCAGAAGGCCAATTTTTTCTCAAAACCCACAAGTTGCGGAAGCTGAACATGCACAAATTGCAGAAATTGCAGAAATTGCGGAAAAAAATGCGGAAAAGCATGAATTTGCGGGAGCCCCATTATGCGTCAATGGGAAAAATGTTCGGTATTTCGTCCGATTGCGGAAAAACCGTAAATCGCAGAAGTCCGAAAAGTAATAGCAGGATTCTCCTCAACATGCGGAACGTTTTGATGCATAACTTGCAGAAATTGCACAAAGCATGAAAGTGCTGAAAGGTGCAGAAAATCAGGAAAAATGTGCGGGAATAATAATAATAATAACTAGAAATGCAGCAATGGCTGCGCCATTGCGATTGACTGCGGAACTGCGGGAATCGAATGCAGAAATTGCATTAATTTGCATAAATTGGTTAATTTGCATAAACTTATGTTCATAAACTGGTGAAATTGCATAAACTGGTAAAATTGCAGAAAAACTGTAAAATGCATAAATTGGTTAATTTGCATAATCTAATTTGCATAAACCGGTAAAATGCATGAACAGATTAAATTGCACAAACTGTTATGTTGCATAAACTGGTTAAATTGCAAAAAAAACGGTAAAATGCATTAATTGGTTAATTTGCATAAATTATATAAACTGCATTAACTGTTTAAATTTCATAAATCCTAAATGGCATTAATTGTTATGTTGCATAAACTGGTTAAAATGCGTAAACTGGTTAAATTCCATAAAGTGGTTAATTTGCATAAATTGTTTATATTGCATAAACTTTTTAAATTCCATAAACTGGTCAAACTGTTGAAATCGCCTAAATGTTGAAATTGCAGAAGCTGCACAAATGGCTGAAACACATGGAGAGCCAGAAATCCTATTAAAATGCATTGGCTGGATTCGCCATACACACTAATGGAGCAGAGACCACATACACACCAATGCAAAAATTTCAAATTCCCGTAGAAAAAAACTGGATAACTGCAGAAGGCCAATTTTTTCTCAAAACCCACAAGTTGCGGAAGCTGAACATGCACAAAGTTCAGAAATTGCAGAAATTGCGGAAAAAAATGCGGAAAAGCATGAATTTGCGGGAGCCCCATTATAAGTCAATGGGAAAAATGTGCGGTATTTCGTCCGATTGCGGAAAAACCGTAAATCGCAGAAGTCCCAAAAGTAATAGCAGGATTCTCCTCAACATGCGGAACATTTTGATGCATAACTTGCAGAAATTGCACAAAGCATGAAAGTGCTGAAAGCTGCAGAAAATCAGGAAAAAGATGGAAGAATAATATTAAAGAACATGAAAACCAATAATTGACTGCGGAAGATTCCGCAGTCAATCAACTAGAAATGCTGCAATGGCTGAAGCCATTGCGATTGACTGCGGAACTGCGGGAATCGAATGCAGAAATTGCAGAAATTGCATAAATTGGTTAATTTGCATAATCTAATGTTCATAAACTGGTGAAATTGCATAAAATGGTAAAATGCATAAACTGGATAAATTGCATAAACTGGTTAAATTGCAGAAAAACTGTAAAATGCATAAATTGGTTAATTTGCATAATCTAATTTGCATAAATCGGTAAAATGCATAAACTTTCATGTTGCATGAACTTAAGATTGCATAAACTGGTTAAATTGCAAAAAACTGTAAATTCATAAATTGGTTAATTTGCATAATCTAATTTGCATAAACCGGTAAAATGCATGAACAGTTTAAATGGCACAAACTGTTATGTTGCATAACTGGTTAAATTGCAAAAAAAACTGTAAAATGCATTAATTGGTTAATTTGCATAAATTATATAAACTGCCTTAACTGTTTAAATTTCATAAATCCTAAATGGCATAAATTGTTATGTTGCATAAACTGGTTAAAATGCGTAAACTGGTTAAATTCCATAAAGTGGTTAATTTGCATAAATTGTTTATATTGCATAAACTTTTTAAATTCCATAAACTGGTCAAACTGTAGAAATCGCCTAAATGCTGAAATAGCAGAAGCTGCACAAATGGCTGAAACACATGGAGTGCCAGAAATCCTATTAAAATGCATTGGCTGGATTCGCCATACACACTAATGGGGCAGAGACCACATACACACCAATGCAAAATTTCAAATTCCCGTAGAAAAAAAGTGGAAAACTGCAGAAGGCCAATTTTTTCTCAAAACCCACAAGTTGCGGAAGCTGAACATGCACAAATTGCAGAAATTGCAGAAATTGCGGAAAAAAATGCGGAAAAGCATGAATTTGCGGGAGCCCCATTATGCGTCAATGGGAAAAATGTTCGGTATTTCGTCCGATTGCGGAAAAACCGTAAATCGCAGAAGTCCGAAAAGTAATAGCAGGATTCTCGTCAACATGCGGAACATTTTGATGCATAACTTGCAGAAATTGCACAAAGCATGAAAGTGCTGAAAGGTGCTGAAATTCAGGAAAAAGATGGAATAATAATAATAATAATAACTAGAAATGTTGCAATGGCTGAAGCCATTGCGATTGACTGCGGAATAGTTCTAATGCAGAAGTTATCTGAAAAATCCTTGAAATCCTTGAAAATGCTGTGAAACGGTTGAAATACTTGAAAAATCATTGAAATTCCCGATGCCCTTGAATCTACTGATATCCTTGAATCTCCTGAAAAGCTCAAAACTCCTAAAATCCTTCAAACAGTTGTAACCTTTAAACTCCTAAAATCCTTCAAACTGTTGTAACCTTTAAACTCCTGAAATCCTTGAAACTGTTGAAACCTTTAAACACCTGAAATCCTTGAAACTGTTGAAACCTTGAAACTCCTGAAATTCTTGAAACTGTTGAAACTCCTGAAATCCTTGAAACTCCTGAAATTCTGTAAACTGTCGAATATCCTTGAAACTCCTGAAATTATTGAAAGTGTCCTTGAAACTGTTTAAATTGCCCAAACCGCTGAAATAATTTATTTCCAATAACTATGGCAACCTGGTCTGGACTTGGCCTGGCTTCTGTGGTTCGCCTCGATCTGATTTTGGTTCCGGTAACTATGGCAACGTAGCCTGGACTTGGCCTGGCTTCTGTGGTTCGCCTCGATCTGATTTTGGTTCCGGTTACTATGGGAGCCTGTTTGGACTTAGCCCAGCTTCTATGGTTTGGCCTTGATCTGCTTTTGGTTCTGGTAACTATGGCAATTGGTCTGGTCTTGGTTTGGCTCTGGGTCTTGATCTGGGTTCGGGTCTTGGTCTGGAACTTGGATCGGGTCTTGGTCTGGGTTCGGGTCTTGGTCTGGACTTGGCCACCTTTTGTGGTCCGCCTTGATCTGATTTTGGTTCCGGTAACTATAGTAACCTGGTCTTGGACTTGGTCTGGTCCTGGTCTGAGACGTGGTCTGGATGTTGGCCTGGGTCTTAGTTTGGGTCTTGGTCCAGGTCTGACTCTGAGACTTGGTTCGGGTCTTGGTTTGGCTTTTGTGGTTCGCCTTGATATTGTTTGGTTCTGGTAACTATGGCAACCTGGTCTGGGTCTCGGTTTGGGTCTTGGGTCGGGTCTTGTTCTTGGTCTGGGTCTTGGTTTGGGTCTTGGTTTGGGTCTGGGGTCTCGTTCTGGGTCTTGGTTCAGGTCTTAGTCTCGGTCTTGCTTCGGGTCTGGGTCTTGGTTCTGGATTTGGTCTGGGTCTCGGTCTAGGTGATGGTTGGGGTCTCGGTCAGGGTCTTGGTCTGGGTCTTAGTTTGGGTCTTGGTCTCGGTCTGGGTCTTGGTTCGGGTCTTGGTCTGGTCTTGGTTCGGATCTGGGTCTGGGTCTTTGTTCGGGTCTTGGTTCGGATCTTGGTCTGGGTCCCGGTCTGGGTCTTGGTTCGGGTCTTGGTCCGGGTCTCGGTCTGGGTTCGGGTTTCGGTCTTGGTTTGGGTCCTGGTCTGCGTCTTTGTTCCTGTCCTTGAAACTGCTGAAATCCTTGAAAATGTCCTTGGAACGGTTGAAAATCGCCATTTAGTTGTTGTATTATAGTTCTTTTATTGTGAAAATCCCCATTTAGTTGTTTATAGTGCTTTTATTGTGAAAATCCCTATTTAGTTGTATTATATGCTTTCATTGTGAAAATCCCTATTTGTTGTATTATAGTGCTTTATTGTGAACATCCTATTTAGTTGTATTATAGTGCTTTTATTGTGAAAATCCCATTTAGTTGTATATAGTGCTTTTATTGTGAAAATCCCTATTTAGTTGTATTATAGTGCTTTTATTGTGAAAATCCCCATTTAGTTGTATTATAGTGCTTTTATTGTGAAAATCCTATTTAGTTGTATTATAGTGCTTTTATTGTGAAAATCCCTATTAGTTGTATTATAGTGCTTTTCTTGTGAAAATCCCTATTTAGTGTGTATTATAGTGCTTTATATATAAAAATCCCTATTTAGTTGCATAATACTTCTTTACATGCAAAATCCCAATAAAGTTGCATAATTGTGTTGTAATTGCAAAAAAATCCCTATTTTGTTGCAGAAACTGTCTGGTCTTGGTGCGGGTCTTGGTCTGGTCTTGGTTCGGGTCGTGGTCTGTGTCTTGGTTTGCGTCTGGTTCGGGTCTTAGTCTGGTCTTTGATCGGGTCTTGGTTGGGTTTTGGTCTTGTCTTGGTCGGGTCTGGGTCTGCTCTTGGTTCGGGTCTTGTTCTGGTCTTGGCTTGGTCTTGGTTTGGGTCTCAGTTCGGGTCTTAATCAGGTCTGGGTCTGGTCTTGGTTTGGGTCTTGTTCAGGTCTGGTCTTGGTTCGGGTTTTGGTCTGGTCTTGGTTCAGGTCTTGGTTGGGGTCTTGGTCTGGTCAGGGTTTGGGTCTTGGTTCGGGTATTGGTCTGAGTCTTGGTCTGGGTCTGGTCTTTGCTCGGGTCTGGTCTGGGGTCTGGTCTTGGTTCGGGTCTAGGTCTGGTTTGGTTTGGGTCTTGGTTTGGTCTTGGTCTGGGTCCCGGTCTGGGTCTTGGTCTGGTCTTGGTTCGGGTCTTGGTCTGGGTCTTTGTCCTTGTCCTTGAAACTGCTGAAGTCCTTGAAATCCTGAAATCCTTGAAACTCCTGAAATCCTTGAAACTGTTGAATCCTTGAAACTTCCGAAATCCTTGAAACTGCTGAAGGTCAATCTCCATGGCTGACGCCATGGAGATTGACTGTCCTTGAAACTGCTGAAGTCCTTGGTTTCAAACTGCTTAAGTCCTTGAAACTCCTGAAATTCTTGAAACTGCTGAAGTCCTTGAAACTGTTGAAACCTTGAAACTCCTGAAATCCTTAAAACTGTTGAAACCTTGAAAATCCTGAAATCTTTGAAACTATTGAAACCTTGAAACTCCTGAAATCCTTATAACTGTTGAAATCCTTGAAATTGTTGAAACCTTGAAACTCCTGAAATCATTGAAACTGTTCAAATCCTTGAAATTGTTGAAACCTTGAAACTCCTGAAATCCTTGAAACTGTTCAAATCCTTGAAATTGTTGAAACCTTGAAACTCCTGAAATCCTTGAAACTGCTGAAATGGCTTTAGCTGTAGAAATGGCTGAAAGCCTGAATGTGCCTGAAGTCCTATTAAAATGCATGGGCCTATTAAAATGAATGGCAGAATTCTCAATACAAATGAATGGCAGAATTCCCAAGCCCGTAGAAAAAAACTGAAAAACTGCAGAAATCTAATTTTTTCTGAAAACTGACAAGTTGAGGAAGCTGAACATGCACAAACTGCAGAATTGCAGAAAATATGGAAAAAAATGCTGAAAAACGTGAATTAGCGGAAGCCCCATTATAAGTCAATGGGAAAAATCGACCGATTTTTGCCCGATTGCGGAAAAAACCGGAAATCGCTGAATTCCCAAAAGTAATCGCAGAATTCTCTTGAACATGCTGAACGTTTGATGTATAACTTGTTGAAATTGCTGAAACTGTGAAAGCTGTGAAAGCTGCTGAAAAAGTGGAAAAAAATATAAGTATAATAATAATAATAATAATATTAAAGAACATGAAAACCAATTATTGACTGCGGAAGATTCCGCAGTCAATCAATAATATTAAAGAACATGAAAACCAATAATTGACTGCGGAAAGTTCCGCAGTCAATCAATTATTGGGATTTTTTTTTAGAGACAAAATGTCATAATCTGCAGGAGCATACGAAAAGAAAAAGATTTGTTATAATATGTTTTTGGAATAAAATTGCTAATGGGAAACACTGAATTGTAAAAAATGAGACTTCATGATGTTTAGTATTAATTTCACCATTAAATCTGGTGGTTCAAGTTACCCCAAGATCTGGTTCAACTTCACCCACTCTTGGGGTAAAATAAGCCACAAGACAAGTTTTTTTTGAAGACCAACATCTTAAAAACCATATATACTTCAGATGATTTTCAAGATGCAATTCTTGCATACTGTTTTTACACAACAACCACCAAAGCAAAAAGTGGCTCATCTTACCCCACTCTCCCCTGTTTCTGTAACTCGTGACCTTTGTAATAGGTTACTCCCAACACACTGGTGGTAACAAGACCAAATGCATGTTGCCCCTACCTTTGCGTTTGGTCATGATGGTGATGGCAGGGATGTCTGGTCTGTCTGAGAACACTTCAGGGTGGTTTGAGAGTGCGTCTTTGAGCACTTCATATCCGTTCAGAACCACCATGAGGTTGGTCCCCGCAAATAGACTGTACACGTTTCCATAAACCTTTGCCATTTCTGTCAAAACCTCCACCGATGTTTTGTTTCTTCGCTCTACGGGCTGCTGCTGCTGCAAAAGCCTCCAACAAAAGAAGGAATCAGAAAGCCGCCGAAGTTACCGACTATTGGCCATGGTCTGGGCCTGGGGGATATTTGCTAGTAATTTTTGGCGCTGATAGTACGTAGTAAGTAAAAATAAACAAGCGTAAAAACAAACACAGTCGCAATGTTTGCGTAGGACAGTAAACCGCTATCATGCTCGAGAAATGTTAGCAAGGCCATTGTGCACGGAGAGTAAACCGATTAGGTTTTGCTAAAACGCAAAATTACCCCATTCTATAATTCCAAACAATAATAAGTAAAAAAATAATAAAACCTCCGGGTCAAATAGAGGAATAGAAATCAACCATCCACATAATCCACACTTGCACAACCCAATGTTGTGGTACATCAGCTGCTTCCAGTCTGATCCTATTACTCACTTCTGATTGGTGCGTTTTCTGTGACGAGCCAGTGGTGCTTTTACGTACTGTAGTAAAGTTCTTGTAAAGTTTTATTCAATGAAATTATAGCCAAAACAAATACTAAACCATGTAGGCTATACCAAAGCATTATATTCTTTTTAAATTAAATAACTGGTCACATAATTATTCACCATTTATTTTACATTTTAGATATAAAATATGCATTGGATAAATAACATATCATATGATTGCTGCATAAAACAGACAATAACGTGAACTACACATCTGTAAAAAACACGTGAAGTAATGCACACATAGGCACATAGGACTTCAGCCAAATGAAACATAAAATAAAATATAATAAACAAAACTAGTAATTCAAAAGAAATCCGTAAAAAGGGTATGATTGGCAGTTTTGCCATGCTGACAACACACTAAGGCACCTTGTGACATAAGCACATTATCTTGAGGTATCCCTTCTCGGTCAGTCCAATATGAGAAGTCAATTCGTTTCACTTGAAGATTTCAATAAAATCTTGCTCGAGTACAGCAGTTTGTCAGGCGCTACAAACTTTTCAACTTGTAATAACGAATTAAAAAATGAACGAAAAAACTGTATATATACAAGGGTAACAAACAGATTGTACTACTTCCTGGAACATTTCCCCTCCGAATGGTACTATGCTGATATGCTGATACTAAATTGACCAAAATGATGTGGTCACTCTTCTCTGATGCTCTGTACCATGGAGTACTTCTTACACGGACTCTTAAGGCAAGCGGGGGGCCAGGTGATGGGCCAGCTGTAGGAACACGGCACAGCAGTTTGCACATTCCTCTCCATGAAGTTAAAAATAGGGTTCCACCAGGTGTTTTGGAGGTAGTTGTTGGGGAAGCATTTCAGAGTCTGTGAAAACAGGTACATATGATTTAAACGATATTCATCTGCATACTATCCTAATCTGTCTGAGTGGCATACTATTTAGAATTATAATAGTTTAATGATAATATTTGTGACAACCTGTTTTTATGCCACTCGGCGTTAAAACAACAGGCCAAGCTATTTGTTCTATTATTGGCCACCAGATGACGCCAATTCAAAATCTAAACAAATGCTACATTTTACGCCATACAGTCAGGCATGTAGCTCAAAATTCTTGGACCAAGGCTCTGTTATCATTATACATAATATGCAACACTATACAGGATTTTTGAGGCTTTGATTTAAAAATGTAAAATGCTGAACAGATTTGACTGAATTCTGTAGAACCTATAGCAGTTGCATTTTGAACTGAACCACAGGAAAACCTTTTTTTCACAATATCCACATCTGTAATACTGTACAAGGTGCACACCCTTTAATTACTGAGGTAGTTGACCTGAACAACATTTATTAGCCTGATGCTGTATCCTTTCACCCCAATGCAAGGTCCCTCCCACTGTTGAGCCCCAGTCAAACCTGTAAGCTAGTCATGGTGTGGTACCACCAGAACAGGCGCGAGGTGATGAAGTAGGCGACGACAACATCCACACTGTAGTGCTCATGAGCCACAAGGATGCACACCACCCCCACCGCACTGAGCAGCCAGCACATCACGTGGTACCACCAGAACGACCGCGGAGAGTCTGGGCAATGACAGACACGTCCGATTAGTCATGACAACAAGTCTTCATATTTTTGTTGACTAAAGAAAAATAAAGATGGGTCAAATAGAAACAAATGCCAATGTCTTTCATTCATTTGACGTTTTGTTCATTACAAACACCAAAATAATGATTTGACAAAACTAAAATCATTTAATTGTCATCAAAATGAACCCTGCATTGAGGCAGGAGGTCTGAGAAGTACATATTTTGGTACTTACATTCTTTGATAAACAGGTACGTGAGAGTGAGCATCACGGTGTGTCCACTGTACAGGAAGTCTCCACACATGAGATGGGAGCCTGTAATAGATAACCCTCCTCCAGAAATTAGACGCAGAATTCGCAGAAGCTTTGCATGGGAGTCTCCGTGCAACTGTAAAAGCATAATAGTATATTAACAACAAGAAAAGAATGGAATAAACATCAAATAATTATATATATATATATTAGGGCCGGGACTTTTTTCGATTAATTGCGATTAATTAATTACATGAGGTTTAGTGCGATTAAAAATATTAATCGAAATTAATCACACTTTGCTTTCCACACTTCAGTTTCCTTTTTTCCTGCAGACGCACAATTAATGGCAATATTGCACTGGTCTGTTGGACTTGGTTGAACAAAAATAAACAATATTTAGTTGCTTAAGCTTATGTATTCAGTCATTATTCAATGGTATACTAAAAATCCTTATGAAGAAACTTACTTCTCACTGTTCTCAGGTCAAATATTTATATGCGATTAATTTCGATTAATTAATTACAAAGCCTCTAATTAATTAGATTAATTTTTTAGAGTCCCGGCCCTAATATATATATATATATATATATATATATATATATATTATATATATATATATATATATATAATATTTTTTTCTAAAAACATTTTCTGAATTAGCTGTTTGAACCACTTCCATCCCAGCCATCAATTTTATATATACCACAAATACAGGTAGATATGACGCTGGTGTCCTGTGGCAGTAAAATGTCAGAATGACTCTTTATAGCTGTGGTTGGATGAAGTAATGTGATGAGAGTGCACCATTAGAGGGCAGCACAGCACCAGCTGCGGCCTCTCTTGTCATGGCATAGAGCTCACCTTGGGAGCACAGGTCATGTGAAGGCCTGGGACAGGCAGAGTGGTGATGTACATGGTCACACAGCGGTACAGGTACAAAGTGCCCATCAGAAAGAAGTAGCGCCGCAGTGCTATGGATCTACAAATATAGTACAGCAATAAGTATAACTCAGCATTCTGATTTGTTCTGGCTGTACATGTTTAAAAAAAAAATTAAATTAAATAAAAAATAAATATATATATATATATACTGATGAAATCTAAAAAGTAAAAAAAAAAAGATAAAAAAGTTGAAACTTGCAGTCAACTTAACTTAATTCTTTTAGTCTGGTTTATACCTGTGTTATCTATGAAGTCTATGAACAAAACTTCTAACACTACTTTTTTTTTTTTTAACAAACTATCAAGAGACTTCATGCAAACCTAGTGTTGGTTGTAGTTTGCTGTATCATGATATTTTATACCAACCTCTAACTCTTAATTCATCAAATTAATGCACATTATTCGATTGGTTTCTCAGTGAGAAATGTTTGAATGCAATGTGAATTATATGTTCTATGTGAATCGACATGAATGAATGATGAATCGTCATATACGTATTGCTGACTCTGGGCAAGCTTTAAGCAGCATCAGTGCAAAGATAAACCCTTTATGTCCGCAAACAAGTGACATGATGGTGATTTTGCAATCTATTATCCGAGATGAACCCTCTAAAATACAGGGACTTGTATGAGATTTTATCCTGCGACCCACTCCATATAAAATGACAGTACCATTATTGCCCCAAAGATCAATAACTATAAATCTGTATCTATAATAGAGTAATAATTTAGCCGTAATGTCAGCAAGGCTTGAGTGGATGTAATACAACACTGTATTTCTAAACTACCAATACGCACTAGTAGTACAAAGAACCTCATAAAACCAGCCAATAAAACTCTGGGACTGTTAACAGTTTTTCATTTTACTGTAAACAATTGAGCAACAGATTCTTGCCTGTATCGGAAGAAGAAAAGCTGTATCATCCAAATGACCAGCAGCACCATGCCATTAATCTCTGTGACAGTAAACGCCCAATTCACCCGGTCGATGTAATCGAAGAACTTATCCGGAAGAGGTGGGCTGCTCTCTTTGGGCGGAACTCTCTCGTGCACCACTGTGATAACAACTGTAGTCAGGACCAGGTTGAATCCAGCGTAAAAGAAAGCCATGATTGTCTTCCACCACTCCATCGATAGACGAGTGACTTTGGTATCTGGCACTGAGATCTTTACATAGTCGTTGTGCCTCCCTAGGCCTTTACGGAAACCCCTCTTTGGGTCGTCTGTGGAAGGTTTGTGGATTGGACAGGGTTTGCCACTGGCTACTGTTGTGGACTCGATTCCTGGTTTGAGATTGTCAGCAGCAGAGGCTCTTGTGTCCCCATGTCCCTGTGAGGCCATTGCTACAGGCATTGTTCAACCACAGAGACAGTTTTGGCTGTAATGTGCTCACTGTGAAAAGAAAACAAGATATGTTATGGCAATCAAACCAAATAGTAGCGGATGGAATAGGCAGTGGATGGGCAGCAGATGGATAACATCGTGTTCTCTAAATTGATGCACTAGGAGTTGTTAAAAGTCCAAAAGAAAGGATTGTAATGATAACCATTAGATCAGAGAGCATGTGTTCACTGCTGACGGACCCTCTCACCAGAAAACAATGGAACTTGGAGCATTGGAACATTGAGACCACCGTGATTGAAAGTAAAGGCACCATGCTGACCACTCATACAGCTGCTGGCGCTGGGTCACTACAAGGTCAAATAAAAAGTTGCATAATTGCCAGCAATTTTTCATGGAATCACGCTCACATTGTTGGACTGCAGGGAGCTAGAAATACTGTCTATTATTGGCCCATGTCACCAGCTCAAATCTCTGTTGCTATGAACTAGCCATTTAGTCAAATCTATAAAATATAAATGTCATAGTGTAAATAAAAAATATAATTAAACATGTATTTTGATCATAATAATAAAGAATCCTTCTTATAACACATCAGTTTTATATAGCGCTTTTCTGCGCTCAAAAAGACTTGTATTATTTATTTACTCTGATACTCAGTGGTGATGAGCTACAGCCCTGCTGTAGGCTGATGGGCCCCTCTGACCACCAGCAACCACATGGTCTGCACTAATGGGAGCTGGAATTCAAACCGGCAACCTACCAGTTTAAAGACAACACGGCCACGCTTTGCCATCTGTTCTACCTACAACATCAGTCATGTCAGTAACTTTAGCACTTTATGACACACTTTAAACTGCACAAAAGGTCAGAGAAACTTAAGATCTCTGAAAAGAAATGTATATAATACAGTACATTCAGATGTGAATGCACATAATGCATGGAACAAACACTTGTAAAGAGTATTACACAGTGACCATTTTCAGTCTTACAGGACTAAAAGCCTTCTTGTAGCAGCTCCATTAATGGATGTGCGTAGTTTCCAGTCAGCCCTGAAATGTATCACAATAAATGTCTTCTGGGATACATAATAGCAAATGGCATGTTTACTTTGAGACAAACCTGGATCGTCAAATAGTGGGATGGAAATAGAATGATGAGGGTGCAAGCGAGATGCAGAACGTATCAGTTGCTTCTAAATCAATTTTATTGAAAAACTGATAATGTCTTATTGAGCGCAAGAGAAAAGCTTATAGCAAAATAGCAGAATCTGTTTTAGATAACCCAAATGGACATTGTGTGCATTGAGTTTATAACAGGTTTTAGTCAATACTGCTAAATCCACCAAGTAACTGATGCTCCTTCGTTGTAGGTTGTCGGTTGTAGGCAAGTAATTGTTGCAACAGTAAGTGCTGTATGAAAAGAAAAAAAGTACTCATACTAGCATCATCATGTGCAAATAGATGCTCTATTTAGATGCTACATCTAAAAAGACAAACTGGCACACACACACGTCCATCATGGCATTTTCCTGTGTGAGCGCATCGCAGTAGTCTCCGTTAGAGAAATTCTCCCTACCCTGTGCTTCCCTTGCGCACAGTACATGCTATTTCCCACCAGCCAGAGCACCCAGGTCACTGGGAAATGGGTGGTGATGGAAAACTGTAAGAAAAACTTTAGCCTTCTTGGTCACAGACTGTAATGGATAACTTGGCTGCCTCCACTCCCTTGTGCTATTTCTAGAGAAGCCACCCAGATGCTGTGAAGGCTGTGTTTTACTCCAGGGGAACAGAGCTCTGGGTCCATTTTGAGTCCTTCATAATAACACACTGCTAAAAGCTGTCCTTTCATTTTGTAGTGCACACATCATGTAAAGCTGTCTTCATCAAAGGAGACAAAAATAAGTCACATGGTTCAGCCCTTAGACTATAAAATCAGACTGGCAAAAGTTAGACTTAAGTTTAGATGATATTCCAGATGTCCACTGATGTAAAGTGAAGAGCGAATTTGATTCCAATATTTCAATCACAACGGTAAATGGTGAAATGACAGTAATTTCCAGGAAAATAACATTTACTATACATTTATTAATGATGTATTAAAACTTAGTGACTTGTATCAATTTGTTTTTCTCACAGTGGTAAGGTTTAGTCAAGTTTAAGGCAACTTATAATCTGCAAACACAAAAATCTTGTTTGCAATGAAATGAAAACACCAACATGTTTTAAGTAGAACTCAGGCGAGGCGGCTGCTGCTCTGTTAGAAAGGCCTGACCACATGTAGGGTGTATCCGGCCATAATAGTAGCATTATTGCTGCTGTACATTATAGGGCAGCCATTTGTGCTGTGTGTGGAGCAGAGGGTTTTGAAATCACTTTTGGGGTGTAGTGGCCCCACATGCAGGGTTAAACACCATGTTCCATGTTAGACTACTGGGTGGGGCAACAGGTCACTGCAAATCATCTAATTAAGCTCCAGTTAAGTTCCGGTTAAATCAGTGCAGTTCAGGCTTGTTCTGTTAAGACTAATCAAAATACAACACTTCCCTCACCCAATATCTTAATAAATAGCATAAATATGCTCTTCCAAGAAGGCAAGCTATTACATTTTCAATTGACAAGGCATGTCTTATGATCTATAACGATTTATAAGCTACTATTTCTGAGCATCAGTGATACTGATATGATATAGGAATTATTGTCTTGTACCTCCCCTTCACTCAAAAGCAACGCAAATTTGACACACGAATTAAATTATCATCATATTAATCATTGTAGGCTACTGCAGGTTATATTTATATACAGTTTGCTGTCATTGCAATAGGCTAACTTTTTACACAATGTTATGCTAAAACATTATAACTATAGGATACATAGGCTACAAACATCCTATATGGCAGTAAACATCATCTGTCAGCTAAAGTAGGTCTATTATGGCACGTGTTGCGCCTCAACATCCTCTTACCTGCTGCCTCCGGCCTCTAGCAGCTATGCCCCCGGTCCGGTGATGTAGCCTGGCCGATCGCTGCTCACGTTGGATGGTACTGCATCGTCACAACACGGTGCCGCTCGATTTAGAGGCGGTGCTCCTCCTCCCCGAAAAACCACTACATCACCCCTTATGCTCCCAGCTTCTACTTTGGAGATGCGTCCTCTTTAATTCACATAGCAACCTCCTGTAATCAGAACGAGCGTCGCCCTATCGGCTGAAATGCACGTGACGCTACAAACTTGCACATTTGTACAGTCTATGACTTGCACAGATTTTTAGGCTGCTGACTGAACACTAAATCTATTTGTGAACACTGATAGCCTGCCTATCACAATGACCTGTTCATGATGATGATGATGATGATGATGATGATGATGATGATGATCTTCATCATCATCATCATATTATTATTATTATTATTATTATTATTATTATTATTATTATTATTATTATTAACTTTCCTAAGTTCCTAATGTGATATTTCATTAAATAATAATGTCAGTTTTCCATCACAACAGACAAACTAATGAGATAGCTCGTTAAGTAAGCCTACATTATATTTGGATAATATTATCATGTGGTTGTATAAATGGTATCATAAAAATCTATTTGATTTAAAAAATAAAAAGGTCTGCCCGAAGAGGAAATACGTCAGCGTGCCTGCATAACGGGATAGGCGGAAGCACTTCCTGGTTGACCGAGTCCCAGGGCAAGCCGCTGCAGCTCCATTCACAGGACACACCTGTGCCTAAAGCCAAGTCACCAGTTTGGTGTTGTAAATAAAGATCCCACTAGGCTCTCATTTGTGTAATATACACGGATTATAAGCAATTTAAAGTGCCACAGACAGCTGATAGACATGGAGACGTATGGCAACTCCCACAAAAAGCAGAAACTAAGCAACGTCGACAGTGAGTGGGTGAGTGTATTCTCCCTAGCGCACTTTGCTCTGGATGAATCGTCGAAGCTTTAAAAACCGATTTAAAAATGCCGACAAAGATAATAGCACACACAACAATACTAGCTACGGATTTCAATTCAGCGTTATTGTTGGATGTCTATTTGTAGGCCCCGTAGCATCTTCAGAACCCCAACAACCCATCAGCAGCTAAAACCGCTAACCCCCAGTGTTAGTCCAGTAAAAGCATTCATGTGGAAAATGTCCAGGATTAGATTTGGGCGATTCACCAGCAGTCCCCTGGGTGTGTAGTGGCTTTGCGGATTTTAAAAGATTCATCTTGCAAATTGAACGTTCTCAACATTTTTGAACTTCCATGCTTTGTGTCACATAACTCACTTGGTTATTAGCTTGGGTATAGATATGTTTGTGGATATGAATGAAGTTAGCTGCTACATTCTGTTACATTGTGTAGAGAATTAGCAGAGGCGAGTAGTTACATTTACTCAAGTACATGATGCACTTGAGTACGTTTTACTTCTACTTGAGTAATATTATAAGGACGTGTCAGTAAAAAAAAAACATGTTACCTGTGTTTAATGTACACACTAAATAAAAGCTTAGCTCAGAAATGGAAATCATAGAATAAAAGATGGATGTAAAATCTAAACCAAAATGCATTCTTTACTTCTGCAACTTTCTGAAGATTATTTGATTTCCATTGTAGAAAGAATGCCACGAGTGTGTTAATTTGTTGTATTTGCCAAATGAGGCTACTTTTGATGAGTCAAAGGTTTAGAATACATTTTGGTTAATACATTTATTTGTTATCTAATATTTATTGTTTTTATTTATTTATTTATTTATTACAGTACAATGTGGCACTAAACTGCATATACTTTCTTTAAGAAAACAGCACACAAAAAGAGTATTATCACTAATTGTAATACTGGACGCTGTTAGTGGTCCTGTTATTATTCACTTCATGCACATGCAGATGGCCTGGTTGTGTTCTGTACATATAGTGCAGGACTTCAGAAGCTTCTGTATATCGGTAAAGAAAATAGCCTTGAAAATGACATTAAATATAACTCAATGAAAAGCCGTATTATGATGTGGTGTGAGAACAAAGGATGATAAGATATTAACATTCCCTGAGTTCACTCTTAGTGGCAGCGTTCATTACTAATATCTGAAGTATTTAGGTCATTTTGTCTGTTGTGATCTCACTGTTGACTCGGACATGCTCCGGCGGCTGTGTAAACCGTATTGTATTGTTTAAAGTATTTTGCTCTCCTTTGCACACTATAAATTCATGTGTAGAGTAACCAGTTTGTCTAATGCCATTATACAGACTCTGGTTTGTCAATTTTTTAAAATTTAAACCTCTTAACCCCCGCCTTAATCCAGTGCATTTTCTCAAATTTTCTCCAGCTTCTCGACTGGAGCTTACAGCCTCTAGGCCAGCGGTTAACGCCTCATTTGAAAGCTAAGGCCGACAAAACTAACTAAGCTTCTTTCTTGTTATGATTGTCACGTTTTCGTCCTTTTTTGGTAGTGTTTTCATCACGTTTTTCTTCCTTTTTTGACATGTTTTGGTCACATTCTTGTGGCTTGATAAGTTACATGACACTAAAAAAACAAAATGGCGCCAAAACGCTGCAAAATAGCAATGAAAATGTGACAAAAATGTGGTACAGCAGGGTAAATGCAACAACAAAGCCACGAAGACGTGAGAAAAAATGCAACAAAAAACGTGATATCAAAAACAAGGAAGAAGCTACGATGAGTTTTGAAGGTCTAAGCCAGTGTTTTTCAACCACTGTGCCGTGAGATATTGTCCGGTGTGCCTTGGGAAATTATCCAATTTCACCTAGTTGGTCTAAAAATATTTTTTGAAAACAAATGAATTATTATCCGCATATACAGTAATGTGCTGTTAGTGTCTGTGCTGTCTAGTGATCGGCAGAGTAATCATGTAATACTCTTCCATATCAGTAAGTGGCCGCAGACAAGAGAATTAGTGATGCATGGATGCGACAGGTGGCATTGTTGCCAACAAGACTATACGGTGTTCCTATTCAAGACATTTTGATGAGAACGACTTTATATTGTGAATATAGGCTACAGAGTTAAATTTTTTTTAAACATTTTCTGCTGGTGGTGTGCCCCGTGATTTTTTTTCAATGAAAAAAATGTGCCGTGGCTCAAAAAGGTTGAAAAACACTGGTCTAAGCTTTCAAATCGGCCGTTACACTGGCTGTGAGCTCTCCAGTCAAGGAGGTGTTAAACTGGAGAAAATGTGCTTGGTTAAGGGGTTTATTAACCCCTTAACCAAGCACATTTTCTCCAGTTTTACAGCTTCTTGACTTCTTGACAGCGTGGCTGAATGAAGATTGCGTGTACTATACTGTTTTTTAAATTATTTTTATATTATTGAGTTGACGGGTTCTTCTCATCCATTTCATTGCATTGTTGACTATGTGTTGACCTGCATATGACAAATAAATCTAAATCATTTGCGCGATATAGATAACTGTTGTTTTTTTTTATCTTTGTTGTACCTTATTACCACAATTATATGCAGTATTTTTGTATATTTCCTTTTTTACATTTGAAACCTAACTACTATCATGGGTCTGCACTTGTGTCCTTAATAAAGATTGAATGAATGAATGAATGAATAATATTTCCAGGGGACCCAAAGAGCAACAAATGTCACCTATCAAGCACATCATGTGAGTAGAAACAAGCGTGGACAAGTAGTGGGTACCCGGGGTGGTTTCAGAGGATGCACAGTTTGGCTCACAGGTACATTACAAATACTTGCACAGCACTAATTTGTAGACCATCTTCAGCCTGTAACCATGACGTCCTTCACCTTTGGTAGGCCTGTCCGGAGCAGGCAAGACCACCGTAAGCATGGCGCTGGAGGAGTACTTGGTGTGCCATGGGATTCCCTGTTACACTCTGGACGGTGACAACATCCGCCAGGGGCTCAACAAAAACCTCGGCTTCAGCCCGGAGGACCGTGAAGAGAACATCAGACGCATCTCTGAGGTGGCTCGACTTTTTGCTGACGCGGGGCTGGTCTGCATCACCAGCTTTATCTCCCCGTACAGCAGGGTAAGGCAGTAAGCCACTAAAATATGTCAGCCATGGGTCCACAGTTTATCTTCCCCCTCCCTACAATGCCCTGTCTTTATGTTGGCTTCCAGGACCGCCTCAATGCCAGAAAGATTCACGAAGCCACAGGATTGCCATTTTATGAAGTTTTTATAGATGCTCCTCTGGATGTCTGTGAACAGAGAGATGCGAAAGGACTGTATAAACGAGCCCGAGCGGGGAAATAAGAGGTAATGATGAAATGACCTGCTGTTTAATGTGAAAAGTATCTGAATGGCAAATAACATATCCTTAAATATCTTTGGAAAAACAAGTAATTTTTTTGTGAAATTAAGCTTGGATAACATGTTCAGAACTTTTGTGCTATCAGTGTATTTACAAGCCAATCTTGAGGCATGTTTAGTCAATCAATGTTTGTCTGATCAATATGTATTACTGTCATTTATTACTGCAATGTAGCAACAATATGCAAACTACGAACTGTAAATGTGTTGATCTAACACAGCATTTCATACAATACTTTATGGTCTGATCAACATTGGCCAAACAGGTTTTTAATCTGCCACAATACACTTTAAAATAACTGAAGCTGTTGCTACTCCCTAATACACAGTCAATGCAAGTCACTTAAGTCATTGTCAAGTAGGTGGCTTGACAGACCTCTAATCTTTTATAATGGGAAAGAAAACAACACTACGGGTCAATTTTGGCACAGGTGGGACTTTGCCTGTTCTCCCTGTGTCGTGCGGAGGTTCCCCTTACCTCTAAAAACATGTGCAATAGGTTTCTCTCCAGGGCAAAGCCCCGTTAGCGCTTGTGCTTAATCGCTAGAAGTAGGGACGCACCGATCCGATACTGGTATCAGGTATCGGAGCCGATACCAGAAAAAATATCTGGTATCGGCTACAAATATCTGATACTGAACCGATACCAGTTTTGGCTCTCACCGCTTTAAAAACACAACTTTCACCGACTAAATCTAAGTGAATGCTGTATGCCATTTTGAAGGGCAGAACCTGGAGAATTCAATTGCTGAGTTAGTTTTATCCTCTGCAAACGCATTTTGATCGCGACGAGCCACGCAAAATGCTGTGGCTAGTATGCTAATGCTAACGTCAACTAATCAAGACTGGGGCAGAAACTATGATTTGATCACCTAAAGTAGCCTAATAAAATAAAGTCAGTGTTTGTAATTTAATTTGTAAAATGCTGTTAAGAAATTATGCTGTTAAGGACTGCTCTAACATTTAGTATTTGTTATGCACAAGTTGTAATGATCAGATAAATTTATGTGAGTTGTTCATAATAATGTAACCTAAATAGCCGCTCATATCTTTAATGTAGAAAAGTCCAGTTAGTCTTGGTTAATGTTTTTCCATTACAGTTTTTAATAGATAGCCTATAATTGATAACATCTTGTTTGCAAGAAAAAATTAGACTTTATTGATCTCACACTGGAGAAAAGAGAACCAATTTTTTAATTCACAGTAATTACTTTTAAGAAAGTCTCTTGGTATCGGTTAATATTGGATATTGGCAAACACTCAAACCCTCAGTGTCGGTATCTCTAGCTAGAAGGTCCCGGGTGCGATCCCTGGCCAAACGGGGCCTTTCTGTGTGGAGTCTGCTTAGCACCACCATGTGTGTGTGAGTGAATGAAGAACAAATCCCCTTCTCAGTGCGACTTGTGTCATGCGAGAAGTGCCATACAAATAAGCTTCCATTCCATTTCAAGGCTCTGCTGAAACAAAGATTCAAAAGTGTGATTTCGCCTTTGTGCTTGTGTTATTACTCTGTATCGTTTTTAACTTTGCCTCCGAAATATTTCTTAGGCTTCACTGGGATCGACTCGGAGTACGAGAAGCCAGAGGCGCCTGAGCTGGTGCTAAAAACGGACTCGTGCAACGTGAATGAGTGCATACAACAACTGGTCGACCTGCTTCAGGAGAGGGTGAGAGAAGAGTGAAAAAACAAAATAACTGTAAAGGTTTAGGGTCACCACTAGAGGGCATTATTGTGTCAGATTTGTTTCTGTTCCCTGGGCCAGCTCTCAAGTATAAGACAGCATCGAATAATATCTTTAGTTCCATCTGAATACTGAATTGTCTTTATTTTTTCCAGGACATTGTGCCTATTGATAGTTTCCATGAAGTGAAGGAGTTGTACGTGCATGAGAATAAACTGGATCTTGCTAAAGCAGACGCAGAGACTCTACCAGCAGTACAGATCGGGAAGGTGTGTTTTACGAATTTGTTTATAAATACATAAAGTCCATTGTTGGGGAAAAAATACCTTACATTTTCCACCTTGTTTGTACTGTTCTGTTGTGCCTAGGTGGACATGCAGTGGGTCCAGGTCCTGGCTGAGGGCTGGGCCACTCCTCTGAATGGGTTTATGCGTGAGAGAGAATACTTGCAGTGTCTTCATTTCGACTGTCTGTTGGATGGTAAGCTGCTGTGGCATTCTATTAGCGTTGCACAGTACTGTGTGAGTGTGTGCCACAGTTTGAGCATGTCTTATTCATAAACAACAAATCTCGACGAATGAACCAATGACACACTCAAACTAAAATGTGGACATGTTATTTGGCATCATTTAATGGTATTTATATTAGCAAAGATGTCATGTTTACATTACTCTCTGACTCTCTGACTCTCTGTGAGCCATGAAGATAGATTAAACAAACACATTTTTTGGTTAATGGCGTTGCTTTGATCTTATAAACTGTACACTTTCAATATTTTTGCAATAATGAGTTTCATTTAAAACATGAACATAATAAAATAGGATTATTCTTTGAGGGAAAGAATATTGATACAGCCTTAGAGCTTCTTCCAGGGTTTTGACAAAAGGGCGTGGTGGTATCATAAACATAAAGCATACAGTTCCCCCATTTGGCTGTAAAAAATATTTGGGAATTTTACTAATCGAATATTTGGCTAGTGTTATTACATCTGGAGACTGTACGCTGACAGAAAGCCTCTGATAGTCTAAGAAAGTGTAAATTAATGTATCAGGGCTGTTTTGTGAAAAATGTAATACAATGTTACAGTATTCTGCCTGACAGAACATGTGAAATGTTTTGTTAGTCTAGTCCCGTCTATTTCCGAAAAGATTGATCTTGAAATAAAATGGCAACTTTGCTCTAATTTTAGGTGGAGTCATAAACCTGTCGGTGCCGGTGGTGCTCCCAGTGTCTGCCTCAGATAAGGAGCGCCTGGACGGAGTGACCGCAGTGGCGCTGGTTTACGAGGGCAGACGAGTAGCCATTCTGCGCAACCCGGAGTTTTATGAGCATCGCAAAGAAGAGCGCTGCGCTCGCCAGTGGGGCACTACCTGCAAGGACCATCCTTACATCAAGGTTCGCCTCAAAGGGGAATGATGTTTTTTTGGGGCGCACACAGGAAAAAAGCCTAAGCCAAGTCACGCATTACATTTGCTGCACAATCTATCACTGAATTCTTGTTATCGATATATTAGCTGGCGACATATCGAGGTGCAAAATATTATAATAACAATGAGAGCTTCAATCTGACTATGATTTACACATTTTTGTCCTTAGAGAAAATGTCTGTTTTTCTCTGGGTTTTAGGAATAATCTTCATGTAATCCCTATTTTGCTTTGTTTGGATCTGGATTTAGTCTTTGCTAAGTTTTGATTTTGACAGTTTGATGAGGAAGCAAGTATTCTGTTAGGTCAAAATGGTTTAGTGAAGTCATTCAATATCACAAGGGTACATGCAGCCCTAATACTTAAGCAATGGGGGACGTCTTTACTATAGAACTCCAGTCAGATAATGACAAAGTCTTTGTTTGCATGTAAGATGACATATTAGAAGCTGTAGTCAGTCTGTGGGAGCGTGTGACAAACACACTGCACCTGCCTCTCTGAATATTGCATTGACAGAACCCAGATCAGAGCCGGTCTCTTCACACGGGTGTGGAAAGACTGATTGAGTGCAGAAGTGCTCCCTTGTCATTGATCTTTGGGGTCCGTCCTCATTTTTGGATGTGTTATATTTGGATGTTGAGTCCCTCGCTGAGCTGCCACCAAGCTTTTTTTGTTTTGTTTGTTTTGATATTTGCTATTGTTCTACTTGACCGTTAATCCTTGCCAACTTTCTGCTCGGCCAAGTTCCCCCTCAAATATTCCACAAACTGTTTCCATGTGTCAGTTATTGTGTTGCGTTGGATCTCAGGTAGTTTTTGTAATGGGATAATGTGCTGCAATGATCCTGCACACCCCACACACGTGGCACCGCCAGACTAGCCTTTAACAGCTGTTTGGGTGAGATGAAAAATGGCAGGTGGCTTCCATATTGTAGGTAAATGCATATTTATTTAATGCCGTAGCTGGAGAAATAGTCAGATTTGCATAGATGGCTACAAAGCATTATTATCTTTTAATGCACATTCAGGCAAACACCGTGAAATTTTATCACAAAAAAGGTCATGTTTAAGAGAATTTGCAGAATGTTTTTAGTTATTAAATTGATAAATGTCAACTGCCAAATGTATTGATTAAAGGAAATAGTTCAGATAATTCAATAATCCCTGCAGTTTTCCTCCTTTTCTTTTATAAAGCATGTAATTTTCCAGGTCTAAATTTCCCTGCCATTGGTTTAATATCTACAACTCCGTATTCCAAGAATGGGAATTTTCCAGAATGCTCAAATACAGTATGTAAGGACCATTATCAAGCCTATCCTATTCGATTAGTCAGGTTCCTAGAAGCATAAGACTGCATAAAGTTCAACAAAATTGCTGTTCAAAACAACATTAAATTGACACAGGCTTTGTCCATGTCCATATCATAGATCGTCGTTTACACTTGAACCTGCCACAGCTGATGTGTGTGTTCAGCTTGCTGCGATTAAGGTGTCACTCATTACGAAGCATGCGTTTGTGTACGATTAAATCCCCTTCCCGGAGCCAGTCTGTCACCACACAAGTGAGCCACTACGTCCAGCTTTGCGTCGCTCATAAAATCCAACCTGCTTCACCTTAAATGCAGTTAATGCACTTTTTCCTGTTTACTGCCCTGTCTGACCGGAGCCCCTCGATCGGAGCACTTGCCGTAGCGGCTGTTTATTTGCTCAGGCTCCCTGTTGGAGCACTCTAAATCGTTTAACTGAGGACGCTTGAACATTCTCCATTCACTCATATTGACAAAATAATTCCAGTTGTGTGTATCTATGCAGTAGATGTCTTCAAGTGAGTCTGCTGAGTGTCTTTCTTGACTCGTCTCTGGCCGGCAGCAGACATCATAGGAAACAAATTGCCTCAAAAATCCTTTCATTTCCTCCACCAGGCCCAGGTGATTATTGATCATATCAGAGCACGCTCTCAACATCTGCTGAGTTGATGGATTGTTTGCCGGATAAATTGAATTCCAAGAGCATTTGCTTTTCAGATTTGAAAAGTAATGTGTTTAATCAAAGTTAATGGTTTGACCTGGCGTTTGCAAAAAAAAGGCTAGTTTGGGTTTTTTGCAACTTCTGTTTTACTATTATCTACTATTTACTGCCAACATTAGTTTGTAATATAATTTTTTTATCATATTTTGATTTGAAAAAACTCAACAAACAGCAACACACTTTCTTGCCTCTGCCTGATGCACAGTAAGTCTTCAGGACAGCCAACTTTTTTTTTACTCTTGGCAGTAACATTACCTCTAAGATCCAAGAAAATGAGGCAATTTTCTCTGTATTTAGTTTGAAACCTGTTGAAACAATAATGCCTTAAAGGTCTGCACTCTTCAAGTGCTTGTTCTTTATTCTTAAGTGACTTCAACAGTATCCCGATGACTTGCTTCTTTTTAAACATAGTGTCCTTGTTGACAATTGTCACTTCTCGTCACTGTGAAAAAGACCAGGCCATTGTATTCAGTAACTTAAGCAGACAAGACAACTGCCAAAAATATTGCTCTGACAGATGATATAGCCCAAGTTGACTTTATGAAATCCTTGTAATGTATTTTGATACATTCATGTCCTTAGAAGAAAATCTGCTCAATGTGACCAGAATCACCTTGCTTTATAGTTCAGTCCAGAATTCTACAGATATGTTGAAAGGCAGATATTGATTATGGTCCATGCTGTTTATAGAGTCCCGTGTTAGCCCTGAATGCTGCTGTGGTTGTGTTGACTGTCACTTGTGTTGCTGACTTGTGACTCCTCTTTCAGATGGTGATGGAGAGTGGAGACTGGCTGGTTGGCGGAGACCTGCAGGTTTTGGACAAGATCTACTGGAACGATGACCTGGACCAGTACAGACTGACGCCCAATGAGCTCAAGCAGAAGTTTAAAGAAATGAACGCAGGTATAGGCCATGTCAGAGCACCCTTATAGTTATAATATAATACCAAACCCTGTAATTAAATACTGGATAATTCACACATCCAGTGGCTTGGGATTGAGCCTTGACTCCAACTGCAGCAACCCCAGATCATAACTGTCAGTTAAATCCAGATAGATATGTCATTTGAATCTTGATTGGGTACTTAAAATGGCCATTCATTCATTTCAATAGTTTAGGTTGCCAATTTTGTTCTTTTATGGGGATTTCTTTCTTTCTGAGACTTCTTTTTGGGCTGCGCGGTATTAGTCACGATGAAGTCTGTGACAAAGCCACAGGGGGCAGTGCCCTGTCCAGGTCTTGTAATACAGCCATGGCTGCACACGCTTACACACACACACACACGCTTACACACACGCGCGCACACACACACACACACCGCTACACACACGCGCGACACACACATATTCTAATATTCATATTGTACAAGCAGGATAGATTAGTAACCATTACACGAAACACCTTTTGGTCTAGACTTAATTTGATATGATGCATGACAGGCTAATGACCTACTTTTGTAAAGAAAAGCGTCTCTTGTCATGAATGTCTCTTTGTAGAGGATGAAGATGGAGATGGCCCAAAGAGATTTGTTGAATAGACAATGTTTATGCAATATTATGTTAAAGATTAGTTTTCGTCCTGTACCTTAACAATGTTCTGTTCTAGGTTTTTTTGTAACATTGTTCTGAGCTATACAGTCAATGCACATATTCCGCCATTAACGCAGAATTGCGAAATTAAATTACAAATAAGTTGATAGAATGAGAGAAAGTCTAAAAACACCAATAATACAGACAATAAAAGAAAGAAAAAAACAATTGTGCAGTACAGGTCAAAAACAAGTGCCTCAATGTGTGTCCTTGAGTTGTAGACATGGGGATGAGAGGTTATTAAATGTGGGGATTTTTATCGTTATTGCAGACCAGTTTTCCTCATCGATCTACTTTCTCACGCACCTTTTGTCTGCCTCCACACAGATGCCGTGTTTGCCTTCCAGCTGCGTAACCCGGTCCACAACGGTCACGCTCTCCTGATGCAGGACACCCACAAGCGCCTCATCGAGCGCGGGTACCGACGGCCTGTGCTGCTGCTACACCCCCTGGGAGGCTGGACCAAAGACGACGACGTGCCCCTGCCCTGGCGCATGAAGCAGCACTCAGCCGTGTTGGCGGAAGGTGTTCTTAACCCTGAGACCACTATTGTCGCCATCTTTCCCTCACCCATGATGTACGCTGGACCAACGGAGGTAAACCTGGTCTGATCTGATGAAGAATTGATGCATAAATGCAACTGTTAAATAATTTATATAAGCATTATAAGTACATTTTTAACATCAGTCTTGTTTATACAATTGATATTCAAGAATAATATTCAAGATTCTGTCCTTAAATTATTCATCAAAGAAAGCTCAAGGCACTTCATTAAGAGCACCTTGCAAAAATCCATTAAAATATATGGATTTATTTTTTGCTTTGACCTTCTAACGAATCACCGCTGCTGCAAATACCTATTGATCAAATATAGTGTTGCATAAGCTATGACATTTTTATTTATTATGTAATAATGACAGGCTGAAGAAGCGCATAAATAGAAACAGGTGTTTATCTACTGATACACTATTCATGAAAACTGTTTCCTCAAACATGTGAGCAAGCAAACAAGATAATTTCCCTCCCTCCCTATAAGGATTTTGTGTTTTTTTTTTCTAGGTGCAATGGCACTGCAGGTCCCGAATGGTTGCTGGCGCCAACTTCTACATTGTGGGCCGTGACCCTGCAGGCATGCCCCATCCAGAGACGGGAAAGGATCTGTATGAACCCACTCACGGGGCCAAAGTGCTGACAATGGCTCCGGGCCTCATCTCCCTTGAGATTGTACCTTTCAAGGTTGCAGCATACAACAAGGTCAAAAGAGCCATGGACTTTTATGATGCTAAAAAGTAAGTAGTCTCATCAAACTAGTGTCTAATGAACTGAAAACATTGCCTAAAGGAGAACAAAAACAAGATTGCAAGAGAACATTCAAATAGGTCGATTCTTAATAGACCAAAGACAACAGCAATTGAGCTTTCGCAAAATCCCGGGGGGTGGGGGGGTCTTTCATCTCCCCTTGGTGTCTCTGGCCAGAAAACCACAATTGCAACTTTCCCTGCACCGAGTCGGAGGCGCAATGCACACTAATAGAATCATGAAGAAGAAGCTAACAGGCTAACGGGCAAAGCTAACTGCGGGCTAGCGCCACTTAAACAGTTTTCACAGCCAAGTTTGAGTGAAAAAAATATTTCCATTGTGTAATTGGATGTACAATATCCCTCTCTCCCTTTGTCTTTTCTGTCAGCGTAGTATTTACTCTCACTGGCAATAAGTTAATTAGTACTAAGTAACTCATGCCCCTAGAGGCCATAAGCGCCACTGCAGGTGTCATAGCATGTTGCGTTTTTTTTTACTCATTAATTGTCCATGAGAGTAAATACTACGCTGACAGAAAAGACAAAGGGAGAGAGGGATATTTTACATCCAAATACAAAATGGAGATTTTTTTTCACTCAAACTTTGCTGTAAATACCAGTTAAATGGGGCTAGCCCGCAGTTAGCTTTGCCCGTTAGCCTGTTAGCTTCTTCTTTATGATTCCATTAGTGTGTATTGGTGGCTCCTATCCGGTGGCAGGCAAGTTGCAATTGTGGTTTTCTGGCCAGGGACATCGGGGGGGATGGAAGACCTCACAATCATCCCGTTAACACTTGTATTAGCCCCAGAGGGACTACAGAAAGGATTTATTAAGGTAAACAAGTTACTTGGTACTGCTTTAAATACTTGCTGTGGAGGCTCTGCAGACACACACACAAAATAATCATCACAGAGAAAGTATTATCTCTTTGATGCCTTTATTTAAGCTTCAGAGTGGAACAAGAACTCTGGCAGAATCAAAAATACTCTTTTATTTATTTATTTTTTACCATGTTTTTTTTTACCATCATCAAAAACATACATGGCATGTGTTTCGAGCCCCTTCTCCTCCTTTTCTTCAACAACCATTTATTAGAGCATTACCACCACCTTCTGTGACAGTGTCTTGTCCCAACCATAGACTTACAATTTTTATTTATTTATTTATTTGACAGAGACATTGCACAACAAATGTGTTGCACAGACCAGAGATAGCTACAGGCTAATTTTCATCTGTAGTCCCTAAGTAGGGGCAAAATGACGGCAGGTTTATACAGTGGCCAACGAGCATTCTTAAGTCCATTCACAATATAAAATACAGATAAAGCACCGACAAAAGGATCACTTCAACAAACAGTCAGATGCATTATTTACAGTATTTACACTTGAAATTAAAAATATCTACAGTTTTTAAAGAAAATGGTACCTTGTTACATTCTTAACAATACCCCGATTAACCAGTTAGTGCTAATGATCACAAATCTGACTGTCTTTAGACCACTTAAGTTAAGTTTAAACTGTTGCATGGTGCTACTCTCTCGAACAGTTAATGGCAACGAGTTCCACATCCCTGAAGCTCTCACAGAGAAGCAATCCTGTCCAATCAGTGGTCCCAACATAGGAGTGGATGATCAGGAAGTGACACTACTGGACATTTAGTTTCAGACGTTTTAGATCAATATTGTATTTTCTAACCAACAAAAGTGTAAGGTTATGTTAAGATGTCTTTTACATTATTGCCAAAAAGCACAATACCTGCTCTTTAAACCCCGTGTTGCATGTTCCTCCCTCTCTTTTAACAAGAAAGATCAGTTTACATCAAAATATGACTTCATTTGCCTGAAGGAAAAGGAAAAGGTCATAAAATGGGTAAAAGGGGCCAGTCAAAAGCATGATTTTGTATTCCAGATGAGCAACATAAGGGAGTGTTTTCAAACCTGAAGAATTTGCAACAAAAGTAGAATTTACATAGCTTTATAAAATTCCTATTTGACACTCCAACCTGGATAAAAGAAAATACATAGTCAAATCTAAATGTATTTAGTTATTTAGTTGAGTTCTTCTTTGTTTCTTTTCAGTTCCTTTTCAGTTTTATATGATACAGACGAGGCATTATCGCAATCTCTTTTAAGTGAGGTCAATTTGTACCAGGCGCCAGGACAAAAACTCCACTCCAAACTCTCATTAAGCTCATCCTGTTTCCTTTCATCCGTTTTCAGTGCTCCATTCATTCTGTCGGCAGAAACATCCAGGCCAAAGATAACAGCAATTGCAGCTTAATCCTCCACATTTAAAAGGTCCAAGCGCTTTGAAGTTGTTCAGAAATGAGAGAGCTGCCATTAATTAGAGGCTGTATGAGTGCAACACATACTGACGACCAACAAAAATCATGCACTCTCACTGGCTCCGTGGATTTGATACTTAAGACATCGTTAGCGCCAGATTGCTCTTACTAAATATTGATTAGCTTTGTTTGGCATTCTTTTCCACTATATTTATGAGTTATAGATAGGTGCTGCTGCTAATGTTGTGCTTAATATAGGTTTGAATAAGTCTGCATCAGGATAGTTCAGAGAAAGTGACCCACAAATACATTTAGCAGACAAATGGGGTTTTGGGAAACACTGTTTTTACTGTTATCCCTTTGCAATGTACATAACGGTAAAGATGTAGGTGTAGTATTACCTCCCTGAGGAATCTCATTTTAATGTCAGACTGGCACATTTTTTGCTACGAGTCTAGGAAACATACTCATTATCATGACAAAGTGTAATTCTTCAAGTAGATTAACCAATCAACCTTTTAGAAGATCACAACAAATTCAGCGACCTGAAAAATTACTTGATAAATGAAAGCTTAAATTGATAGATGTATTTAATTACTAATCAAATAATAATATAATGACTGTTGCAGCCATCAAGATTATGACTTCATCTCTGGCACGCGCATGCGTCGGATGGCCCGTGCAGGGGAGAACCCACCTGATGGCTTCATGGCGCCCAAAGCCTGGGCTGTCCTGAAGGAGTACTACCAGTCTCTGGAGAAGAAAGACTAATCCTAAAAAATGGGAACAGTGTGGGTTCTGCTAAAACGGTCAATGTGGGACCACTTCACCAACATACTTCTGTTTTATGTTACACTCTTCTCTCATGTTGTCTTTTTTTTATCATTAACACTGTGTTGAACTGTACAAAGAGTTGTTTACTTAACACTGTAGTACACCAGTATGCTTCAGTAAAATTAGATATTTGAGTTTGAAAACTAACTTTATTCTCTTCATGGGGTAAATATAAGGTAACTTACTTATTTTGTATGTAAAGTACTGTTGACCAGTGCAAAGGAGAAAATGGATTTCCATTTGTGATGTTACCATTCAAAAGTTACTGCACCTATTTGAGCCATTGTCAAGTCTAGAACGTTGCTTTAAATTGTATTTGCAAACCTTTGATGTAATGCTGAGTGCCTTTGTCCTCAAACAGCTGTCCACGCAAATTCACAAAATGTATTGCTTAAATTGGGACACACCGTGCACAAAGTTATTGTCTTATAACTGAAACAGACTGTACGTTTAATAAGATGTCGCTACAAGACCACCTCTAAGGAACTAAGGACAGAACAGTGGTCGGAAATAAAGAGATTTTAGTCTTGTGATATTTATTCAATCCATTTTAACTGCATTGTGCATGTTGTTTGTGTATTGACCTCATATTTTATATTAGTCTGTTTTGTTTCTTTTTGTTGCCAATATTTTCGAACGGCCTGTCTAATCATGATTACAACAAGGGATCAGATTTATAATATTACTTGTTCAATAAACTCCTTTATCAAAGATATGTGTTTGTGTAGACTCAACCTCAAGCCAGGTTCAAACTAGAATTTGATGTATTGACACACAAAAATACGTTCTTACTGTCATTTCACAGATACCTAATGCAGCACTCACACAGGCTACAGCCCTGACTGTTCCCTTTCCAGTACGAAGCAACAATATAATGTTAACCAAATTAGATCTGTCAATCATAAATAATGTGCCAAGGTTCACTCAGAGTTTATCGGGTCATCTGACACTAGGAAACTTGACTTCATGCTGTGTTCTAGGCAAATAGAAAAACAGTGATGTGGTTTTGCCTGGCATGGCTCACTCAGTCAATCTAAAGTTCCCTCATATTATCAGTTTTACTGTTATTCAATGCCTCCATTGTGTTTATTTTGGACATTATTTGTGCTTTGATCAAAAGTAGTGTAATTACTCATCGCCTTACCCTTCCCTGTGGAAATAATGGATGAAACAAGAGAAGGGCAAACACTCACACAAAGACATCTATTATAATTATACTGTTTTTGTCTCTACAGACTCCCAGTGTTCCCTCCGATCTGATCTGCGATGTCCGGATGTTTTAGCATCACTGAGTTTTAAAAATATATATACATATATATTTTTGGACACCGTATATCTTTTTTTTTGTTTTATAACCTAAAACAATGTACCGGTAAGCGTTTGTAAAAAGTTAAGTCGGCCCTAAAAAATGCCATAAAATGCCATTGTTGCCAGCAGAGGGCGCACACTTTCAAGTGAAGCAGTTTAGGAAAAACTGATTGGTTTATTTTGCCTGATAGTCTATCAGTGATATTACATTTAATGGAATCAGTACCTTACTTACTTTTACTTTGTATAAAATACATGAGTTGGTCATGTGGGTAGCAGGCTTTTCCACAAAGGAGGACATCATCATCAGAACATCATGACAGGACAAAAGGTTAATGGGGACTAACAGACACACACTACTACACAACAGAGGACACTAAATGAACCCCGAGCGTCCTCTGTCCCTTTGTCCAGTGCGCACAAATACACATAACCTACTGCAAATTAATTCAGAAATAAACACAGCAGAGTTTAAGTTTTAACTTTATTCCAAGAATACTGATTTTAGCAATTACATTCCTTCATTTTACAGCTTCCCAGAAAATTGCAAATTGTGGTATTTGGGAATGAAGTATCAGACCAAATAGATGTTCCACACTTGATTTTTGTGACCATAAGCAATTTAATGCAATGGGAACTGGTCCAAAGAATATGAAATGGGGTTTTGAATACGTTTCTTGATTTATATTCTCTTCTCTTGCACACATTTTGTTTGGCTTCCTGATTTAAATCAACAAACCAGTTGAAGTTACATAAAACTAGGTTCATCTCCTTTTTTTTTGTTCCTCCCAGTGAATTGCATAGATCCTGTGTTTGGAGAAGGTGTCTGCATTGTCAGAAAATTTACTTGAAACTGAACTCTTTCTGACAGCACTGCTTTTTCAGTATATTGCAAGGTATACTTTATTGTACCCGTGGGGAAATGTGTCCTCTGCCTTTGACCCACCCGTCCGTGAGTGCCGCGCCTGGTGACCCATCTCCAGATGTGGAGCCAAGCTGATGGTCAGTATCACCAGACTGGAGGATTCACCCCATTGTGCATGTTTTCAGTGATCCTACACCTGTAAAAAATTGAACAATACGTTGCAAATTAAAATGACGAGTGGACAAACTTAAGAATCTGACCACCACTCACTTTGAATTCGGCACCAACAATTTCCAAAGCGTTTCTTTTTGGAACACATGTTGTGCACACTCGGTAAGGAAAATATGACGCACGAACAGTATCAATGTGAATCCTGAGGGAGCTCTGCGCTTTATGATGTGGCCAACGTCAGATGGGCCGCTTAATGTCTCCTTTCCTCTCGTCTCTGCACATGAACTATTCTGACATAAAGGTTATCCACTGCCTCACGACCCTGTTTAACACCACTTAATGATGCAGTTAGGCAACTCAACGCTGTTCAGTCAAAGCACAGTTAATATGTTGTTTATTACAAGTTTATTAAATCAAATATTGACAAAATAACAGTGAGTATAAGCACTGAAACAATATTGTCGCTTGTCATTTACAGCATGCACAGTATTTATGATCCGGTCTATATACTTTTAAGAGCATCAGAACAATAGAACACTAACAAACCAACAACAAATGAGATTTCTTTGCACATGGAATGATCCCTTTGTGCTGTGGCTCTACATTGTCCGACACTTTGTTCTTTTGAGGTTTACAAGGAAAAGTTCAAGTTGAGGAACAAAACATCTCCATTATATCACATCTGCTCGCCCTTTGGTACACATTAACGGTAGGCCTATAAACAGTAATGCAGTCTTATTCTTCTGGTTTTGTGACGACATTATTTGAAATTGAAAAGTACATTTTGTGGCACCACTTCCTGTGTTAGTAAACAGAGTATGTCGCGGTAAAGAGGACTATAATGTTGTTGGATGTGGGATTGGCACGAAGATGGATAATTTTTTTTTTTTTTTTATTTTTTATCTGGCTGGACTGCAGCTTGTTTGACTGGTGTTTTTGAGGCTTTCGGCGTAAATCATTGGGCTCTCAAGTAGCAGACCTCCATGAAGTTTAACATGTGCTGTGCGAAAACTCCCGCCCCAGAGAGAGAGCTCCCAGTCACATCACTCATCAAGCAGGATCATCTCATGGGCTCACAGAAGCTGCCTTAGGATATAAAGCCGCGAAGTCCAAAAAGCCTCGTGGTACCTTGGCCTGAGGATTAACACTTGAGTTCCTCTGCTCTGGCTGGGCACCTGGCAGCCATTTCGGCACACACTGAATCACACGCATGGATCGTATTTTTACAATCGCCCTCAGGGTCCTTTGTAGCTTTTAATCTCAATTGGATTTTTGGTCCATTTTTCAGTGACACATTGTTTTCAGATTGGTGGCTTAAGCTGAAGCAGCAACCTGTTTGATTTCCATAAATGAAACCAGATCATCAATATACTGTAGTTCACATAATCTATACTGAACAAAAATATGTCACAAGTCACACTTTTGAGTTGATTTTACCATTAGGGTTACAGTATATGAAATCAATCAACATTAATTTATTTGTTGCATAATCGTCGTATCACTGACACTACATCTTGATATGGGCAGCTGAAAGGAGAGGCAGTGTTTTGAACATGATGAGGTCAGGTTGAAGGAATTCACTGTTCAATATGTCAATATGTCAATATGTCAGTATGTCCACCAACTGCATCTTCTTTACTTGCCAATCAGGGACCTGCCTGGGCCGATTCTAGTCAGACTAGGCTAGAGCATGTAACAACATGGCCAAATCAAAGCACATTGAATTGGCATAAAGTTTCTGTGTAGGCCTTCACTGCCCCAGAAATGAAAAGCTTGGCTGCCGAAAGGAACATCAGCACACCATCAAGTTAGCGACTTCGGAGATGCCGCTGTCCAGCACAGACGCACACTACCAGTCCAACAAGAATGACAGGAGAGCTAACTTATATAAGCCCACTTTTTTGGGGGGATAATACAGTCGTTTCAACTGATGGGTTGGGACCCAAAGTGGTCGCGAACTGTTTTCAGTGGGTTGCGAACCGTGCCCAGAAAACTTTTTTTTCATAAGTATAGAGAACCTCGGATTCAGGAGGAACAGGGCGGTTTTCGTCCCGGCACACTGGACCTGCTCTATACCCTTCATCGGGTGCTTGAGGGTTCATGGGAGTTCTCCCAACCAGTTCATGTGTTTTTGGATCTGGAGAAAGCGTTCAACTGTGTCCCTCGTGGTGCCCTGTGGGAGGGTGCTCCGGGAGTATGGGGTCCGGGGCCCTTTGCTGAGGGCTGTCCGTTCCTTGTATGACCGCAGCAGAAGCTTGGTTCGCATTGCCGGCAGTAAGTCAGACCTGTTCCCAGTGTATGTTGGTCTCTCCCAGGGCTGCCCTTTGTCACCGGTTCTGTTCAGTAACTTTATGGACAGAATTTCTTGGTACAACCAGGGGCTGGAGGGTATCCGGTTTGGGAACCACAGGATCTCATCTCTACTGTTTGCAGATGATGTTGTTCTGTTGGCTTCATCAAATCAGGACCTTCAGCGCACACTGGGGCGGTTTGCAGCAGAGTGTGAAGCGGCCGGGATGAGGATCGGCACCTCCAAAATCCGAGGTTCTCCACCGGAACAAGGTGGCCTCCCGTCTTTAGGTTGGTGGAGAGTCCTTGCCTCAAGTGGAGGACTTCAAGTATCTTGGGGTCTTGTTGACGAGTGAGGGACAGATGGAGAGTGAGATCGACAGACGGATCAGTGCGATGTCAGCAGTGATGCGGTCGCTGTATCAGACTGTTGTGGTGAAGAGGGAGCAAAGCTCTCAATTTACCAATAGATCTACGTTCCTACCTTCACCTATCTGGGTAATGACCGAAAGAACAAGATCACTGATACAGGCGGCCAAAATGAGTTTCCTTCGCAGGGTGGCTGGGTGGACCCTTCGAGATAGGGAAAGGAGCCAGCTGAGGTGGCTCGGGCATCTGTTCCGGATGCCTCCTGGTCACATCCCTCTGGAGGTGGTCTAGGCATGCCTTATTCGGAGGAGATCTTGTGGAGGCCCAGGACACACTGTAGGGACCATGTCTCTGAGCTGGCTGATGTCGCTTTCGGTCCCTCCAGAACAGCTGGATGAGGTCTGTGTGGAAAGGGAAGTCTGAGCATTTCTGCTCAGACTGCTGCCTCCGCGACCCGGCCTCAGATACAGTAAAGTGGAAGAAAATGGATGAAAAATTATAGAATCCCTACTTGAGTACTACTGTTATTGGGTTGTTTTATCATAATTTCAGCTTTTTGGCTTATTTAGTGCTTTTTCAACAAGGAAAAGACAACATTTTACATTATTACATTATTACATTATATTTTACAAGTCTAAGTCAAATATGGGTCACGGTGTGTCATCCCAGGATGATTGTCAGGTCCGACGCCATATCAGTTGAGAACCGCTGGTTTAGTACTCTATATGATATGATATGAGTGCTAAATATTTGAAAATGCCAGGAGAGGCTCTTTAATAATACGCTATAAATTCTGCCGATAGGTAAATGACATGACAATGACAACACCAAATATGTAGATAGCGAGAGAATACAGAGTTTCTCTGAAATTATGGGGCAAAATCTGATGAAAACTGCAAAGAGATAATAGATAAGAAAAGTTTCCATCCAAGAAGATTTAGTTACAATGTCTCTATATTCAGCTCTCATATAGGCCTACTCATTGATGTACTAAACCAAAATAAAACCCAATGTGTGGCTAGTCTCCTCTGCATTTGACTGTGATGCTGTTTGGAGACCTGTCCACGCTCCACAGAACTCTAAGAACAACTCTATTTCTTATATAGTCAACACTAGCATGTTTTTTACCCCCTGTGTATTTTATAATATAATTGCAATCCAATGAGATGACTTCATACTTCCAACTTGCGGGACTGGACAGTTTCAAATGATTTCAAAAGTAAAGTTTGATCAGTATTGAAAACTTAATACGGCAAATATGACAAAAAAGAAACCACATCACAATGTTAGGACATCAGCAGACATTCAGTCATACACTTGCAGTTGAATGTCGGGAGGGTGATGATTTTTATATGGACTTAATAAATACAGTATGTCATCTTCATTACACTTTGCACTACACCACATAGTAACTGGTCTTCATTAGTCCACACAAAGCCTTCAAAATACAATGAAAATAGATAAAGAAGAGACTGTCTAACAAAACAATGGGACTCTGTGTCACGTTCATGCCATCAACCGAAGCCAAGAAAGATAAAACACATATTTTAAGCTGATTATCCATCGGTCGTTTGATTTGCACAACTTGGCCATTTTAGGGACTTTCTCATGTTTGGGACATTTTATTGATAAAGTAGAGATTCCATGCAGGAGGAACTACTGGCAGGATGAGAATGTCCTGAGGAGGATACATGTGTAGATTTGGCAAATGCAATCAGTTTCAAACACTACAAATGTAGTATTTCCCAAATGCACTTGGCGCTAAACTACGTGACCGGTAGTCACCCACATGGAGATAGGAACATCTTGTACACACAGTGGGAGAAGAGAATAGAAGAATTGGGGATATGAGCACAGTCTGTGATTATGCACCTTATAAGGCAAGGCAAGTTTATTTGTAGAGCACATTTCATACACAAGGCCATTCAAAGTGCTTCACAGTTGCGTAAAATTACAAGAAAACAGATCAAATCAATCAATAAAACATCAACATAAAAATTCATCAATTACAGTAAATTACAGAATTTGATCACGAGTGTGTGTTTATGCCTGGGGATGACACATTCATACAGAGTTGTCTACTGTATTTTAGTTTAGTTTAGTCTTTATTGAAGGGACAGTGCACAGAGACATTAAGCTCAAAGACAGATATGTTCTGCACCAGATTATAGCTAAATAGCTAGTTTCCATCTGCAGTCCCTGGTTACATAGATAATATACAGTAACATTGCAGTCAAAGTACAGATAAAAGAAAATATATTATACAATAGCATGCAATGAATAAGCAATCATAACAAGCCCTCTCGCTAACACTGACCCTCACCCACACACATACACAGCATCACACCTGTATAATTCAGCCACACCTCTCATTTACTGTGTCACATTCACATTCCATTCACATTCATAAGCACTAAACACAAATTTAATAATACATTCTAAATTTCATAGTAAAATGTTCTCGTACACAGAAGTTGTCCTGTGGTTCAAACATAGTGTTCACCTCAGTGTGAACAGCTTTGAGTTCTCCAAAGCCACTATTTTGTATCTGGGAAACTTAGGAAGAAATGAATGTAATACTATCTTGTTCTGAATTCTTGTTCGTGGATACAGACCTCATGTGGTATGTGCTCTATCACAGGGAACTGCCGGAGGAGCTCAGGGCTGTAGCGTACAGTAGCATAGGACAAAAATAGTTTAAATATTAAAAATATGAAGTTTTTAAGTTTAAGAATTTATATTTGTCCCACTTGATTTTTATAAATACCGTTTGATTGATTGCTTGAGTGATGGATTGGAAGTCTTACGCCTCCAGGAGCTGTTTAATATCACTGTGAAATGGCTCGCCCCTCCAATGTAACTGTTGTGCACCTGTTCTGATTTTAAAAAATATATTAAGAATTGTTATATTATTATTATTATAATCATAATAAAATAACCAAAACCAAATTGGTTAAGCGTGGCCTGAGAGTCAGTCATAGGTTTTGTTACGGGACAAGGTGTCATGGCCCTTCTGTGAAGGGGCTCTGCGTTCCCCTCTCCCTATGTGTGTATGTGAGTATGTGTGGGCGGAGTTTACCTGTGAGGAGCTGCTGCGGCTGATGGAGCACTCCTCACTTACCTTGTCCTGCAGACAAAAGCCCTGTGCTCCAGCCAGTCTTCGCCAGGTTTGTTAGTCTACTAGACGCTCCTATTTTTGTACCTGGCCTGCTCCGCTCCACTGCTCCACTCCTTGGTTCTCGGATTTTGGAAAAGTTTTAGTTTTTCTGGACAATAAATTGTACTTACCTCGCCACTGTCTTGAGTCACTTTTTGGGTCGGTACCTTTGAGCCGTGACACAAGGCTGATAGGGAGAAGCTGTACATTCTGCAAACTGTATGAGGCATGGCCTACTGTAAATGCCCACCATGGTGAGACATGCTTATTGCTTTACCACTGAGCCACGCAGTGTAATGTTTTTCTTTTCTGTATGCAACTTTTTATAGGTTAAACATTCTTATTTTCAGTATATTCGACACGGACACCACAATAAATCAGATGATTTACTTGCTCCCTTCAAAAACACAAATCCTATCAATATTCCCTGTTTCTCTGCTTACCTGTATCTGCACCTGGAGCAGCATCAGGACAGTAAAGTGCTCCTATACCTCACTATAATGCATGAAGGCTGGGACTCCTCACCGTCAGGCGTCTGGGGGTTGAACAGGCGGATTTGACTGGAGACTCAAGGATATTGGCCATGCCATAAAGAGGTGAAAGGTTGTGACAATGGAAGAGGCCCACAGCTGGAGAGAAATTCCACCAGGATTATTTAATAAATACGAGCGGGTGTGGGCAGAAATTGTATCGTCCATCAAAGGGGTCTGCAATGTTCCTCTGCGCACTCTGGCACTTGCACTTTCAACTTTGGGCAAGGCAAGTTTATTTGTAGAGCCCAATTCATAAGATTTACAAGAAGGCGGGTAAAATCAATCCATAAAACATCAACATAAAAATGTATTAATTACAGAAAAGCAAAGAGTCCAGATAAAATACTTTCAGTTGCCATATGCACCACTAAAAATAACTGTTTTCAGTCTGGATTTGAACATTGTCAGAGTTGAGGCCTGACTCACATCTTCATGAAGACTGTTCCAGATTGTAGCTGCGTAAAACTTAAACGCAGCCTCACCGTGTTTATTATTACTCGTATACGCAACTCCACAGGCTTGTCCAAACATTTGCCTCCAATTAAAGATCAAATGAAAATAAATAATGATTCCTTAATCAAGAAAATGATGATGCTGAGGAAGAGGAGGAAACTCAAACATTCCTCTTTTAAAAGTACGGATCAGAAGGTGGTTCGAGTCCAGCCTGACCATGATCCATCGTCGACACTGACCCTTTGCCCACTCGAGTCACAATAATGTGGCCAAAGTTGCAACGGGAAGGGCATCTGTCTTAAAAATCTGTGATCCGCTGTTGAAAAAAAAGCAGCCACATCTAAAAAACAAAACAAAAAAGGCATCAGCTTTAGTGACATTTTTTTGCAATGCAGTTTATTCTTCACTATAAAACATCATGATCTCGATGACAGCCCATAAGATGTCCAATACCGTGTCTCTGCCTGTTTCCACTTTTTAAAGCTAACATTGCCAAGAACAAAGTTATGATACAAGAATGACATAGAAAACAAAGACTTCTCTGTAACTGTTTTTGATAAATGGTCTGTCAAACAAATGTACTTGATGTCTCTGTTAGTTGGTATTTTTAGACTAAATTGCATGCAGAAACTTCAAACTGAAGTCTGAGATCAGTTCCGATCATCTCAATTGGAGTAAGTTGTATATTTTTGGTAACTTAAATTCCATGAAGTTCTACCTACGTTTTTTTTTTTTGGTATTGTGCCAATAAAACCATTCTCCTGACAATGCATTTGAGCGATTAGAGAGACAAAGTCTGATCAAAAACACATATATTTCTGATCAATGATGTCGGAAAGTGTTTTTGTTGTTGTTCCTGAATGATGGGAAAAATGAGAAAGAAATATTTTCCATATTTTAGGCCATAAGATACTGGAGGCACTAGGAGTTATAGGGGTGAGTGGGCTGACGGACGCTCTGACTAACACCATGTTCACACTTAAAGAAACCAGAAAGTATTCTAATCCTGTCCGGCACATCGCAGCAGCCCATGAGTGGACCGACAAGAATCTGAGAGGAGAGGGAGGGGTGGCAGATGGTTGTGGTGAACAGCGGGAGACGGAATATTGATTCACAGTGAGTGTTGTTTACCCTTATGCTTCAAACTGAATCATCACAAACAAGTGTGACTGTCTCCTGCAATATGGGAAATAACTTCAATCACACGCCAAATACTTGGATATGGATGGTGAACAACCTTTCCAAAGGACGACATTCTGACACAAATATTGTCTGACAGAGCACTCTTCGTTCTTTTCCTCCAAGATCACTATCTAATCATCCGAGAGAAAAAGAACTTCCATGTGGCTCAAAGCTTCAGAACAAATGTTCTCCCTCTGTGGAACAAAAGCAAAGGGTACACCAATCCCCTGATGCTGGAAAAGAAACTTTAAGTGGATTTTTTTTTGTCTCTACCATAATAGACAACTAAAAATTCTGAGTAAATGAACTTCTTTACTTAGTTGTTTATTATGTAATATCAAATTTAGTAGCTGTAATTTTGAACATACTGCATGAACATTAGACAGAAAGCTATTTTCTCCAATTGCTATTTCATTGCGTAATGGATGGAGCATAAACTGTCTAGCTTAAAGGGATACTTCGGGATTTTTGACACAGGGCCTCATTTCCTAGTTATCCAGAGTGTTGATGTCTGGAGATATTTTTTTCTTAAATTCATGCAGTTCTTATATTTGAAGAGTCTAGTTGCGCTAGCTAGAGCAAGGCTAAAGCATTTCTATGGTAAACGCTAGCCTGCATTAAAAAACAGTCTGACCCACTCCACAGTGCACCTGAGGTAAATCACTTATAACGCCAGACTAACCATATAAATGTCTGTGTCGATAGGTTAATTTTAACCATTTTGCGTTTAAAATAACTTATATTTGAGCGGCTTCCTGGCTGTAAGCTAAGGCAGCGGCGGAGTGATCTGCGAGAAAATAGTCCCTCAAAATGCGGTAATTCATGTGATACAAGGTCAGTTTTATTAAAAAAATTATTCTATTAACACAGACATTTATATGGTTAGTCTGGTGTTATATGTGATTTACCTCAGGTGCACTGTGGAGTGGGTCAGACTGTTTTTTAATGCGGGCTAGCGTTTACCATAGAACTGCTTTAGCCTTGCTCTAGGCTAGCGCAACTAGACTCTTCAAATATAGGACTGCATGAATTTAAGAAAAAAATATCTCCAGACATCAACAACACTCTGGATAACTAGGAAATGAGGCCCTATGTCAAAAATCCCGAAGTATCCCTTTAAAGTGCATAAATCAGGGCTCAAAGTTAGCATGCTGTTTGCTAAAAGTGATAGCTTGAATTTACTTTGTATCATGAAACATAAACATACTTCTAATTACATTCAAGTTCCTAATCGAAGATTATACTAATCCACAGGATAAAATTCAATTAAAACGGACACTATCCGAAAAAGCTGTGTTAAAGTTTAAAGAAATGATCCAGCCAGTCTTTAATACCATGTCTACAGAGAATAGCTCGCTTATTGATTTAAATGAAAGTGATCAGTTTGTCGACAGCGTTATGCTCACACTAAAAACAGCTCTTGATGTTGCGGCCCCACTGAAACAGAAAGTTGTTCGGCCAAGGTGCGCCGCTCCCTGGTACAATGCAGAAACACGCGTGCTTAAGCGAAAGACTCGCAAATTAGAACGGTTATGGCGCAATTCTAGCACTGAGCAATCTCTTAGATCTTGAAAAAAGTGCCTACTCGCCTATAAGCAAGCCACAAATGACTACTCTTCATTAACTGAAGTAAATAAAAATAACCCTAGGTTTCTTTTTTGGACATTATGTTTTCCTGGATACTTGATTCGCCTGAACTTTACATTGTCTTATTTACTGCTCTGTTTTATTGCCTTAATGTTCGGTGCAGCCCATGAGGCAACTCCTGTTGTGATATTGGGCTATACAAAACCATTGATTGATTGATTGATTGATTGATAAAACAGCAATGCTGAAGAATGTTTATACGCGACATATCATTATCATTAACGCAATATTAGGTGACACAATTTTTTGTTTAAATATAAGAGAGCATACAGTGTTAAAAAAGTTTACTGCACTAATATTGTCATTGCTTTATACCTGTGGAGTACATGCTTAATTACAATGGTATGTGTGAATCAAAGAAAAGAACAAATCTGAGAGAGAGAGTGATTTTGCAATACAAGCTTGTGTTTCAAACGTACAAAGGGCTTCACCTCGTTGCCGTTTCCTGTGTAGCGACATCACAGGTCCAGAGACAAAGAGGCATTGTGTGGCCGTCATTCTACCCGACCCTGCTCAGTAACAGCGATAGGACTCAGCTCGGGCATGATGTCACCACAGCTGCCTGTATAGTTGCTAAAGAGCACCTCGGATGGACAGATCTACATCAGATTAGAGCCAGAGGGGAAGTGCAGGTCTGAATAACACAGGCACTGATTACATGGCATTATGGGCTCTTCTAACTTAAGCAAGTAAACTGGGGATGGGGCAGGGCTGTGGAAAGCTCAAACATAATAACTCTGTCTTTTAACTATGGCATCACTCGGATTCAGATGAAAAAGGAAGTGATAGTGTGACTGTATAGCGTCCCACTGACACCCTGGAGATAAAAGCACGAATAATTGCATCGTTTAAGGAGACTTTGGTTCAGAAATGCACGTCTTTGGCACTGCTTTGTCAGACATTTCCCTTTAAATTTACGATATTATGATTCCAGTAAGTCAGCTTTATATTCAGTTTTACCACATGTGTTTTACCACAGAGTGTCTTTTGAGAATTGAAATGATGTTACTCTCAATGATGTTACTATTTTACACCTGCACATTTACATACTTTTGTCGAAGTATTGTGATTGATTGTGATTGACTGGAGAATAACATCTGGCGTCTGACAAAATAAATACTCGACACCAGCGCAAAGTTGTCCTGAGGTGAGTGACCCTAAATGCAAACATACTGTGGGTTTAAGCAGCACATGTTTGGCGGTTTGTGGTAATGATGCATAATGTGAGCTTTATATCACATAGGGGACGTACAATAATAAAAACATAAATTGCAATAGCGTCTGGGAACAGTGTGTCTGTGTACAGCTTTTCCATCCATCCAGCACAGGCTGACTACATGGTTAAATGGATGCATACAGGCAATGCCTAAAAGAGGACTGCATTGTAATTACTGGGGACATTTTAAAGCAGCACTTCAGGCTAAACTGCTGAGTGTATGCATGAGCCAGACACTATATGTACACCAGCAGACTCACATGAATGTGGCCGGCCTGGCTTCAATTAAAACTCTATTACTGTCAAAACTAATCAACACTCCTGCTGGGGACCTCTGCAGCAATAATTACACTTACATTTATCTGTGCTGTCTATGCACAGTCCAGCTCTAAGTATGCTATTAAAGTCCCACACATGGTATTATCTCATTTTCTGGTTGACCATTTTGATTCAATGGAATATTTTGAAAATCACAGTTTATCATGAGAACATGGTATTTATAGCCTATATTGGTCAAGCACGCCATAAATCTCATTTGAGTGAGCCACAAGCTGCTCAGTGCAGAATACCTGCTTTAGGCCAGTCCCACCACAGGCTACAATGTTCTTTTTAGAACACAGTCACTGAGTCCTGCCTAACCTTGGGTTGTCTCTGGGTACCTCAGCCCCCTCACACCATTTATAGACGCACACATGCAATACAGAGGTGAAATGGCTGTAAATGTGAGTGACTGATGGTTGGTATGTGTCTCTAATTGCCAGCTTAATTTACTACAGACCGGCATCGAAGGATGGATCTAACGTGGAGGACAAATTTACCTACGGGGACAATAAAGTATACCTTAAAGGGATACTTCGGGATTTTTGACATTGGGCCTCATTTCCTAGTTATCCAGAGTGTTGTTGATGTCTGGAGATATTTTTTTCTTAAATTCATGCAGTTCTTATATTTGAAGAGTCTAGTTGCGCTAGCCTAGAGCAAGGCTAAAGCATTTCTATGGTAAACGCTAGCCCGCATTAAAAAACAGTCTGGCGCACTCCACAGTGCACCTGAGGTAAATCACTTATAACGCCAGACTAACGATATAAATGTCTGTGCCGATAGGTTAATTTGAACCATTTTGCGTTTAAAATAACTTATATTTGAGCGCATCAGCTTCGTGGCTGTAAGCTAACGCAGCGGCGGAGTGATCTGTGAGAAAATAGTCCCTCAAAATGCGGTAATTCATGTGATACATGAATTATTAAAAAAATTATTCTATTAACAAGACATTTATATGTTAGTCTGGTGTTATATGTGATTTACCTCAGGTGCACTGTGGAGTGAGTCAGACTGTTTTTAATGCGGGCTAGCGTTTACCATAGAATGCTTTAGCCTTGCTCTAGGCTAGCGCAACTAGACTCTTCAAATATAAGAACTGCATGAATTTAAGAAAAAAATATCTCCAGACATCAACAACGCTCTGGATAACTAGGAAATGAGGCCCTATGTCAAAAATCCCGAAGTATCCCTTTAACCATGTTATCAGGCTCTGTCTTGGAGGCAGCAAACTAAGTAGAAACAATCAAACTTTTATGTCACTCCCAGAACCCCCTCACATATTCACAACCCTAATCCCAGTGACGTCCGTCCGATCAATGTAAACATGATTCAACACAAGCTGTGGAGCAGTGGCTCTACTCCAAGCTCAAATCAGTGACCAAGCTCTCCTACAACCCTATTTTAACTCAGAATGTGAACTACCCTATACAGACGTTATTGTCCTCATGCTCCACCTGTGATCTATGTAAGCCACTCTGCCGTGATGAGGCATTGTGCTGGAATGACTCATTTTCTCCGTAGTGAAACTCCAGAAGGACAGTGAGCCACATCTTTAAAGTCAAACCCAAATACCAGAAGCGGCAATGACAGTGTGCCTCTGTGCAACCCACTCCCACATAGCCCCAAAGGCAGAGAGGCCATCTTTTGATTCTCAGGATGCAGGAATGGCCTTGTGAGCCGTTGATTACCAGAAACATGCCTGCTTTGATGTGGTCCGAGGGTTCACTGCTATCGATTAAATAATCTGAGTCAGTTAAGGGCAGAGACAGGCTGCATTCATGTCGTTGGAAATGGCCTAATCCATCTTCTGGGCAAATAAGAGGATAGGAACAATTATCCAGCCGGCAACTTGTCCTCTTTCAAGCATCTTCGTGGCCAGCGCCGCTCTTCGAGTTGGAATGTGCTGTTGGAGCAGTGACGGACTTGTTGATTAAAGTGATTCTGCTAATGAGCCACATCAGAGCAAGAGTGGAAAAACACATTGGGAAAAAAGCACCACTGGACAACCGACGTACGAAGTGGAGGAAGTATTAAATTACTTTGTGTTTTTACAAGTGCTTTTGATGGCTCTGACCCAACTTCTTTGAGATGTGCTGTTTGCGTACAATTTTAAAAAGCCTAAAGCACAGGTCCCCAACAAGAATCACACATTTCATCCCTTAGATGAAAACAATTCTAATACAATACATTTTAGAAGAAGAAACACAAATCTAAAGGATGATTGGGGTGACCGCTCCATTTCATCGTCAGAGTGGCAAGGAAAATGTTCAAGACCCTGGACTTAAAGTGAAAGTCTGTAAATTTGCAAAATGAGGAGAGATGGAGCGAAATTTGAAAGTAAACAATCAAATTCCTCCCCTCTTTAACCAGAGAGCCCTTCTTATGGTGCATTCCAGGCAACTGGCAACTGGTAAATTTCCCACCTCCTACTTGGAAAAATGCCTTGGAACGCCGCTCAAACTGGTAATTACAACTTGTAAACTCGGAAACCTCAAGACTGCTACGAGTTCGTATTGAGAATGAGGAGTTGTCGCCGATCCCCCCGCCTAACGCGGTAGTAGAGGTTCTTGCTATTCCGCACTGTTTTACCGCCTGGAAGTCACTGCTGCATTAAAAACTGCTCCAGTACCTCACACGATAGATATGGAAAGCGTAGGAACAATGAGATACAGTTTTTTAGGTTACAGAAATGGACACAGCATCAAGGAGCGCAAGTCTCACTCTGACCTGTCAAAACATGTTGGAAACGTTTGTGTACATTGAACATCTCGTAACAATGTAGTGTTTACGAAACACGCACTTTATTACTTTGTCATTTTGGTCAAGAAGTGTCCGCTGAATGCAATGTAATTACAACACACTAAAACGCATGTGAAGAAAGTTACTTTGCCAGTACACGCTGTTTTCACCAGCTGGAGGCTTGTAGAGCCAAGTCCAGCACCAGCCACAGCAGAAAGTCTCATATCTTTCCAAAGACTTGTGGCTTTTAAACTCCTGCATCGTGTAGTAACTTACACCAAATACAAGGTAGTTTACTATGTCCATGTATGTGCGTGGAGGTAAATGGTCCAAGTCTCCGCTGCAGGGAACTGGTATGGGTCGATGTTTTGGATGTCCGCAAGCTTCTCCAAATACCGCTGTTTTGCGCTTGGTATGAGCTTGTTCCTGTAAGGTCCCTTTTCTTTCGCCTTATCTCTTTGCATTGCTTTACTTTCTTCCTTTTCGTTGTCGTATTCGTAGATAGTCTCTGTCTCGCCGAAAACGTAAATGGGCAAATTTAAAGTGCTCTGGAATATGAGGAATGTGTGAAATTCTGGGGGTGTACCCCTAATCGGCTTTCGACATGGCCAACAGGCTCAGAGCCCCTCCCCCAAATCACCCCAACTCGGCACGTGACTGAGGAGATGAGGAGAGCAGGAACATAATTTTCAAAAGTAAATGATCAAGATCTACCCCTCTCCCTCTCATTAGTCAAAGTGGGTGGATACTAGACTGATAGGTAAGGACATTACATAAAAATAATAATAATAAATAAATAAATACTGTACATGTTTTTAGTACATACAAGTACATACAGAATGGAGAATCCATGCTATCCAAATCCGTTAGGGGAGAACAACAAAAGAAGTTGTCTCAGCTGTGTAATGAGTGCCACATTCGTCCCACTCCAATTTATTTTATATAAGGTAATAATCTATAATACTTTACTTGAATGTGACTCTCTGTTGCAAAGCTTTATATTGTGAAAAGGCAAAATATTTATAAAACTGGAGCGACAGGCGTAGTGAGTTAATTTACGTAACAGGAAGTTTGGCATCAGTCACAGTCTGTCCTCTCGCTTTTTCATGATAAAAGTTTAAAATGCAGAGGCAGAAGTTCCAGTACCAAAAGTGCGTATTAACATAGGGAGTACATATGATTTGGTGTGATGTAAGTACAATGCCATAACATATCCCAAATATTAACAATTAAACCAATGACCTCTTTTGATCACAATGCTACAGTTTGAGCTATAACATTTCACACACATGCAATGAATATTTATGTGTCTATTTGGACTGGGTTGAAAGTCCCGAGCAGGTGCTGACTGATGTGCCGTGGATAGTGTCCAGATACATGCACATCATGATAATTAGGACAGATTTTATGAGGAGTTAGCCCATGTACTGAGCAAACACAAATCCTGTTGTTTGGGACTCTTAATGAAGGACCACTTCCACCATAATCCATCATCAGTGTCAGCGATAAAATCTCAGCTCATAAAAAATAAGAACACCCATCTGCATTTTAGACGCAAGCAACTTCCTGCCAAAGTGTGCAGGCAAGTTCATTCTTTGGAAATGGACATGCTATTTTGGCTCATATAGCACTTATGGTTAGCCACCTGTTGATGCTACGTACGTAAGAACATGATTTGTTTATCATCTATTATGGGTGTAGTCCATAGAGATGTTCTCCGTGAGTCACATCAAAGTCTTATTTTTACAATTTGTGTAAATTCCTGTGACTCAGACATTCCTTTCATCATATAAGTCAGCAGTGGTAACTGCCTAAAATAGAGCTATCTGTGATATATGGAAAAAACACCTTATGCATTTCATGCTTTGAATTATTTGACACTGGCAAAACATCTGAAATGTACCCCCAATTTCAGACACAGAATTTTCAGTTTACATTTTTCAAAGTGATAGATACATATTCATTCTCAACTGCCAGAATATATTTTCAAACTCTCAAATTCAATAGTCGAACCTGTCTGTGCAGCATACAGGCACAGAAGGACATAAGGGCGGCATGGTGGCACAGCGGTTAGTGCTTGCAGCCAAAAGTTCCCGGGTTCGATTCCCACCTGGACGGGGCCTTTCTGTGTGGACTTTGCATGTTCTACCCGTGTCTGCGTAGGTTTCCTCCGGGTACTCTGGTTTCCCCTACCACTAAAAACATGTACAATAGGCCAGGATGAATGAGAGTGTGCATGGGGGATGACGGATGGAAATTAGCTCAAGGCTACAATCCGGTGTGGCGTGTTTACTTGCATGAGACCCATGTATGTTCATTAACATGCACTGTCCTGACCAAAAAAATAAATATATAGACACAATATTCCTGTTGGTTCAAACTATTTTTGCTTTGGTGTCAATCTTTTTTATTAATTGCATGCAGGAGAACATGTTTCGGGACCCTCGATATTGACCACCCGCATGCAGCTAGAGTCAGTACAAGACGCCAGGCGGCCCACCCTGAGCGTGCCTTTGATTCCGGGGTTGGGGGGGTGTTTATGCTGTGTGCATGCACCGAGGTTTCCCGCAGTTGACGTGGCAACATCTCTGTAAATCACACTGTAGTTGTCGCTCTGAAGAGCGGTCCGCGTGGGACTTTGATGTGACTCCTAGAACATGCATATGGACAACACCCTCACACGAATGCAAACACAGATAGTACTGCCCGACATGTTTGACAGTGAAAGTTTGTCGAGGTGGTCAGTAACAAAATGATTTTACATAGGTACATACGTAGAGTTTTTGAGGATCATTACTCCATTTGTAAAAACAAAACAAAAAAAAACAAGGCACCAAAGTAAAGAGTATCAAGTTGGCAATGTGTTTCCCCCCCAGTTTTAAAGGCTTATAATGCACACTCCAATCCAACTTCATCCACTCAAGAGGATGTACTGTCAATGCCACTGACAATCAACAAGCCTTTTTCTGCGGACTGCATTTGTGGTTTCTGTATTACACACAGTTTTGCTGGATTCTTTTGTATGTCTTTGCTGTGTTTTTGTGAGGTTCAGCTGATTTTTTTGCTGTAGAGAGTTCTTAATGGTCTTGATGAAGGCAGCTTTTTAAAGGAAACAGCTAGCTTATGAGCAAAAGACATTTGAGATCTCCACATTTCCTCTGAAACACTGAAGAGGCACCAAGAGCCCCCACACGTTGTTGTAATAGGTTGCGTTCACGATTTAGAATGTGATGATGTCATAATGTCAGGTGGAGGGCAGGGGCCAATGCAACTCTATGGGAGAAATACCCCTTTTGTAAGAAATCTCCATAAAGGAAATTGACAAATGTTTTTGCTCTTCAGTGTTTGACAGTGATTGGATTTACAAACCTGTGATATATTTTTATGCCTGAAAGTCCTTTCTACTGGACACAGCCACTCATGTTTTCGAATATTGTCACCACTTTTTGTTGCCTTTCGGGGAAAATAATTAGACATGTGTTCATATGTGCTGGAAGAGGAGACTTTGTGACAGTTTTTGTTTCATGAGGATTCTTCCAGTAATGACTGAGGTATGAGCCAAAAACAAAGACATAAAAATCTGCATTTTGTCAGTTACTGCAGTTACCATAGTTACCGCCATGGAATATTCAGTTGTCCTCCACCTCAATTTTAAACTATGGGCTATTGAGAATGTTGTTATGTCACGTGTGTTAGATGATAACATTAAATCGCTATTTATCATACTGGGTCAAGCTGTAATGTCATACTACCCGTGGGTCAAGCTGTACAGTCGTACTATCTCTGTCATAGCCTTGACTGTGGCGGTCAGGCGCCTACTATCAGCCACTGAATGCTTTGCTTGCGTGTCAGTATGACGCTCTTAGACGGTATTTACCCCTCTTCTGTGGAAGCATAGACAGACTTGAATGGTATGACTAGCGCAATGTCTTGAGTTCATGTCTCCGGGTCCCATAACGATGGCAAATAAACTTCTCCTGCATAAAACCTGACTGCTGCTATCTTCATCATCTCTCGACATTTTTTATTTCCCTACACGTGAACGCTACTATTGTGCTTCTTTTCTGTTGATGTACGAACACTTCAAACATTGTCTTGTAAGTTATGGTTCTTTGTAAATAGTTTGTAAGTGTGTAGCATTATCATAGTTGTTTCGTAATTAGTTGTTACGTAATCGGTATTGGTCCGTTTTGGGGTATGTATACAGTGCATAAGTTTCAGTCATGTAAAGCCATAATGTAAGTACCATCTTGTAAATGGTCATTTCGGCCATGGTCGGATGCTGCGGGTGTGTAGGGTCTATTTTGTTTTGCTGTTGTTTCCTTGTTGCTATTTTGTTCCTTTGTTGTTCCACTATGTTCTTGTGAATGATGATTTTAATTTATTGATTTTGGGGGGTGGGCTCTTATAAGCTCTTGCTTCGGCCCACTCCTTTTGAGCAGAGTGTTTGCTGCTCAAATAAACACATAAACTAAACTAAACAAAACAAAACAGAACACCTGCAGCACAGTGGAGGCGTCACAAGAGGCGCTACAGGAAACAAGGAAGGGACAAACGAGGAGAAGATAGTGAAAGACTGTTGTGGAGCAGAGGGAGCTGCACAGGAGGAAGAAGAAGGGAGGAGGAGGTGGTGGAGAGCTGACCAGTGCAGGACACCACGCTCTGAAACAGAGACAAACCCAGGAGGCGCTGCACCATTTCAGAGGATCAGTGGAGCACTGAAGGCAGCCAACCAGGTTTACTCCGGGTGCTACGGTTTCCCCTACCTCTCAAAACATGCCGGTCAGGACAATTTCGTGGTACGGTGGGGTGCCATGCCATTGGTCCGACAACCCATTAGTCCGACGCCTCATTATTCCGAAAATTTACCATTGAGCAGAGGTGCCATTAGTCAGACATCTCTAAACAGTTGTGTTTATTAGTGTGGATTAGAGAGCCATATACTAACCTTAAGGTCAGTGGACTCTTGCCTGAACCTAATTTAATTTTTTAACCCCTACTCAATGGGATATTTTCGGAATAATGAGACATCGAACTAATGGGTTGTCGGACTAATGGGCCGACCCTGTATGGTTGCACAATAAAAAATAAAGCACTTAGCCTACTTACTTACTTACTTAAGGGGAACACATTTTATTTCACCATACAACCTAGCCATTTACAATTTATCTTAACCTGCATTATCGTGCACCAAACAATATTCAACTTTTTCAAATTAAAAGCCCTGTACCCAATGTTTACCTTTTTTCTTGCCAGATTTAATTCAAATCTGATGAAAAACGATTCTACTCTAACAAGTCAGGTACAGGGCCTTTAACTTATCAACACTTCCAAAGACAGATGTGCCGCCCCAGCTTTGATACGCCCTCTAAACTTTGATTGCACCACACATGTTCGAAGCTTGTTTCTTCCAATCCCTGTGATTATTATTACTTTCATTACACATGTTTTCGAGTTGACTGCAAACAGAAAACAACCTGTTTTTCAGAACATGAACACAGTGCTACAGTGGTCAATATGATTGCAGTGTAAGCAAGGACAACACAATCCCAGTGAATTCTTTCCAGTGAAGCTAGCCAAGAAAACGTTTTTTTTTTTTTTTACAATGGCATTGTTTTGCTATTGTTTTGTTTTTATACCTTTCCTTGTTTAAATGTTCAATTTGACTAGTATTTTAGACTTAAGAATGTCCAGCAGCTGACATACACTGGTAGCAGTAAACAAAAACAGAATGTGCACATGGCATAATGGTTAGATGCCAAATCATTGTCAGTCAAGGGCACAATGAAAGCAATCCTTTGTCATATATTCTATAATGGCCCAAAAGACAATTACTTAGAACTCTACTTTTACTTTCTTGGATTAGTTGGTCTCTAGAAATGTGTGGGGACAACTTTAAGTTGGCTTATCAGCACACATCCTAGAGAGACCATATCATGTGTTGGGTCAGGCCCGTTACGTTTTTTCCGCTGTGGTCAGCCTGGACATCTCTGCACTTATCAGCACCTGCGCTTCAACAGTTTCAGTGCATGTCAACATAAGTGTCTCCTCTCTAAAGCGTGCATGACATACAGTGACGAATGTGTTGGAAAGGCCAAGGAGACTCTGTGCTTTTGGTCCACTCTCCAGGGACCTTTTTAATCAGCAGCCCTGCAAGAAGACACAACCCAGCTGGGCATCATCCGGATTATGGCAAACAATAAATCATATTCAGGTCCCTCTTTGCTTTGAGTCGCTACTTTGTTTTTGTGCAGACATTTATGCACAAGCTTTCATGTCAAGTGAAACCATTCCATTTGAGTCCTTTATCTGCAAATCATTGCTGTTGACTTACCTAAACATTTTTCAAAATACAAATCAGAATCAGAATCAGAATAGGTTTTATTGCCATGGTTTGAGAACAGGTTCACAAACTAGGAATTTTTCTCGGTGCAAACGTGCAACATAGAACATATAACACAGAGTTAAAATAAAAATAAGCTAAAAAACTTTAAACTATAAGGCTATAGGGGCATGCGTAAAAAATATTACATAAATAAGATAAAATAAAAGTGACATATGGTAAGACAACAGCAATTTGACATTGAACAACAGCAGGATTGTATTTACAGATGTGTAGGCATATAACGTGATATTAAGTGATATAAAGTGATTAAGTGGTAAGTGATAGCAGCGGGTCTAAGTGTGGACACACCACACAGTGCAAGTGCAGATTACATTCATGAGTCTGTAACTAAGCTACAGAGACTTGTTTTTGTTCATGAGTCTGATGGCGGAGGGGAAAAAACTGTTCAAGTGGCGGGATTTATGGCTCTGGATAGACCGTACCCTCCTGCCTGAGGGGAGAGGGGTGAATAGTCCGTGTCCAGGGTGAGATGGGTCAGCTGTGATCCGACCCACACGCCTCCGGGTCCTGGAGGTGAACAGGTCCTGGAGAGATGGGAGCTCACAGCCAATCACCTTCTCTGCAGCACGCACAATGCGCTACAGTCGATGCTTGTCCCGCCGGGGTACCACACGGTGATGGACTCGATGATGGCCGTGTAGAACTGCACCAGCATCTTGGTTGGCAGCTTAAGTTTCTTCAGCTGCCACAGGAAGAACATCTTCTGCTGGGCCTTCTTAATGAGGGAGCAGATGGTCGGCTCCCATCTGAGGTCCTGGTGATGATGGTGCCCAGGAAACGGAAGGAGTCCACGATGGAGATGGGGGTGGGAGAGTCTGTCAGGGCAAGGGGGGATGGTGGGGCTGTGTCTTTCCTGAAGTCCACGATCATCTCCACTGTCTTCTGGGCGTTCAGCTCCAGGTTGTTGTGGCTGCACCAGGACGCCAGCCGGTCTCCTGTAGGCAGACTCATCACCGTCCGAGATGAGCCCGATGAGGGTGGTGTCGTCCGCAAGCTTGATCAGTTTAAGGGACTGGTGACTGGAGGTGCAGCAGTTTGTGTACAAGGAGAAGAGCCAGGGGGAAAGTACACAGCCCTGAGGAGTTCCAGTGTTTGTAGTCCGAGTGTCCGAGACGATCTTCCCCAGCCGCACGTGCTGTCTCCGGTCCGTCAGGAAGTCAGTGATCCACCTGCAGAGGGAGTCGGGCACGCTGAGCTGGTAGAGCTTGTCTCGTAGCAGTCCAGGGAGGATGGTGTTGAAGGCAGAGCTGAAGTCCACAAACAGGACCTTGGGGTAGGTTCCTGGTGAGTCCAGATGCTCCAGGAAGAAGTGGAGGGCCAGATTGACTGCGTCGACCACAGACCTGTTGGCTCTGTAGGCAAACTGCAGCAGGTCCAGGAGGGGGGAGGTGATGTCCTTGAGGTGGGGCAGGACCAAGCGCTCAAAAGACTTCATGGCTACAGACGTCAGCGCCACCGGCCTGTAGTCATTAAGTTCTGTGATCTGTGGTATTTTTGGGACAGGAACGATGGTGGATGTTTTGAAGCAGGACGGCACGTGGCATGTCTCCAGGGAGGTGTTGAAAATGTCTGTGAAGACGGGAGCCAGCTGATCCGCGCAGTGTCTCAGTTTGGAGGGGGAGACACCATCCGGCCCAGGGGCCTTCCGCAGTTTCAGTTTCAGGAACTGCCGGCGCATTTCCTCCTCTTGGATGGAGAGAGCAGGAGGGAGGGAGGGTCTGTGGAGGCCTTTGATGAAGTGCTGGGGTCATTGATGGTGGTGATGGTGGTGGTGGTGGCGGTGGCTGGGTTCTCTGGAGTCTCTGGAGTGTGAGGAGCTGATGGGCGCTCATAGCGGCAGTAGTGTGTATTCAGACCCTGGACGAGGGACAGGTCGTTCAGAGCCCGGGGGCCTTGGGCTTATAGTTCGTGATGGCCTTAAGCCCCTCCACACTGCTCCCGGGTCGTTTGAGGAAAATTGCTGTTGGAGACGGGCAGAATATAGAGATTTGGCATTTCCCACTTCCCTTCTAAAGTGGTATTTTGCCTGTCTGTATCAGTCTTTGTCCCCATTTCTGTGTGTCGCCTCTTTCTCCTTACGCAGCTGCCGGAGTTTGGGTGTGAACCAGGGCTTGTGTGAACCAGAGCTTATCATTCCCATAACAAATCCTGGTGCGCGTTGGTACTATGCGCTCCTCATTGAACTGGATATATATATCCAAAAATCTCTCTTCCTACCAGTGGCATTCTTGGCCTTGTGTGCTGTGAAACCTATTGCTGTAAATAAATACATGAAATCTGTTTTGTCTTCCTACCTAGTACTCTCCCTTGTCTCCCCCTTGGCCTATAACCTTAAAAGTTAGTTTACAGCAATGAAAGTGGGAGCATTTAAATTAATTAACTTTCCTACTTCTGCAATCCCAGTTCTTTACATGGAAGAGTTTATAAACATGTGTCCCAAATTTCACAGTACTGACATGGAATGATGACAACAAATACTTACACTTGTTCACAATTTATAAAAATTGACACAAGGTGTTTTATTTTTTTCATACAATGTCTGCTCTTACCGTTGTTCTACTTGGGGATTTCAATGCTCACATGGACAACAGTGAGACCTGGACAGGTCAGGGATGATCGGGAGGAAAGAACCCGAGTGGTGATTTGTTATTGGACTTATGTTACAGTCTGTCCGTAACTAACACCATGTTCGAGCACAAGGGTGTCCATAAGTGCACGTGGCACCAGGACATCTTTGGCTGGAGGTCAATGATCAACTTTGTAGTTGTGTCATCTGCGTGTCTTGGACACTCGGGTGAAGAGAGGGGCAGAGCTGTCAACTGATCACCACCTGGTGGAGAGTTGGATCTGCTGGCTGGCAAGGAAGCTGGTCAGACCCGGCACATGCAAACATATTGTGAGGGTCTGTTAGGAATGTCAGGCGGTTCCCACTGTCTTCAACTGCCACTTTCAGAAGAGCTTCTCCCAGATCCCGAGGGAGGTTGGAGACGTGAAGTCTGAGTGGACCATGGTCTACTCCCCCATTGTCAATGCGGCCGCATGTAGCTGTGGCTGCAAGGTCTCGGGTTGCGGCCTGTTGTGGCAGCAAACCCCGAACTGGGTGGTGGCGGTAAAAAGTAAGGGATGTCCTACCTGGCCTTGTTGGCTTGTAGGACTCTGGTGGCAGCTAACGGGTACCAGCAGGCCAAGCGTGCAGTTGGAGAGACAAAAACTCGGGTCTAGGAGGAGTTCGGAGAGGCCATGGAGGAGAACTATCGGCCTCAAAGAAATTCTGGCAAACCGTTCAACGCCTCAGGTGTTGGAAGCAGTGCTTCACTAACACTGTTTACAGTGAGGGTGGGGAGCTGTTGACCTCGACTGGGGATGTTGTTGGACGGTGGGAGGAGTACTTCAAGGAACTCTTCAATGCCACCGTCAAGTCTTCAGATAAGGAAGTAGAGACTGAGACCATCACGGAAGCTGAAGTCACCGAGATGGTTGGAAAGCTCCTCGGAGGCACGGAACCAGGGGTGGATGAGATTTGTCCTGAGTACCTTAAGTCTCTGGAAGTTGGAGAGGCACCTGCCTGCAGGCCTCCACTGTGAGGTAGCTTCCGGTGCAGGCTCCACTGTCAGAATGCCTCCACTGTCAGGACGGGAAGTGCAGACTTTTTTTTGGGTGCGAGCGGGGTCGATTTTTTTTTCTTCCGTAGAATGGGTAAGGCCAGCCACTCCCTGATTGGCCAGTTGCCACATCGGCAGCCAATGATAAGTGGAGCTCCAACCATGACGTCACCACAACCAACAAGCATCTATAAACAACCAGATGCATGCCTTTATAAGCGTGTATTCGGAAAAAAATATGTACAATTCCGTATAAAACAAAAGTAGTAAAAATAAATACATAAATAAATACACTAATTCAAACTAACCGTATACCTGACCCTAATCCTAACCTTAAGGATAGTGGAGTTTGACAAACTAACCCTAATTTTACCATAGCCCTAACCTTAAGGATAGTGGAGTTTCAAGAGGTGTCTTTCAGGCGTTGGTATGAATCTGACCAATCAGGGAGTCGATAGTCCCGTGCATTTCCCATCCTGACAGTGGAGGCGGCTTGAGAGTGAAGCCTGCGGCGGTAGGGACCTCACAGTGGAGGCCTGCAGGCAGGACCTCTTGGGAAGTTGTAGGACTGTCTTGGCTGACACGTCTCTTATTTTTTCATTTCCAATAGACAGAAAGCTTAAAGGCATGCCAGTTTTTCAACTAGAATTAAATTCATTGTGCATTTACATATAAAACCTTTTTATTGATTGTAAACTTGTAGGTAATCGTTGCGGTAACATTTACAATATTGCTTTGTAAAAGGTGCTTATAAACCATTCCTGTAAAGGGATGTTAGAAATGTGTTAGCAATGAATGGGCCACAACTGACAATTTAAGATCTACACACTCCCTCTTTAAAAAATAAAAATCAGGAATAAGGCTTGTCACCGCTCTTTTGTTCAATCAATGGTATAACAATCTATTCAGCCTATTCAAGTGAATGCACCATTGTGAATCACCTATACTTGTGTCGGGATCACTTGCGAAGAGGAAACACATTCAAAGTAACAATCGTCTGATTGCAGACTTCCAAAGTTAAAGACTATACCCTGGGGTGACAAAGGTGGCTAAAATAGTATCACCTCTGAGCATCTACAGTTACATCAAACAAGTCCAATACTTCCTCCCACTCCCCACTTCAGTCGGTTGCCTATTGTCTGCAACAATAGAACTTGACACTCTGAATTGGAGGCTGTGATGGATCGCTTTTGAGGTCAGAAGCCTTTGCCGGTGTACGGGTTTCATCCCAGCCTAGTCAGCTTGTGTGCTTCAATAGACTATGTGAACACTACATATGTAGGTGTTTAGATTCACGCGGACATTGTGGGAAGTGGTTGGAGAGACTTACTGCCAGACCGGTTACACACCTTTTGTTGTATTATATGTGGTCTGCATTATTGATATGATTAGGAAAAAAGCTTAACCACATTTCCTGCGACAATACATGTACACTGATAACATCTGTCATGAAAAATCTCCTGAATTGTTATTGTCCTTTCTTATTAAACGGAAGGAATGAATCATTTTGTGTTCACGGGGGTGCTCAATTACAATACATTGTCAAGTGAGCAGAAGCTTTACCTGACTAATAGACTCTTCTTTTTTTTTTTTTTATCAGTGCCTGTATTCTAACCAACATGAATATAACTTATCCAGAATACTGTAATGCCTCAGAGAGACAAAGACGCCTTTATCATAGTTGTTATCACTAACTTTAGTCGCCCAAGTGGCATTCCCTTGCACATGGGGGATGCCCATTACACAGAGAAAAGGACTTAATGGGTTATCAGTTTGTGAGTGCTAACTTAGTTCAGGATGCGTGGTTCCTCGGTTTTTAAAAGTTCATATTGGGAATGGCGTCACATCAATGCCATATTCTATATTTATAGAAAGATAAAATCAAAATAGAACGAGGGTGAATAGAGAAATTAGAATGTATAGATATGTTATAGTGTTCAACAGCAAAAATATAACATGACAGTATTCCGCAGTGCAAGGCTAGTACGGTGAACAGTGAATGAATGAAGAAAAGAAAAGTAAGACATGTATAGTGACAAGCAAATGTTCAGGATGACAGTTTAATTGCAAGCACCATGTCAGTAATTTTTAGAAAAAAAATAATAATGCTGAACTAAATGTAACAACTCATCTATAACCGTTACACTTGCTTGTTTTCTTTACCACCACATATCCAATGTTTCTGGTTCAATAATCAAAACAGCTCCAATTTTGGCTTGGACAATAATGATGATAACTAACAATGCAAACACACACAAAAAAGAAATACATTTGCTGATAATGGGAAGATGAGCTTGTTGTCAAACCAGATCAGTCCGAGCCTCGGAGGGCTGCATGTGGCCCCTGGGCCATACGTTGAATAGACCTGCAATTGTCTATTATACTGTCATACTTTTATTTTTGAGGCCAAAAACAATCCTGTATTTGACAAATCCAATTCCAAGAAACACAGGCTAGAATTATATGATAGTTTGCAGTAATTACTTGAAATGTCTAATGTGTCACGCAGAAAGATGCTTTATTTTTTTTTAACAGTTTGTGCTTTCAGACTATAAGAGTTATAGCCCTTCCTTTCCCTTCTTTATGCGCACTGAAACGCTTGGCAGTAAAAGGGTCAAGCGCCCAGTTAAAATACACAGTGTATAATTTTATAGGCTTTTCCCAACGGGGCTCCTGGTGCCGAGCTCGAGACAACGGCAGCGCTGCGCACAGATCAGTTTCAGTCTTTGTCAGCTGTGAATGGGGGCGGAGGAAGCGCACTCATTATAATCTTAGAGGGAGAGGGAAAAAAAAAAAAAAAAAAAAAAAAACAGTCAATGCGAGATAATAAAACAGCCGGATTCAGTGCTGAGCTCTCATTCACAGCCTGACACAGAGAGGGCGAGCTCTAGTTAAGTGTTAGGAGTGGCCCATCCACAGTCACTCTATGCGCTGTAACCTCCGTGTGCCGCATCCCCGCGCTCAGAAACACACACACACATCAGCGCGCAACACATGGACACAGCCTGCGCGCTCTGACAATCCGCACGTATTTGGAGGATATTTCTTACAAGCACACAAACAAACAAACAAACAAACAAACAAACACAAAAACAACAACAACAAAAAAGAGACTCTCCTCATTCGGGTGATTGCTTCGGAAGTCTTTCCACAAGGATGCTCCCTCTAAAGTGGAATAGGTGCTGTGTGGTGGTTTTTCTCGTGGCTTCGCTGAGGACCGTGACGCACCAGGTGTCAGCGGCGCGACCCAAGGCGAACTCCATCAAACCGGGACAGCTCGGGCAAACGGTCGCTCCCGCCACTAACCATTCTTCACTTTCTACGCACGCGGGCATCACCAAGAAACACAACATCCTTGCACAGGTAACTTTACATTGTTTTCCTGCAGGCAATCGCATGCGTGCTTCGGGTGCGTAAAAGCCATATGGCACATTCGTGTATTTCTGTCAGATGGATCCCAACCAAACTCAAATGATTATAAAGCATAGGGCTATATCTTACATGCTGATTATAATTACACATTTTGATACCCACCCTACTAATTTAGTGAAACTACTCCCAGCTATGTAAAGTGGGACAATTTATCCCGCGCACTAATTGTGTTTTAACGACTCCAAATAGCACTAGTTTGTTTTTTGAGACATCATAATTACGCGCAGCCCCTGCAGTCGCACTAAAGTGTGCTTAAGTACTCAGCAAATTTGCACTTCTAGGAGTGTCTTTAGGTGAACAAGTAGCACCATTTTGCCATTTAAAAGGCCTCATTTCACATGTGAGCGGTTATTGGAAATTGCAGGGATTGGTACCCCCCCTCATAAAGCTCTAATTGCCTTTCAGACCTGACGCCACACCGGGGCGCATGCACACTTCCACCGCACTAAATCATTAATGCCAGGCAGAAATGTGAGAGAAAGTTAACACTAGTCTGGGTAATTTTCTGTCTGGTTCTTAGTGTCATTAAAGAGGACCAGACGTTAGCTGGGATTATGAGAGTCTTTCTGCGGAGGGCCTCTGACGGATACTTTTGCCAAACACTTAATACCCAGTCAAGCGCTCATGATTCCCTGCTGTTACAACACTTGCAACGAGGCTGGTTTTGACATCAAACACGGGATGTGTCAGATTAGATAATTCAGAGCAGTTAGACATGGGGGGGGGAAATCACACTTGTACACAATAGTAATGCATAGTAGACAGGTTCTCAAACTGTGATATGTGTACATAGGTGGTCATCTGCAGTTTTAGACTATTTCCATTAAATATCCTTTAATTATTGTTTAAGTGAAAATTCAATTAGAATAGATGTTTATTTTTTTGTTTAGGTTAGACCAGTTTAGAGCTGATTAGTGTTGGTTTGATCTTACTCTAGGCCTGGTGGTTCTTGGAAGGTGATATATTTTATGCAATGGTAGTTGGTTTGGAGCGACACTGTGACGCAGAGGGTTAGCGCTCCCGCCTCACAAGCACAAAAGTCAAGAGTCTGATCCTTGAGTCGATGCGGCCTCGAAGGGAACGCATTCCCCCACCTTTCAGTTCTTCAGGGTCAAGGATCCGGGACCTATTTTTTGGAGGATCCGGCAAAGGTTTGATATAATGTTGTTTAATGAGAGTGCTCCGGCAACTGTTATGGCCTGTTCCCCCAAATCTATCACATCTGTCCAAAAGTGTTCCTGATTCTCAGTGAAGCACTGGTTTCCATGCATGTGTCCCATGTTCAAATACGTACCTTAGCTAGAAGATGGAAACAAGTGCATAAGGAAAAGTGTCTGCCCAACAACACGACAGTAAAATGGTTAGCACTAATGCCCCAGACACACTGCATGTGTTACTCAAAGCATTTTTTGAAGCGCTTGATGCTTACCTGCAGTGTGTCCTATTCCCTTTTGCCTACAATTGTCCTATCTATTTCTTCTTCCTAGAAAGTCTAAGTGTCAACCGCATGTTCCCTGTGGTTGTGATGGTGTTGGATGTTTGTGGGATATGTGAAGTACGTTCTTACTCAACCTCAATACTGATGGACAGCCCTTACTCCCTCTGTGGAGTGTGGTGAGCTAACCTCAAGCACACTGCCAGACCCCAGCTCAGCATAGCACACATCGCTGCCATGGCAATAATCTACGGCAGTTGTGGACCAGTGGATTGAATTAAACAATATGCCCAGAGACCACTGCACTGTTTCAAAGTCCAAAACCACAGCGTGGTGGTGTCCAAATGAAGATGGCTAATATCTTTTATTATGTGTATGAGTATTATGTTCTGGAGCAAGATTTCCAAGAGTTATGATAGCACCCACAATCTGGCCTTGATGCTTGAGAGCAGTTCTGTAGCTCATATCGGAGTCAGAGTAAAGTGAGTGTATATTATCATTTTTAGTAAGTAATAAAAAAATAAAAAAAATTAAAAAAACTCCGGGCCATGTTGTCTTTAAGAATTGCTCATAAGCATCCCTAGTTCGGCAGTTTGTTTCTATCACTTTGCAGAGATGTCATGGAGCTGGTAATTTAATTTTTGGCACAAGTATTGGATAAGGACAGGAATTTCATATCCGTAAAATCTGTTTAAAAGTTCAAAATATGCAGTTTATTGATTTGTTATCATGTTATGCTTACTGTCCCTATACTAAACACCTCAAACTCGCATCCTGCAGGCCAAATATGGTCCAGGAGGTCATTTTTGACGGCGCTGATAAATTGCATTGAACACATTAGAACTACATTTTTTAATTGACTACTTTTTTGCTTTATTGACTGTTTAATTTGATTAATCTCTTAATATTACAAACTAAATTCATGTTAATTGTTGTTTTTTACACATGTGTAATGTACAGTGAAAATTGGCATTAGTGCCACCAAGAGAAAGCCCCATCTCATCTGATCTTGAAGCTAAGCAAGGTCAGGCCATATATTTGTCTATGTCATAAGGTTATTGGTTTGATTCCAGATTTAACCAGGACATACTGTTGTAGTGTTTTTGGCCAAGACAATTCCCCCATCTTATATGGATGTGATGAGTGAGTGACTGATTGGTGGTATTTGGAGAGAAAAATTGGCAGCCACATTTCCGTCATCAGCCCAGGGCAGCTGTAGCCAACGAGTGAAGACATAATGCTTAGTTCATACGCTGTATTATGTCTGTTTGGCCCATTGCCACATAATCTCATGTGAGCATGTGTTGTTTTTGAACACAGTTGACTTTTTTTTTACCTTAGTAGAGTGGATAACGTTGTCAACCCTGATCCCATGACATAAGCTACTTTTATTTCAGGTCATTTTTACGAGGCATCTCAGAGACGTCGCCGCGCATAAAATCCCCTCCTCTCCTGTCTCCCTGTGTCCTGTTGGTGCCCTGAAATGACTGTTTACTGAACCTAATGAGCTGAGTAAAAGCAGCTTGAGGTGTGACGGCTTGTTAGCCCGGCTACATTCAGTCTCCAGCTTTCTTTGTCCTTGTTTTTTTTTGTTGGCCGCCAGTCCCTTGGGTGCTATACAAGTGCCCGATGCTGGAGCCATGAGGGGCCTCCGCGGAGACCTTCTTTACTGTAATTGGAGCTGTTAATGAGAGAGCAGAACTGGGGTGCCTCTTATTCTCCTGGATTACACCTTTTGGGGGTCATAGATTAAAATGTCTCCAAATTTGAATGCCTTTTAAGTGAGTGGTCTTCCTTCCAGACAGTTTCCTTTTCTTTCACTTGGATGAATTTGATCAACTGAGAATGTGTGTTTAACTTAAGGAAAGGCCCAGACCGGGGCATGAGTTTACAGGGTTTTGAGTGGAGCTATAAACACATATGCTTCGAGTGATGAAGGAGTTGTACCTCAAGGAACTGGTTGTATGCAAAGCTCAATCCATGGACCCTGCTTTGGCCCATGTCATTCAATACGACCTGGGCCGCGCTTTCAGGCCATGGGTAGTTTGCTTGCTCTGTGACATAGTTTATTTGAGTTGGTAAAGCTCCTGCCATTCATTGACACCATTCACAGGTTCAGGTTCCCGTGTGCATTCTGGATGGTTTTAAATAAAGTGCTGTATTTGTGTCTGCAGGAATAGTAAAAACACTTCTGAGAAAATATGCCTTGAATTTTGAATTTCCTTTATAAATCTAAGGAGAAACATCAAACAAGTGCAAAAACACTTTATTAAAAAGATTCAAGATTTGGAATTGATTTGTTTCCACAGAAAGTTTATAGCCTATGATGAGAAAGCTAACGGGCCCCAAACCTAAAAACTACAAAGGGGGGGAGAGAGTTTTGCTTCAGGTGTCTCCTCTTAAAGGGACGTAATAACCTTTTTTTTCCTTTAACCTCGTCAACACATCTGCAGTTGAGTTTTGTTTCATTTACATCTGTTTCTGTGAGCTCCCATAAGCTTGCTCCCCTTGACCCCTGACCAATTAGCAAGCCATCTAAATCCAATATGCTCTCTGTTGGAGATGTTCTCCAAATAAGTCCTAATGTAGGGTTGCAAAGAGTGGCAAGATGATGGATGTCTGACACAGGAGAAGTTTATTAACCATCAATAGACCCAGAGACCTGAACTCTCAACACACATTGTGGTGGTGTTGGTCATTCAAGTCTAACTACTCTTCCACAGAACAGGGTTTAAATGGTCCTAGAGGTGGTGTTAGAAGAGAGCCAAGAATACTAGTAAGGCTTGTCAGAGACAACTTGGCCAAGGCACATTGATTAGTGCATAGCAGAAGGCTTCAGTAAGGCTTTGTTATGCCAAGCAGAGGTATTTATCAGGGGCAAATAGCACTAAGATGATGCCCGGCAGAGATGGAGTTATTAATAAGGAATGCCAACAATGGGCTGCACCGGAGTTGTCCTTCGCAGGCTGTGCAGGGGCTAGGAAATTCACTAACACTCTCTACCTTATCAAAACATAGAATGGTAAAGATGTTCTCAATATTTCACACCAAGTACCACCTCATAAAAAATAGACCTGCCAAGCACCATCAGGCAAATAGATCAAATTAGAACTAAACAGGGTCTAAACCGTGTTTAAAATAGACCTAAACTGGCTTCAAACGGGGTATATAAATAACCCCACACATGTCAATTACAGACAACCCTGAGAACCAGTTGAAGAAGCAGACGTAGCTGTACATTTAGAGAAATGCTTTGTAACCCTTTAAAATAGATGAGAACAACTCATCTATCAACCACACACAATATACATTAACAACAGATAAACAAACTAATTGCACTCAACAAAAGCTGCAGTATAGTATTACAAATCTTTTAGTCAGGTCATGTTTTTACGTGCAATAGTTTACCAACATTTGTTAATGATATAAACTACACTTCACTGACGAAGATGATGGCTTAACGCAGAAACAAAACGTATGATATCAGGGCTTTCGAATGGACGCAGAGAGGGCATCTGGACAGACTGGAGGAAGAATGTAAAGCCTGTATATCCTGTAGTAAAGCCCTTGTAGATTGTCTCCCGCACATCTTCGCTCCGTCTTCAAAGGCACAGGGGTTTACCAGCACGAGAGCAGCACGAGACAGCACCGCGGGCCTCTCTTATGTGACTGTCTCTGCCTGTATCATCTCACCAGCATACCAACAGTACAGTGTCTTCATCCCACTTCCTGCACTCGGATCCCGGGCCCAGCTTTTATGTTAAGGAGCCCGTCTGGAGCAAAAATAAGGGAGAAACACGAGATGAATCAGATACATCCGAAAAATGATGCTCCATCCTTCAGAAGTTGCGAATGAGCCGTTCCAAAACATGACAAGTTAAGGCAAGATTATCAGAGCAGATTGGCGGGGCCTCAGTCGCGCATCATAGCTGTCATGTGGTTTCAGTTTTGATGGAAGAGGAGAGGCCCGCTGGTGTTTTTTTCCCCTTCTACATATGGGCAAACTCTGTCGTCAATCCAGGCCAGCTTTGACATATGCAGGAATTCGGCACAGGTAGTATGAGGCCGGACCCATTTGTCTTCATTCTGAGATAACAGCACATTTTTCGTGCACTGTAAAAACATAGCCCCTCTCTGCATTTTTTCCCCCCTCTTCTTTTAAATACTCTTTGTAATCACAAAACCTTGTGTGTCAGGCTCTCACAGTTATGAAGTCTAGTCACTTGGAACAGCTGGACCTCTCGGACTCAAAAAAAGTGATCATTTTTGATTGATTGAACTTTAAAGAGGGGGTATTATGCTTTTTTCAATCACATAGCACCAGTCTATAGCATACTACAATGATGCGTAACCTTCTGTTGGTCTGTATATGCAGTAAATTAAAATAACTGCCTTGAATAAAATTGCTCTCTCAAAATGGCTGTACTGAACGTCTTGAAATAGGCCTCTGTCTCTTTAAGAAGCTTTCCGACACGCCCCCTTCAGCACACTGCTGTGGCATCTAAACAACACACTGTGCGGGGAGGGGCTCTGCTGAGCTGAGGAGCAGTGGTTGGTGGCTTGGCTGGTGACAGGATCCAGATGGCGTCTCCAGGAGGTGGGGGCGTTCCTAGGAGGACTGAGGCATAGCTACACCTAAAATGGCTGCCGTCTAAGTTTTTACTGATTACTCAAAAATATGTGAATGAGCCAAGGCAACACTCCAGGCATGTGTTTAATGAGGGAATGACATAATAACATGATATAAATCTTGAAAAAGTCGATTTTACATAATACCCCCCTTTAAAATTGATCTGCTTGAATACCTTAGCATCTTAGCTTCTTTTGTGGCTAATGTGTCCCTTGTGCTCAAAATAAATCACTTTTTTTTTTTTTTTTTACAGTTATTTAGCCAGTAAAGAGACTCAGAATCTCATCCCATTAGCCAGTACCATAGAAGGCATGTGTGGCTTAGCTGAGAGTCTTGCCCGGATACCTCCTCTCGTTTGTCCCTTCCTTGTTTCCTGTAGCGCCCCTTGTGACACCTCCACTGTGCTGCAGGTGTGGGTGGGGGTTCTGGGTGCCTCTTCAGTGTTTCAGCAGAAGAAATGAGCTGTTTATTTATATTTAAAAGCTGCTTTCTTCAGGACCATTATGGACTCTCTGCAGTAAACATAATCCATCACACCACACAAAACATGGCAAAGATGTACAAAAGCATCTGTACCAAGAGAGAGGGAGGTTGCCTCTTGTTTATGCGTCGCAATGATACAGCTAAAATAATTTATTTTCATTCATGATACAAGTCACTAATATATCCATAATCCATTCAACACATAGAAAATTGCACTACTGACGTCTTGCGGCTGCAGGATTTTGTTGTTGCGCTATATAACGTTCTTGATTTGTATAATCTGGAGAGCTGTAAATATTTGGGTTTTAATTACACATTTTTCAGATCATGGTCACTGTCATCAACACATATCCCACATTTCTTATGGCAGACTGTCATGTTGATAGATGTGTGTGTGTGTGTGTGTGTGTGCTCACTGTAGTAGTTCTCCTCGGTTCTTCTGCGTCACATGTGTTTGCAGCCTGAGAAAGTACAAGCGTGGCGTCGGTCCAACCCCTCTAATCTTGTTCACTTTCATGGCACAGACCTATCCAAGAACAACGTGTAATGTGCTGAAATATTGATATTCCCGAGGCTTGATTGAACATGTGGCTTACACCCGCGGTTGGAATGTTGCGGTTCTCCCGGACACTGCCTTCTCCCGCGGGTGACCCTGTACCCCCGACTCCACTTGGCTGTTTATTGTGGCCGTAATGATTTAGCCCTCTTCATGTATACTCTGATGTTTATTGTTGAGTGTTTGTCAGTGGTACACCGCGCTAAATCTGATCTGTCCGCACTGTGCCAGCGCTGTGTGCTCGCAGCGCTGTGGTGGTTTGCCAACTAAACATGTTGTTCCAATGTCACTCAGTGCTGGACATTATTCAGTCAACCACAATCAATATCATGCTTATCTTTCTGTCATTATCTCCATCAAAGACCTTAAGTTGTGGCGCGCATTGTAAATGAGTCTGTGAGGAAGATATTAGAGATGGAAATTGAAAAGTCAGATGTGGACTTGCTGAATATAAGAATAATATTTGTTATAAGGTTACACTATATTGTAGGAAAACTGTCCCCTGTATTTGACTCATCTGTCAGTCCCACCCTTCTCCAGATTGTGAGCTAGGTTCTGGACTCAGAACTTGAAGTAGACGCTGGAAGATTAGCCTTTATTGTACATGTTTTTGGTTTATGGGGTTAACTGGAGCACCTACTATAGTGCAAATCCACGCAGACACAGGGGGAATCTTCAAATCCTGCAGGCAGGAAACCAAGTCTCAGCCTTCATGGAACCACCTTAGTTTACGTTCTTCCTCATCATAAAATAATTCTTTCAGGACAACTGATTCCTCAGAGGGTCACCTGAATATACTCTTGGATTTTAAACTGATTGCTGGGTATCTTCTCCAGAACCGTCCTTAGCAGAGATCTTCTAATAATGGATGGTGCGGGGAGCCTACCGAAAGCTTTCTTCTTCTGCCCACCTTCATTCGCGCCATGTGAAAGAGTAGGCGTAAATGGTTGTCCATATTTTTGACTTTGCGTGTTTACGGCACATTTGTTAACACTTTAGCCTATAAACTGACCGAGCAATTTATTTGTTATGCGAGGAATGTCCAGTAGGAATGGATCTCAGATAGAGCTTCCAGTAAAGGTCCACACCCGCCTCCGTGCGTGTTTACATGTTATTATTTCTTCGAGTGGACATTTTGTTTGCTGGCGTTGGGGCCGTTTGCTTACCGTAAGGACATTCTTAGACATTGAGTGCAACAGCGACATGTCTGGACCGCTCATTGTAAACCATAGACATAATAAAGGCAGCTCATGCACAGAGGCTCCAGAGCTGTATGATTAGCAGCAGTAATTGCCCCCTCATTATGCCTGTAGACTCATTAAGCCCGTGAATGCTCCTGAAAGTCAAATGCACTGTTTTTCTTGGTAAGAATCGTTTTATATTCCCATTATGTTGAAGCCCGAAAACATGAAGAAATCGCCACTTGAACTCCTGGCTGCCAAATTGAGTCCAGTACTTACCGCCTGCAATGGGGACCACGTCTTAAAGTCATCCAAAAAAAACAACACACTCATTTACCGACTTAGCGCTATTTAGTCGTGCACAGGAGAGTCATTGTTGGTTTGAGGGCTGAATGGCTTTGACATCGGCCTTTACCTACCGCAGTAAGTCTGCTGTAAAGCTGTGTTTTTGCATTCAAACAGTAGCCTTGATTGTGTTGGAAAAGACAAATTGCCATTGAAGAAAGTAAATGATTTGAACCATCTCTTCATAGCACTTCTGGGAAGACTGAACCATCGCATAGATCAATACCTGTTCAAAGGCTTATTTTCACCAAAGCAACTTGTCTCCAAACGTTACAATCTGGATCATATTTGTACCCTTTATAACAATTACAGGGCATGTAAGTACTGACCAATGGCATGTGGTCAGTGCTTCAAGATGAGGATTGGTCCATTTCAATGTTACACGTTTTCAGTAAAAGTGCTGTCTGTGTTCTGGCAGGTGTATCCATGCAGCAATGACAAGGAGTGCAGTGTGGGCAGCTACTGTCACAGCCCTCAGCACGCGCCCTCTCGCTGCCTCAACTGTCGCCGCAGAAAGAAGCGCTGCCACAGAGACGCCATGTGCTGCACCGGCAACCGCTGCAGTAACTGTAAGTACCATAATAAAGAGTAAGACTCAGAACTAGTATAGAGTTCAGGATCCTGATGTCATATTGCTAACACCCACTGCACGGGACTGTAGAGGAGCTGAGCAGCTCTTTCAGTGACAGACTGAGTGTGAGAAGGAGTAGGTCCTTTATCCCCACTGCTGTCAGACTGTGCAACACTACTGTAAAGTAACATGTGCAATAACCCCCCTTTGCAAAAATATGTGCAGTAATCTCTATATCTACATCACTTTATCAACCACTTGCACTATGACTGTAAACCTGCACTGCTAATACTGACATTTTTTTTTATTATAGTCTGTTCATTTTATTTTTTACTGTTTAGACTTTTTGCCCAGTTAAAGTTCTTTGGTAGTCATTGTATATAAGATACCTGTATTTACTATTTAATTGTTTGCACATTTCCTGTCTATTCTGCACACCCTGAGTGTGAGCTGAATGTAATTTCTCCATTGTGAGATCAATAAAGGTTATCTTATCTTATCTTATCTTATCTTAAGAATCATGGGATCAGTGATGCCAGTAACTAATTACTTAGTAACTGATTACTGTAATCTGATTACTTTTTTCAGTAACTATAATCTAACACGTTACTATTTCCAAAACAAGTAATCAGATTTAAGTTACTTCTCCAAATCACTGTTTTGTCATTTTCCTTTGGAAAAAGCTTTGTTGATGTTACTGTTAAATGCACTTCCAATAAATTGAATGTTGGTAAAAGGGTTTTGTCATTAGTGTGTTGTGACGGTGGAGATGTTGTCGACCGTAGGTGAATGTAACTAATAAAGTGATCAGTAAAGTAACTAAATTACTTTTCAGAGGATAATCAGTAATACAGTATATTACTTTTTCAAGTAATCTGTCACAAAACTCATGGGATTGGCAGCAATTGTTCACATTTGGACACCACAGTGTGTTGTGGTGTGATGTATTTACCATTAGTGACTCAGCAGCTAACAGAGTTGTTTCACGTTTTTTTCCCCTTCACTCTTTATACTGCTTTTAGCTAATGTATGTCTATGGACAAACATGGCGGATCTCCACGGTTACAGTAGATTGTCCCGTACTCTATATGTAATACATTAACTTCTCTGCCCCTGTAGACATCTGTGTACCCATCTCTGAGAGTGTGCTTTCACACCACATCTTACCATTGGATGAGCACAACAAGCTGTCCCATAAAGACCACAGGTGGAGGAAGAATGGCAAAGCACACAGCAAACTTAAAGGTAAGGACTGGTTCTGTACACAGTGTCAGTGTCTGGATCACTATTATCAATGTGTCTCTAAGCCTAAAGGACAGCTCTGAAAGCCCAGCACTAACCACCAGCTGCTTGTGACTCAAAACCAGCCACACACTTGGGCATTGTGTTAAACATAGGAGGAAACCACAGAATGTACTGTAGCTTTGGTGTTATTATGGTGAATAACCCAGGGAGCCTCAGCTTGGTGTTTATGTCACCTGATTTAAGTTTATGGCAAGGCCTAATTATAAAGTCACCTTGCATACAGTGACCTGATAACTCTCAGTTGTACCTTTACTGAAGTGGCCATGAAAATAAATGTCACATTTACTGAACGGTCAAGCAGTTCGTCCATCAAATTCACCTGCAGCCACATAAGTTGCAAATCACAGAAATGTATATATCATATCTATCATTTATATGATTAAGAGTAGACTATGGACTGTTTACATTGCACAATCTCATCATCATAACCCTGCAGTGATTTTGCAGTTCAAGAACAGCATAATGGTTAAAATAATAAACAGTTAGGTTATTTGACATTGACAAACTACATTTTCTGTCCTGTGAAACGGCCACACACCATGCTCTATGATGTAATGATGTGATTAAAATCCTGCACAAACCGATGCAAATCGCAAACATAACAGTCTAATGAACAGTGGTTACATTCTTCAACTCTTCAAGTGCAAATATGAGTGTTGCTGCTCTTCTTAATTAAGGCGCTCTTCATGCTTGTGCAATTAACACTTGTGCCTCTTTATGGCAGCTCATGAGGGTGACCCCTGTCTGCGCTCGTCCGACTGCTCAGACGGATACTGCTGTGCGCGGCACTTCTGGACAAAGATCTGTAAACCAGTGCTGCGGCTGGGTGAGGTGTGCACCAAGCAGAGGAAGAAAGGCTCTCATGGCCTTGAGATCTTCCAACGCTGCGACTGCGCTAAAGGCCTCTCCTGTAAGGTGTGGAAGGATGCCACCTCCTCCTCCAAATCCCGCCTCCACATGTGCCAGAAGATCTGAGGAAGCTATTGTTTGCAGTCAAGCCTGACTGCTGTGTCAGGGAACACTTTCAAATATGCACAGGCAGTGGCTGCAAAGACAAACAGACTAACAAGAGACTGATCACGTCTTGTTAGTTAGAACGCGCTGAGAGAGACGGACGTTGAACTGTATTGGCAGAGGCTCTATCCTGCACCCCAGCACACCCTTAATGCTGCACAAATACAGTTGTTAATATGTTATATACTTGTATGACTTTCAGGGAAACATACATTTAGCAAGTAGATGCTGGGTCCTGTATAGGGCTTTACTTTAGAAGTGGAAACTGAACATGCCAAAACATGTAAATATTTACAAGAATAATCTTATGAAGAAGCCATGTTATTTATGCATGTCTGTGTAAATGATCAGACAGAATATGTGCTCAGATCATCTTTTATGCATTCACATGATTATTCAAGAGTTGTTAAGTCTGTCAAATCTTTAGACTCGTGTCCAGCACAGAATACAGAACAGCCAAAGACGATGAAACATTATTGTGAATTAAAGCACTAACATTTCGCCACAAAAGTCCAGTTAAAATACATATACACACGTATGTTGCTCTGCACAAATGAAATCTGTCTGATCTGTGACGCTGTTGTCTTGTGCTGTGAGGATGAATGTGATGCACTCCTGCACACTTTGACAGCAGGCCACTGAAAACTGTTTCCCAAATCACTAAAACAGGACTCAAGGTTACAGTTGAAACAGGAATGCAGTTTTCCACTTCTGTGGCCCATTTGAGATGTGATGGGATTTGTCGAAATGGCAAAGGTTCTTCAGAAATGTGTTTTTGTCAACATTTTTTAAGACAGCACACGCCTGTTTATTCTAAAGCCCTCGTCTTGTAAATTCCTGCTGTTTTTTGTGTTTTCCACTCATTTAGCAAATCCAAATATCAACACATCACATCTGTCTGTGATATCATGTATCCAGTAAAATACCAATAAGCTTTTGTATTGTAAATAAATGGACCAATGTATTTATGTCACTGTATATCATGTACATATGATAAAGTATAAATCCTACTTATTAGAGAGATATAGATGTTTAATGAGGAGGTAGTTGACATGACCAAACAATTGAGGTAGCAGCAGAGTCACGGACGGAGACACGGTGCCACGTCATAAACGGAGTGAAGACTGAGCACTATTCAGTACTGAGTGAATATTGCGTGACTTTGTGTATTTTGAATCACGAATGAAAAAGAATAAAAGAATGTATTTTGTATCATTTTTTGCGCACTTTTATTTACATCCATACCATGACTGGACATGAATCCAATTTAAAGAAATGAGGGGCAGTGGTGCTGTAGAGAAGGTCAGTGCAGTGAGGAGGGCTTTGTAAGTAATGTGCGGGGGTGACTGTGTGGTTGTCGATGGAAAGAGTAAAGTCCTATGAGGAGGAGGGATTTGGAATCAGTGGTCATGATTTATTGCAGTTGAGTTTTAAATAGTTTCATCCTTGTCTTTGCACAGTGAAAGTAAACTACACCATGTGAACATAATGTAAGTTTGTAAATTCAAGTGTCCCAGAACATAATGTTGCCATCTGTCAGGAGTAAGAGCAATGGTCACTTGGGATAAGTTCATAGCTACATCTAGCAGGATGTATTAGCCTATTGCTCATGTTTTCATTGGATGGGAGAAGCCAGAGCAGACACCCAAACTCTGAGATTTCCACTGGTTCCACTCTTTGTTTCTTAGGCCCGAGCCTGGTCCTGGCAAGGGACTTTTGTTCTCCCCTAGTTCCTTGCTATTATTTTTATTCCGCCTCTTAAATCGCATTTCTAAGTGCCTTCCCGTGCATGATAACTCTCAGAAATTGGCACAGATCAGAATGGCGAAAATTGTGTGCCAGTGGGCAACATGCACACGCCCCAAACAGAATGGCTTGTCAGTGCCCCCTGGATGTCCACCCTTATGCATTTTGGGACAATTCTGTTTGGCACGGTGATAGAGCACATGGAGACGGTCATAAAACATAATTATGGCTCCATATCGGATTGAAATCCTGGAGATGATTTCGCTCACGGGGTGTTTTAATGTAATAGCTTTTCAGCAGAGTAAGCTCACACTTAAGCTCAATAGCACCTAGAGACATGGGGCTACAAAAACAAGCCAGCTTTTACATTCATGAAACTCCTCAGGTACATGGTTTTGACCCAATGAACAACGTTGTCCACGGGTTATATTCCTCTATTCGTACGTCCCCAGACCACCTTCTGTCTGGTACGGCCTGCACATGACCTCTTTCAACCGGCATACTACTGTATATATACTTTGACGATGTATTGGAATTTTGAGGTGCCAGGTTTATCACATTTTTTCCTTCAATTTTATGTAGCTGCAATCCGATATCGCTGAGGGAATGAGCGCATGAGCACATCATGCTTCTGCGGATCAGTAGTGGAACCCGGTATGCATCCTTCTGAAAGGGACCACGGCCACTGTCCAGTTTAAGAGCGGATCACGGTCAATTTTGCTGACTGGGTCATTACCAAAAAATTGGCATTTTCTGGCCCAAAAGATTTAAAAAGGGAAGTGCAATATTTTTACATAAAAATGACCAGAAGATGTTCAATACTCTCTTAGCATTACCAGTTATAAGGGACAACTTGGATGTTCTATACAGAGTTCAAAAATGTTCAAATTAAGTCTTTTTCTCCCCCTACATGTTCCAACAATGTCCTAATGTGTAGAATGAGCCCAGACCTATTCACCACGACTGCCTCTAAAATCCTGCAATGTGTTAATTCCGTCCGAAGTGCCATCATGCACGACCTTAGAAGCTGCAGTTACGGGTTAGACCTGGGGTGGCAGTAGTGAGTATAAAAATGACCAACTTGCATCCAATGGCCGCTGGCTGCTCTGCTTTACGACCGCAATACTGGAGGCCGCCATTGCTCCGCCATTGCTGTAGTACCTCCATATAGCCGCTAGTCTCCCATTGAAAAGCATTGGACTTTAGACACGTTAAAAACAACTTTAACGCCTGGTTTGTAATTTTTAAACAAATTCTACGGCTACATATTCCTCCTGAGATAACGCTGGGTTAGTCACAATTTCAAGAAACCAGGCTGGTTTTCGAAAGAAACATTTTTGAAATCTCTTACTAATGAGGGTCGAACTGTTAGCATTGGAGCTGCACGAGCTACACGTCACGCAAGGGCCGAGTCTACAGTGAAGATCCCGCCCTTATGCCCTTATTAGGAACATGCTTCGTCAGAGCTGGGGAGGAGGAGTCTGTAAATCCGCCATGATTTCCCCCTCGAACGTGGTCATTATGGTAAACGGGGAGGAGTGAGGAGGAGTAGTCTATTTTAACGGTCTATGCTTGCATCTGATCCCTTTAAGATTTTTATTCATTGGTGTTATGACTGTTTTAATGACAACATATGGCAAAAAGGTAACAAAAGAATGTGTTAAATGTTTCACATTTTGCATTTAGGAAATTAAACAATAGCTATTTTGTCCAAGAACAATATTTTATTAAAATAAGGGAGAATCATTAAATTAAGCTCAGTATTTTTGTAACACCAATGACAAAAGTGTAACATCAGTGACTTCGCATCAGATGCCTCCATTCATTTAATGTGAGGCTGTAACACCAGTGACCGTAACACCAATAATGAATTTTAATCAATTGTTCCTTTTTCTTCTTTGTCACTTCTAAATGAAGGTGGTGTATCACAGTAAAGTTGTATAGTTTTGCCTGTGAACCTGTTTATTTTCCAGAGAAATGTTACAAACTGATGCAAACAGCTGTAGCCCCAAAATGACCCACAGCATTAAATTACATTTAAAGTGACTTTTTTGCTCTTAGTCCTTCCTTATATTTCCCAGAATGAGGCTTTAAACTTGGCCCCATCAGACCAGAAACATATTTCTTCACATCTAATTTAATTTGACAAATCCTGGAAAGTGATGTTGATCACAAAACTGAGGGACAGGGATTTTTTCTTAATTATTTTAATTAACAGTTGTGACTTTGAATTTAAGATCTGCAGATTATTGAAGTCCATTCTCTGTTTGTTTGGAATTGGCAAGAAACATATGTCTAGATATCAAAAAGAGGAAGGGAAATGCGCTTCCTGGACATCCACAAAATGTAATAGGCTTTTAGGCTGAAACACGTTGGGGCTATATTTATTTAGACATGCCATAAAAATAAAGGCATTTTAACTTCACCAGAAAGCCTTGCTTTTTCTGTTTTTTGAATAAGTATAGATATATTTGAAATATTGCTTTTAACTGCACAAATTTGTGAAATTGGGGTCGGGGATATTTAATGATTATCAAATTACAGCACAAACCTGTCCCAACCTCCCACTCTGAAAATTTACATTTACCAAATTAGCTATGGGGCTGAACCAAATTGTGATCATAATTGTGCAGTTTTGAAATTTTATCCAACTTTGAATTTCTGGTGTAGGCTACTACTGCATATTCAGTTCCTAGGGGTGAACTGTACGTGATACGCAGGTATACGGCATACTGTATAACCACTGGCAAAGCAAAGATGTGTATCCTTTGTCACGTTTGCGTTTTTTCTCCATTTAGAGACCAGCACAAACTTTATAACATGAACAGATCAGAATCTCCTCATTTTTTCTCTCATGTACGACAGTGCGCGTGTCACTTTTCAAATATTAATAATGCCAAAACGCAACTTAACTACATGGCTAACCTCTGACAGCCTCCCTTGCTGAATCCAGACACGGGCAGAGGAAAACATAGACGAATCTCTGGCCTGTGACAGACAAAGAGACCTCCGCAAACTTTGTTGGGAGGGACGAGAGAAGTCGCAGAGACAGAGGAACCATCGCCAGGGCTCAGGCTTCAGGTGAAGCATGTTAAACTTGTGTCTGTCGCCAACTCGCTATTAACCTGCAAAAAAGATTTTTTTTTCAGTCAGATGCATATTTAAAAAAAAGACACAATATTCATCAAATTATTATATGAATTGTAATTGTCATTAAGTGGCGGGATCTCATGATGGCCCACCTGGGGTCGGCCCATTAGTCCGACGTCTCATTATTCCCAAAATGTCCCATTGAGTGGCACCCCTACCATTAGTCCGACATCTCTTTAGTCAGAAAAAAAGAAAAGAAAAAATGACTCATTGGTCCAAAGTCCCTTGCCTGCTCCAAATATGCTGAAGAGAAGAGAATAGCTCTTTCACATGACATTTATTTAACACTAGAACCGCTGCAGCTCGTTTGATTGTTTGTAATGTTCATTAATATTAGGCAAGGCAAGGCAAGGCGACTTTATTTATACTGCGCATTTCGTACACAAGGCAACTCAATGCGCCTTAGGGTTAGGGTGTTTATGGTCGGACCAACGGGCCGACTAATGGACTAAAGAGATGTCGGACTAATGGCACCTCTGCTCAATGGTAAATTTTCGGAATAATGTGACGTCGGACTAATGGGTTGTCGGACCAATGGCATGGCACCACCCACCCGACATATTGACCAGCAAAATTAAAAAGTCCAACAGTTACCAGGGTTGCAGGTCTCAGCAGCCAAACTGCCCAAAATCCGCAGACACAGGGTTGCCAGGAATTGGGCAGCTTTTTAAACTGTTCTAGTTTTTCTCAAATGACAAAATCTCAAATACAAAGCTCGGAGAGCTGCTTTTTCAATAACAGATGGAGACTGAGGATGTTTCTTATAATCGAAGGAGCACATAGGCTCTGTTAATTAGTATAAAACATTGCAAATATCAGCAGCGCCGTATGTTTCAGTACACTGTTTCTTGCTCCAGTTTTAGGAATTTTATATTTTCCAAATCATTTCAAACAAACGAAAGAGCAGAAGAAAACCGGTGTGCACGCCATCTTCCATCTCTTGGTGCGATGAACTCCTGCCTCTCGGTCCGTGAGTGGCACGATAGTGATCAAATCGGAAAATGATTGGCTGCGAGCAGCTGTCCAGACGGTTCATCTTTTGAACAGTAAGGAGGAGCCTCTGGCTGGCCAGTGACAGTGACAGTGACAGTGGGCCGGGGCGAGAGCGTAGCCAGGGCGATCGAGAGCAGGGACGGTCACATAGGAGGGAGTTGCATTCCGCCAAGAGGGCCTTTATTGCCGCTTGCGGTTTTAATTTCTTTTGCTTTTTTTTTTTTACAAATGATACAAAATGGTCAAGAGAAATCAATGCTGCACATACAAAAGCAGATCCTTATGACAAATGTTTAAAAAATGATTCTTCCCACAATAATCCAGCATGTTCCATTATCTTTTTTAGGATCTATAAAGCTCATATAGAGTACAGCATGGCGCCAGTTTCTCAGGATAAGCACTTATCACAGCCTGTATTTGACTAAACCATCTGGAACCATTATGAAATGACCAGCAAAGATAAGACATCCTCTGTCTTTACGACGACGTTTAAAAGTCTGGCCTTCGGACATCTGTTCAGTCTAACTTTTAACTAAAAAGTTTTTATTTAGACATTGTTTATGTCTACAATGTTCAACAGATGTTACATACTATATCTTTATTATTTTAATAAAGTAAATTCCTAATGCTCCCTGCAGATTCTGCTCTTATCATTTCTCCTCAGTTATGTTTCCAATCCACATCATGGACTTTTTATTGGAGCCAAGCGGTGCACTAAATCATTTCTCACACTTTGTGACAGTGAAAAACAGAACTCTCTTTTTTAAACACTAAAAGCACATTTTGCTCTTTTGTTTTTAGCCAAGCCAGTGCCCATTAGCAAAGGAAGAATGTAGCTGGACGCTTTTATTCCCGTCAACGAATTCAACGCATGCTTACTTTTATTCGGTTAGTTGCTATAGTCACAGCAGTGAAATAAATATTTAAAATCCTAAAAATACATATTTTTTCCCTTATTGTTTTAGATGGATTGGAGAAAATGTTTAGAAATGTATACTGTAGCTTTTTTAATGAACAACGAAAGTACGTTTTATGTTACCTGTATTTGGGATTGCTCTAATTTATTTGTCTTTTGTATCAGTGTGAAGTGGAAATGCCTCATGGAGCACCTCCGCAGCGACAGGCCACACACAGTCTCTGTCTCCAAACTGACTCTTAATGAGAGAGTGAGTGTCATTGGCGCGGCACTTTCCAGCTCGAGTCAGCACAAAACACCAGGGAAACAGCCCTGGCTGGCTGTTACGCTGCCAGCAAAATAAATACGCAAATGTATTCCGTAAAACTCTTTGATTTTAAGCCCGTGTTGGCACCGTGTAAATTATAAAACGTAATTTGGGGTTTCCATGGCTCATATCATTCACAGTTGAAGAGTAGGAAAGTCTGGAGGAGAAAGCAGAGAAGGCGTAGACATTGATTCACAGTCTGCGACTCTGATGTGTGATGTGAAGGCCACTTAATCACCTTTGCAGTCATCTTCAAAGGAAGGACAGCACTTTATTATTCTGGGAATTAAAAAAAAAAAGTCTTCTTTAAAATATACTCTCAATACAAATATATGCTGATGATTTGGCAATGTCAAGTACTGTGCGACATCTTTTTTTAATCCCACCAGATTGTAGAGAATTGGACATTGTTGGAGAGAATACTATGAAATTGTAGGCTTCACTTACAGAGTACTTAGGAACCAGGCTCACCGCTGCTCGTGAACAAGACGTGAACGCAAATAAGCAAATCTGATTGCACGTGATCGTTTTGATTTTTCGGATACCGCCAACGGGCGGGAGTCCAGACTGATTCCCCGCTGTATAAAAAAATATAGAGGGGAATCATGCTGGTCTCACCAGGCTACAGAATACAGAGTACATGCCTTGAACTGTAATTTATTACCTACTCCGTTACTTTGTCCAATCGGTATTGTATTATTAATACTTATATTGATGTTCATTAAATGTATGTATAAATGTGTTGTATGTTAAAAAACATATAGGCTACACTTGTTGGAACACCTCTTATGGCCCACAGTGGTGGTGCGCAGAGTCGGCTCAGGAGTAACCCCACATCTGAGCTACACAATTTCTTTGTACAACTGTATAATGACAAATAAAGCCCTTATTAACTTACTTATTTACTTACTTATTTACTTACTTAAGAACACACAAAAAACACTTTGCTAATGCACCAGGAACACAGCATATCACATGACTTATGGTGCACTTGTGCTTTGTAAGCGTGACCTGTGGAGTTTTGAATCTTTATTTGTATTTTGGGAGGAGAATGATTATTGTAAGTGAAGCACTACAAAGCTAAACCATTCCTTGCTTGTTTGGATATTTTCTTTAAATATTAAGTAAGTAAGTAAGTTATTTGTCATTGTACAACCGTACAACATAAGTGTTCAGGTGTTAGTCCTGAGCTGCTGCGACTGAGCCGCGCTGCCACTGTGGGTCAACCTGACCAACATGTTTGTGGAGGTGGAGGAAACCATTGCACCCGGTTCAGAGCGTGGTCTCCTGCACTGGCTGGCTCCTCCTTCTTCCTCTTCCTCCTGCGCAGCTCCCTCTTTCAGCATCTTCTGGGAAGAGCTTAGCAGTTCATCTGTTTTATTCTCCAGTGAACGGCCATTAGCCAGAACAATAGAAGGCACGTGTGGCTTAGCTGTGAGTCTCGCCCAGATACCTCCTCCTTTGTCCCTTTTTTGTTTCCTGTAGCTCCTCTTGTGACACTGTGCTGCAGGTGTAGGGGGCTCTTGGTGACTCTTCAGTGTCTCAGAAGAAGACATTATTGTGTAGGTATCAAACGGGATTATCTGATAAACTATCTGTTTACTTTTAAAAAGCTGCTTTCTTCAGGACCATTATGAACTCTTTGCAGTAAAAAAAAAATCCACCGATCCCCACAAAAATATGGCAAAGACAAACAAATGTATCCAGTAAACAATGTGGAAGACAGAAACCACAAATGCAGTTCACATTTGAATGGGATGCTTCTTGAAATGTCGGCTGTCTACGTTTAGTAGGCTGGGATGATTTAGTGAAGCTTGTAGTTATAAAATGAAGCATATCAATGCTGAGGTGCTCAAAAGCAGATTTATGATGCTGAAATTATACCTGATATGTCAACTTTAAAATAGATGTAGTATATATCATTGGGAAACCAATACTTCATAGAGATTACATGCTAAGTGTAATCAATGGAATGGAAATAAAAAGTCTGTGGGAAGGCAGACTGTGTGACTATGATGTTGTGACAGTAGTGTCCAAAACAACATGCAACACTAGACACATCAAAGTGCTTATATCGTGCAAGGCCAGAATCCAAATGACTGAGCAGGTCATGTGGAACACTATGACATTTATAAGTTTGCATGTGGCACAAAAATATGTTTACAACAGCTAGGCCAGCATTCTAACCAGGACATGGACACGAACCGTATGTCTGTAACAAGGGAATTATCCTTTGCCACATTTGAAGCTCAGATTGGGTGTGAAATCTTCAAACAAATGCTCACGGCTGTGGGAATGGACACTACTTTAAAACAAGTGTGAAGAAGGATGAGTGGACATGCGCCAGAGCGTTTTGTCTGTACACTTCTGTGGAAAGCTCTCAGACAGATGCCTGATGCAGACATTATGCAGAACATCCAAATAATAGCTCCAATTACTTCATGCACAAGCTATGAATCAGACAACATGTGCTTAAATGATTTGTGCTTCCCAAGGCCTCACATCTGCAACGCAGCTTCTATAGATGACCTCTGCTTATACGTGCTAGAAAGTAGGACCACTGTTTAAACGCTTCACTTTGTTTATTGCCATCTACTCTCTCCATTCCAGTGCCACTCTGGTCACATAGCACTGTTCGACATGAGGGATTGGCCACACACACACACACATATAGTATGTATCTATTTTATTTGACTCATTACAAACTGAAAATGATTACAATCACATGTTTTCACCTGGTAAATTCTGATTTTCATGACATACTTTTGGTCTGTACTGTCAGACTTGGTCAAATTTTGAACATGTGTTTGGCTACTTACAGTATGGTGTGGACTGTGCCAGGCTTTGGGAGTGTAAGAATTTATGCAAACCCTGAAGACCAGCTTTTTTCCAGATATATGTTTTTTTTGTTTTTTTAAAGATAGGGCATGAGGATCACAATCCGGCCAACCGTGGGGCGAGAATGACTATTTTGTTTACTCTCTTGCATTCGACATGAACTGAAAAGGCAACAGTGTCAGGCATTTTTGATTTAGTAACAACAAAATGAGGATTCTTCCGCGAGCTGACGCCTGTTGTTATTTAGTAATCACGGCTAATTTCCTTGCCAAACAGATGTTTATGTGTGACCGATTGGGTTCCTGTTACATTTCGCAATAACGTTGGACAGACTTTATGAGCAAACTGCAAAAGAGATGCAATTATTAAGAGTCAGACTGAGGTCAGCGTAAACCGCATAGTGCACACGGCATGTGCGATGAAGCTGTACATGCGGCGTCTATTAGGCAAGTGTCTACACTTTACAAAGCTCTTGTTCCCTGTTGTATTCGACGGACATTAAGTGAAAGTGTACACAATACATACACAATTGTTCTGACCATGAAGCCAAGTCATGTGAGCACCCAGGGAAAGTGAGAGCCGTTTTTGCTAACTCTATAACTGCGTAAAGACCTGCTGGACATATTGCTGGACCTTTTTGACCATTGTATTAAAAAACTTTTACCTGATGTATAGAACAAACAACAGAATGTAAATGATCTAAGGTTGGTCCAACTCTTGCACACAGCAGCCAGGTTTATTTTGGTTCAAGTCAGGTTTAAATGTGTGTGGTTAACAATAATGCAATGACTAATGACACAGACTATAAATACATGATAGTCACTTTCTCAAAAGACTATAGCCAGAAGAACATAAAGAAAATACACTAAGATGTCTTTTATTAAATGTACTATTTACAGATAAAAACATATATCCTTATACTTTACAATGGTATTTCTTAGGCTTGATTATTTGATTATCATGCATTTAAAACACTTGATACATGGGTTAAAAGGCATTACGAAAGGAGACTGCTGCAAATACATAAGGATGAAAATGAATATGAAAATTCATCTTTGAATCAAAGATGAGCGCACGAAACGGCTCAGAGGTCGCCGAACGCTCTCGCTATAGCGCTCCATGTGATTGTGTTTAGCGTGGAATGCAGGATATGCCATGTAAGATTCACAGCGCCGCTTTGATCAGCGCTCGCACTGATTTACAAGGCCCGGATTGAAGATATATGCGCTCTTTTATTGGAGGGAGTAAGTTCTAGTTCAAAGGGAGTGCTGTGCGTGTATAGGTGAAGGCTGTGCTGACTTCACGGCAGATATGTCAGAAATGCTCAGGCAGAGGAGAAGGGAATGTGTGTGGCAGACCTTAAATCCCAGCGTGTCGAGTGTGTGGTTCCTGTCACTTGTGTGAAATAACACGAAGCGAACACACTGGGAGGTCCACATCACAAGTCTATTCCTAGACTGCGTTTGGCATTGCGGGTCAGAGACATTTATATGTCCATGTACTGCATAAATCAGATGACGGCTATGGCACTAAATCGGCCCCTGGAGACTTGTAAGGATTATGATCTGATATTTATACAGTTACAGAAGTAAAACATCGAAATTAAAAAAAAAGAACGTGTGGCTAGTAAGCTAAAAGTCTAAGAAAGATCTACCTGCTATTCAATTCTACTGCAGCAATATTCAGAGTTGCTGAACTGAAATAGTCACACTTAGAAGGTTTGAGTGCCCTTTTATTGCAACCAGCCACAGATAAGGATAGCGAGAAGGCAATGATGGCAAACTGTCCAATGCACGGTATCCATGTCAATGATTCAATGATTTTTGAATTGACCAAATCTCGCACAATTTATCTCCATCAGATGGCGTTGGTGCAGATAAGAGCTCCTGCACTCCTGCCACAATCACAGCGGGAGATCCATTTGTCAAACAGGTAAACCTGATCCCCGCCGCCTTTGTGCGCTTTTCAACGGGGCCCCAAACGGTGACACTGCCCCTCCTAGTCCCGTGGGACACACCCTCAGCCCCCACCCCATCCGCTGCTCACTGTCATCCCTCATCTTTAAAAGGAGGCTTTGTCACAATGTCTCGCTTTGGCAGTTTAACTTGATAGTTACTATTGAGTGCTTGTGGGTGGCAGAGGGTACAATTTCCTCCTTCCTGGATAATAAACTCCAATAATTGCTGGAACCTTCCCATGGAGAGTCCAGGGGCGTATTTCCTGTCTCACTTCCCTTCTGGATGTGATCTCTTGATGCTGTCAATCTATCTTCCTCTTATTCCAAACACTATACCATCAAACTTTGCTTACTCTGGGTGTTTTTTTTTGGAATATATCGACTGTAATGCCATAGAGGTCTCTGTCAGCAATCGCTAAAATCAACCCAACGCACACTGTGTTCCTTTCCATCCGAGACGTGCTGAACATCTGCCGCCTCACTCACCTAATTGAGCGCAGTGTTGACAATACGTTTCAGACCCCTCTGTGAAGCCGTAACGGAGGCTCCCCTCAGGCCATCTTCATTTTATAAATAGTGTGCGACAGATGGTTTCTTCATTTGTAGAGCTCTTCTGTATCGGAAGAGCGGCTCACACAGCGGCAGTTTGTTATGCAAGCGCTGACAATATTTGTAAGAAACGACAAGTGAAGTATGAAAATGTTAACGGGTGATATTGCAGGGTGAGTCTTGGATATTCGAATGCATCTGTAAGAAGAGCTCAAAGAAATCACTTTTAAGGATCCCCATGAGGTGAACCCGAAAAATCCAAGACATTCATGTTCAAACAAAGACAACTGTAAGATGAGAACAACCTGAGAGGCCTTGGTTTTCTCCAACACTGAAATGTGTTCACTTTAAGACCATGTCATTTTAGAAACACTTTTTAACAAGATGCCCAGCTTAATAATAGACATAGAGTAATGTACATAACTTGGAAATGAAGATGGAGCAAATGAACATGATATTGTTATCTTGGGCTACTAGTTATTAACTCTTATTACAACAACCTATCCTGTCTCATCGTAGATCTATTGTCTCTATAAAACCTGCCAACCCTGCAGTTTAGACCTCAACAAACACGTTCTCATTTTTGTATTAGTTCACTTTTTAGTCCTCTCTTAAATGTTAATGTTCCTGTGTTTAAAATGTGCCCTGTGGACTGGACATTGCTAACACTTATTTAAAATTGCAATTCGGTGTTTTCCTAAAATCATGCATCTCTTGTTACAGTATATTCAGTAATTTAATTGTGTGTTGAAAGATGATAAAAGTTTTAATTGAGAGCCTGGTATTTAATTTTAGTTTTGCCTGATTCCTGCTTGCAGTGTGTTTAAGTTAGACTTATACATGTGCCAAGATTAACATGTACTATATGCACAGGACATAAAGCACAAATACCTCTGGAATGAGATCTTTTAAGTTACACAGAAACCCCCACACCTGCGCCTGATCATGTGTACAGCTCAGGAAGTGGCTGATGTTAATGAACAAGTGAAATGCGGCCAATATTAAATTCTCCTCCCTTTACTTGAATTGGCCACCCAGATGTTAATATGTGCAAGGTTTGGGATCAATTTGAAAAGTACAACTTTAATGATTTGCATCTTGTGTTGCACTTAAATGTGTTTGTAAGAGGAGGTGTTTGTCATTATGACTGCAAAAAAAAAAGGAAAAAAAAGAAGAAAAAAAGAAAAAACATGACATTACATTGAAAGGTAAGAAACGTTTTGCAAGGAAGTTTTAGAATATCAAAGAAAGGGCTTCATATGTTGTCATTCTGTATTTGATTACACAACATTTCAAAGATTGATGCATCTTGTCTAAATCAAGGCCTTTGCGACTGTTTGTCAGTTTTGGATGTTTGTTTAAATTTTCATTGTGGGGCATCAGAGTGTAGCGTACAGGTCTCAACGGTGACATAGTGGCCTCTCCGGTTCAATTTTTGTGCCGGATGGAGCCTGTGTGGAGCTTGTGTATTCCCTATGATTCTTTTTCACTGGGTATTTTCAATACAAAAAAAATAAGCAAAGAAGAAAAATAGTGTTGAAACTAGTGTTGATTTTGGTTATATCTGTGATTATAGCTTACTATGTAAAGGTACTGAGTAGGTAGTAAGGTTAAGGTGTACTTTATGACCCCGTAGGGAAATGTGTCCTCTGCATTTGACCCATCCTTGATGCCGCTGGGGCGACTCATAAGGAGCGGTGGGCGACCGCAGTGCAGCCGCAGACCCATCTCCAGATGTGGAGCCAGGTTGATGGTCAGTATCACCTGGCTGGAGGATAAACCTATTGTACTTGTTTTCAGAGGTAGGGGAAACCGGAGTACCCGGAGGAAAACTACACAGACATGGGGAGAACATGCAAACTCCACCAAGAAAGGCCCCGCAGCTAACCGCTGTGCCACCGTGCCACAGCAGAATAGTAAAGTAAAACATTACATTAAATAATGTGATGTTTTACTTTACAAAAAGGAACCCGAGTGCCTGGAACATTCCTGGAGACGTGAGTGAGGCAAGAGACAGCAATTGACTTATTATGCCAATGGTCTTTGATAAAGGTCCATTCTTTTAGTTTTTTTCATGGTATATTGTAGATTAAATCTCTGGATGTCAAATTTCCTTTAAAGTTCCAGTCTCTTATTGACTCAGATAATATGTAGTATATTATGTTGAACATGGGAGACAACAGAACCTAAACTACTGAGAGTTGTTTTCTTCAGAGTGGTTCTGTTCTATGTTTATGATCCAGGCAGGCATCAAAGTGTGTCTATATCTGGTATGTCATGGAAAAACCCATCCATGCTGGTGCTTTTTTTCTGCTCATGTAGATAAAGCCTGCGTTTTTTCACTTATTTTCTGTGTCCACTTGATGTCCCTGCCTCCATAAGGTGCACACACACACCACACACTCACTCACACACACACCACACAGGGGCCACTGGGACCTTGGCCGTGAAAGAACGACCTGGAAATCTCCTTGTTTCACATGACAGCTGTTCGGAAGTGGAGCTGCCAGCCCGCCTCATTATGCTTCCCAAGCTTCATTCACTAAAACACAGAGAGAAGGTTGAGGTATGGCCCCACCCATCCCTCCCCCCCCCACACCAGGGACTCCTCTGACATCATGTCTCTGTCACCCAGCAGACGCCATTGTTGCCTGTGACTGGCCACAGCTCGTCCCGCCCTCCACTCTTCCGCTCCCTCATAGTGCTTCTCCTTTTTGTTTTGTTTTCAGCAACAACAAAGGGACGCCACAGTCAAGGCTGGAGACATCCTTCCTCTCTCTGGTCATTTATAAAGACAGCTCCCCCTCCCAGCCCCACTGCTCTGGAATAGACACAAACAGAGCCCCGGCCGTGCCCACAGCTTTACTCTGCTCTTTAATTTTCCATTCGGGACAGTCGTGTGTGTACACTGAAGAGACACGCATCTGTCTCAATCACACATCACCTCTCAGTGACTGGTTTAGTGCATGTGCCTAAGCCTAGAAATTAGGAAATTAATTACTGAAAATGTAATACAGAAACAAACATAGAAAAAAAAGTAGCAGTGCTTCTTTGTATGTTCTTTTTTGACAATGGCATATTTGCGTACAGTTTCTTTGCTTGCGAGGCAGAGCCATTTACCATTTTAAGCCTTATTAAATCCTTTCTGTCATCCTTTTCATGTATCTGTGCTTGGGACCTGCTTTTGACTCCATGTTGGGGTGTAGAACCTCTCACCTTCCACACCAGATGACCCTGCAGCAAATGTATACATGACACTGTATAGTAGTTGACATACATTATCAAATGTATCTTTGAAATAACCTTTTCATAGACACACAAGCTAAAGCAGGGATTCCTGACAGGATTCAGTCTGGACCACAGAACTCCACTCCTACTATATGATCGGCACCACTCCACACTTTTATTGGTCTTCCAGGCCTTTTTTTTTAATACTCTTTATCCTCCTTTTGTTCTCTATCTGTCTGGATGATCTTTATGTATCATCCGAGGTCATGGCACTTGTCAAAGGTGGTGATTTATAAAATGCTGCGCGCTGTAGGGGTCTGTTTGAACTTGGACAATAAGCCCTTGGGTGCACGAGAGATAGACAGCGAAGAAGCTAAAAAGTTAGAAGTGGACATTGTTGCTGTCACATATTGTTTGAATCATCCTCGCAGTGGGATCGCTGTAATAGTCTTGGCCAGGCACTCTCTCACTTGATTGGCCTGTCTGTTATATACATGCACATATGGGCTTATAAAACCGAGAGGCTGAAGAAAGAAACTGTATGTTTTGGACGGCAAAGTACTTGTGCTCTTGCTTGCACGTTCTCTTTGGTATTAAACTACTTTATTTGTCTTTTTACATACAAATTGTAGAGTTCAAATGCGGTGTTACTGATGAATTACTACACTGTAAAATGTAAAATTTGTTTCAACTCAAAAAACTAATTCCAAGAGCTGCCAAGAAATTTATGTGTAACCAATAACCATTTTACAATCTAGTCGATTTGAAATTTGAGATTCACCTCTTTCGTTCAATTGTATTCTTAGGTTGACATAACTGTTTCCAGTTGTCTGAAGTGAAAAACTTAGGTTGACACAACTGATTTAATTTGTAACTGACGTTTTTAACTTCAGACAACTGGAAACAGTTATGTCAACCTAAGAATACAATTGAACGAAAGAGGTGAATCTCACATTTCAAATCGACTAGATTGTAAAATGGTTATTGGTTACACATAAAATTTCTTGGCAGCCCTTGGAATGAGTTTTTTGAGTTGAAACAAATTTTACATTTTACAGTGTATGAGCACCATCACTGTGGGCTTTTAGTTTAGGGAAAGCCGTACAATGAGAAAATCAAGACAGGCAACCCTGAACCTCTGAGCGGTCAGGTGAGCATCTTCACCACTGTGTCGCCCCAAAATGTCGCCAAGTTTGTGCCATTATCTGAGGTCGACATTTATGCTGATGTTAAAACTCTGAAATCGTGTTATTCATGGAGAGTCTTCAACCACAACTCCTTCAAGAGCGATATATTCATGGGTAAAGGGTCTGTTGGAGACGTGATGGAGCAGAAATGGCAGCCCGTTTACACAGCGCGGCCAAGCATGAGGTGTGTGAGCGATGTGGGTCCGGTGATTCAGCTGGTCCTTTATTAGAAACCGTATCCTCATTTGTCATGACAAATTCGCAGCTTTGTTTCCCCATTACACTTCATGGATTAAGGCAGGACGTACGTTTATGGAACCCAAAAAAGTGAATATCCATGACAACACCGAACACACAATCTGGCCGACAAGATGACCTGACGTCCCACTCTGCCACCCTTTAGACTCTTTCACTTGCCTCAGTTGTTGTGTTTGGAGGGAGCTGCAAGGTGCCGTGAGTGCGTGGGTCTTTCGGAGTAACTCTAGCCACACTGAAGATCGCCGAGGGACTCGTCACTGTGGTGGATCTGGCTCTTGATCGCTGCCAAGTCCGTCACTGCAACACTGTGAGTCTGCAGAGGCACAGCAGGCATATAAGCATGTAGCATATACTCATTTGTGCCGTAGTCATACAAAAAAAGAAAAATGGTCAGAAAGCTAAAAACAGAATAAATTGCTTTTTGTTTTTGGTGCCAGGATACATCTTGAAGGAAGTTCCCTTGAATCATCTCCTATTATTACCACATATACTTTTAATTTAGGAGTTAATGAGAAACTCAATCATGCAGAGTTTGGTACACCATGTTCTTATCAGTGTTTGTATCTCTACAAAACTCAACAATTAAAGTGGTTTCTAATGTCCATCAAGATGCAGCGCTTAAGTTGATTTATTGTCTCAGTAATGTAAATGTCCCAGCTCTTAAACCAGATGCGTGTAACCATAGCCTTTGTATGTTTGCTTTAACAGTTAGAAATTTGAATAAATGTCAGCTTTTATTATTGTTTTCCAAATGATTCACCCATTTTCCAAATAATTTGAATGGAAATGTAGAAATAAAATAAATCTTGAGCTGAAATATCCTCCAAAGCCATTAGACTCGGGTTATTTTTGCTCTTGGGCCAGGGGCAGGGGGAATTTCACTCTGGTCTACGGTGCATCCAAAGAGCCTTGTAAAAATAATGTGAGATAATGCCCTAATCAAAAGCATTGTTTTGAATTTGATTAAAAGACATGAGCGAGACCTTTGATGAATCAAACTGAATCTGGCAGTGGGTTTCAGAGAAAGCCAGGCCAGATGTCAAACTCTCCATGATTCAACCAGTGAGTAAGGCTCCGGTCAGAAGGTCTATACAGAGACTAAGATGAATGCGTGCTTTAACTAGATTGCTTCTTTCTTGGTTCCTCTTTAGGAGAAAGTAATATTAGGGTGTAAGTGGGAGGAATGGAGTTTCAGCAGAGCTTGAATTACCTGGCACTAGGCCTTGTCGAGGAAGCAACTAATAATTTCAACCTGCTGAAGCGCACTTGTATTGTTCCGAGTGTCTCGAGAAGGTGAGAGGCGATTGGTTTATGACATGGACAGTGGTTTGGCCGAAACAAACTGTTAGTAAAGAGCTCAGGGTAGAGAATTTGATGCTGCTCATGCAACTGCTGTCTTTTCCTTCTGCACACCTCCCGTGATGGATTTATTTGGGGCATGTTCACCCGGAGAGGCACTCCAGGGCAACAGTAGGCCCCAGAAAATCATCCCCAGAAAAAAAAATCAATAAAGACAATCCGTTCATTGAAACACATAGTATCTACTTCTTAACACATTGTTCACTTTAAGTTTTTCTACCTCAAAAGTTGGAAGAAACACAATTTAAACATGCAAAGACTTTTATGATTTAACCATGTGTTATAAATGCTAATATTCAACTTTTAAGTAACACATGTTTAAGGTAGCAGTTGGTGGCTACATGCAGCATCTTCAGATGTTGAGATGTTGTTGTTAATGGTCATAATCACCTGGCTGGCAGAATCACCTATTATGCATGTTTTTCGTTGATGGAAGAAAATAAAGTAACCGGAGGACACTTAGGAGAGAAACATGCAAACTCCATAAAAGAAAGGCCCACACCGCCCAAGGATCGATCCTGAGTTTGCTGTGACACAAACTTTGATGGTGCAATGTTAGCAAAACATTTTGCCCTAAATCTACACTTTATACACTAGTTTGTTGTCAGATTTGTACACTCCTGTTAGATGCACATATGGTTTTATATCTAATTTGTTTGCTTCCATTGGTTCTTGGTTTATTTTGGACTGCACCAGATGTGCCCCAGTCAGTTTGTGTTCACCATCTGACTAACCCAGGAGGTGCACCAGGATTCGCTTCTCAAATGTGAACATGGTCATACCACAACTTCTGATGATGAACTTCTGATGAACTTCTATGTTGATGACTTAAACGTAAAGGTAATTTCTTATTGTTGCGAGGCTTCTCGCAAGTGCTGACTGACACTTGGTGACCCTAAACATCCTCCTCTGGAGCCATGACCTCAGTCACCATTCTATCTTCTCCGGGTTCAGCCTCAAGCAAACTTTGACTCTTAACTCCAATTATTAGATCGGGTCTCCTCTCCATTGTGCCAAACCTTTGAATGAAGTTGTTTTGTGTTTGTGTTGAGAAATTATGGGTGTCCGGTCCACACAAGGGAGAAAAGAAATTACCTGGGATAGAAAATGGAGCGACCACAATGCACTCACAATACCCTCTGCTCCCTCTTTCTCTTAGGCATAGCTGCTGGTGCAACCTGAGCCGCTGTCTTTTTGAGCCATGTGTTTATCTAAGCATCTCCCTGGGACAGCCCGATGTGAGCCTTCAGTGGACATCTATTCAGTGTTCCACTATGAGAAAAATATAGGATTCCCATGCAGCCTATTCTTCTCACACACTATAGCAATAAGTGCCCTGTACACTCAGTACACTTCCGCATATTAGACACATTTGGTACACAGAGTAACAATGGAAGATAAAACGAGCACCTTGTTCCTTTGATCACATCCAAGCAAAATGTCAACGATTCTACGTATAGATGTAAAATGGTGACCCTGGCCTCCCTTTCGGCAGCATTTGTCATTAGTGTAATTACTGCATGGGGTTCAGGGCAGGAAGGTCCTGGATACATACATACAACAGTGAGAAAATAATAAATGCATGTGCAGCTCTTTTTAATGACAATGTCTAGAACAAGCTTCTGCATGGCTCTTTAGAATGGCTGCAGAGCAGTACGTGTATGTGCATTTCCTGTATTCCAGTTCCCATTGGGATTCAGCACATTGGACAGCTCAGCCCTTAACCATATCTCAGTCATAACAGCTCACGTTTGTTCACACATACAAGGCCTTGAAACAAATCATCTCCTTCTGAAAAGTTCCTTTAAAATTCTGAATGAACTACGAGTGATTTGAGGAACAACAGGTTACATAAACCTGTAGTGAAGTGTATTCAACATCAGGGAAATTGATTGACGATAATGTTCAGGCGGGAACCAGCCCCATTCATCGCAGTGACTTTTGTTTACTGCTGTTACTTGAGCTGGCGTCAGATAAAATCACAGAAAAGATGGCTCTGCGCTTTACCCAGAGATCGCTCCATCACTGCCTCGCTCTGGTATGGTTTACGCTGAGGGGCACATCAGCAGACTGCGGCTGCAGCACATCATGGTCAACCCCAAATTATACAGTTGCACGGCACTTTTTACTAGTGGGCTGCATTGTGAAATGAAAAACAGAGTCAGGACACGTGAACACAGTCCTACCATGAAAACAGGTCCATGAGGATGGTACTTGAACTAGCTTCTGCAATATTTTGTGAAATATCACGCTTAGTGTAGTGGTAATTATGCTTTCCTTTTAGTTTGCAAGTTCTATTGATCTGCCATGGGGCATATTGACAGTTATGTAGTTATTATACTACAACCACTCACTGCATGATGTTCACCACAGAATCACACATACACCCTGCTTGAACAGCAAGTAAAGATATAGGGAAGTGCATGGTTTAGGTGGAACAAGGATAAAACCTGTTGCTTACTTCTCCAGGTTACTACAGTATTCTAGTGATACATTTGACATAACTCAGCATATAATGGTTCTATTTTGTTTGATACACATTATTGTAGAGTCGATTGGAAACGCGAATAATAGTCTGTCCATAGTAGACGTTTTTTCAAATACAAAGCTTCAAATAGACAAAAATGCAACAATGTGAATTTGAGCATTAACCAGGATTAAGGAGATGGTCCACTCATTCTTTTGTCACTCTGCAGCAGACGCACAGTCAGGTATACAGAGTCAGTTAGCATATGTGTCCAATTGTTTATGAAGCTTTAGCACTCTGACTATTAGGAATGTGTCCTCTCAATGTTTCCACTGTCTGCAGCTCTGTTAGTGCAGAGATGAAAAGACAAGACCAGTGATTTATATTATTCAGGCCTGTGGAAAATCTCCCCTCCTTTTGTGGAAAATTCCCTCCCCCTGTATTTCCTCCCCTTTGCTCCTGCTTTGGCCCTCCTTCAGCCTCTACCTGGCTCCACCCAGAGTCTATAATTAGGTGAGCAGCCCACCTGTTCTGCCATTTTGTCCTGCCCAAGCCTCATGGTGGAGCCATCCAACTTCCAGGAGCAGCAGTGTGTGAATGAACATGAGTCCAATAATCCCCAAACTCTTTCCGACTTTATTGCTACCTTTAAAGCTATTGTGCATTTACCTGTCACTTATATTTATTGATTGGTTCTCCCTCTGTTCTTTCATAGACAAACCACTGATCTCCCTCATGGCCCACCATACCTCCACCCCAAGCCCATAACCCCCACTACTACTCCACCTCAATAAAATCACCTTTTAAACCTGAATCTGCTGGCTGTCTCATCCATTGCATTGGCACCTTCACCAGGAATCAGCATACATCGCAGGACTACAGTTACTTAGATTTCTCAACTCCACTTACTCTTGTGAATCACCTACTGCTTATTTTTACTTAAGGTCAGTGATGTCCTGTCAGTGTAGTTGGATGTGTGATTGTTTTGCAATAAAAACGTGATGCTATTTCTTTGTGTGATTGCATACACACAGTGACCGCATCAAAATCGCAGGGGTTCCCCGACACGCTGTGACCAAATAAACCACACTGAATAAAAGACGATCTTTATTACTAGTTTACTGATCAGAGAGGGGGGGGCACCAACGACCACATGTTGTTTGTCCCAAAAAACAACTGCACCACATGCAGTTCAAAGCGAGGCTTGACTTTGCAGCTTCCACTGCTATTTATTGGCACCCTTTCTGCTGCTCATGATGATGACATTATACTTTAGTTATACTGTTACAACCACCAATAATTGTACTTCATTTGTATGATCCATCAACTTCTTATTCAGCAATCTATGCTTCTGCAACCTCTTTCACGGTCTACTACGAACTCACGTCAGCTGTCTCAAATACTACTCAAGTACTTCTACAACTACACTAAACATCTCAACCTCAAAGCCCTTATGATCCCACGCACTCCTGTCTTCTCAGTGTGCTGCCTTCAGTGAAGAGACTGAGTCTTTGGGCCAGGTCCAGCCGATTGAAGAACAGCTTCATTCACATATTAGGGAACTGAACTCTCTCTTTCCTGACTTACTTTTGAAGAGTTACACAATTTAAATTTTCTGCATGTACAACTTGACACTGCTTCTAATTCTACATCTTCTGTAGCTGCTGTAGTTATGTGTGATGTTCAATCCACTTTGAGCAGTAAGCAGAAAATCAATGTACTGTAAGAAAAAACCCAAAACAAACCAAAAAAAAACACTACGCTGCTTGGTGCAGTACCACACAGATTTTCAAAACAAAGCTGGATTACATGGAGCCTTCCACATGTGGTAATAAATTGCACACATTGCCCACTTTCATCTGAGTTGGACCATGGCCTGATCTCAATTTTGTGAGTCAAAATACAACCACATTTAAACAGTCTTTCTTTGTCCAGCTCTCAATTTGTAAACCAAATCAGCGCGTTCACCAAATCTTGAGGTGTAAAGTTACGCTAGCGCAACACTTTTTGTCTGTCGAGTGCCATAACTATCTTGACAAGCCCGCCATAATGCTAAGCTAACTAACCTCATCTTCCACTCACCGCTGTCTCCGTGACTGTGATGGGTTTCTGTTGAGGACGTGGGGACACTGCAGCCCTTGTTTGCTTCCAATTACCATCCTCACCTCAAAATTTCCCCCAGGGGACTTTCCTCCGCCACTGTTTGAAGGGCAGTAATGCTAGCTCACCCTGAGTCATTAGTCCTTATGAAGAGCCTGTCTGTCCATTGTCTCGTGAAGCATGTGTGCATCTATAAGAGTATGGTCATCAGAAAACCAGACCACCTTCAGCCGCGGCCTTTATCATGACAAAGCCGAGTTATGGGGCAACAGGTAGATTAGCATCAGTCTTTTAAGCAGAAAGTAGGTGGTCCGGTCCCAGACAGGCTCTTCTAGTGTTGTGTTCTTGGGCAAGACACTTAACCTCTTAAAGGAATAGGGCACCTTTTTTCCATACTGAGATATGTTCTTACCTGAGCTTAGACGAGTTGATGCGTACCTGTCTGGTCTTTACGCGTGCGCACACGCAAAAGCTGTTGTTAGCATTTAGCTTCTCCTCCTCTCCTCTATGGACCCAAACGTGAAGTTAGAAGCGACCAAGCTCTTCTACGTTTTCCCTATTTAAATACAGTTATGTGAGTATGTACAGTAAAGTGAAGATATTACTGCGCGGACGTCGAAGTGCTCCTAAGGTATTATTACGCCTTACAATATAGTACCCCTTTTTATCTGCTTAGAAAATCGACATGTTCAATTTTGTGTACCGTAATTTCCGGCCTATACGAAAAGAGATGCACACATGCTACTCTTTTCCCCCGCTTTGAACACTGCGGCCAACATGATGGTACGGCCAATATAGAGCCGCTAACAGGCACTAGAGGCGTCTCTAGCAGTAAACGCAAAAGTGAGACAGGACTTCTAATCTGCTTTTGGCTGAGGAACGGTAGATGAGTAACTTTTAAAATGATGAAGGCTCACTTCAGCCTAAATGTCGAAGGGCTTTGCTCGCCCCATCGCACACCTAAACGCCTTGACGTGTGGCAAAAGAGCCGCACAGAGGCGGGTCTGGCCATGACAGACAGGGAGACCGCCGCAAACTTTGTTTGGAGGGACGAGAGACGCAGCGGAGACAGAGAACCTACAAAAAAGAGCCACGTTTGCACTCTCTCTCTAACAACACGGACATACGTCTTCCTTTATTTATGATAAATGTATAAATCACGTGTGTAAAGCCCCGCACGGTTTGAGAAAAGCCTCTAAAGTGCCGTGACGCGGTGTTCTGCATTCTGGTGTGCGTTAGCCTCTACACTTCCACATTGAGGTCGGCTACACTGGCCATTTCTGCGTGCTTTTTTACGCATTTATCACTGCCGTCCCTGCGGCCCTCCCTCTGCCCGCAACTGCACCTTTCTCCGGTATGAGGCGTCTCTTCCTCCTCATCTGCGCCATGGGCCGCTCTGAGCGGATGCACGGCACTATGGACACCTGCGGCTTGTTTTCGAGTGCGGCCTGTATGTGTACAAGGCCACACATTTAGCTGGCGCGGCTTTTAGTAAGGTGCGCTTAATTGGCCGAAATTTACGGTAACTATACTTGGATAGTGTAACTACTCACGAAACCGTATTTAAATAGGGGAAACGTGGAGGGGGCTTGGTCGCTTCTAACTTCACCCCCGTTTGGCCCCATAGAGGAGAGGAGGAGAGGCTAAATGATAACAACATCTTTGGTCTTTTTGTGTGACTGAGCGCACGTACAAAGACCAGACAGGTATGCATCAACTTGTCTAAGCTCAGGTAAGAACATATGTCAGTATGCAGTATGCATAAATTTGGTAGGGACAGTGCAAGTTAATGAACAAGCCACACGGATTGTAGCCTTGGGCTAATTTCCATCCGTCGTCCCCCATGCGCACTCTCAAACACACTCTCATTCATCCTGGCCTATTGTACATGTTTTTAGTGGTAGGGGAAACCGGAGTACCCGGAGGAAACCTACGCAGACACGGGGAGAACATGCAAACTCCACACAGAAAGGCCCCGGCCTTGGTGGGAATCGAACCCGGACCTTCTAGCTGTGAAGCACGAGCGCTAACCACTGTAGTACAGCACCCCGCCTTAACCCCAGCACATCAATCCCCCAGCACCCCAGCACCCTGCCTTAACTGAGCACATTTTCCCCAGCTTTACCCAAACCTGAAGGCTTTTTGATTGGAGAGTTTACAGCCTATAGGCCGGTGTAACGCCTAATTTCAAGCTAAGGCGTAAGCTCTTTCCTCATTTTTGTTGTTAAGTTTTTGTTATTTCTGTGGTGCCATGCCATTGATCCGAAAAATAGAGTGGGCCCATTAGTCCGACAACCCATTAGTCCGACGTCTCATTATCCCGAAAATTTACCATTGAGCAGAAGTGCCATTAGTCCGACATCTCTAACCCAGTTGTGTTGTGGATGAGAGACCCTACAACCTTAAGGTCAGTGGACTTTTGCCTGAACCTGATTTTATTTTTCAACTGGGACATTTTCGGAATAATGATACGTTGGACTAATGGGTTGTCGGACTAATGGGCCGACCCCATTTTTGTCACGTTTTTGTCACACTTTAGTGGCTTCATCACAGTGCCAGTGAATGATCCAAATAATCCAAACTAGAATGAAGGCATTTAATGAAAATTGACTCACCCACCACATTTACAAATGTCTTGCCCAAGGACACAACGACAGCAGGCTGCAGTTTGAGCAGGAAATCAAACCACTGAGCACTCTGTCACCACATGATTGTTTTATGGCACATTAACTCGGTCCAATGTATTGATATTCATCCTCATAGTTTAAGTTTTTCATCACTTGGTTGCAATGATAGGAAACGGATGTGGACGTTTCAACACAAACGGATCAGTATCGCACTGGATCAGATAAGGACACAGAAAACATAATTATACAGTCATGTAATACTTACTTCAAACATCAGGAGTGCTTTCTCTAGAGCGCCACTTTTCTGACGCCATCTCGGATCGACTCGGAAGTCAATACAAAAGGATATTTCGTGTTGCAATTATGGACGTTCACTCTCACGATGAAAGGAAAAGTTGGTGGTGAGTTTCTGCCCCCCTGTGGTCAACCCCACAAGGTGTCAGGGCTTTCCCTTCAACTTAGACCAGCTTTGTGACTTGATATGGGCTCTATTTTAGAGAGGAAACATGTGGAGCATAATCAGGTCATCATCCGTTTGAGGGAGTTTGGTGCAGGGTTTATAGAGCTTATTAAAACTAATCTATGAGGGAAAATAATAGGTAAGATAGTATATTAATGTATTTGACTATTATGATATTTCAATTGTGTTTGCTTATTTTCGATCATGGCCCTATCCCATCTCTGACCAGTTGGACAAGACACGTCACCCACGTTGCCTGTGTGAATTTCGTGTTTGAGGGAGAGTTTTTCGGGCTTAAATATTTGGGTGCCCTCTCCTTTTAGTCCACTCTCGTCCATCTATGGTTCGGGGCCAAATGTGTCCCTCAGACCGATGTTTGTTGGAATGTTGAATAACTGTTTTCCTCCATGTTTAAAATCCCACTATTGTGATAAACTCAATATACAGTAGTTGTAAAAATAAAGATTAGGGTGTCCAGATAAAAATAAATAAACAATGGACACAATGGAAATTTGTGATGGGAGCTAAAAAAGTGTAACAATTAATTGTCAATTAAATGGACCATAGACTTTTGAGCTTTAAAAAAAAAAAAAAATTGCTATGGAAACACGTGACCAAAGGTTTGTGAAAAACTGACAAATGGGACAGAGCTTGCATAAAACTGGTACAAATCCATGGTAACATTGGAGAGGCTTCAAAACTGGGACTGTCCCGGGTAAACTGGTACATCTGGTCACCCTAAGTTAGCCCCTATACTACAAGGGGGTGCTAAAAGGGCACGCTTATAATCATCAAGTGTACTTTGATTCATGCACTTTGACAATGAAATGACACAATGAAACAATCAGCGCCTAACCCAATAGGCTACATCAATCCCAAGCAACTGGATTAGTGAAAAAAATGTGTCACTGCCAGAGAGGAATAGAAATCTTGAAATGCTAAAATTTGACTTCCAAAGTTCAGGTCTGTGGTTTATTTTCATGTGGTAAAACTTTTAAAGTAATAAAAGTGATAGAGTTCGGCTTCAGATTGAGGAGACCGTGTCCCGACTCCTGCTGCTTTAGGATCCTTTGGCTGCTGGTCACAATTTACTTAGAGCCCATAGTGAATCATTTATTATTACATAACATTACTTTACAGTGTGTGCATACTCGCCAGCAATAAACACAGCATTGGTTACTATTGTGTTTTTTTATGCTGTTACAGTATAGCAATTGATATTACAGTCTAAAACGTAATAAGTATGAACTTTTTTTGCCTGTGCGGGGAAATATGTGATGTGAATTCTGGATTCCTCCCTATTTCCTTTTGTCTAAAACACCTCATTCAATGAATATCATGTGAGAGCAAAGTAGAAGATTCATCTCAATTGATACTGGACCATTTTCTTTTTTACATGACAAAAGACAATGCAATTCTATATTGTACTTAATTGAAAAGAAATGTACTGGAACTGTTGCTGCGCTTTGGTTGGCTCTGACCCTAAACAGATGTTTTGGCAGCGAGTGGCCTCTGTTCCAGCTGCAGAAAAAAAATGATGGGAACAACAGGAATAAAAACATATGGCGAAGGCCTATGAGAGATAATGGCCATGGGCGCAGTATCAGGGCTTGTGGGCTCATCTACCGCTAAAACAATTGAACTGAATTAGTTGGGTTTTTGTAGTAAAAAAAACATTTGTTTGATCTTTGGCTCATTAAAGTCCATGAGCAGGCCAAAGGGAAACAAAGACTTCTTGCTAATACCCTTTAAAAGCAACTGAATAAAAGAACAATCAAACTAATGAGACTCAGGGGAGACGCCAAGAGAGGGCTAGAGCTGAACTACAAGACAACATTTACCAGTGAAGTTACAATGGAATCTATTCTGGTCAAATAAGCGCCCCCACACTACAGTACACATCCTTTTCAGCTTTGAATAACAAAGACTACATTATCAACTCAAGTGCCTGACTTGGAGGTAGCCCAGTGTCGGGGATGGTTCTCTGCTCTGCACAGTTCAGATGCATCAAATGAAGAGAACAAATTAACCAGTGGAGAATCTAAAATACTTTAGTCATCTTTCAATCTGTAACATTTGCAACACCATTGTAGTCTTTAAAGGAACAACCCACCGTTTTTACATACTGAGATATGTTCTTACCTGAGCTTAGACGAGTTGATGCGTACCTGTCTGGTCTGCGTGCACTCAGACACGGAAAAAGACCAAAGATGTTGTTAGCATGCGGGGATATTGGCCTCTCCCCGCATATTCCTATAGCTCCAAACAGGGATGAAGTTGGAAGCGACCAAGCTCTTGCACAGGCACGCACAAAGACCAGACAAGTATGTATAAACTCGCCTAAGCTCAGGTAAGAACATATCTCAGTATGGAAAAACGGTGGCCTGTTCCTTTAACTGGACTGGGTTGTTTGAATTAAGTCCAGTCCAATTGACAACTTTGAAATACTTCACTACGATGTAAATCTCCTGGATGACTGAAAACTTGCAACTCAAGTCATTTATATTTGAAAATACAGTTTTTTACGCAACTTCAAATTAAAAGAAAAACTTCCCTGTGCAGAACATTAAAACGTCAAAAGGACCACCACTTAATGGCGTAATCCAGATTTAAAACCTTGAACGGCGGCACAAATGGAAGCGTTCCGCCATAAATATAAATTAAGAAATGCTTTTATACCAAATAAACTTTTTCAAACTAATTTATTGATCTTTAAAACATTTGCTATACACCATCATCATCATCATCTTCTTCTGAGGGAGGAAGCCCAGTCAACGCGGCATCTCATTTGATCCCACTCTTGCTCATGGTCTGGGCCTTGCACACTCCTTTGCCGGCCACTTCAAAGGGGGCTCCGTTGTAGGTTGCAACGCACTGCGCGTCCGTGAGCAAGTCGGGCTGGACCTGCTCCCAGACCTTCTTCTTGGGGTTCAGCTCTTTGTCGGGCTCACCTGAAAACAACAGGCCCGGTTTAGTTCGTTGGCATCTGGTCTGTTCGCATTGATCTAACACTGATCAAACAGAATATAGTAGCATGTCCTGACTTCACCTGAGTCGTCCTTTAAACAGATTCAGGCATTGTGATGGATGGCCAAGCTCTCGTCAACAATACGGCCAATACAAATGATGTGAATATGAGTAAGAGATTTTAGTAAGTAATTTGTCAAGCCAAATACAATGTTATTTCTCCCACATGACCCAGCTGCGATCAAAAAATATTAATGCATTGGGTGTTACAAGTCTGGCCTTTTTATTATGATTTTGATGGTTGGCTGAATGGCTGATACTGGCGCGAATCTCGCAAGCGTCAATTTCACAACTGTCCAGAGGCGTGAGGACGCAAATGTGTTTCATTTTCCAAAGTGTCCGGCAAAAGATCTGAGGAGGGTTTGATGAGCAACTTGTGTGCATCGAGTTCATGCACAAGTTCGGGGCCCATTAGAAAGAGGAATCGTGGACAGTTTTCGTGCACTCGCTGTGAACTGCCCGTAATTTAATCAAGAAATTTAATTCAAATTTAATGTACAAAACCCAGAGTCCAAACATAATTTGTGCATAAATAAAGTTTTCCTTTTCTTCTGTAATTTCAAACCTGCGTGAGTCCTTAACCAATACACCAAATCAAGACTTGGGGAGTTGTATCTGTAGACAAACTCGCAGCTGCACTGTTTCTGGCATGAATACGCAACGACACCCTTCATTTGCTAAAAACAGGGACATTCTGTGGAAAGTTGGCTGGAATAACACAGCGCGCAGAAATACTTTGGTTTGTCTCCAGTGTCCCGTTTCATATACCTGGGAAGCCCTGGAAAGTCACTCTGTCTCCGGGTACGGCTCCACTCGGAGGGTCCAGGATTTCCACTTTGTCTGGGGAGCTGGCGCACATCACCATGGCCTGGGACACCACTCCTCTCATCTTGGCCGGCTTCAAGTTACACAGGAGCACTGCCATGCGGTTCTGCATCTGTAGGGGGTTAAGAATAAATACTAATGATTTCACAGAATATGAAGGTACACTAAAATAAAATAAAATCTTTCAAACCAGGGCGTATAGTACGAAGCTGGATTAGAGGGTTAAATGGTACTCTGAAGCTGGGTCACTTTATATTGGGGTAGTTCTGTATTTTAGCATGCAAATACCCTACACTGGGCCAGGGCAAGTTCCCGTATAAGATGAGAAGATGGCTCGTTGACCGCTGCCCAGAGGAAGAAGGTGGAAGCAGAAGCAGTGACATCATGTTGCAACTTTTATAAGTGTAATAATACACTTGCAACAAATTTTAACATTAAAACGCATATGAACACCTTCCTCATTGGGCTGTGCATCTTTAACTGTTTGGTTCAGAGGTATGAAATATTCGTCATGAGTTAGTGCATGGATTTTGATATTCAGATAAAGTGACTCTGGTGATGCGGGCTGTGATTGGACCCTTAGCATCGACTCTAACAATCCCACCTGAACGTGCTCAGAACACTCCCAGACCCAATTGCTAGCACACTGCGCAGTATCGCATGTCCAGAGACACTAATGTCTAAGTTAGTCTACCCAGGTAAAGGAAACTTATCCAGGATAAGTTCAACCAGCTTCATAGTATAGGGCACAGGAAACCAAGAATAGGGTTTACTGGAAGTAAAAAAGTAACAGCATATTCAAAAATATACATTTACAGTTATCCGAGTGGCTGGAGGACTCCTTTACAATATTCCAGAGAACATGATTGAACAAAGTTACCTGGTCAAGAGGTATGTGCTTGACCAGGCCGCTGACCACAGTCCTGGGAGCGGCCTCTCCTACGTCCACCTGCTCCACATATAGACTGTCAGCGTCCGGGTGCTTCTCTGCTGAGACGATGCGTCCAATGCGCAGGTCCAGTCGGGACACATCCACTTTGGCTTCATCTTGGCTCGGGGCAGGCTGCTTCTTCTCAGCCTTCTCTGTGACGGCAAAGTCAGGAAATCCTGTTATACAAACTCAAAGACTAAAGCTCAGATTTCATACAACTGAAAATACTCAGCAAGAATTAGAGTTGATATGAGAGTAAAGGAGCTGTGTTTCCAGTGTATAAAGTCAAACAGCAGTGACTCGTGTTTGAGACAGCTTTCATGGTCAGTCAGTAAATGTGCACATTATTACAGGAAATGTTTGTGTAAAAGCACTTTTCAAGTGGTATGTTCCCAAGCAAAATTATGAACAGTAAGTCATAGATCAAACACCACTTGGTATCCATGTGGAATTCACTTTAATTTCCTGCCATAAAAGAAAACAAAAGCCACCAATAGAATGCCTCAGGCGGGCCTGTGTTTCATCTCATCAATAAATATATTCAAGAAAAGAGCAGACATGAGGTGCATACTGAGGGTAAATGACAAAACCAGGGGACACGTTGGCCAAGTGCTCCATGCTCCAGTGACATAACAGAATAGCAGGCTGTTCTTCTCCATTAAAATACCTTCATTTGGATTCAGTCTCTACAGTGGACAGCACTGATCAAGTGATCAGCCAGTCTTTAATCAGCCTCTGCGCTAAATCGATTCCAACTGTGCCCTTTGATTGTGTGCTGCACTGTGATGACAGCACAACAAAGTCACATTTGCACATCTCCATTGAGATTACACTAGCTTTGTAGCTAACAAGAAATGACGAGGTGGAAATTGAACTATATCAAATGTGGAGGAGGAATAGACTATGACATCTGGAAAACGTACTCAACACAAACATGAATTGGTCACACACACGAAGCCTCTTCACTCTTGATTATGGACAAGAGGACACAGAACACTTCAGTTTCCATATAAACTAACAGTGAATTGGACGATGAGTGATTTATTACTGGGAAATCTGTTCCTACCCTGCTCGGCATTTGGGAATTAAAGATCAGACATATGACTTTGTTTAAGCTTTGAGATTAAGATGTCCAAGTACCTCATTGAGCCACTTTAAGCTGGATGGATAACATCTCCAATTCTTACCTTTTTTCTCTGGCTTCTTCTTCTTGCCCTCATCTTTGGGAGCGGGGCTCTGGGCTGGGGCAGTGGGAGAGGCAGGGTGGGCAGGCTCGAAGTTTGTGGGGGGAGTGGGTTTTGAACTGCACTTCGCACTGTTTGCGCCTGATGGCATTGGCACATCCAGCACTGCACAAGGAGCCAGACAGACAGACAATAACATAATAAAAAGGTGCATCTATTTGCAGACAGACAGACAGAGAGATTATTGCATCAAAACAAAAAATTATACTGAAGAAGCTTTATTTACAAACAGCACTCCTGATGCAAACAGGGCTGAAAATCACAATGTCAGAGCGAATGGAAAGCAGGAAACTGAGCCATGAAGTAAAAAACATTGGACTGTTAAAAGAAGTAACCATTCATTTAAGGCGCCTGCAGTTTGAGCAGTACACAGAGGAGCAGCTCTGTCTGACAAACACAGGTCTGCAGGCACACTGCGGTCGCAGGAATGCTTTTTAATCACCTTAATTCTATGTTCAAAAGAAGGATAGAGATGTTTCCGGTTTACATAGGAATTACAGATTACACATTTTTAACTCTTGAAATTTGCTTGGCATAGTTTATGTCAATATGTTTTTCACCTGAAAATAATCTTCAAAATCTGATAATCACGGGGCCTTGAAAATGTGTTCAGTCATGTGTTTACATGTTGGAAATGACAAATAAAGTACCTTGAATATTTGAGATAATTTTGGAGCACTTGATTGGCCAAGATAAAATATATACAGCATACCTTGAAAATACAGGGCATTTTCTAGCACCCGCTGCAAGCCGTCTTACCAGTCCAACCAAGCCCCAAGATGGGGCAAAATATGGTAGTTTCCCGGCCAAAACGGGACATTTGACAGCTATGATATACAGTAAAGCTGATGTGATGTAGAATATTTTAACAGCGTCAATGATTCTTATTCTATTTTCAATCCTGACATGCCTTAAAGCAGTCCTTCTCAAATAGTGAACGAAATGTTCCTTCTTCCTTTAGGGGGGCGCAACAGAAAATGATTGAGAAGCACTGCCGTGAAGCAAACATTGCACATTTTCCGTAACTTGACATGGGCCTAAAGTACATTGACAAACAGGCGTGTAGTTCCTGAAACTTGCATGAAAAGAAGAGCTGTGTATGCCTTTCTAATTAGTACCAAACAAATATGTAGAAAACAACACCAACACAAAGGCAAACCTATGAGCAAAGACATAAGCTTGACATACCTCCCTTCTTCTTCTCTTTTTCTAGGAGAGTTTTCTTAAGTTCTTCAATCTCACTCTTTAGTCTGGCATTCTCCACCATCAGTTTCTTTTCTTCTCTGGCACTGGCCTGGACCACTGAAAACACAGGATATACAGTATGGAACCAATTATAGAATAAAGATACATATTTTGCAAAACAGTGTTAAAATAGTAAAACTAATATAATTATCACTGTATTTCAGACAGTTATCGAATATTGCAAGTGTGTCCCCTATTGTGCAGCCCAAGTGGTGTATATTCTTTTTTAAATTTCATCATCTTACTGGTTTTCTCCTTTAGCAGCTGGACTTGCTGTTTAAGGTACTCAATGATCTGGTCCGCCTCTGCCGCTCTCTGCTCCAGTCTCAACAACGGATTGTGCCCCGACATCCTGACCAGTGTGCGAGCCAAAAACCTAAAAAAAAACCCCACAAAACAACAGAATTCTAAACATCCAGGCAATACGTGAGCAAATAAATGTGTTTCAGAGATTCGTCCAAACCACAAAACATACCCCGCAGAAGAGCGCAGGCTGATGTTGTCCTTTGTCAGTCTCAACAAAAACTAAACTCTGTTATTTTCACTGTCACTTCTTTACAACATGATAGTAACGCAAGTTCCCTAACGGGCTAACATAAATCAAATGCCTTTTTTTTTTTACCTATTTGGTTCAGAGGGGTCAGTATTGACTCCATATAATAAATGCTGTCAAACGGTGACTAGTGAGTGAGCTGCTCAAGTGCAATCAAGTACAGTGCTTATTTTGATTAGTTATAACAGCCAGAACAAGACATGTGCAATTGGCAACTTTACAACATCATAATCTGTTTGAAGACTACACATGACATGAAGAATATTGTATGTAATATTCACACAGTTTGTAAGGCGAATGTCATAGAAAAATACAAAGAAAACGACTTTAGCAAAATTGCCACTAGAAATGAATAAGGTATTTACGAGGCTAAGGAATAGAGGATAAAAAGACTTCGACAAGCTGCTAAGAGCCACAAGAAAACAACAGCTGGCCTCAGATGAAAACAAATGTGGTGAACGAGGAAATTAGAAACACAAAAGCCCTGCACTTGATTGAATCAAGGATCAAAGCTTTGTTTTCTAAGAAAGTCAATGGATTTAAAGCAGCACGAATGACGGCGTAATAACACAACCCACATAAAGGAATATCAAGTTTGGATTGGATGTGCTTTGGAAATGCACAGTAAGTATTATCCACACAACAATTTGAACATAATCACATCATTGGTTTTAGATTTCACAGTCAGTAGTACAGAGGATTAGTTTTTACAATTTTACAATTATTATTTTTTTGGGGTTGATTTTATTTATTCCCACCCAGTGGATGGGATAATAAGACACTCCTGAAGTGAACTGACAATTACATTGGCAGTGTATCAGAAAACAAGTGTCAGCAAGACACAATAAAAAAAAGGGCATCCAATTACACACCCACTGGCCCTTGCTTAAAATAGCCATGATATTGAGAACTAGTAAAGCAAAATATTTTGTATGAAAATTGTCTATTGTTAAATACATGGAACAGTTGCAGATTGAAGAGCCAAGTTACATTATTTTAAGTTTATTTTAAATTACATGTTTAAATGTCTTCATTGGCATTCTGCAGCGCAATCGAAATATTGTTTAATTTCATGGCATTAACACTTGACTTGTTTAAGACATGAATGTGGTTTAGCGCTATAGGACTTTAGGACTATATTTTTGTTTTTAGAACAAAGCAACAGCAATCCTCTAACAGTGTAAGCACTGTAAGATGATGGGTGGAAGCAATGTTGAGTAGCAATACTCAACACATATTAAAATTTGACCATGAAACGAGAGAAATATGCATTTTGTTTTGCATTGGTTTGCAACACATTGCATCATTCAGAGTAGCCTAAATAGAAAGTTATCTCACACTAATGCTAGTTCTCAGGTCCATCTATAAAAGGACCCTGTAAAATGTCAATAGTATAGCATGTCTAAAAATGGGATCAAGGCTCGTGTAATGTTTTTCCCAGGATGTTAATGTGGCTCGTCGAACTACACTATAAACAGAATTCACAAAATCTTTAAACTTACATGGACACAGCACCAACCTCGCACGCTTTAACCCCTCACCGGGACCTGACAGCTGCATCACACTAAACCGGCACTGAACAGACAGCACAAAAGCTGCAGGAACGGGCCCCTTACTGCAGATGTATAACTAATATGGATGTTGTTGCTCTGGGCAGCTATCGGCTAGCGTGAGTGTCCATGTTATTTATTGATCAGTCATCACAGAGTGTGTTAGCTGTACTCGCAATTGCCTGTCTACAATTGTTTCTACTTTTTCTTATTTCACAAATCCGCCAAAACAAAAATATACAAATTGAATGTACACTTATCTCAAAAGGTGATACTTGTTCTGCAGAGCGGTTACCTTTACCTTCGGGTCTTTTTTTCTTTCTGTTGTCGCTTGATATTTACGTCATTGGTCACGTTCACTCAGCTGTTCCGAGCGCATCGCATCACAGAGGAAATTAAACATGCATAATTCCATAAAACCCCTTTTAAGATGTCCCTAAAGTCTTCGTTTTAACCGTAAGTAAATTACACCATAAATGCAATGGCTAATTATTATTGCTTATTTATTTGTGTGTTGTGTATCGGTGTTACGCTCATCTGCACATTGAATACCCAAAGCCCTGTTAAAATGTACATTAATCTGTAACGAAAGCAGTGTGTGTTCACATATTGATGTAATCATTCAATGGAAAATCGTAAAAGCTAGCACTCTTCGCTCAGTGCAGACTCCTGTTGTTTACACTACAGGGTTGAAAGTAGAATGCGGCCTCTCAAGGATGCGCAGCTGGGGGCTTTCACCTTCTTCGCCTCAGCCCTACCCCATGATGTCTGTGGAAGCAACGGTCTGCCCCTCACTCCCAACTCTATCAAAATCCTGGGACGGTTTCAGATCCTCAAGACCATCACACACCCCAGGCTGTGTCAGTATGTGGACATCTCCAGAGGAAAGCATGGTAAGCAATGATCAGATGTCATCTACTAGATTTCAAAGATGATGGGTAGGTTTAGGGCACATTTGTTCGTGTTATATTTTTACCAATAAATGTTCTTTGTTATTTATTCTTTCTCAACAGAGCGACTAATAGTTGTTGGCGAGCATTATGAAAGCAGCTTGAGAGATTATCAAAAGCAATGGAAAACGGCAAGGTAATAAGCTACAAGTATAATAGATTTAATAAGTTGAATTGTGTTGGGGGGGGTGGATTGTTCGCATAAAAGCATTGTGACATTATAGTGGGTTATGTACCAGTAGTGACACAAACATAACATTGACGACATTCAATCCCAAACTCTATAATGAACTCTCTGTTTTTCCTTAGTGCACAGAAGGTGCTGCAGGTTGCGTATGAAGTCCTTGAAGGCCTGGAGTTCATAAACAAACATGGCATGGTGCACAGAGCTCTCAGTGGACACAATGTGCTCCTGGACTGCAAGGTACATCTATCTTCTTCCCAGCACACACACAGGATTGTCAAAATGTCCCTTACATTCATGCTATCTATTTAGGGCAACGTCAAGCTTGCGAAGTTTGGGCTCTATCACATGACTGATCATGGAGCAGATGTGGATTTCCCCATCGGGTAAACTGGTTCCACTCTTGAGTTCAATTTTCATTCACACATGTTTTTTGTTACTGATCATAAAATACCAACAGACCATAAAATGAATGCGTTCTAGTTCATTTCTCTTCATAGATATCGGGTTAAGGGATATTATAACGTTTATCTGTATCCAAAAGGCCTTTTATCATCTGTCTGGTAAAACTAAGATCACTAACATTTGTGATTGTTGTTGAACCTTAGAATTTGAGACTTGTATTCATGATGTGATCTTATCTGCACATAGTTTGAATCACTATAATAATGGTTATTCATTCATCAGGTACCCGTCATACCTTGCTCCAGAGGTCATCGCTCAGGGTTCACTTCACCCTAGCGACCGTTCCCACGAAGACATGCCTCCACCTTCCGGTCCCAAATCAGATGTGTGGTCACTTGGGATTTTGCTTTTTGAACTATGCGCTGTAAGCAATCCAAACAATATATATGATTATATCCACAACTTGACTGTCTGCTTCGATTGCATGTTTTCTTGTAACGTTCATTCAAATATCCTATGACAGGGAAGGCGACTGCTGCACAATATTGAAATAAGCGAGCGACTTAAGTTCATATTGACCTTGGGTGAGTGAGATGAATGCATTTCTTACAAGTAGAGTCTAAAATGGCGTAAAAAGACGATCGAGTTGTGTTCCTTTCCGCAGGTTGCATGGATGACATTGTTACTGTCCTTGCTGAGGAACACGGTTGCCTTGATCAGATTAAGGTATTTTAAAGTCTTTCTTGTAATAAACGTAAGACAAATGTCGTACTTATTCAATGCAAACCATGTTTTATTGACAGGACCAGCCTGAAAATGTCCAGGAGTTATTAAGGAAATGCCTGACCTTTCTTCCATCCAAAAGGTAAATGTGCTTAGTGTTACTTAGTTACCCGTGAAATGAAATTCATACTCCACTTTGTCTTCTTCTTCCAGATGCAGGAATATTTTAAATGTTATAAGGTTTACCAGACTGCATATTGCATAAGGTTTCAATATGATAGAAAAAGGAGTTGATCTTTTATTCAGTATCGTAGTACCTTAAAGCACATGGTTATAAGATGATAATTGCATAGTAGTTATGGTACTTATAAACAGGGCTACTAATTTATAACATGATATTATAAGTAATCATAAACCCAACCCTAACCCTGAGTAAAGTAGGTTTTTGACCATGTTATATGACAAAACAGTATATTAGAAATGTTTTAAAGGAGCGTCTGAAGTTAAATATCATAGATAACATATGGGTTTTGTTCTTCTCTAGGCCGACCCCTGCAGAGTTGCTGGGAGACCCTGTTTTCTCTGGCATCTCCTTTCTCTACTCGCCTTTCAGAAGCCTGTGAGTTTGTTTTCCTCTTCTCTGCGCTGCGCTCACTTAGAACTCCCAGAAGACATCAACGAGCTTTGCAAAGGTCTGGCCTTTTGTCTAACGGCAACTGTCTTCGCATTCCAAAACCTGAATAGGCCAAATGTTCTTATAGTGCTTTGTGTGTGCGCGCATTTGTTAGATGATGATGAAGACTACCTGTCAGAAAGAGCCATCAATGAAGTTTACCATCTGTGGTGCTTGGCAGGAGGAGACCTAGAGAAGGAACTGACCAATAAGGGCATTATACTGTCCAAGCCTCCAATCTGTACACTGCCAAAGTACGTGACGCTCATATGAACCTATCGCTGTTATTAAGCGCAATGCTGACTGTCTGATTTCATTTTGTTTGAAGTTTCGTCTTGGAGGATGGTGAGACATTTGGACAAGCGAGAGACCGCAGCTTTTTGCTGGACGACACCACCGTTACGCTATCATTGTGCCAACTCAGAAATGTAAGACTAAGCCACCCATCTTGGTTAAGTTGAAAATGAAATAAAAATGACGGCCCATTTAAAGCGTTATTGTCTAGCTCTCACATCTTTCATCCTTCTGAACATATTTATACATACAAATATAAGTTTCAATTTTGTACAGCTTTGCTAGTGAATCAACTGTACAAACGGTACATGTGAGTTTACAATGTTGACCTGAAAGTGGCAAAGGAAACTTACTCTAGAGAAATGGATAATTTACTTACTTAATTTGATCAAATTCCCTAATTAATTTTGAGTTATTTTGCTCACATGATGTTTTGTTTAAGCTCTCATTTGTCCACATTGTAGTGAAATATTCCAACGCTACTATCATGAACAAACACCCTTTGCAAGACCAGTTTTGAACATTTATTTCATGGCACCGTTTTTTTAGCAACAAGAAGATGTGCTTGATAAAATAGTGAACTGTGTGTAAATGTTGATTTCACAAAATGAAATAAATATCTTTTAACAGAGATTGAAGGATGTCGCTGGAGAAGCATATTATCCTCTACTTGAAGATGAGTAAGTAGTTTCCTCCTCATTGCAGGATGCCATTGTTATATTTACTGTACTCTCTCTTTTGTGCGCGCAGGCAGTCGAGTCTACCTCAGTCCAACAGCAGCAACGAGCTCTCCTCCTCTGTCACACTGCCGCTCATCATCCGCGAGAGGGACACAGAATACCAGCTCCTCCGAATCATCCTCTTCGACAGGCTGCTCCAGGTCTGAACATGCATCACAACTTAGGCCCGCCATGCTTATCACCAATGGTTCCTGTGTCACAACTTGAGAAACCCCCCGCCTGAACCGAGCACATTTTCTCCAGTTAGGCGTTACGCAAATCTAAGAGCTTCTTGACTATAAGACCTACAAAAGTGATCATAACTTTTTTGTCACGTTGTCGCCGCATTTTTTTGGGGGGTCAAATTATTGATGTGTTTTTGATGCTTTTGTGTCATGTTTTTGACACATTTTTGCAGTGTTAATTTGACAACATTTTTAAATTTATTTTTAGTCTTAGTCTATTGACAAAAATTAAATTAAATTTTAGTCGAGATTTAGTCAAAAAATTTACCAAAAAATTGACTAAATCTCCTCAATTCTAGTCTAGTTTTAGTCCACTAAATTTAAGGCAAATTTAGGCAACTTTGCTTTTATAATATTTATTATAATCACATTTAATCAGGGTCCTCTGCTTTATGGAGCTTCTCCCACATGAACAAAGCTCAGACCTGTTCCGTTGGCAGTGAATTTAAATGATATGAGGCTCTTTCAGACTGTTAGTGGAAGTTTGGATGATTTTAGTCTCTTCATTTCATTTTTATTTAATCTTATTTTAGTCGACGAAAGTATCTGGACATTTTAGTCATAGTTTTAGCCTCATGACAACTTTTAATTTAGTTTTAGTCCAATTTTAGTCAGCAAAACTATACTTTGACTAATATAGTTTTGTCGACAAAATAAACACTGCATTTTTGTGTCACTTTTTAGTTGTATTTTTGACATGTTTTTGTTGCTTTGCCGGCACGTTTTTTGTTGCTCTTTTGTTGCTTTTTTGTTTTTTTTGGGGGGATAAAGATGTGTTATGTAATATTTTTACAAAAGAAAAAAAATAATTCACTGGTAATACCTGAATATCTGGGCATTCTTTCTGATGTCCTCAAGAGGTCAGTCCTCAAGTATTAATTTTATTCTTTCCGGGAAATCCATGGATAATGTCACTATAGCTATGTCTAGATTGTTAAATTTTTAACTAATTGAAATATCATGCTTTATAGGCCTATCCTTATAAGAAGAATTTGGTGTGGAAAGAGGCCAGAGTGGACATCCCGCCGCTTGTCCGGGGTCTTGCTTGGGCCGCCTTGCTAGGCATCGAGGTAAACGACACAATGGGGACCAAAAACACCTGTGTAATAACTATTTGATCAAGCTACTCATTAATCATTCCTAAACAGGGCGACATTCAGGCCAAATATGAGAGCATCGACAAAGACACGCCCATTCCAACGGATAGACAGGTAACTTTAAAATGCCGATTGACACTCCATTAAGCCTATGGAATTTCAATTGTTTACGCATGCGTTTTTGTCCAGATCGAGGTCGACATCCCACGCTGCCACCAGTACGACGAGCTGCTGTCTTCCCTCAGGGCCACATCAAGTTCAGGCGGGTGCTCAAAGCCTGGGTGGTCTCGCATCCTGATCTCGTGTACTGGCAGGGTCAGTAGCGGTTTTACTGTCTCCCCTGGGGCGTTTGTCAGTTCTACTCTACAGTTGTGGGTGCGAGTACTGGGTTTAGACACTAGATGGCGGTAGTGCTACACCATTTGGGATTTTGATTTCATGATGTGACCAGAGTAAAGGAGTCTTATTTTTTATTTTTTTTGAATCGTTGCAGTTTGTAGGATCTTGTGTGTTAATATGCAGATTTCATAATGTCAGTATTACTGTGATTTTGCTTTTTATCTCAACACTCAACATTAGCAATACAATTATGGGCTATGTAGACGTATGCATATACTACTCTTAACCCCCGCCTAAACAGAGCACATTTTCTCCAGTTCGACTTTACCCAAATCTAAAACCTTCTTGGAAAAAGCGTCAAAATAGCGACGAAAACGCAACAGATAAAAGAGCACAGAAAAGTAACAAAGTAACGCAATGCCTTAATAAATCAACAAAACAGCAACAAGAACGGGTGAAAATGAGATGAAAAGAATGTGAGAAAAGTGACGACAACACGGCAACAATGCGAGGAAAAAGATCAGTTTAGATCAGTTTTCTCGGTCTAAGCTTTAAAATGAGGCACTGGCCTAGAGGCTATAAACACCAGTCAAGAAGCTTCTAGATTTGGGTAAAGCCGAACTGGACAAAATGTGCTCGGTTCAGGCAGGTGGTAAGAGGTTAAACACACCACTTGGTTTGAATGTGTGAAATCATTTTTCTTGTTTAGTGATGGACCAAATTATTGTGGAACATTTGTTACAAGTATAGAGACTATAATGGATTTCTTTCTTTTTTAGGTCTAGATTCACTCTGTGCCCCATTCCTTTACCTGAATTTTAACAATGAAGGTATGTATTCAATAGTATTTTTCTCACTTTTCTGCTTCTCTCTGATAACAAGATTTTCTTTGACTGTTCAAACTCTCCCTACAGCACTGGCGTACGCGTGCATGTCTGCCTTCATCCCCAAATACTTGTACAATTTCTTCTTGAAGGACAACTCCCACGTCATCCAAGGTAACAGAAAAGAAGTGTGTGCATTTTTTGGGGTACACAATGGTTGCTCTAATTGTTTGTATATTCCTTCAGAGTACTTGACTGTCTTCTCTCAGATGATTGCCTTCCACGACCCTGAACTCAGCAACCATCTGAATGAGATCGGGTTCATCCCCGACGTAAGTAAACAACAGAATGCATGTTGACAGGAAAATACTTTCAACTTTGTATGCTTTTCTGTTGTCGTATTATTTATGGGTTTACTAGACACTGTTAAACCAGTGTCAGTCTAGTCCCTGTGGTGCATTTCTGCTGATTTGTAAAGTCTCTTTAGCATTTCACTCATAGTTAACAATACCGCCAGCCTATAGGAAAAAAATGTAATTTTTTCACACAAAAGTTTGTAAGGAGTGGGAATAGAAATGTATAATTATAATAAGAAGGTAGTACTAATATGTGATATGTAAAACAGAAAGTTTTCAAAGAAAAAAGAAGGCACTATATAAAAGAAATCGAAAAAGGCTTTTTAATCATTTTGATGCATGAAGAGTGCCTTGGGCTTCTTTCCCTTCATAAATTATAGCCTGGATAAATAAAGTCGCAACTTAACAAGCCAAATGTGTCAAATGTCAAATGGATATCACAGAACTTTTGTGTGGTAGCCCCTGAAGAAATTCCTGTAACATTGTGATAACTGGCAACGGTTGCCGCTGAAACCACGGAGAGCTGACTTGCCCAAAAATATTATGGATCATCACAATATTTGACGCAGACGTAACCCAGTTTGCCAAGTTCCAATAGAAACTGACAATTCAATGCTTTTGTTATAAAACTGAAAATACAAATACTGCAAATATGTAAGTGTACAACAAACATAAATACATTGTAAGCTGCCCTGGGTTTAATTGTGTTCACCGTTTCCTCAATCTAATCGCATCGGCTCTGCGGGGCTGGGCATTTCCACTTTCCACTAATCCAATCTGCCTGTCGCTCTGTGCTGCTGCGCAAATTGAGTTGAATTGTGTGTCTTCACTGGCGGCCATAGTGTTATCCAATGAGCAGCCGGCAGTTCTAACCACCAGCATCCGTACTTAAATAACTTTTGAATTGCATCGCGTTGCCCGGTCTCCACAGTGTTGTTGCTGTATTACTCTCTATAGTAGATAAAATTTACTATTCTGTCACTCTTCACAGCTTTATGCCATTCCCTGGTTCCTGACCATGTTCACACGTAAGTATCAACATCAGAACATTTACACCACAAATAATTGCAGTGATGTGTATCTACAATATCTAGCGATTTTAGACCGTTGCATATAATTTACACAATCTACACTTTTATAACTTGCGTTCCCTCTTCTCTCTGTCTAGATGTATTTCCGCTGCACAAGATCTTTCACCTGTGGGACACTCTGCTCCTGGGTAACTCCTCATTCCCCTTCTGTATTGGTGTGGCCATCCTGCAGCAGCTACGAGACCGCCTCTTGGCCAATGGCTTCAATGAGTGCATCCTACTGTTCTCGGACCTGCCGGGTAAAGAACAAAATTGAGCCGCCTTCTCAGAAGTCGCAAGGTGATAATGATATGTTTTTTTTGGCGTAGAGATCGACATTGAGAGGTGTGTCCGCGAGTCCATCAGTCTCTTCTGTTGGACTCCTAAAAGCGCCACATACAGACAACACGCTCAGCCCCCCAAACCAACTGGTGATAACGGCTTTGGAAAAACTGTGTCCTACTTCTCTGAATACCAAGACCTGACTAAGACTGAATTGGTAGGTGTAATAGCAAATATTGCGATAGTACATACTCCCATGTGCAATATTATTATTTCCAGTTGGAACCTTAAAATGGTGTGATTGAAAATATTAATTTTATAGAGTTATTTAGTATTTGGATGGTAGCCTGGCTAGTTGCATGATTTAGTCCATAGAGAATGGATTTCAGGGTGAAACTAACAGTGACAGAGTAAACCATTCACAGAAATGTATGACTCTTCCTTTTCTTCCATACAAGTGGAGGCACCAGCAGATTACTTCTGAATCCACATCCCCTACCGTAAAAAAGGTTTTTGAGAAGCCCATCACCCCAAAAACAGAAGCACAGTCGCAATGTATTGAGCTAACAAAAATCTCTTTGGAGTAGTAGCAAACTGTCAAACTGTCTAGGTCCATTGAGTTAGCTTGTGTACGAAATGGTATAAATAAAGTTACCTTGCCTTGTCTCGTCTTACTCTGGATGGAATACATGGGGTAAGTCAGATGGCAAGCCAGGCTGCTGAGTTACAATCATGGCTAAAATCAAAGTGTGCCATTTTAATAAAGCTGTGGTACTGAATAACAAAGCTCTATACAGTATGTGTTGATGATTGATCAAATACATGTATAGTTTAAATTGTAGAAAAATTTGCCATTGCACATTTCCGTTCCCTGCCAGGGACTGCAGATGTAAATTAGCCTCAGGCTAACTCTGGTACAATGCATCAAATGGCAACATTTATGTTATAATTGTACATGGTCCCTTTTAAATAAATAAACTAAAAAAAAAATAAATAAAAAACGGACAAGAAAGAAGAAATTTGAGACGAGGCAGCTTTTGACTTTCATCACAAAAGTTGATATTCATTATACTATTAGGAAAAGCTTTCTAGGCAAGGCAAGATTATTTGTACTGCACATTTCATGTCAAAGACAACTCAATGTGCATTTCTAACTTTATTTATTTTTTTGTTCTAGTGAAAGAGCTTCAAGATGACCAATACTGTAACAACTTCTCTTAGTTTTTGTGGGCCAAAGACAATGCTCTCCATTATATCTTTATTAAATTGGAGGAAGTTTTTTGGCATCCACAAACTGATCAGTTTGATACAATGACAGTGTGACAGTGTAATGACAGTGTATATACAGGCCACCTGCCGTCAGTGACTAGTAGCACTGCGTAATTGTGATAGGACACATTGTTGCTGCATTATTTATTGACCTAATGGAAGCATGTACAAACTGAACAAGAGGGGCCCAGAATCAACCTGCGGACCACAGGTCAATGCTATTTGGTCTGTGACACAGTTTCCAATCGCGACATAGTATGTTTGGCCTTAAGGTAGGATATGAACCACTCAAGAGCCTTTCTAGAGATTCTCACCCAGGTTTCTGACCTCTCTAGTAAGATCCCGTGGTCCACTGTGTTAAATGCAGCGCTAAGGTCCAGCAGAACTAAAACTGTGACCTTGCCTGCATCTGTATTAAGCCTGATGTTATTTGTCACCTTGATCAATTAATCTTGATCTATTGTATGTAAATTACTGTTGTGTGTGCTGCAGTGTCGAGAGCCCCTGTCCCTGAGTGAGCTGAAAGCTGAAGTGTCTCCCAGAATCTCTGCGGAGGACCTGATTGAACTGTGTGAGCTGTCTGTGGCCGCACCCAGCAAGAGGACAAAGACGGGAAAACCCAAAATCATCTCTGTGGACATCCGCAGTGTGGAGGAGTATCCTTACTACTGATGTCAATCAAATCATGATGTAACTCTCTCATGCGCCAAACGCCATGTGACAAAAGGGGGAATAAGTTAAGTGCTCAGTCACACCTCAAATGTTCATCATCTGACCATTTTGAAAGTCACAACCAAACTCTGTTTCATGTATTTATGACAGTAATTTTTATATTGTTGTTTTATTGTTTTTTGATCATACTCTTCTAGGGGTGGGCCCATAGTCAATGCTCATGGTAAAAATGTGTCTGGGTACTGCGTTGCGGGCGCCCCCTGCCCCGAACAAGTTTCCCTGGAGCAATAATGTATGGAGGACACATTTTTCTTATCACATGGGCCTATTTCTCAGCAGTGGTGTGACATAGTGCACAGTTGTGTCAGATGATTTACTTATGACCAGAGAGAAACTGAAGGGAAAAGATGTAAGAAGTCTGAGGCCTACTGTAAAGACTCTTTTTGGTTAATCACTAGACTGGCATTGCTTAGTAGTAAGTTATTGCTTCCTTAAATGGGCCACAGTGCTTGAGATGAAAATGAAAGGGAAACAAAGTGAAATAGTGTATAAAAGTTAATGGTGGGTTCAATATACTAGTTGTTTTGTTATCATGATTTTTTGTCACTTATGATGGTAGCATATTGAATCGCAAATAAGTTGTGAATTGATCTACAGTATATGATCTGTGGAGACTGATGGATTTTATCTGAACATACTACTAGTCCACCGTGTTTCTGACTGCTAATACACACATATATAGGTGTTTTATTGACTCTAATGTTTAATATTTAATGTTAATATGTGTCTGCTCAAGTCCATCTCATTTGTAAGCATTGTCTATTGTAGAGTATCTCTTTTCCAGTTGTTCACCCTTAACCCAATGCGTGCAGTTTCAGCAGAGGCCACATTTCGGGCAGCATTAATGTCCCATTCAGCTCAGTGTTTAGTCCGGACGGGGAGCTGGTGCAGTGTCCCACGTCAGGAGTGCTGCAGAACTATAGGGGGCGAGTGATTGTGGTCATCAGTCACGCCATAAAGAGTGCAACTATGGTGAGAAGACATTCAGATCTTTTGTGTACAGTATTAGTACAGTTGTAACGACAACAAGGATTATTAATTACAAAACCCTGAAAACAAAAAAAATCATCCAATATACTCAATAATCTATTTGTTATTTCATTTTAAAGATGTTTTAACCCAAAAAACAGATTTAATTATCAGTTAATTCATTCATTTTTCAAACAATATATCATAAACATTGATGTACTAAGTTTACACACATTCTTTTGTATAACAAACTGGCCCAAAAAATAGAATAATAATGAACAACATGTGAAGGAATGTTTTACTAGATTAGAAAATATAAATTACAAATATCTGTTGTTTCTCTCCAGTTCGCAGCCCACCTGGTCAAAGTGAATTTTCCTCGCGTTTGTATCCTGGATGGAGGGATTAACAAGTTGAAGCCCACCGGACTGCTCACTGTTCCTTCACCTCAGATCTGAATCTTGTTTGTAGATTCTTTCGAAATCACAGAGAAAGTTTGGTTTGACTGAATTACTGTATGTTCAAACTAAAGCGCAGTCAAGAGAAAGACGTGTAAATAATTGTATTCCAATAATAACTTTCCATTTCTGTACATTTTCTAACAATAAACAGCAGTTGTTTGCCCATGTTTTATTGAAGTTTCTGACAGTTGCTAAAGTAGGGTGACCAGATGAGTTGCCCTGAAATTCCGGACGGGGTGGGGCACATTTTACACAACTGCAAATCAAACTAATGGAATAAGTTACAAGAAGAAACATTTTAAGGCAGGCATTAGGCCACAGAGAAATAGGAAACACAGGTGCTCGTCATATAATTAGAATATCATGAAAAAGTTAATTTATTTCTGTAATTCAACTTAAAATGTGAACTAATATATGATATAGACTCATTACGTGCAAAGTGACATTATGTCAAGCATTTATGTGTTATAAGTTTGATGATTATGGTTTACAATCCATTTATATATATATATACAGTGAGGAAAATAAGTATTTGAACACCCTGCTATTTTGCAAGTTCTCCCACTTAGAAATCATGGAGGGGTCTGAAATTGTCATCGTAGGTGCATGTCCACTGTGAGAGACATAATCTAAAAAAAAATCCAGAATCACAATGTATGATTTTTTAACTAATTATTTGTATGATACAGCTGCAAATAAGTATTTGAACACCTGAGAAAATCAACGTTAATATTTGGTACAGTAGCCTTTGTTTGCAATTACAGAGGTCAAACGTTTCCTGTAGTTTTTCACCAGGTTTGCACACACTGCAGGAGGGATTTTTGCCCACTCCTCCACACAGATCTTCTCTAGATCAGTCAGGTTTCTGGGCTGTCGCTGAGAAACACGGAGTTTGAGCTCCCTCCAAAGATTCTCTATTGGGTTTAGGTCTGGAGACTGGCTAGGCCACGCCAGAACCTTGATATGCTTCTTACAAAGCCACTCCTTGGTTATCCTGGCTGTGTGCTTCGGGTCATTGTCATGTTGGAAGACCCAGCCTCGACCCATCTTCAATGCTCTAACTGAGGGAAGGAGGTTGTTCCCCAAAATCTCGCAATACATGGCCCGGTCATCCTCTCCTTAATACAGTGCACTCGCCCTGTCCCATGTGCAGAAAAAACACCCCAAAGCATGATGCTACCACCCCATGCTTCACAGTAGGGATGGTGTTCTTGGGATGGTACTCATCATTCTCCTTCCTCCAAACACGTTTAGTGGAATTATGACCAAAACGTTCCATTTTGGTCTCATCTGACCACATGACTTTCTCCCATGACTCCTCTGGATCATCCAAATGGTCATTGGCAAACTTAAGACGGGCCTTGACATGTGCTGGTTTAAGCAGGGGAACCTTCCGTGCCATGCATGATTTCAAACCATGACGTCTTAGTGTATTACCAACAGTAACCTTGGAAACGGTGGTCCCAGCTCTTTTCAGGTCATTGACCAGCTCCCCCCGTGTAGTTCTGGGCTGATTTCTCACCTTTCTTAGGATCATTGAGACCCCACGAGGTGAGATCTTGCATGTGTAATAGTGTGGGGTGGTAGACGTGCGTTATTATTATCCGCCTTTTATAAGGGGCAGTAGTCACCCGTGCCGTCTCCTCACCTGTCTTCACCCCTGACGTCATGCGCCGAGGAGCCGAGTCATGGACGCTAGACGAAGGACCGCTCCAGCTGAACTCAGGCGATCAGGCGCACTGTGGCCGTTTGATGGGCCAAAACCCGGCGGTTACCGAGAGCGTAGCGGGCCGTTTGTTGGGGTTAAGCCGGCGGTAACACAGACTATTTGCGGAATCGGTGAGTAGGCTGGAGTGAGTTGCTGCTAACCCATTCTGTAAGCAGCTAATGGGCTGTCGTCTTTAGCATATGGCTCGGCGTGGGATTGCTCCTCCTGCGGTTTGGGCGTTTTGAGGCGGGCGGCCACTCGGGACGCGTGCCAAACCTGTCCATAATCTTGGTATGTGATTGTAATGCTTGTTTATATGTTTGTTTGTAAATTGTAATGTGCCGGCTGTAATGTTACTGTGTAACCCATAGGCTCCTGCGGGTAGCGAGTCTCCCTCTTTTTGTTTAACTTATACTTCAAGTGAAGCTTTGGAGTGGCTGTATCTCCACCGCCATTATGGACTGAAAAACATAACCTGTCTATCCGAAATATGAAAGAATATGTATAACCAAAATGTGTAACTGAACTCAAACACCTGCATATAAATGAAAATGTAAAAGCTGTTTTCCTATCCATGTCTCTGTCACATCAATGGTATAAAAAAAGAACTTTAAGCGGGCCGGGGGCTTCGGTAGGAGAAAATGATTTCTCATGGTTGGTACCTGTGCCCATTTATCTATAAATTAAATAAGACGGAGTGCTCTCTGCGCCCCCGTGCGGTTACACATGGAGCCCCAGTCCGAGGGAGATTGACAGTCATGTTTAGCTTCTTCCATTTTCTAATGATTGCTCCAACAGTGGACCTTTTTCACCAAGCTGCTTGGCAATTTCCCCGTAGCCCTTTCCAACCTTGTGGAGGTGTACAATTTTGTCTCTAGTGTCTTTGGACAGCTCTTTGGTCTTGGCCATGTTAGTAGTTGGATTCTTACTGATTGTATGGGGTGGACAGGTGTCTTTATGCAGCTAAAGACCTCAAACAGGTGCATCTAAATGTAGGATAATAAATGGAGTGGAGGTGGACATTTTAAAGGCAGACTAACAGGTCTTTGAGGGTCAGAATTCTAGCTGATAGACAGGTGTTCAAATACTTATTTGCAGCTGTATCATACAAATAAATAGTTAAAAAATCATACATTGTGATTTCTGGATTTTTTTTTTTAGATTATGTCTCTCACAGTGGACATGCACCTACGATGACAATTTCAGACCCCTCCATGATTTCTAAGTGGGAGAACTTGCAAAATAGCAGGGTGTTCAAATACTTATTTTCCTCACTGTATATATATATATTTTATGACATTTTTCATTTGGGGTTTTTACAAGCTGAGCCATAATCATCAATATTATAACAAATAAAGGCTATACATATCTCATTTGGCATGTAATGAGTCCATCATATATTAGTTTCACAGTTTAAGTTGGATAACAAGTTAATGCACTTTTTTATGATATGATGAGCACCTGTACTTTATAAACAAACCAAAAAAACAAACCAAAAAACCTGGGCTGAATTATTGTCCCAGTCCGCCCCTGCTGGGGATAAAGTGCAAGGTCGGTCCAAATGTCCACTTCCATTTCAATTTGTTTTACCTTTTATCACTGCTTTTACTAGAACACTGTTGCCACAACCTAAAATACACATTTAAGGTAATGAAAACTTTTTTTTTTTAATACATATGATGGTCTCATAAAACTTGTGAAAGAAAAAGCTGCATTTCCTTCACGAGTTTCCTATGTTCCTGTTTTTCTGGAGGGGGAATTTTTTGTTGAATTTTGGACACACCTACTGCTTTAAAGTCAATCAAAAATGAAAAGGAGTGTTTCTGAGTCACATTTTTGTTTGTTCTCTCTCTCTAAATATATATATATATATATTTTTTTCATTTAAAATTTAACACAATTTATTTATCAGATTATATTTTCCACATTTCGATTGGAAAGTTAAAAATTATTTCTTGTTTGTTTTTTTTAAAAATGGAGAATAAAGGGTACATAGGAAAAATATTTACGTTCAACACTACCTGGAGCCATGTCTCCGTCAGACTTGTGGGTGAAGACGGAGAGACTAAGCATACCAGGATTGGCGGACTCCTTTCCTTCCTCCATGGAAAGGTAAGACTGATTTCAGTTTGTGAACCTTACATCTCAATTTTTCCCAAACCTTTTCTGCCTTCAGGAGCTCACATTCACTCTGACCTGTCCGAGTTCCATTGGAAAGCTGGTGCTGGTTGAACTTGAGAAGCAGGACTTTCCCCAAGACCCTGGTTCGTGCGTAAAGTGCAAGTGACGTGCCCAGAGGGGAAAACGTATACATTTCCTGTCTACACATGGATAGCGGATGATGACATTCACCGCTTCAGAGAGGGGACAGGTATGTGGTGAGAGGAGCTACATTTTTAAGCAACAGGTGTTTTTATTGGTGAAAAATATCTCAAAAAACATGTGTCTACGTGAGTGGCGCCTCTCCTCAGACCTGACTTGTTGAATATTTTGCTGTTGTGCTCTAATTGACAAAGATTAATGAATGATTAAACACTGTTCTTGTGACTTAGCAAAACATAATCAGTTAAAATCGGGGTATTATTTGTATACATTTGCATGAAATGTACCTTCTCCTCACTTGCCTCTTTTTAAAGGTTTGAAGGTTGTTGATGAACACAATCTCCTGGCTAAATACACACGAGAGACTGAGTTAAGATCTAGGAAAAAGATATACTGGTAGGTAACGCTCTGCATCATTGAAAGCATATTTGACTTTTAAGCACCGGTAATTTTTTCTATGGATTATAATAAGATAGATGTAAAAGAAGAAAAAAAAAAACTAATAGTAGTTCTATAACAGTGCGCAAACAGGAAAACTGCCCTCTTGGAATATAGTGAACACACTATTGTTTCTGGCATATTTCTAAAATCCTGGCCACATCTCTCCTTGAAACTGTGTCACATAAAGAAAAAGGCTATGGTCTACTACGTACTCTCATCATCTGTTTTGCAGTTGGGAAGTATACAAAGAAGGCTTGCCTCACTGCATGAAAGCAGACAATGCCTGCTCACTGCCCTGCGAAGTTCGGTTCTCCTTCATAAAGACTATGCAGTTTGGGTTAACCGCTGCTGTAGGGTGAGTCGCTGTTTTTTGTTGTTGTTGTTGTTTTTTTCATAATGAACCAATGATATCTAGTGTCTTTTCAGCCTTGCAGAAATCAATCTGACGTATTTGAAGGATTGCAAGGAGAACTGGCCAAGTTTTGAGGAAATAGATAAAATATTTCGTAGTCACAAATCTCCTGCATCAGGTATCATTCTGTCACTCCACAGGTGTTACAACTAATCCTAACAGTAAACGTTTGAACTGTACTTACTGTAAAGTGCTAAAAAAATAACATAATGTTCTCACTGCATGTTTTTATCTTAGAGCACAGTCTGTAGTAGATATACAACCATTGACTCAAAGGGTGTATTGGCAGCAAAGCTATTAAATTCTAACACTTATACTTCCTTGCGGCTGCCCCAGTGCTTTACAGCAAAGTGTGTAGTAAATTAACAATACAATGTAAACCAAGGCGTATTAAAGTGCTATAATGGACTAATGTATTAGCATAAAGAGTTTTTATTTCATTTTCAACCAAAGGCAGGGAAGATGAACAAGCATTATAACCGAAACAAGTCTGCATGTATTGTTTAAGTAATGGCAGTAAATGATATTCCAGGCTACGTACAGCAGCACTGGGAGGAGGATGCTTTCTTTGGATACCAGTTTCTGAATGGAGTTAATCCAATGTTGATCCGACGCTGCACCTCTCTTCCCTGCAACTTCCCTGTCACTGATGAAATGGTCTTCCTCCATGGTGGTGCAAGTCTGGTGAACGAGATGAAGGTAGGCTTGTGCCTCACATACTCTGAATATAGATAACTGGGTAAAGATCAATTAAATGAAACTAAAACACACAACGTAAACAATTTGTAGTTCTTCTAGTCTACATTTTTAGCAAGTCTTTCATAATTTCACACATTTAATATACATTTGCAGAAAGGAAATATTTTCCTTTGTGACTACAAGAATTTGGATGGAGTGAGGACCAATGTCATCAATGACAAAAGGCAGCACCTGGCAGCTCCTCTTGTCCTCCTCCACAAAACGCCTGAGAATGAGCTGAAACCAATAGCCATTCAGGTATAAGGGATTCATATATTTGCTCAATTTGTTTGTTTAGACAATATACTTTCATTTCAAATTACATTGTTACATTAAAATAAACTTATATTTGTAGCTCAAACAGACTCCAGCTGAGGACAACCCCATCTTTTTTCCCACTGATGCAAAGTATGACTGGTTGTTGGCCAAGACCTTTGTGAGAAGTGCAGATTTTAATGAACATGAGCTGAATGTTCATCTACTGCGCACTCACCTGCTGGCTGAAGTCTTCACTGTATCTTTACTGAGAAACGTCCCAAAAGTGCACCCTCTATTCAAGGTAACATTGTTTTGTTGAAGTGTAATACACAGTATGTTTATTCATGCTTGGTTATAATAAATTATATTTTTCTCTAGCTACTTATTCCACACACTCGATACACTCTACAAATCAACTTGATGGCCAGACAAACACTGATATCACCTCATGGAGTTTTTACCAAGGTACATTTTTAATAAGTACATTAACGTGGACATATCATGCAAAATCTACTTTTTTCAGTCACCTTTATAACCTTGTTCCATCATCAAAGACAACCTGGAGTAGTGTTTCACTACATTCACATAGTTTTTAATAATTCTAGAGCAAAGCTGTTTTATTTAGCTGTTTCTTCTTCTACCATGTCAGCACTTCGTTCTCTACTTCCTGGATACAATTGTGTTATTATTTTAACCGAAAAACTGTCCTTCACATTATTAAAGCTGATAATCCAACATCATATTGGTTCTGAGCCATTCTGCACTCAAAATGTGTTGATCACACTGTGCTTAAGCTGTAAACCACGCCGTAATTGAAATATAGTTTGTTTTTAACAAGTTGTTCTTACAGCTGCCTGCAGGAGGAGCCCCAGTCAAAGTCTTTACCAGCTCTAAAGCTGGAATTTCATTGTTAAATGTAAAATATCAATGCTGAGGCACCCAAAATAATGTTTTTAAGTTTATTTTTAAGCCCTATGCATGATATGTCCACTTAAACACCGTACCGTTCAATTTCCTTATGCAAACCTTTTCTAGTATGCATCCTCTGGTGGAGAGTATGATCACCATCATGCAGAGGTCCCTAACCTCTCTGACCTACAGCTCCCTCTGTCTCCCAGAGGACATTAAAGAGAGAGGAGTGGAGTCTGTGCCCAACTACTACTACAGGGACGATGGACTCAAGCTTTGGGACATCATACACAGGTATGTGTGTTTGTTTTTGTCATTCTGAGGTCTTCCTGGTCTTAAGGAAGGAAAATGTTGAGTGTTATTCAGGCTCCAAAAACTCCAGCATGACCTTAAACTGTGTGTAAAGGCCTCACACAAGCATTTGCATCTTCTAAAGCAAGTTATCACTTTGAATTTGGAATTTGGTTCGAGTGTGCTCCAGAACCTAACCATATTAAATACAATGTTTTTTTTATGTTAAGTGCTTGACTGTGTCTTTGAAGGTTTGTTAATGGAGTGCTGAGCTGTTACTATGAAAATGACAATGATGTTCAACAAGACACTGAACTGCAGAAGTGGATCCAGGACATCTGTGAACATGGGCTTCTCTCCCAAGTGGGCATGGGTTAGTTCAATGAGATGACAACATAATCATTGTCCACTCATCTTTGAAGCACTGTTCATTTTTCACTAGGATTCCCTCAACGCTTTCTCAAGAAGGATGAATTGGTCAAGTTTGTCACCATGGTTATATTCACCTGTTCGGGTCAGCACGCGGCGGTTAGCAATGCACAGGTGAGGTCTGATTACTTTGCGACCGTTTGACTAAACTTTACATTTTGGGAATCGCATGATCTTGTATCTAGATTAGATTTGGGTGCAGTGAATTATGCATATTTAACAGCCTTTTATTTCATTTTAGTTTGACTATGGCGGCTGGATGCCCAACACTCCTATTTCCTTACAACAACCTCCTCCAACCAGGAAGGGCACAGCGACTGAAGAAACCCTGCTGAAGACACTTCCCGATGTCAGTGTTACTGTGCATGGAATGGCTGTTTTGTATTTACTCAGCAAGCAGTCATCAGACTTTGTAGGTTAACATTTGCGACTCCTCTTTTTCTTATTGTACCCCTTTATTCTAACATTTGTACATGCACGTTGTCCTTTTAGGTCGCCCTGGGCCAGTATCCAAATGAACACTTCTGTGAAGTTGGCCCTTCAAATGCGATCAAGGAATTCCAGAGAGAGCTCGAAGACTTGCATGAGACTATTGGCCAAAGAAACAAGAGTTCAGAAATCAGGCTAGCATACCCATATTTAGATCCCAAAAGCGTGGAGAACAGTATCTCGCTCTGAATACTAAAGCATTGGTTTGCATTTCATCCTGTAATGTCTTTTTTATTGACATACAAACGGTTCCACTTAATTTGCTAAGAATGTTAAACATTTTTTATGTTTAGGTTTATGTTTGTGTGTTAGTAACCCCTAATTGTTTTTCTTACACATGCTCTAGCTAATCCAGCACTCATTGGTCTTTTGTATTAGTTATACTGTAGCACTTTTGTATACACTTTTAAGATTCATTTTAAGGAAATGCATGACGACAGCGTTGAATTATCAGAAACATTAAATTAAAATAGGCCAGGGTAACAATACATGTTGACATCAGCAACAAGGTCAGAGTGGGACTATTATATTATGAATGAGAAATAGACCCTTTGTCATATTTGAGCACTGACCAAACTGCATGTATTTGTCTTGTTTCTCAATGGCTCAAATGTGAAATGTGCAAATTCCAGCTATGATTTTGAAAACAATTTTCCTTCCATAGTATGTTATTCATTATTCTATTTTTGTTTTGTTTTGTTCATTAAAAAATATGTATAATGATATGTGGTGAGTATTAAAGGAAAGGTGGAACAAAGAAAGAAAAAGTAATCTAATTTTCCCGCTCCACTTCTAAGACGCGCTTCTTCAAACCCCTCTTCTACATTTTACATACTTTATTCAGGAATTTTCAGGATTTTTCTTCTCAGTTGAAAATGCAGACTGATACAGTAAAAGTGTTTACTGGCAGCCATCTGCTCAACAGTGGAAACTGGCTCAGTGGAGTCTGGCTCAGTGTCTTCTCAATACGTATAATATTTAATCACAAATCAAACCACAATAAATATAATATGTCATTATTCCAGGAATCGACTTTTACGCTCACATGTTCAAAATGGGGATCTGGTGTTGGTTGAACTGGACAAACCGCTGACCCCTCAGCACCACCGGTTTGTAGAATAAGTGGAAGTAGTCCACTTTACTTTTTATTTGTGCTTTGTTCATTTCATTTCACTTCTGAGGGTGATACATACAGAATATGCCACCATCTCTAGGCTTACTACTCTCTTGTACAATGCTTGTTTGCATTATCTGATGGAGCATATTTGTTTGGTTTGTTGCACATTTAACCTTTTTATTTATTTATTTTTAAAGATTTTTAAGATGAGTGTTTTCCACAGCTCAAACAGACTCCAGCTAAGAATAACCCCATCGTTCTCCTCACTGTCCCCAGAGAATGACTGGTCTGCTAAGACCTTTGTAAGAAGTGCAGATTTCAATGAATACCAGCTCATAGCCTCCTGATTACTAGCAATGCAAATGTGTCCTCTGTAGAGGACATTTCTAAACCTGAATATCTCCCACCCAATGCATGGTACTGAATTAACTCCTTTTGACCTCTACAGAGGACATTTAGAGCTTTTCAATTATACCAAATGTGAAGGGGTCGGGCTTTGGTAACTTTCTTTTTTTCATTAAGGACAATGGTGGCCCTCAATATAAGCACATTTTATGGAAAGAAAGAAGAAAAGTACATTTATAAAACTTTTTATGGAGCAAATGTTGGATTGAAATGTTGTTTGCATATTTTAGATAAGTGTCCTAACAACACATTAATGCACAGTATGACTTGTTTTAACTGTATTTTACCATCGTTTTTAATTGTTTAAAAAACGTCCTCTGCTGTGGACCTTGGTAGTTATTTCGTCCATTTTGATGGAAGAAATAAGCACAAAGATGGAAGAAAATAACAACACATAACCCACATCAAAAGTGGAAACCCAAGTCAAATGCAACTTTGGGGCTATCCATCCATCTTCCAGATATAGTGGACAAAACATGCATCAAGGTGTCGCAGATTAAGATGCAAGAGCAAATCCTGTGCACAAAGTGTAAGGCGTTCCTCTGTGTTTCCAAGAAGAGGAATTACCTAATGAAGTGCCATTCCAACAAAGCAAAACCAAAGTGAGAATGGACAGTTTTGGATGTTACACTCATTCTAATATTGACCTTTAGGCATTTTCTTTGCCACCAAGGTTCAGTGCTACACGTATGGCCTTCCGATGTCCACTGTATGGACACATGATATCTTAAAAATTAAAACCTTTTTTTCCCCACATTTTTTTCAGTCTTCTTACAAAGATTGTGGGATTTGGAAAAAAAAAAAAAGTGATTGGACAACCTTTTTTTTCATGGTAGTCAGGAGGATAGCACACCTGAGGTACACTCACCTCCTGGCTACACAATAGGCTATTTGATAGCCAGCATGTGAACTACATAATTTTTATTCCTCATATTTGTTGCAGTCTTCAATTCAACCAGATGGACAGACAAAGTCATATTTCAGAATCTGGAGTACCAATGGTAACTAATGGATCATATATTCCATTCTATTGTAAAGTGTTCAGCTTCTGGTGGAGGCGTATGATCACCATTGTGCAGCGGTCCCTAACCTCTCTGATCTGTCTCCCAGGACATTAATCATAAAAGGAAGAGGAGGGGACTCTGTGCCCAACCACTACTACAGGGACGATGGACATCACAGAGAAGAAGATCTTTATTTATATATCGGATTGCATTTTCTGTAATATAGTTTATACGCAATGTACAATGTATTGACCCACTTGTAGAAGAGTAACAAAGAGGTCCAGGAAAACAGAATTTTACAGAAGATGTTCCAAGCCACATGATGGACAAGTTCTGTGATGAGCTAAAAAACAAACACGCACGCACGCACACACACACACACACACACACACACACACAAACTGAGAAAATTGCCAATAGAAACGAAAACCTCAAACTGCTGTAGACATATTTGAAGCTGACAATGATGGAGAAATGCAAGTCAGTTTGAAAGTTTTCATTTCCGGCCGTTGTGACAGTCCTCTTGGTAGCTTTGACGGCACAATGATGATGGTTTTATTGTCTTATATGTTTATGATTGGCCGATGACCCCATGATCCAGAGCCAGCCATGTGCCTGCCTTTGACTTCTATTACCATGACATATAACTATGCACTCTTATGAATTTGCTGATGAAACCGACACAAACATATTTGCTTTAAGTGTACTTTGTCATTGCTTCATTTCTTTTAATGTTTTATGGCAAAGCTATGAAAGATGGCATGTCAGTGTGGCGCTTGCCAGGCCTGCTTTTATATTATTTTGCTATGTTTATTACATGGTTTTGGGGAAAATGTGTTTCAATTTCACTGCAACAACAAAAACAAAACAGTAAAATTAAAAAAAAAGTTATTCAGACAAACGAAATATGTTATTCAAAACGTCACATTTTTGGCTCATTGTCGTTCACTAGCACACTAATAAAGGCTTAGAACGATTTCTCACTGCCTCACCTTGTTGTAAATTGTACCACACAGGGTAGTCACTAGATGGAGATATTGCCATTCACAGCACCTTGTGCAATTTCTTTATATTTTTAATTCATCTCTAAGATATGATTGACAACAACCATCCATCCATCTTCTTCTGTTTATCTGAGGCCAGGTGGCAGGAACAGTGTTAGCAGGAACTCAGAGACTTACTTCACCCCAGACTCTTCCTTCAGCTCTTCTGGATGTTTTAATATTGGACAACATTTTCATTTTGTTCAAGATGAAAATGGTAACATTGGATCAACACAAAAATTGCAATGCCTACCTGCTGCAATGTAAACTTCCATGAGAAGAGCTCTGTTATTGCCAGTGTATTGCTCATTGCTCGTGCTTCAGCCCCAAGTCATGGACAAAATTGCATGTAGCCACAAGTTTAATTGTGTCCATTTTCAATTTGGTCACATCTGCTGCAGGGCTGGGCATTTCCAGCTCCTCTAATTCAATCTGGCTGCTTGTGTGTGTAGCACTGTGCTGCTGCTCAAATTGAGGCAGAGACTTGCTGTAATTTCTGCCACATCCCTGGTTGATACAGGGAAGTCCAGAGAACAGCCAGTGGCTCCCTGAATTTAGCTATTAGTTAACCGGCTTAGAAAATACCCAGTGCTAATAAAAACAATAATAGTAAAATTCAAACTGAAAAGACAGACAGAAATGAAGAAGCAATCAGAAGAGCTTTATTGGACATGCAACAGTGTGCAGTTGGTAGAGCGGGTCTTATGATCGGAAGGTCGGGGGTTAGAATCACAGCTCCTGAAGATGCACAATATCATTGTGTCCATGGGCAAGACACTTCACCCACCTTGCCTTCAGTGTCTGTGTACATTGGTGTATGAAGCAGAGTGGGAATGGGACTCCTTGCTGTAAAGCGCTTTGGGCCTAATGAAGGTAGAAAAGTACTATATACATTGAGACCTTTTACCATTTACCAGGAATCATGTTTGAAGACAGTGAATTAACAGTACGTAAATACATGAGCATGAGGAATGACTGGTGCAGTCTGAACATTGTGGCAGAGGATGAGCCTGGGCGAGCAGGAAACGACGAGCCTCGATGAGCAGTGTAGAGGTGAGGTCACGATGCAGCTGGAAACGGCTGAATCAATGAAGGAGAGGGCTTAATATAGGAATCCTGGCCTGTGATTGGCTGGAGCGGAGGCATGCTGCAGTGGTGATTGGCTGGAGAGGCTGGAGATGAAGCAATGATTAGATGACTGGAGGTGAAACGACAAATGGAGTGCTGCAGGACAGGTGGGTCTTCCAGGTTGAATTTACGCTTAAGCTTCATTAATAATAACAATAATAAGTTATGCATTTTTCAGGGTCTTATAGTCACTTTACAATTTGATTATTCTTTCCAGACATTCTGGTGTTAAGCTGCCTGGGCTTTATAGTCACAGTTGCTCTGAATTAACTGACAAAATGGATGCACCAGTTACTCTTTACACTGCATAATCATACTCAGAAAATGTGGATGAAGTGTTCTGCCGAAGGAAACATTGACAGTATGCACTGATTGGTCTTGGTCTCCTCTACATTTTACACAAAATCTGTTACTAAATACAGCTATACTTATTGTGTGTCTGCTCTCTCTTACTTGCCAACATTGTTGCCTGCCATTGTGCATGAGAGAACAAATACTGTTTACCACTGTGAAGAGACCTTCACCTCTGGCTCAGGAGAAGGCCAATTTTGAGATTTCATTTTTCAATAGTTTTTATTCATATTCAGCAATGATGCTTAAGACTCAGAATCAGAATCAGGTTTTATTGCCATTGTTATGAACAAGTTCACAGCTAGGACTTTTACTCGCCATAATATTTGCGCAGACGCGCCAAACATGCCAGGGCGGCCGTTAAATGGCGCCCCTTATTTGCTGATATTAGAAGTTACAAGAAGCAATAAAGCAAGTACATATACATACACAAATATACACAGTTGGATTATACACATTACGTGTGGAAAACACGCTGGAATTTTTTCTTCGGTACAAAAGGGAGGGGTGGTGGGGGCTAGTAGGGAGGCGGACTCAGAGGGGGAGCCTGTCAGTCCTATCAGTCCTTTCACCCGTGGCTTGGCCTTGGTGTGGGATGTTGACAAGCACAGGGAAGATAACGGCCCAGCTGCTCTCCTGTGTTCCACGGATAAAATTATTCAGTTTTTTTAACTTTAAAAAAGTCAATGTGCTTTTCATTGGTCTTCAACATTATTCAGACATCCGTAGCAGGTAGTGGCCTTCTCAGTCCATTCAAAGTTCTGCAAACCCCCAAGATCAGTCCCAAGACCTCCCAAGACATCTCCCCTGACTTTGCCCAGATGTAATCCATCTTCCGTAATCCTTCCTCGTAACGAGGAGAAAGGTCCTAATCAGTTCCTCACTTTTCGCTACTTTCTCACTCACTGCTTCAAAACGTTCTTTGACAGCAGCGGGGTCTCCTTTTTTCCTGCCAATTTGCCAACTTTGCGATAAACCAGGGCAACTCCTAGTCCAGTTAGCAGGTACCCTGTTACCATAAGCCCAAAAAGATAAATATCTTCGACATCTTCCACAGAGAGGGGGGCCAGACATACAGTACGACCTTCCACTTATTCCAAGAGTCAAACCCGTAGCCAGCCAGAAACGTTCCCTGTGGACAAGAAGGCTCCCCCACAGCTCCATTTCTTTGTGACAAAAACTTGTCAGTTGCGTTGAAAGACCAACTGATCAATTCCATGGTTAGCCGGTTTAGGAGCACAGCGAGCAGAGAGTGCAGAGAAAATTAAGATAAGTCAGACAAGACACTAGCAGAAGCAGCAGCAGAAAAAAGCGGGGGTCCGGAGCAGTCAGAAACACGTCCGCTCTCGACAGAGGACGTTTGCTGATCACAAATGCACAGAAAAGTTGCTCAGTTGGCTCCTTGCTGATGATTGACGGTAAATACTAAAATCACCAATGTTTGATGTATTTGATTCTGGGGCATGTCTACACAAATACATTTCAAAACTCACATCTAGATTCATTGCAGTAGCAGAACCATTGGCCATTTCTTTATATGTAGCTCTGTGGCCTTTTCAGATATTTTAAGACCTCCTATTTCCTAAAGTAAAATCAGAAAGGTCACTGGCTTCATTTCGGACATGTTCTTTAGATGGAGTGACCTTTTCCTCAGTTAATTAATTCACGTCTTAAGGGAGAGGCTGCGACCCCCACTGTTAGCTCAGCCTGCCATTATGTCTATATTGCCTGATTTATACTGCCATTGCGTCAAGACATTCTTGCCACATATGGCCCCAATGCGACGTCCTCTGATTTAAGTTGTGAAATAGGTATTTAACTTCTGTAATGTAAACCTTATGCCAGTTTATGTGCATGAATGTACAGTACAGCACTGCTCAAGATACGCTGAAGACTATTGGAAGCATGTATACACATTGAGCATGTAGGTCTACACATGTGGGATTTGAGGTCAAATATAAAAACAAATATGTAAGGTTCTTATAGAATATTATACCTTAGTCATGCTTTGCAAACTACTTTGAGATACTTAAGCTTTGATACTTTTATAACTTAAAATCATGTTTGCATCTTAAGACAATTTCTACTACTGAAGATGTTAAACGTGCATTATGCAACTTTTATGTGTATTTGACTACCTTTGACTCAGCTGCTGTATGAGTGGTCAGCATGGCGCCTTTACTTTCCATCAGGGTGATCTCTAGGACGCTCCAAGATCAATTGTTTGGAAGAATTTCACTGCTAGCGCGCCTCTCACTAGAAAACCTACCAAACAACTGATCCTGGAGCGTTGAGAGCACCGTTATCTAATGAAAAGGTGCCATGCTGACCACTCATACATACAGCTGCTGGGTCACTACAAGGTCAAATACGCACAGATTTACTAATTTGACCCACAAAGCTACTTCCGAACAACGCCACCCTGGAATAGAGTAGTGCCATGGACACTTAAACACATAAGGCTCGCGCAGATAAGGGATTGAGTGGACCAGTAGACCAAAAATCTAAAAAATGTACAAAGTTTATTTTATAAATATAGAAAGTAAAGACAAAAAGTACATCAATACATTTGATAAAATTCAGTAGGCTACTTTCTCAGTGGAACTTATTAAAAATACCAAATTGACACAATAATTATTGCCCTCAACACAGCAGCCCCAAAATGTTCATGTGCCCGAAGGCCCTACCCGATGGTGTGTGCGGCTCCACCGCGGCACCAGCATCTGGTGATTTTAATCTACACATAGACAATCTTTTAGATCCGGTTGCAACCGAGTTTTAAAATGTTCTTAACTATATACTGCGTGTTTTTTAATGTCACTGGTTTTATCCAGCGAGAGACCTCGGTGAGAGCTGTGAGGAAACGTCATCTTACCCTGAAGTGGCTGCAAATTTAATACAGGTTTTAGAACAGTTTCCTCCTGTGGTTTTACCGGCTAACTGTGATTTTATTTTTGACAATTTTAACAGCAAACTACAGTCAGCTCTTAACATTCTCGCTCCACTAAAACAAAATATACACAAACAAAACCCCAACCTCCATGGAGAAACGAGGAGCTAAAACAGTTAACAAGAAATTGCAGGAAGGCCGAGACGAGATGGAGGAAAGATAAAATTACAATAAACCGTCAAATTTTCTGTGCTCAACAAAAAATCTACAATAACACAATTAGAGATGCTAGAAATAACTACTTTTCTTCAATAATCAGAAACCATAAAACAATCCAAGAGTCCTCTTCACAACAATAGAAAATGTTTTAAATCCTGATTTTAACAGACCTCCTTTTAACCCCACAGACACTCTCTGTGAGGCGTTTGCAGACCACTTCAGGGGAAAGATAGAGACTATCAGACACAATATTGTATGTACCTAGTGTAACATGGTTTTAAATGTGTCTGGTTGTCTACTTGTTCCAGAGGAAACACTGCACAGTTTTGTCCAGGTTAATGCTAAGATGCTTGATAAAGTTTTCTCCTCAGTGAGACCCACCACATGTCTTTTTGACCCGGTCCCAACGCCGTTTTTTAAAACATTATATGGATCTTTTAAAGACGAGCTTTTACATATCATGAATTGCTCTCTTCAGGCGGGGGTCTTCCCTGCTGCCTTTAAGGGAGCGGTGGTGAGGCCTCTGCTGAAGAAGAGCAGTTTAGATTTTAATGATTTTAACCATTTAAGTTAATATCCAACTTACCATTTTAAGCAAATTTTTTAGAAAAACTTGTTTTTACCCAACTTAGTGATTTTATAAATGCACATAATGTCCTTGAAAAATTCCAGTCTGGCTTTAGGGTAAACCACAGCACCGAGACGGCCCTTTTAATGATTTTAAATGATTTTAGATTAAATTATGACTCACAGATGGTCACAGTGTTGGTTCTACTGGATCTGAGCGCTGCCTTTGATACAGTAGACCACACTATTCTTTTAAAACACATCGGCCTCTCTGGTGCTGTCCACAAATGATTTACATCCTACCTCACAGACAGGACATTCATGGTGAGTGTGGATACCTGCTCCTCTAAAGTCCATAAAATTACATGTGGTGTGCCCCAGGGTTCGATTTTAGGGCCAGTGCTTTTTAACCTGTATATGCTCCCTCTTGGTGATGTCATCAGGAGACATGGAGTCAACTTTCATAGTTACGCTGATGATACACAGTTGTACATGTCCATGTCTCCTGATGACACCAGGCCAATGGATGCACTTTTTAACTGCATTTTAGATATCAAATCCTGGATGGCAGAACACTTTCTCCAGCTTAACCAGGACAAGTTTTAGTCCTGAGGCCCAGAGAGAGAAACTTTTACCCAAACTACAGTCATTGTCTTTTAATCCTTCCTCACAGGTGAAGAACCTGGGTGTGATTTTTGACTTTGAGCTGAATTTTATTCCACACATTAAGAATATCACAAAGATAGTTTTTAGCATCTAAAGAACATAGCCAGAGTCCGCCCCATTCTCTCTCGGGCCAACACGGAGACGCTAATGCATGCTTTTATCACCAGTCGTATCGACTACTGCAATGCCCTGCTTTCTGGTCTTCCCAAAAGAGTATCTCAGGTTTACAACTTTTACAAAATTCAGCAGCTCGTGTCCTGACGAAGACCAGGAGGCGGGACCACATTACACCGGTTTTAGAGTCGCTGCATTGGCTCCCTGTGTGTTTCAGGGTCGATTTGGAAGTTCTTTTAATGGTTTTTAAGTGTCTTAAATCTTTCAGAACTGCTTTTACCTTATGCACCTTCACGGCCCCTTCGCTCCTCCGGCAGGCGTCTCCTTGTTATTCCTAAAGTCAACAGAAAGACTCACAGCGAGGCGTCTCTCCAATATTACGGCCCTCGCCTCTGGAACGACCTGCCGGAGGAGCTCAGGACCGCAGAGAACGTTCAGATTTTTAAAAGCAGGCTCAAGACCCGTCTTTTTAGCTTAGCTTTTAGCTGATATATCTATTTATTTATTTTAGTCCCATTTATTTATTTATCTATTTATTAATCTTGATAACCTGATATTTATTGATATTTTGATATTAATTTCTAGTTTTTTACTGTTTTTTACTTTGTTTTGTCACCGCTTTGCCCACTTTGTCTCCGCTCCCTCTGCCTGGGAGCGGTGACTGGCTGGTGTGGGTGCTGTCCTGTGGGTGCCCAGGTGGAGGTGTGGTGTCTCTGCCACCCCTCCTATGGGGACCCTTGTGTCGGTGCCCGGGCGGCCGCAGCTGGTCTGCTGCTCCGGGGAGGACGGCTCATCTGATGGGGTTTCCTCACCTTGGTCATCTGTACCCAGCCTTATGTACTTGATTTTGATTCTGTGTGTGAGTGTGAGTTTAAGTGTAGAGTAAAGGGTAGGGGGTGTAGGTGTACATGTGTATTGTGATAACTGTATATATTGGGAGGGTGGGAGGGTTTGACGGGCGAGAATGTTTTTAATGTCTTTAAATGTCAAGCACTTTGTGATGCACCTGTGTATGAAAAGCACTCTATAAATAAAGATTGATTGATTGATTGATTGATTGATTGATTGATTGATTGATTGATTGATTGATTGATTGATTGATTGATTGATTGATTGAGCAGAGGGCTCACTACTTGACCCATGCTGCTTTGGTGGGGAAAAAACAGTAAGAATTGTCGACAACAGCAAACATGCAAGTCCACAGGAAATACAGATTGACCACTGACAGGAACACATTTGGTGAGTGTATTGACTCTAAAACTAAGAGACATTTTGTGAAGCACTCGGTGTGCGGCATATCGCAGTGTGAGGCTGGCGTTTTGAGTGCAGGAGAGGGAAATTGACTGAACTTGGAGAACTACAGCGCCATGGGCCGACAAGCTGAAAGGAGTTGCAATCGCACGTTAGGCCTTTTACATGTAGTGCTTATAGGAATTCATAAATACATCCCATAAATATGTCCCGATATATTTTGCTGATAACTTGCCAATCACATTTTTGCGGAGTCCTGTTGAGGGAGAGCAAAATGCCTAAACCGACAAAAACAGAGACGAAGCAACTGCCAGATTCGGCGGCGGATGAGGATTACGTGAGCCTCAGTCGAGTCACGGAACTCATGGAGCAGCAAAGGGACATGTTCAGGGAAATAATACAACAACAACAGGAGAACTTCAAGGGATTCATTAAAATCATCATGGAAGCAACAAACACCCGAATGGATTCACAGATAAAGGACATTCAAGAGCTAAAATCAAGCCTACAGTTCACACAAGGTGAGGTGGACACTCTGAAAGAAGGAACATTGAAACTCACTGAGCGCACAAACACAATACAAAACGATTTTTATAAAGTATGTGACAATCTGCATATTATCACGGACAAACTGGAGTATCTGGAGGGACAGAGCCGTAGAAACAACCTGGTCTTTGAGGGAGTGTTGGAGACGCCTGGGGAGACCTGGGCCGACGCAGAGGAGAAAGTTAAAACACTACTGAGGGAGAAGCTACAACTACAACACCCGGTGGAGGTGGAGAGAGCTCACCGCGTAGGGAAACCCGACGGCGGGAGAGACCGGCCGAGACCCATCATCGCCAGACTGCTGCGTTGGAAGGATCGTGAAGCAATCCTGCAGCGCGCTAAACACCTCAAAGGGACCAAAATCTTCATTAACGAGGACTACACGGAATCCATCAAAAGGAAGCGAAAAGAACTGATGCCGGAGCTGAGAGCTGCCAGGGAAAGGGGGGAGATTGCCTTCCTGCGCTATGACAAACTCATTGTACGTCCGCGCACCAGTACACCAAATCAAGTATAAACACCGGGAAAAGCGTATGGATTTTGGTATGTAAAAGCACATAATTTCACATGTCCTGTAATAGATATAGTTCTATAGGAAGCATCGACTTGGACCTTTCATTAAGGAGAATTGCTGAAGCAAATAACCAGGATTTTACATTATCACAATATGACTTACAGAACACTGAGATCGACATCGACCCTGAAAATAACTTCTTTACCAGAGCTACTAATGACTGTCAATATTATACAGAGGATCTTTACAATAGTAAACTTAAGAACATTAAGGCATTCACTGTAATCCATTTCAATAGTCGAAGCCTCTATGCAAACTTTAACCACATCAAAAGCTTCTTAAAACAGTTTTCTAAACCATTTAGTGTAATTTTAATCACAGAAACATGGATTAATAATGACAGAGAAATTGAGTTTTCTATTGATGGTTATGAATTTATAAGTATGAACAGAAGAAACAAGCATGGTGGGGGAGTAGCTATGTTTGTAGACTCCAACTATAGTTATAAAGTAATGGAAAATAAGACTATGGCAGTGGATGATGCACTTGAATGCCTTACTGTAGAAATTACAAGGCAAAAAAGAAAAATATTATTGTAAGTTGTATTTATAGAACACCTGGCTCTGATATAGAGGTTTTTTCTAATTGGATGGAGGAGCACTTTTCAGGTTTAAATCATAAAGTCATGTTTGTGGGGGAGACCTTAACATCGATCTGTTAAATCCATATAAACATAAAAAGACGGATTAATTTATAAATACTTTATTTAGTATAGGTCTGTTTCCTCTAATAACTAAACCGAGTAGAATCACAACCCACAGTGCGACTTTGATTGATAACATTTTCTCAAATGAAATAGATAGTGATACAGTCAGTGGTTTAATGATAAATGATATTAGTGATCACCTGCCAGTTTTTGTATTGTACAAAATGGATATTTAAATATTAATGATGAAAACATTTATTGGTTTAGAAGGGTAAAAACAGAAAAAACTATTGATGCATTTAAAAAGGAACTATTAGCTCAAGACTGGAGTATTGTATACAGAGAGAATGATACTAATAAGGCATATGATGAGTTTACGCAAATATTTCATAAAGTATATGACAAAAATTGCCCAATGAAAAATATTGTAAAAACAGAAAGGGTAAAGAAACCCCATGGATGTCTAAGGGATTACTAAATGCATGCAAGAAAAAAAATTCACTCTACAAAAATTTATAAATGATAGAACAAAAGAAGCTGAGGATAAATATAAGAAATATAAAATAAACTGACAGGTATCATTAGAAAATGTAAACAGGATTATTATAATAAATTGTTAGATAGCAATAAGAATAATATTAAAGGTTTATGGAATATCTTAAATAGTATAATTAGAAATAAACCGAGAACAATTAATTATCCAAAATATTTCAAAGATGAGGATAATACTTTAAATAATATGAATGAAGTAGTCGATACATTTAATAATTCTTTGTAGATGTTGGACCGAATCTTGCTGCAAAAATTGCAAATGTTGAGAACTATAATTGTGAACTGATAGACACAAATCCTCTGTCCATGTTCCTCAAACCTGTGGAGGAAAAGGAGATACTGGACATTGTTAAAGGGTGTAAAAATAAAACCTCGACAGATTATTATGACATGGATATGAAACTTTAAAAACTGTTATTGAAAGTATCTCTAAGCCGTTAACATACATCTGTAACCTATCGCTGCAAACTGGACAATTTCCTGAAAGTATGAAAGTAGCAAAAGTGATTCCTCTGTTCAAGGCAGGAGATAAACATCTTTTCACAAACTACAGGCCTGTTTCCCTTTTACCGCAATTCTCAAAATCTTAGAGAAGGTTTATAACTCTAGACTTGACAGCTTTATTGAAAGGTGTAATTTACTCTCGGACAATCAGTTTGGTTTTAGGAATAATCACTCAACCTCACACGCGCTCTTTGATATAATTGAAGAAATAACTAATGCTGTAGATAACAAGAAATATGCAATAGGGTTATTTATTGACCTGAGTAAAGCGTTTGATACAATAAACTATGATATACTAATTAATAACTAGAACATTATGGGATTAGGGGGGTAGCTCTACAGTGGGTTACCAGTTATTTAAAAATAGAAAACAATGTGTGAAAATAGGTGATTATCAGTCGAGTTGTCGACAAATTGTGTGTGGTTTACCTCAAGGTTCCATTCTGGGCCCAAAATTGTTTAACATGTACATTAACGACATTTGTAAAACGTCTCAAGTACTTAAATTTATCTTGTTTGCTGATGATACAAATATTTTTGCATCAGGTGATGACTTACAGCAACTGTGTCGGATTGTTAACTTGGAACTCAAAAGTGTCAATAAGTGGTTCAAACAAAATAAATTATCTCTAAATCTGAGTAAAAGCAAAATGATGATATTTGGCAACTGTAATTCCAATGCTCAGGAAGCAATTCAGATAGAGGGTGTTGTCATAGAGCGAGTGCATGAAATCAAATTCCTTGGTGTTATTATAGATGACAGAATTACTTGGAAAGCTCATATTAAATATATATCTACGAAAATTTCTAGAAGCATTTCAGTAATAGCAAAGCAAAGCACATTTTAAACATCAAAGCTCTACATATCTTATACTGTTCTCTGATTTTGCCATACTTATATTATTGTACTGTGGTTTGGGGTAGTACTTATAAAAACACATTAAAACCAATAGTATTGTTGCAAAAAAGAGCTATCCGAGTAATTCATAAAGTTGGGTTTTTGGACCACACAAACTCATTATTTTTAAAATCAAAGATCATGAAGTTTTGTGACATTGTTGAGTTCCAAACTGTACAGATGTTATACAAAGCAAGATACAAACTGTTACCAGGCCAAATACAAAGAAGGTTCCAAGAACGTACTGGTTGTTATGAATTACGTGACGAATTAAACTTTAGGACTCAGAAACATAGCTCAACTTTGAAAAGTTTTAGCCCAACAGTTAATGGTGTACAATTGTGGAATAAACTGGAAATGGAGTTGAAACGATGTCCAAACATCAACCTGTTCAAATATAAATACAAACAAAAGACTTTTGAAACATACAGAGAACAAGAAATGCGTTGCCACTAGGAGGCGCAGTAGGATCAAGTATGTGTATTTCCTATCAAGGAAGAGTGTTGCTGCTTGGAACGGTTGTCATTCTATTGCTCAAATTTACAAATTGAGAATTAGGGTAGGCAAGTTATGAATCTGTTGAGAGGGACCCTCCCAACGGGCTCAAAACCTTGTCTTTTAATGCACCACTCAGCATAGGAACATCATCTACAAATCAGCTGTTAGGGCAGCTGGGTGGGGTTTGTTGAGGGGGAGTTACTGCCCTCTTCAACTAGCCCGCCCTACACCCTGGCTTTTTAATGCACCACACTATGCAGGGCTTACATCATACTTCACATATAACTCAATTAAACAAATATAATAATAATGATAATTAAACCCAAATTAAATTATATTAAGAATGGTAATGACAACTGGGAAGTAGCAAGATCTCAGAGTATAATATGTATTAATGCACCTTTAATAATGATAATTAATGATAACCCAAATTAAATTATATTGAGGATGGTAATGACAACTGGGAAGTAGCAAGATCTCAGAGTATATGTATTAATGAACCTTTATAACATAAAGTAGCACATTCTTTTGTTCTTTATTTTGCTGTTGTTTTGTTTTATTCTTCTTCATCATTTATTGTTACTTTGCCCTATGTTCCTTTGTTTATGATTTGCTACCTTGTAAATATTAAATGTAATGTTATTTTTATTTTGGGGTGGGCGCTTATAAGCCTTTGGCTTCAGCCCACTCCTTTGGGCGGGTTGACTGCTCAAACAAATAAATAAACAAATAAACAAAACATAAACCTTGCCGCCGTACTGCACCTTGTCGCTAAACAATGCCAAACTCCAAAGAAACCATATAAACTTGATTACTCTCAAAAGGGGCAACAGGGATTACAATCACAGGGTGCACTCAAAAGGAAAATAAAGACATAAAAGTACTGTAAGAAAGTATTATTCTTAAAATGCTAATTGTGATTAGCCCGCAGGTCTAACAATGCACCCACTGACCATCATGGCCTCAGTGGAAATGAGGTTTGTCCAGACATCATAAGATTAGTAGCCTTTTTTTATTTAACCAGTAAGAGTGCGTGTGCCACACTCTTTAACTCACGACAACCTACACACACAGTATAGGTGAAAGCATTGAAGGTTTGCACCGTGACCCTTTTACCCCTCCTTCTCTCCCTGGGGCAGTCCAGCGTGCAGGAGGTATGCCTCTCTGCCTGCTAATGTGCCCCATCCAATATGAGACAAGGCTGGAATGGCGGTTCATCTCCTCCTGCACACAGATAGCCACCCTGACTGTCAGTCACCAGGCCCGATCCGTTGGTATGGACTGCTAATGCGCTCCTGTCAGCCCACACACATGCAGCCTCGTAAACCTGGGTGACACAAGCAGGTGGGCAGTGGATGAATCAAGTTGGATTATAAAACAGGGCACTGGTCAATGTGGACTGTGGATAACAATTTACTTGCAGAAGGGCGTTTGGAGAGCTGTACCTGAGATTTGTTTTATTCTTTAGTGTATTGGGAAAGAAGCTAAATATCAGAATGGCTTGCAGCAGCCCCGTGCATTTGCATTATCATGATAGGAAAGTTTTACTTTGCTTCCTGAAAGCTGGTAAATGTGTGTATAAACTCATCCAGTAAGGAATTGGGGTGTTAGAAATGTGTCAGCAAGGGTAATTATCAGACGTGGTAAGTAACAAAGTAGATTTACTTAACCAGTTACCTGCCATCCACACATATTTGCAGAAACTACAGGGTCTTCGCTTTCCAATTAGGCCTCGCACTGGCTGTGAACAGGATGTAAACAAAATGCAACAAACATGAGAAAAAACAAGACAAAGGCAACGAAATCAATTAAGCGAAAAGCCCAAAAATGACGGAAAAACGAACACGACAATAAAACCAACGAAAACACATGAAAAACGCACACAAAAAGATGAAAACACAACACAATAAAACGTGACGTTGACGTGGTGAAAAAGAAGTTGAGATCAGTTTTGTGGGTCTTAGCTTTGAAATGAGGCGTTACCCTGGCCTGTAGCATGTAAACTTTAGTCGAGAAGCTTTTAGATTTGGGTACAACTGAACTGGAGAAATGTGCTTGTTAAGGTGGGGGTTAAGTACATCACTTAAAGGGACTAGATGCAAGTTGTTCATTTTTATACTCACTACTGCCACCTCAGGTCTTGCGTGTGACTGCGGTTTCTATTAAGCTCGTGCATGACGGCACTTCGGACCCAAATTAACAGGATTTTAGAGGCAGTTGTGGTGAATAGGTCTGGGCTCATTCTACATATTAGGACATTACTGGACCATTATAGTCTTATATAGTCTACTTATAGTACCTTTAAGTAGCGTTTTTACTTTTTATTGAGAACTTATTGCTTGTATCCCAATACATTTGGAAAATAAATATAATACTTTCCACGTCACTGCATTTCTGTAAAGGATCCAGTAAAAAGTAAAAGCAGTCCACAAAGTTTGTCCCATTTTAACCGCCAAACCTTTCTGCTTAGAGCACCAACATGACGAGCAACGGCCCTGAGAGAAGGGAACGCAATCTTATTTGTACAGCGCTTTTCACATGGCACAAGTTTCCCAAAGGACTTCACTCGGGGTAAGGGGATTTTATTAATTCACTCCAGACGGGCTGGTGGTAAGCTTAGCTACATGTTCCATAGCTGCCCTTGACTGACAGAAGGGAGGCTGCACACGTCTGCCACCGACCACTCACACTCATACAGCCTACCTGGTATTCCCTCACGGACTGATGCAGATTTATCATCAATGCCACGACTCAAAGCAACTGCCGTGTTCCCATACACGTGCATGTTCGACCTCCATGTCTTTGAAGCCTCACTTATTTATTCACAACTGATTTAAAATGACTCGCACTTTTTAGTTTGAATTATTAAAGTATTTTCTACTGCACTTCAGTACTTTAACTTGTATTAATTTGACAAGTCGAATCTTTACTTTGACCACTATTGTCAGAAATGCATGAGTTTGGACCACTTTATGTGCTTCCTCTTTCATTATTTGTTTTAGAAAAAAGGCCTGAACCTTTGAAAACCTTGATGATTTTTGACTGCCTTTGTGAATAATGCAAGACATACGCAGAATAAGTTCATTTTTCTTAAATATGATCAATTATACATACCCTCATCAAAGAGAGTTCCATCACTACTGTAATAATATGTAGTCATCTGGCTAGGGGTTTTGCAGCGAAAATAAATCTCATTCAAGAGGCTTTAGCAGTTTTGACTTTCCAGCAAATGTCCCTTGACCTTTTTAGGCCTACTGATTTAACCCCTTAACCCCGGGCAAACGGGAATCGGTTTGCCCGGGGGTTAAGGGGTTAAACGGAAATCGGTTTGCCCGGGGTTAGGGTTAACTGCAATCGGTTTGCCCGGGGGTTAAGGGTTAAACGGAATCGGTTTGCCCGGGGTTAAGGGGTTAACGGAAATCGGTTTGCCCGGGGGTTAAGGGGTTAACGGAAATCGGTTGCCCGGGGGTTAAGGGGTTAAACTGGAATCGGTTTGCCCGGGGGTTAAGGGGTTAAACGGAAATCGGTGCCGGGGTTAGGGGTTAAACGATCGGTTTGCCGGGGGTTAGGGTTAACGAATCGGTTGCCCGGGGGTTAAGGGGTAAACTGGAATCGGTTTGCCCGGGGGTTAAGGGGTTAAACGGAAATCGGTTTGCCGGGGGTTAAGGGGTTAAACGGAATCGGTTTGCCCGGGGTGAAGGGGTTAAACTGGAATCGTTTGCCCGGGGTTAAGGGGTTAAACGGAATCGGTTTGCCCGGGGTTAAGGGGTTAAACGGAAATCGGTTTGCCCGGGGGTTAGGGGTTACGGAATGGTTTGCCCGGGGGTTGGGGGTTAACGGAATCGGTTGCCGGGGGTTAGGGGTTAACGGAATCGGTTTGCCCGGGGTTAAGGGGTTACGAAATCGGTTTGCCGGGTTAAGGGTTAAACTGAATCGGTTTGCCCGGGGGTTAAGGGGTTAAACGGAATCGGTTTGCCCGGGGGTTAAGGGGTTAACGGAATCGTTTGCCGGGGTTAGGGGTTAAACTGGAATCGGTTGCCGGGGGTTAAGGGGTTAAACGGAATCGGTTTGCCCGGGGTTAAGGGGTTAAACTGGAATCGGTTTGCCCGGGGGTTAAGGGGTTAAACGGAAATCGGTTTGCCCGGGGGTTAAGGGGTTAAACGGAATCGGTTTGCCCGGGGGTTAAGGGGTTAACTGGAATCGGTTTGCCCGGGGGTTAAGGGTTAAACGGAAATCGGTTTGCCCGGGGGTTAAGGGGTTAAACGGAAATCGGTTTGCCCGGGGGTTAAGGGGTTAAACTGGAATCGGTTTGCCCGGGGGTTAAGGGGTTAAACGGAAATCGGTTTGCCCGGGGGTTAAGGGGTTAAACGGAAATCGGTTTGCCCGGGGGTTAAGGGGTTAAACGGAATCGGTTTGCCCGGGGTTAAGGGGTTAAACGGAAATCGGTTTGCCCGGGGGTTAAGGGGTTAAACGGAAATCGGTTTGCCCGGGGGTTAAGGGGTTAAACTGGAATCGGTTTGCCCGGGGGTTAAGGGGTTAAACGGAAATCGGTTTGCCCGGGGGTTAAGGGGTTAAACGGAATCGGTTTGCCCGGGGGTTAAGGGTTAACGGAAATCGGTGGGGGGGGGGGGGGGGTTGGCCCGGGGGTTAAGGGGTTAAACTGGAATCGGTTTGCCCGGGGGTTAAGGGGTTAAACTGGAATCGGTTTGCCCGGGGGTTAAGTTAAAAATATGCGGGTTAAGGGTAAAGGAAATCGGTTTGCCGGGGTTAAGGGTTAAACTGGAATCGGTTTGCCGGGGTTAAGGGTTAAAAATATGACTCTTGTATGCAATAAAAGTGTCCCTGAGCCTGAAAAATTGGAACTTGAAGATTGGATTCTTGAACATCCAATACAAATAAAAAAATACTGCATATTAAACGTTCAAGGATTCGTCCAAATAAGACAGTTATGAAACTTATCGGGCTCAAAGTTTACACAAAATACGGCTGACATACAATCAGGTTCTATAAGATTTACATCGTTTTTATCCAGATTTTGCACCTCCCCAACGGTTTTGAGATTTGTGGCTCCAAAAATAATTCCACTTGTTTAGAAAACCGCAGCCCCCTGTTGTTCCTCCTGTCACAGCTCAGCTCCTACCTATAAGAGCAGTCTCCCATCCGCCTCCCCCACATCACCAGTATCCTTAGGGCCAACCTGCGAAATCCACAGCTATCCATTGTAGCTAAAGACACTGTGCACATGCAAATCACACTCATTATCTAAGTAGGCTGTATTAGTTTAGCGCGGAATACCATTCTCCTGTTCAACAAACTGTCATCTGTCTGGGACGGCGCTGCTTGGAAATGCCAAAATCCAGCGGCGTTTTGACAGTTTGTTTACATGATAACGGTGTTTAGGGAGCCAGAAAATGTAGATACGAATAGCGCCTCCAGGGACTTATCATTTTCAAATGCTGCCTGTCCTTCAAGGAAACCATCTCTCTCTCCCTCACGTATACCACACATAGATCAATAGTGACAGAATTTGTGAAAAAATGAAATAAAAAGAACAAAGAATTGAGACAGAGCATTTGGTCTTATTTAGGACGATCATAATCATGGCTGGTAAAACTATACAGACATGTAGCCTGTAGGAAACACAGATGTAAACCTGTTTGCGGAGGATGGACTGCTGGGGTTTGTGCTCAGATGATGCGTTCAAATTAAGATGGCAGAGATTGTAGATTCTTAAAGAGCCAGAAAAATTTGTTTTTATGACGAAAATAAAAGAGATCGGATTTTACCTGCGTCACTTTAGGCCTGGCTCTCTCACGCGTTTTACTGAACTGTAGGAGTTGGCAGCAGCTGTTCATCAAACTGGGCTTTTATAGGTCCATCTGACCCATGTCCTAAAAAGTCCTTTCATTATAGGTCGCTGCTGGTGGAACACCGGTTCTGTCCTCAGCGTCGTGCGTTCAAGTCCAGACCCTGGCGGTTTGCTGAATGTATTTCCACCACTCTTCGCACCCTTTTTCCCCCTGAGCCGTCCTGTCTAGTAAAGCCTCTGGGCCGAACATCTTTCCTCAGTGGAGTGAATTTAAGCACAGTACAGGTGCGATCGTCTGTTCTCAGCCACAAACAGCTCCAAAGTGCCATACTTTTCTTGCGCGCGCTCGAGCTCCCCTGTCCGTCCTGCTGCCCCGACCTGTTATCATTCTTTTTATGTCAGAGATCCCGTCCCTGACTCAGGCGGATTTGGTGGACCTGCTGTCAGAGAGTTTACCGATTTGTCCTACATGTGTGCGACTGTCCTCAACTCCTAGACCCAGATCAGCGTGATACACGTGCAGACACAGGTCAATAGATGTCAGCTCACAATCATGTACCTGTTTTTCAATGCTTGAGGAATACTGACAGATCACATATTTCTAGCTAATTTCACTTGAATACAAATACAGTATCTTATTTTTAAAGGTTTTTTTTCTATTTGCATTCATTTCTAGCCTAGATTAATTGATGATTAATTGAGTTTTTATTCCTTTTTATGTGAGGCTGCGTTGCCAAAAGTGCAATAGCATCAGAAGCAGCAGTATGCACTAGGGCAGGGCGATATGGCCTAAAATCTGTATGACGATATAAAAAAAAAATCAAGATAACAATATATTGATGATATAATTGACAATGGACAAATTACTTGAAAAAATCCCAGCCTTACACCTATTGGGAAGATTAATCAGTGATATTTTATTATTATTATTTTTAACGCCATACTAATAAACATATGATCCACTCAAGCAGTTTTCATCCTTCATTTCATTTGACTTTTTAAGCACCTGTCCCCGTGTTCTACAGTCAGTGTTTATGCTGCCCTGGAGCTGAGCAAAACATAAATTATATCGTGTCCACAACGATATAAAAAATGACAACGATATCAAAAAATTATATCACAATAACGATATGCGATACGATATGGCCCATAGCATGCACGCAATCATTTGAACTCAGGCTACTTACATATACCGCTACATACATGTATGTACCCCATTTACCACCATAATAATACACACCATTTCAAAAAGGTCAATATGTTCCTGCTGTCTGAAGTAGAGTTTGACTTTACAACCGAGGCCGATGTGGCATTTTATTGCGAGATGACTTCCACGACCCCAGATGCTAATCCCCTCAGAGATAAGCAAATGTAACCTTAAAATATCACTATGTTGCCTTATTTTTTTTTATACCAACAGAAAGCTTTACTTAAAACAGAGGAAGAGAGTGCAACATTAAGTCCTGAACGTATATATATAAAAAAGGATGATTGCACTTTAAAAAAAAGCCCTACAGTTCCAGTGGGTATAGTCTCCTCTGACAAAGAATTGGACATAGAGAATCTGAGGCCCACTGACAGCCCTGAAGACTTTTACGCTTGTAGTGTGTGTTGTTTCATTGTCAGAGTGCTTCAGTTTATTTTTGCCCAATGCTTTTGTCACCGGAGACTATCCACTGGAAGTGCATGACATTTTCAAGAACTTTTACTTGTTTTCTTTTTTTCCGAATATCTTAAACATCTGCATTGGCACATAACTCAAAAAAATGGGAGAAATAAAAATGTTGTACTTGTGTTTACCTTGAGGATTTGGCATCTGTTTTTGCTCGTCTAAGCAGTAAAGTGTGGACATATTTTCATCTGATGCCACCCTCTTAGCACCTTTACTGTATGTTCTGATCCCCTCGGGCAAACCTGCGCTTGTTTTTTATTATACTTTTTTCATTCTGCTGCAGGAGGTACTTGGACGTTTTCTTTTTAATTACAGATCAAGCATTTTCAAAGGAAAGATGTTTCAAGATATTTTTTTTGCAGGTCTTGCACATGTGTTTGTTTTTTCTCCTAAAAGTGGAATTGGTTTTGTCCTCCTTTAGTATTGGCTTATATTGTAAATTCAGACATTTGTGGATTTAATCCTCTGAAACACATGCAGTTCTGAAATTGGCAACATCCTCAGGACATGGGGCACTCAGAGAATAAATGACAGGAAACGACAGGGAATAAAAGTAAAGTCATGTATTAGTCATGCAAGTAGACGAAAGCGACTGACCAAAGTGTACTGTAATATTTACTTTATTTTATCAGACAAAACATTAAGACAAAATCTTATTTACAATGTTGGCCTGATTATATTTTTCCAATTAAAATGTTTAGCCTTTCAAATAACTGAGGCACTCCATAACCTAACCTTTTTGAGTGCTCGATTTTTACTTTTTCATCCTTTTCATCGCTGCACTGATGAGCAACAAAAGGATATGATTTTAAACAGACAATAAACAAAGACTTTATATCCAAGCAGCAAGTTTTAAAGGTTACACAATCACTTTGGTTTCACTAACTGGCTACAAAACTAATGCTCTATACAGTTATTGTAATCAAACAAGAAATGACCTAGGAGTTGCAATCACACTGTACAAAAGCCTGGAAAGGGCTTCTTCCTCCAAAGGCCCTTAAATGCAATAGTAGTCCACAGTGACACAATGCCCCTCACATTTTCTTTTCTTTGGACTAACCAGTACAAACCAGTCTCATAATGCACTGTCGTTTGAGTGCTTCCTTTCAAATCCAGCAGCACCAAATGACATCAAATCCAAGAACCCCCATTTATTATATGAGCATTACCTATCTATTCTCCGGGGAAGGCTCAAACTATTCCCTTGAAGACTTTATTTCCAAATAGTTCCTTTGCTCGCAGGGAGATTGAGTTTAAAGCCAGCGGGAGACAGGGGCAATTTATCCAAAAGACACTCCTGTGAATGCGCTTTGCAAACGAAATCCCTAACTCTGCTTCAATATGTCTGGGTACTCGAGTCCAGCCGATTCCCGCGATTGAAGGAGAACGGAAAAGAGATGTTGCCGCTCCTTATAAAGCTAAAATATGTTGTCCTCTAGCTGCTAAGACGTCTTTGGCATGAGTCAGGCTGGCAGCTCCTTCCTGTGCATGAAGGCTAGGCTCATTATCGCAGGAGCAGTGTGTGCGCGTGTGTATACCTGGGTACTTACAGCGCACCACTCAGTATACCAGCGCCAAACTATATTAGGAATCCATTCTTGGCAGTGAAGTGACCTCAAACTGCACTTGTTTATGTAAGCCCTCAGTCCAAGGATGCTTTATTATGGGGCAGCCACATCATACGCACTTAATATTAGAACAATATTTCGGATGACAACATACTGCTGCTGCTGTGTCCTTGCACAAAATAGTTACTTACTTAATACAGTCCAATGGCGTGTTCTAAAGTTTGTGATGGTGAATGTTTCCTTCTTTCTGTGCTTTGAATAAAGTGCTTCTTGAAGGCATAATGGAGCTTGAAAAGATCTTTCTTTATATGCAATATTGCCAATCTAGAGCTAAGTAAGTGGTAAAATACAGAAAGTAAAGTAGACATGATTTTGTAAATTTGGCTTGTAATAATTAATTCTCACATACATTTTTATGCAGATAATTTGGTAACACTTTACATTATGGCACATTCATTTACTTTCTTCTGATATGAGAAAATGATTTACAGTTAACTTTATTATGAAGAATTTATGGAAACTCATTATGAGTCTGCCCTGACGTCTTGCACTGTCTAATGTCTTCCAGACAGAGCTGCGCTGGCTGTGAGTTATGGCTTATGTCTGGTGCACAGAATAGTGCACCTGCTTCCCTGGTGTGCTGGATCAGGGTTAACAAACAAAATGGAGTAACAACATGGTCATGTGCTGTTTAAAAAAAAAAAAGTCAGTACATTACATTTCTCATTACAAATGATATAATTAGTGTTTACTAGTCATTGGTTGATTAATACAGTAATACAAAATCAAGGAAACATTGGCATTATTATGTCATGGGTTACAACCACCCCGATATTCAAACCTAACTAATTTAACTAACCCTCTGAAAGGGATTGCATTACGGTACGCTCTTGCCTCACCCGAGACCAGGACAATAGGTTCGAGGCAACAGGTTAGGGCTAAGATCATGTATAACTCCTCCCCTCAGGAAGATTTCAGAAATCCTGTTTCCAGATCAGAAAAGCTTCTTGGATTCTTGGATTCTAAACAACTCAGACCAGATGACTATTGAAAGCTTATCAAAGCTATTATTGATGACAAAAATTGCCTGCTCTCTCTTACTTTCTCTCACCTCTCTCCTTCTCTCTCCGTCCTCGTCTAGGGCAGTAAATGTGGCAGCGGACAGTAATTCTCTGTGACAAGCCTATTACACGTAACACAGTCTGGAGTTGCCAATACAGCAGCTCAGAGAAGAGATGTTTAAGTTGAGCCTGTTCATCTGCCATATTCCACTATATGTTCACCGAGTGACTTACTAGTGTCAGTTCTTGATCACGGTTTGCAGACCTTGTGGTGCTCTTCAATACCAGAGCCAGCAGTTTATTGTCTCTCTCTCGGGACACGGCCAATGTTTCATTCACAGTGAAATTAAGCTTGTATTTACGTCTTGTGTGAGCTTGAAAATGATGTAGCCTAAAAGCTGAATGAAGCACTTGAGGCCGCGCGAGGTTAATGTAGAGGTGAGAGAAAGGGAAGAAACAACTGGTGCTTGTTGCAGTCAGCTCAGTCGACCCCTTGTTTTTAAGCCACACCCCGCGCCCTAGTTGCAGGCAAGGTGTTCCTTGCGTCTGCACTGTTGTTGCGCCAAGCGGAAGATCTGGCCCTTAGTCTTAGCTTTTCACTTTGGACAGAGCCATGTAAACTGTGGTGTACCATTCCTAACCTCCTACAAAAAAGAAGGAATGAAATATTTCTCAGTCCCACAATAAAGTGGCCTAAGCCCCTTTACAAATAAGTCATCTCTGGGTTCTCACACTTGGTGCAGTACATGTCAAAGTAAGGGCTACATCAGCATTGTCAGTTTTCCACTGTCAGGACTCACATGGCACGATGCACATCTACCCATGTTTCATTTGATTTCGACTTAGTGCTAGTGTGGCGGACCACGACAACTCGGGGTGCATTTTGAGACCAAACTGAACTTTGAGTTGTAAAACATGGCAACTCCTTCTGATCATACTTTAAAGAAAGATCCTGGACTGTAATAATGCTGAGCAGCTTTGTTAGCTTTAGTTTAAAGGTTAAAAGTTTTTAAAAAGTTACATATTGTTCTATAAAATGCACCATAGTTTTTTCTTTCTTCAAAAATAATGCAATGAATGTAATCAACTTCCACAGACGCATAGGATACATCTTGAACATTTGGCTCTGTGCAGGGATACAGCTCTTTTGGGGCATCTGTCATTTGGGGGCAATAAATCTCATTTTGCGTTTCCCATTTGCATGGCCGTGTAAGCCAAGGTAATCTATAGCCCTGTGTTGTTTGGGGATTTCATTGATCGGCGATTCGAAGCAGCAGAATGGTGGCTGACAGGAGCAGTGTGTTTACTGGCCTTCACGCCACATTACCATCGGTCCTGATGAGCGCATTAAGGCACGAGTGATGAACACAGCGTTAGTTCAGAGAAAACAAGTCTCTGCAGAATGGCTGTAAGGACTGCGATAACGATCAAGAAGACAAGTGGGAGAAACATATTGTAAGCGCATGGCATTACAAAGAAAGAAACTCAATTCAAATGGCTGTAGTGCTGAAGAACTTCAAAAGATTGTAGTGAAAATAGCACAAATTCCTCGGATTTTGGGGAAACATTGCTTACACATTTGTCTCATTATCAGTTTGGCTCAAAGGTAATCATAAACAATGAACAAACCCTCTCCACTGCAATTGTCCTCCGGTCTCATCTGATACTTTTCTCAAGACCTTCCTCCGGACTATAATCGTCACAGTGCAGTGGGTTCACAGAGCCCCAAAAAATAACCTGTGTACACTTGCATGAAGAGAGGGCATTGTGCTGAGCTGGATGTTTGGGATAGTGCGAGGAAACATAATTAACCATAAACAATTTATACGTATTGATTGTCATGTCACCTGAAAACAACAACAAAATCTCCCTAATAACATGTAGGACATCAGTAAAAACTACTAACCGTAAAGTTAGACCACTACACCATTGACCCGTTGCAGTTTGCCTACAAGCCTAAAGTTGGAGTGGAGGACGCTGTCATCTACCCGCTGCAGCGGGCGCTCACCCACCTGGAGCCCGGCGGGAGCGCTGTGAGGCTCATGTTCTATGACTTCTCCAACGCCTTCAACACCATCAGACCGGCGCTGCTGCGGGGGAAGCTGGAGGACGCGGGAGTGACTGGACATCTCACTGCATGGACCATCGACTACCTCACGGACCGACCACAGTACGTGCAGCTGCGCAGATGTGAGTCTGAGGTGGTCGTCTGCAGCACTGGGGCCCCTCAGGGCACCGTCCTCTCACCGTTTCTCTTCACCATCTACACGTCAGACTTCACACACAACACGGACAGCTGTCATCTGCAGAAGTTCTCTGACGACTCCGTGTGTCTGAGGGGAACGAACTGGAGTACCAGTTGGTGATCAAGGACTTTGTGGACTGGTGTGAGCGCAAACCACCTGTGCTTGAACACCTGTAAGACGAAGGAGATGGTGATCGACTTCAGGAGGAAGCCACTACCGCACACACGGCTGAACATCCAGGGGGAGGACATTGAGTAGGTGGGCAGTTTCAAGTACCTGGGTGTTCACCTCAACAATAATCTGGACTGGTCCCACAACACCAACGCCCTGTACAAGAAGGGCCAAAGTCGCCTCCACCTTCTGAGGAGCCTGAGGTCCTTCAGTGAGCAGGCCTCTGGTCAGGACTTTTTATGACTCTGTGGTAGCCTCTGCTCTCCACTACGCAGCCATGTGCTGGACCCCGGGCAGCACAGAGCGGGACAACAACAGACTGAACAAGCTGGGCTGCCCCCTGGACTCTGTGGAGGAGGTGAGGGACAGGAGGGTGTTAGCCAAGCTCACCTGCATCATGGCCAACACCTCCCACCCACGGGACTGTAGAGGAGCTGAGCAGCTCTTTCAGTGGAAGACTGAGGCACCCTCAGTGCAAGAAGGTGCGCTACCGCAGGTCCTTTATCCCCACTGCTGTCAGAATATACAACACTACTGTAAAGTAACATGTGCCCATAACCCCTTTGCAAAAATACGTGCAGTCATCTCTGTATCTACGTCACTTTATCAACCACTTGTACTATGACTGTAAACCTGCACTGCTAACACTGACATTTTTTATTGTTTATACTTTTTGCCCCCTTAACGTTCTTTGGTCATTGTTTATAAGATACCTCTATTTACTATTTAATTGACTGCACATTTCCTGTCTATTTTGCACACCCTGAGTGTTTTTCTTGAGAGCTGAATGTAACAAGTGAATTTCTCCATTGTGAAATCAATAAGGGCTTATTCTATCTTATATCTTATCTTATCAAAGTATATTCTGAAATGCATAATTCTTCTATTAGTTAGTTTTTCCCATTCATATTTCAGCCTCCTCTCAAATGTGAATGCTCCGTGTCTAAAATGTGCAACAGTAACTGGATCCTTTTTTTAAATATAAATCACGAATAAATAAATGCTACTGCAATACTAGTCAGCAAAATTGGACTTAGGTTTTGTTTTTTGATAGATTCATTCGGACTCATTCATTTGAAGTGAAAACAGCACATGGTCACTCTAACGTTACTCTACTGCCATTGCCTTACCTTAACAGAATCCTAAATAGCTGCATTTTGAGTGAATGTCGGGTGGTGTCAGTCCCACTCACTCACACACAAAAACAGATGTTGAAGGACTGTGCTCCAGACAGATGGTAGCTGCCGCTCTGACAGACAGTGACACTACAAACTGTTTTCAGACAGCAGAAACAACTGCTGTCACACTACGGAGAGCCACTCTGCTGACTCCATGCTCTAATTGGAAACCTGAGCCAGCCACTGCTATTGAATCGACCTACAGCAAGGACGTTTCATATCAGAGAAAAGGAAAAAAAAAAAAAAAAACGTGGAGGAAGGTGGGGAAATCAGTCACAGAGAAAGTTGCAGTACCAACTTTTGCACACAAAAAAAGTCCTAACGTGGGCTATTTTTTTATGCACGTGGTATGTATACTGAACTTGGATACTTAAGGTTAATTAGGTAGCAGAGATTAAATATGGGAGAATAGATTTTTGATGGACAGGTTTGTGACCTTGCTTTATATCCCAAGTTCTGATGGATGGACTGAGATAGGACCTGTTATCCATGTCTGCAGTAAACACTAGAGTATGTGAGTTCAAAGACATATTTGAAACAGAAAAAGTTTTTACTTCAGAGAGCAGCCAATCGCGAACACCTACTAGGCCTATACTAAAGTGGTGGTAAGTGCACTTCTGGTGGCCATCTGTTGCCGCGGCTTGATGTAGGAAATTCATTCCAATTGCCGGACACTCTCACCTCTGGCGTCAGCATCCCCGCACACTGTTACGTATCGCTTATTATCAGATAGTTGTAGCTTCACATCACCCAATGGCTACACTCCTGTCTTGCGTGTCATTGTTTGCTGCAATGGCTGTGTTACTCCTATATTGTCATTTTCTCTACTTTTCGGTTGTTCGGTGTGTGTCTCCTGTTTGTGTGGTCTCCCCCAATCGCGTCCCTTGCCCACCCAACCTATTTGTTCTCCATGTTGGTCCTTGTTGGTCCCTCTGTTGGTCCTCACTTTTTATACAAAGTCATTAATGAAGAGCCTATTATAAAATTGTACAATCAAGAAATGACGGGGGAAATTTAGATGAAGGTTGTGTTGTTTTGGATGACAGTGGGAAAGTAGAGCCCTACCTTTGTGTCTGCTATTTCAGTCACCACATTAAGACAGGATCAAACTATCACATCCTAAACTCTATTTACCATAATCCCACTTCTGCCACAATACCAACGCAAAAGTCTTTCAGGAAAATGACCAATCCCACATCAGTCTCTTTCCCCATTCCTTCTCTATTTAAGCTTTGGCCATGATTGCAGGCTACTGAAGACGCCCCAAGGGAAAAAATGTGCCTGCCTTTTCAGAAATTTCACAGCAATAGAATGCTGTCGACTCAAATGTCCTCTCTAACTGTGGAGGTCAGAGCATCCTGGAAGATTACGGACTGGTGGAATTGTTAAAACATGTTTTGAATTTCATTCCAGACCAAGAGCGGGTCATTCTGAGGCGTTCTCATGACCTGGAGCCACTTGTTATCCATAGAACCGGAAATAAATAGACAATGAAAGGTGTAAGTGGAGGAAAGAAAGAATTCTGAACGAAACAAAAAACATAGATAATCCTGTCAGATCTAATACTTCCAGTGTGAGATGCTGGAGATGGATCGACACAGAATCAGAGAGGCAGCAAAGACTGATCTGCGGTTGAAGACAGTTATTTACATTCCGACCCATGCAGTTTATTCATTCAGGTTAACAATGCTGCTCTCTCCACATATTTTTACAGCTTTTATCAAATACATTAACTGTAAATGGACTGAGAATGTTAATAAGGCCCCTCAAAACCTCACAATTGTCAAGATTACTAACATTTATTTCATTTAATTTTAACCATAGATTGGTTTTGTTTTTGTCTTCTGACTCAAATACTCAAGTTGAGGTGGAGCCGGAAAGTATTCACACCCCTTCACTTTTTCCACATTTTGTTATGTTACACCCTTGGGTCAATAACCTAAGGGAAAAAAACGTTTTAGAAAGTTTTGTACATTTATTAGAAAAAAACAAAGAAATACCTTATAAGTATTCACACTCTTTGCCACAACACTCACAACTGAGCTCAGATCCTCATCCTGTTTCCACTGATTGTAAATTCATTGGACTTGATTTGGAAAGGTGCATACAGGTGACAGTTCATGTCAGAGCAGAGACCAAACCATTAAGTCAAATTATCTGTAGGCCTCTGAAACAGGGTTGTATCGAGGCACAGGTCTGGGGAAAGTACAGAAAATTGCTGCAGCATTGAATGTCCCGAAGAGCACAGTGACCTCAATCCTTCGTCAACCGAAGAAGTTCAAAACCACCAGGACTCTTCCTTCTTTATTCTGATAAACCTAAGATAGAACTATTTGGCCTGAATGCTAAACGTCACGTCTGGAGGAAACCAGGCACCGCTCATCACCTGGCAAATACCATCCCTACAGTGACGCATGTGGTGGTGGCAGCATCATGCTGTTAGGATGTTTTTCAGCGACAGGAACTGGGAGACTATAGTCAGGATAGAGATAAAGATAAATGCAGCAATGTACAGAGACATGCTGGATAAAAACCTGCTCCAAAGAACAGCCATGATAACAGAGGTGTGGCTTCAGGACAAGTCTGTTAATGTTCTTCTTGAGTGGCCCAGACAGAGCCCAGACCTGGACCCGATTGAACATCTCTAGAAAGACCTGAAAATAGCTGTGCAATGACGCTCCCCTTCTAACCTGAAAGAGCTTGAGAGGATCTGCAAAGAAGAATGGGAAAAATAGCCCAAATGCACGTGTGCCAAGCTTTATAGCATTATACCCAAGAAGACTGAATAAAGGGTGTGAATACTTACAGTGCATCCGGAAAGTATTCACACTCCTTGACGTTTTCTACATGTCATGTTACAGCCTTATTCCAAAATGGATTTAAAAAAAAATGTTTTGTCCCCTCATCAATCTACACACAATATCCCATAGTGACATTTTTGCAAATGTATAAAAACTAAAATATTTAATGTACATAGTATTCTTTATTGAGGCGCCTTTGGCAGCCATTTAAGCCTCAAGTCTTCTTGGGTATGGCGCTACAAGCTATGCCAGGTATTTAGTGGCTATAGCACTAAACTGAAATGTCTAAGATATGATGAAGATGTATCTCCAGGTAATGCTGCCATCCACTGAAAGGTTGCCTCAGGGACACTGAGCTGGGTCAAATGTAACAGACATTGAATGGGACTTAACCAATAAACCACTTGAGCCACAAACAACCGTTTTAACCTGAACATTACTCAGTGTTTTGTTTCAACGTGACTCACAGCTGTGACATTTCACTGCAAACCACTCAGCGCGGCACTTAACTGCACAGGTATTGTGGTTGTGAATCTCTCTGTGGTATGTTTATTAAGAGGGATTGAACAGAGTTTTCCTTGTTAATGAGGACTGTGTTCTCAAATTGTACTACTAATTTTACTACAAATATCAGCTTTTGATACCTTACGTGTATTCCTCCATTCCCCTCATTGTGCCCCTTGATAATACAACCACATCCTCAGCTGCAGCACATGTTGTCTTGCATCTTTGAAAGACGTTTCTGGCAAAACTTCCAATGCTAAAAGCTTAACATTTATCAAGACTACAAAGCGTGCTCGGCGAGGTCGTGGAAGAATGACTGGTTGTGATGGGTCGATAGTCAGTGTGGAGCAGCAGATTGGACTCTAAGCTGTATTGATTTATTATCACAGTGTGTTAGTGATTCTTGGAAAGGCTACGCTAAAATATATGAATAACACCACGTCGACTTATGCCCTGAGTATCTAAAGTATGCAATAATGATCAAGACGTATTGCTGTTGTGTGAACCCATGCTTACTTTTCTTAAGAAGTTGACAAATAAAATGCTTCAGATGTGATCAGGTCCAGAGAAAATAGGTTGTGTAATTAGCACCCATTCCACAAATCTGAAAATAACATTTCACATCTAACTGGCCTCCTTGACCTAGCCCCTTCAGGAGCTCTTTATTGTGCTGCTCCATCTGTGTTTGACGTGAAAGCTGCAGTTCTGCTTTGCTTTTCACACCTGAGCGTGTTGTGTCCGAAAGCCTCACAGACGGTACACTCTCAGCAGAGGGGGCAGTGACAATGGTGATTACTATAATTTCTCTCATTCAGGATAGTTCATTCAACTGTTTATTACCCTCTAAACACCAAGTGAAGACAGAACATTCATATTTGACTGAATACATACTATTTCTGAAATGAGAAGTTTCTATAATGGATGTCATGAAGCCGATGATACTTATTCTATGCCTTTAAAATGTGTCAAAACCTTAAACTACTACTATGCTTCTTTTAGTGTAAGTATCTTTTAGTAAAAGGCAAATACACAAAGTAATACTTGAGTGAGTATTTTAAATAAGAACAGTCATTATAAGTCATTAACTGTTAATAATGACAATATACTGTAATGACCATAATGAGCTAATGAAAAATAAATGCACAAAGCCGGTAAACTTTTTTTTGTGATTATAATTGCTGTTCATGCCAGTCATCTTGACTGTGTACATGCTGACCATGATGAACATGTTTAGCTGCAGACAGACAGGCTCCGTGAAAGTTGTTGTAAAACAGTGATCCTCCTCTCCCTTTCTCTCTCTCTCTCCAGTAGCAGCTCGTGAGACGTCCCGTCAGCACATTCTGAGCCCTCGCTCTGAACACATCCATCTCAGGGACAGCTGCTGTCCACTCAGCGGGACCCCTATGGTGAGGAGACCTGCTTATTCTACTGATAAATCAGACTGTCCGGCTTAGGTAAACGTATGCATCAAGTCTACAGGAGGAACGAGGTCCTTTGCCCAAAGTCCATTGAATCTAATGCAATAGCACAAATAATCTGGTTTAGTTGCCATGGGAAATACCTTTATGACATGACAAAATAGTGCTACACTGTAAAATGTAAAATTTGTTTCAACTCAAAAACTAATTCCAAGGGCTGCCAAGAAATTTTATGTGTAACCAATAACCATTTTACAATCTAGTCGATTTGAAATTTGAGATTCACCTCTTTCTTTCAATTGTATTCTTAGGTTGACATAACTGTTTCCAGTTGTCTGAAGTGAAAAATGTCAGTTACAAATTAAATCAGTTGTGTCAACCTAAGTTTTTCACTTCAGACAACTGGAAACAGTTATGTCAACCTAAGAATACAATTGAACGAAAGAGGTGAATCTCAAATTTCAAATCGACTAGATTGTAAAATGGTTATTGGTTACACATAAAATTTCTTGGCAGCCCTTGGAATGAGTTTTTTGAGTTGAAACAAATGTTACATTTTACACTGGCTGTCTACGCTTCTTGTTCTCTTAATCGCCCACTGCTCTGTTATTCTACTGTATAGTTCAATCTTAAGAGCTACTGTAGAATACTCAACACCAAAACAACTCAGGCTGAATAATTCAAAAGCTTTTGTGTCTTTGAAATATATGCTTACTGTACACTGTACTTACAACATATGTAAGCAACATAATGACACATATTTTATTCAATGCTTTGAACGCCATTATGTGGGAAAACTAGTGCCTAATGTTGCAATTATCATGTACAGTTGCTCCATCGGCTTGCTTTTTGGTTATGCTTTTCATCAGTTTATTTTTGAGGATGTCTTTATTATATTATTTAGGTAAAACTGTAAACATCAAATTATGCAGCTCAATTGCTGCATCCACTGGACTTTCTTTGACCTTGTGTAAGTAACAAGTTACGGCTAACCAATCCCTTGCACAACGTCCCCCGCCCAAAAAAAAGCTTACAGAAGTTCGGAATTGTCTGGTTATCAAAATGTTGCATTTATGTTAACTCCTTATACAGCATAACGATTAAGGTTTGTCCCTTTGTCTACAAGACTACATACACCATGAAAAAAATACAAGTCTTGAAATGAAATGCTTTGTTATGTTCAGTTTTTGGCTTTTTTTTTTTTTTTTTTAACTCAATGCCATTTGTCAGCAAAACAACAGGATGCTTTATGAGTGGGAGCGCCGTTCGCTGCCTTGTATCTTTGTATGTGTATCTGCTGCAAACTAAAACCCGAGAGGGAATAAATGAAAAGCTGGAGGGATAGTTGTTCTCTGGAGATAATTATTATTAAAGCTAAGGTCTCCCATTGTCTGGGAATATACTCCACCGCAAGTTGAAAAGAGGCTCTTCTTGATTCACTACTCCAATTTACATTTTACTTTTATAATTAAAATAAAAGATCAGCGGTCTCTTCAATTATTAAACCATAACTTCTACTTCTATCACAGAGTTGGTCATCTGTGAAAGTGCTTCATTTTACAATAATCCCACCTCAGTATAACCCACTTCTCTGACTCAGGTTTGCTTGCATACTTGGTATTTTTGCACAGTTGCCTCAGTGAAGCCTGTATTGGATTATCGTTTTTTTTCTGGGCTCCTCACTTTCAGCGGTACACCTGTACGCTCATTAATGTCTTTACAACATCCTCCAGTGGCGCACACACTGCTCCTCCTCCTGACATGCAACGGCCACACAGAGCTGCTTTAGCCCCAGGCAGCCCCTTATGAGAGACCAACAGGCCTGGTTAGAATCGTGAGGCCGTCCTTTTGTGGACCCACCACCTGCAGGAGGAGCCATAGGGGCTGGCGCAATGTGATTTGGGCAGCTCCAACGGCAACAGACAAGTGGAAGAAGATGGATGGATGGATGGATGGATGGATATGGATGGATGGATGGATGGATGGATGGATGGATGGATGGATGGATGGATGGATGGATATGGATGGATGGATATGGATGGATGGATGGATGGATATGGATGGATGGATGGATGGATGGATGGATGGATGGATGGATGGATGGATGGATATGGATGGATGGATGGATGGATGGATATGGATGGATGGATATGGATGGATGGATGGATATGGATGGATGGATATGGATGGATGGATGGATATGGATGGATGGATGGATGGATATGGATGGATGGATGGATTGATATGGATGGATGGATATGGATGGATGGATGGATGGATGTGGATGGAAGGATATGGATGGATGGATGGATGGATGGATGGATGGATGGATGGATGGATATGGATGGATGGATATGGATGGATGGATGGATGGATGGATGGATGGATGGATGGATGTGGATGGATGGATATGGATGGATGGATGGATATGGATATGGATGGATATGGATGGATGGATGGATATGGATGGATGGATGGATATGGATGGATGGATGGATATGGATGGATGGATGGATATGGATGGATGGATATGGATGGATGGATATGGATGGATATGGATGGATGGATATGGATGGATGGATGGATATGGATGGATGGATATGGATGGATGGATGGATATGGATGGATGGATGGATATGGATGGATGGATGGATATGGATGGATGGATGGATGGATGGATATGGATGGATGGATGGATGGGACAAATAATGTAGGCCTGTAGACAGTTATTCCTAACAGCATTATACAAGACCTGTACAAACAATTAAGTGGAGGTAAGGTATGACTTTATTGAACTCAAAATGGAGAAATTAGAGCTGAATGATATTGATGTAACTTACAATATGCAATACGGCTGTGCAATATCGTGATCATGATATTATTACGATATTTCACCAAGCCACTTCAACCCGATATATTCCATTCTAATTAAACACAAATTGTAAGTAACTCGTTTTTCAGCAAATTGTGTCAAAACAAGACTAATATTGAACTATATTAGGACATGTTTAACTAAAACTGAACTTCCACACATATAAGTTTAATGCATTGTTTGTTTTTGGCTGAGTTTGCAAAAAAAAATGTGTCGATCTCAGTCCGATGAAGACTGAGTGATGTTGCGAGATGTGGCTTCTCACGATATCGCGATATATGATATTTTTTGTGATATATTGTGCAGCCCTCGTGCAAATAGACTGGAAAATGTGCAATCAAGTAATAGTATTTGCAATGAATATAAACACTTTAAAAGGGTAAAAATATATATATATAAATAATAAGAATTAAAACAGAATATCAAAAAGTCCACATTGTCAGTGCAAAGCTTAGTCATAGCGTATGGATTTCAAACTTTAAAGCCAAACATAGCAAGGTTCATGTGGATTCTCTTGATAAACACCCTAAACATCCATTTAAAACCTCTTGAACATGACCTCTCCTGATGTATGCGAGCATGTGCCGCTGCCCCGGGCCTCTATGCTCTGGTGATGTATAGACAGTCAAAATGACCTTCTGTAATGGTCCCTCATCACAGACAGATCCTGCACCAAAAATGCTATCAGTACAAACGGGTACAAACATGCTTCTCTTCAACAAGTTCAGCTAAAACATATTTGCTTAGGAACCCAAATCTCTGAAACAAAAAGTATTCCATCTGAGAGAAGGTTTGTGATGCACACAGAGTGGAGACCGGGATCATTTACATTTTGCAATCGCCTGTGTTGTGGCAGCCTAAGACATTTAAGTCAATTGAAGAAAATGGGGACAGATGAGATTTGTTACCACACCCTGAGCGAAGTATTGATGGCAACATTTTGATTTAAGAACATATAGTAGCTTTATCAAACTTGATGCCTCCAGGACAATGCAAATTGAAAAATGAGGAGTGTAGGATCAACTTAACACAGAAATACTGACTGTGATGTATTTTGGTGGCATTTTTCTGCAAGGTCACGCTGAGCGACCAAAGTTAGAATTCCTTTATGATGTTTCTCTGTAGCACAAAGAGAGTGATTGTGAAACATATGGGGTTAAACAGGACAATGGAAGCTCCAAAGTATTATTTTATTTTTTTATTCCACATTTTTATAATATAATTAGTAAGAATTCCCATTGACTGGACTGGAATGAGAGGAAAGATGGGAACTGGAACCAAAAACCAGAACAAAATAAATATCAGGTCATAGGAGAAATGTATTATAAATATGTAAAAGGCAGCTCTGCATGTTCTCCCTATTGTTTACAGTGGCCACTGTGTGCTACAAAAGAACAACATGACTGCCTAAAATCTTCTCCCTCATACCGTATTCATTCAAATCCTGTCAATGGAGATGTCTGCAACAGAGGTGGGACCAGAACCACAAACGAAATGAAAACACCTATTCAAGCATTCTGAATTTGAATATCAAATGAATATTTATCAGAGGAAGCCAAAACAAAACCAGGCTCATGGGGGAGTACCGGGAAACTCTAACAGTGTATAATTCCTCAAAGATGAATCGGGAATCACAATGAACAGGCCCCAGTGGTAATCTGCCGGCTGAATACGAACGAGATGAAATCATCAGATATTGTACTGGAGCAAATATTTGGAGACACAGATTTGTATTAAGTTAGTTAGCCGAGTTTCTGAGGCCTATGCACAGGAGGTGGTAAAGGGTGAGCACTTGGCAGTTTTTTTTTTTACGTAATTGCGTCCTTCAGTGCTTAGAAAGGTGCCAAACAAATAAAATGTATTATTGTGGCAGAGTGCTGTGCTATTGCAGCACAGCTCGAAGGTCCTGGGTTCAATGCTCGGACGGGGTACATTTTACATTGTGTGCAGTTTGCATATTCTTCCCATGTCTAGGTTTTCTTTGTAGTTTCCCCTACCTCTAAAAAATAATGTCCCCTCTTTGGCCTGCACTGTCTTATGAGAAAATTAGTGGGGCTTCAATTGTCAAAAAGGTAAGAAAGAAAACATGTTCTCCACTAGGGAAGCCATTTTGTCCCGGACCCCGAATCCAGCCCAAACGGTCCCAAAAATGATCCTAGTTCCGGATCAGCAGAAGTAACTGCCTGATTAAAGAAAAACACATGCCACACGCCTCTGTTAAGTCTGGTTATTATTGCTGGGAGAGCCCTAGCACAGTGACGCTCCTCCCCGGGTCTGCAAACCTGTCCTATAAGCTAGCGACGTGGTGGGTCATTATACAGTTTGTTCTAACTGTGACTGACACAGGGATTGCTGTAGGCTTTGAGGACAGAGCCGAGAGCTGCAGGAAGAGGCAAGAAAGAACTCCAAACGCTGGTGTTACTGTATATGTCTTTCTCTCACTTATAAAGCGGCTGCGCTGACTCTTTTCTCACTGTGGTGCTTTACTCACTCATCACGCGCTGAATTGTATTGGAGATCATCGGTAAAACACTTAAAACACTCCTTTGTTTGTGTTAAAGCCTTTTTGGCAGCATGGTGGTGCAGAGGTTAGCGCTTGTGCTTCACAGCTAGTACCGGGTTTGATCCACAGCCGGACAGGAGTGTGGAGTTTGCATGTTTCCCACGTGTCTGCGTAGGTTTCCTCCAGGTACTCCAGTTTCCCCTGCCACTAAAAACATGTCCAGAATGTATGAATGAGTGAGTGAGTGGTTAGTGATTGTTGGAGGGGCCGATGGTGCATATTGGTAGTCTCGCCAGTCTTCCCCAATGGGGCTGTGGCTACAATACTTAGCTTACCACCACTCAGTATGAAGTGAATGAATAACAGTGTAGCGCCTTGAGAACTTGATAACAAGCTTGGTAGCAAATGCACGTGTACACACCGCTCCCTCAGATCCTGTACCAAATTTCCTCCATGTCATGTGGTCACCCTAAGCTCCACCCATGTCTCCTTGCTTAATTAGCCTCAACATTCAGCGCCATTTTTATTTGTTTTTTTGCTTTATTCCCAAAAATATATTCTATGATCAGTTTCACATTTCAGCTGCTCATGAGGTGTTGTTGTATGAGGCCATGTTTTTTTTTTTTTTTTTTTTTTTTTTTTTTATCTTAACCCAGACATTTATTTGAGGTCAGCAGTGTTCTCTGGTCAGACTGTTGTCCAGCCCCGCAGGCATGCCTCCAGCGCTCTAACTCGTCTCTGCCGATGGGAGCAGGATCATCTTTGTAGTTAATTCTATCCCAGCTCTTTCGCTTGTTCAGGTGAAAAGTTTTCAGGGTTTTGTGGCCAATTAACTTGCATACGAATGTTATGATTTCAGACCCGTATGTTTGCTTCCCACATTGACATGTTTTGGCTGCTCTCTACCGCTTTCCTCAGAAGATATTAATACATATCTGTGTAGAGGCTAATCTTTAGTTTGTTAGTTTCTTCTTTGTTCTTGGTTTAACCCTCTTCTATAAATGACTGACACTGAGGCTGGTTTTACGCGTGTGACAACGTTCCAAGTCCAACGTCAATGTCAATGTCAATGTCAACTTTATTTATATAGCACACTTAAAAACAGCCACAACCGCCCAAAGTGCTGTACAACAAACATTATAAAGTACAATTGAAGAGTAAAAACTGTCACAAAATATACAACGTGAAACGATAATAATAAAATACATGGGATCTGCTCAGCTTGTGTTGAAGGCCAAAGCAAAAAGATGAGTTTTCAACAACCACTTAAAAACATGAATGGACTGGGCCATTTTGACATTTAGCGGAAGGCTGTTCCAGAGTCTCGGAGCCGCTACGGCAAAAGCCCGGTCTCCTCTGGTTTTATGCTTAGATTTTAGAAGTCCAGTCTCAGGTCAAAGAACAAAACAACTTCTGGTTCGTGGGCAAAGACAATAACACTGCGCCCTCTATGGCAAAATGACATACATTCTTGCTTTCTTTGTAAATAGCCCATACATGTACATAGGTTTTAAATAAAAATATTACGCAAATGTATAATTTCTTTTTAATCAAAATAGTACACAAAATATGAAATGCAAAAAATATCAATTATTCATAAACATGACAATAGGCCGTATGAAATGGCGCTTAGTACAATATCTAAAGAACATAATCAGACAAGCCATTATTGTCTTTATGTCATTTGGCAAGACACTTCAACTACCTTGCTTGAGGGTGTCAGTCGTGATTGTGAATGATGAGAAAGAATACTCAAATAGTACCTATGTCTCCAGTTTGGCTTATGCATTTAATGTAAAATTAGTAATGTATATGTATATTTACCTTCTTGTATCAATAAAGTCCTATAATTGTTATTTGGCCATGGTATTTCAAAGTGTTTAAAAATGTTGCCTCATTTTGTGGCTTTCGATCTTGCAATCTAGTTTAGTTTAGTTTATTTATTTGTTTGAGCAGTTAACCTGCTCAAAGGGAGTGGGCTGAAGCCAAAGGCTTATAAGCGCCCACCCCAAAATAAAAATAGTAACATTACATTTAATATTTACAAGGTAGCAAATCATAAACAAAGGAACATAGGGCAAAGTAACAATAAATGATGAAGAATAAGACAAAAACAACAGCAAAATAAAGAACAAAAGAATGTGCTACTTTTATGTTATAAAGGTGCATTCATACATATTATACTCTGAGATCTTGCTACTTCCCAGTTGTCATTACTATCCTCAATATAATTTAATTTGGGTTTAATTATCATTAATTATCATTATTAAAGGTGCATTAATACATATTATATTCTGAGATCTTGCTACTTCCCAGTTGTCAATACCATCCTTAATATAATTTAATTCGGGTTTATTTATCATTATTATTATATTTGTTTAATTGAGTTATATGTGAAGTATGATGTAAGCCCTGCATAATGAGGTGCATTAAAAAGCCAGGGTGTAGAACGGGCCAGTTGAAGAGGGCAGTAACTCCCCCTCAACAAACCCCCACCCAGCTGCCCTAACAGCTGATTTTGTAGATGATGTTCCTATGCTGAGTGGTGCATTAAAAGACAAGGTTTTGAGCCCGTTGGGAGGGTCCCTCTCAACAGATTCATAACTTGCCTACCCTAATTCTCAATTTGTAAATTTGAGCAATAGAATGACAACCGTTCCCAGCAGCAACACTCTTCCTTGATTATAGATAATTGATCATACTGCGCCTCCTAGTGGCAACACATTTCTTGTTCTCTGTATATTTCAAAAGTCTTTTGTTTGTATTTATATTTGAACAGGTTGATATTTGGACTTCGTTTCAACTCCATTTCCAGTTTATTCCACAATTGTACACCATTAACTGTTGGGCTAAAACTTTTCAAAGTTGAGCTATGTTTCTGAGTCCTAAAGTTTAATTCGTCACGTAATTCATAACAACCAGTACGTTCTTGGAACCTTCTTTGTATTTGGCCTGGCAACAGTTTGTATCTTGCTTTGTATAACATCTGTACAGTTTGGAACTCAACAATGTCACAGAACTTCATGATCTTTGATTTTAAAAATAATGAGTTTGTGTGGTCCAAAAACCCAACTTTATGAATTACTCGGATAGCTCTTTTTTGCAACAATACTATTGGTTTTAATGTGTTTTTATAAGTACTACCCAAACCACAGTACAATAATATAAGTATGGCAAATCAGAGAACAGTATAAGATATGTAGAGCTTTGATGTTTAAAATGTGCTTTGCTTTTGCTATTACTGAAATGCTTCTAGAAATTTTCGTAGATATATATTTAATATGAGCTTTCCAAGTAATTCTGTCATCTATAATAACACCAAGGAATTTGATTTCATGCACTCGCTCTATGACAACACCCTCTATCTGAATTGCTTCCTGAGCATTGGAATTACAGTTGCCAAATATCATCATTTTGCTTTTACTCAGATTTAGAGATAATTTATTTTGTTTGAACCACTTATTGACACTTTTGAGTTCCAAGTTAACAATCCGATACAGTTGCTGTAAGTCGTCACCTGATGCAAAAATATTTGTATCGTCAGCAAACAAGATAAATTTAAGTACTTGAGACGTTTTACAAATGTCGTTGATGTACATATTAAACAATTTTGGGCCCAGAATGGAACCTTGAGGTAAACCACACACAATTTGTCGACAAGTCGACTGATAATCACCTATTTTCACACATTGTTTTCTATTTTTTAAATAACTGGTAACCCACTGTAGAGCTACCCCCCATATCCCATAATGTTCTAGTTTATTAATTAGTATATCATAGTTTATTGTATCAAACGCTTTACTCAGGTCAATAAATAACCCTATGGCATATTTCTTGTTATCTACAGCATTAGTTATTTCTTCAATTATATCAAAGAGAGCGTGTGAAGTTGAGTGATTATTCCTAAAACCAAATTGATTGTTCGAGAGTAAATTACACCTTTCAATAAAGCTGTCAAGTCTAGAGTTATAAACCTTCTCTAAGATTTTTGAGAATTGCGGTAAAAGGGAAACAGGCCTGTAGTTTGTGAAGAGATGTTTATCTCCTGCCTTGAACAGAGGAATCACTTTTGCTACTTTCATACCATCAGGAAATTGTCCAGTTTGCAGCGATAGGTTACAGATGTATGTTAACGGCTTAGAGATACTTTCAATAACAGTTTTTAAAGTTTTCATATCCATGTCATGGTAATCTGTCGAGGTTTTATTTTTACACCCTTTAACAATGTCCAGTATCTCCTTTTCCTCCACAGGTTTGAGGAACATGGACAGAGGATTTGTGTCTATCAGTTCACAATTAAAGTTCTCAACATTTGTAATTTTTGCAGCAAGATTCGGTCCAACATCTACAAAGAATTTATTAAATGTATCGACTACTTCATTCATATTATTTAAAGTGTTATCCTCATCTTTGAAATATTTTGGATAATTAATCGATCTTGGTTTATTTCTAATTATACTATTTAAGATATTCCATAAACCTTTAATATTATTCTTATTGCTATCTAACAACTTATTATAATAATCCTGTTTACATTTCTAATGATACCTGTCAGTTTATTTTTATATTTCTTATATTTATCCTCAGCTTCTTTTGTTCTATCATTTATACATTTTTTGTAGAGTGAATTTTTTTTCTTGCATGCATTTAGTAATCCCTTAGACATCCATGGGTTTTCTTTACACTTTCTGTTTTTACAATGTTTTTTCATTGGGCAATTTTTGTCATATACTTTATGAAATATTTGCGTAAACTCATCATATGCCTTATTAGTATCATTCTCTCTATATACAATACTCCAGTCTTGAGCTAATAGTTCCTTTTAAATGCATCAATAGTTTTTCTGTTTTTACCCTTCTAAACCAATACATTTTTTCATCATCAATATTTAAATATCCATGTTTGTACAATACAAAAACTGGCAGGTGATCACTAATATCATTTATCATTAATCCACTGACTGTATCACTATCTATTTCATTTGAGAAAATGTTATCAATCAAAGTCGCACTGTGGGTTGTGATTCTACTCGGTTTAGTTATTAGAGGAAACAGACCTATACTAAATAAAGTATTTATAAATTCGTCAGTCTTTTTGTGTTTATATGGGTTTAACAGATCGATGTTAAGGTCTCCCCCCACAAACATGACTTTATGATTTAAACCTGAAAAGTGCTCCTCCATCCAATTAGAAAAAACATCTATATCAGAGCCAGGTGTTCTATAAATACAACTTACAATAATATTTTTCTTTTTTTGCCTTGTAATTTCTACAGTAAGGCATTCAAGTACATCATCCACTGCCATAGTCTTATTTTCCATTACTTTATAACTATAGTTGGAGTCTACAAACATAGCTACACCCCCACCATGCTTGTTTCTTCTGTTCATACTTATAAATTCATAACCATCAATAGAAAACTCAATTTCTCTGTCATTATTAATCCATGTTTCTGTGATTAAAATTACACTAAATGGTTTAGAAAACTGTTTTAAGAAGCTTTTGATGTGGTTAAAGTTTGCATAGAGGCTACGACTATTGAAGTGGATTACAGTGAATGCCTTAATGTTCTTAAGTTTACTATTGTAAAGATCCTCTGTATAATATTGACAGTCATTAGTAGCTCTAGTAAAGAAGTTATTTTCAGGGTCGATGTCGATCTCAGTGTTCTGTAAGTCATATTGTGATAATGTAAAATCCTGGTTATTTGCTTCAGCAATTCTCCTTAATGAAAGGTCCAAGTCGATGCTTCCTATAGAACTATATGTATTACAGGACATGTGAAGTTATGTGCTTTTACATACCAAAATCCATACGCTTTTCCTGTGTTTATACTTGATTTGGTGTACTGGTGCGCGGACGTACAATGAGTTTATCATAGCGCAAGTAGGCAATCTCCCCCCTTTCCCTGGCAGCTCTCAGCTCCGGCATCAGTTCTTTTCGCTTCCTTTGGATGGATTCCGTGTAGTCCTCGTTTATGAAGATTTTGGTCCCTTTGAGGTGTTTAGCGCGCTGCAGGATTGCTTCGCGATCCTTCCAACGCAGCAGTCTGGCGATGATGGGTCTCGGCCGGTCTCTCCCGCCGTCGGGTTTCCCTACGCGGTGGGCCCTCTCCACCTCCACCGGGTGTTGTAGTTGTAACTTCTCCCTCAGTAGATGTTTAACTTTCTCCTCTGCGTCGGCCCAGGTCTCCCCAGGCGTCTCCAACACTCCCTCAAAGACCAGGTTGTTTCTGCGGCTCTGTCCCTCCAGATACTCCAGTTTGTCCGTGATAATATGCAAATTGTCACATACTTTATAAAATCGTTTTGTATTGTGTTTGTGCGCTCAGTGAGTTTCAATGTTCCTTCTTTCAGAGAGAATCAATCTTAGAGACTATCCCTTTAAAATATTGTACGGGAAAAACAGGCAAAGGCTATTAAACCCTACACATACACTGCGGAGACTAACCACCAGCTGGAGCACAAGAGAGGAGTTAAAAACAGAAACTAAAATGACTAGCTGCCTGTTTGAAGTGGAGTCAATTTGAGTGCTGAAATAAAGCGAACAGTGACGAGAAACGGGGGCTGGCGTCTGGACATTGGAAATAGAGTAGCATTACCTCATGACATGAAGTGTTTTGAGCTGTTGAGACGGAGACAGACTTGACAAGCAGGAGTCAAACATTATTTAAAAATAACTAACGAGGAAGCAACATTTGATCAGCTCGGAAAAGCTGACAAGTTGTATTATTAATCCAAACTTAGTAGAGCTTTGTTTGAGCAAGAGCAGATTTTGTGCCCTGAATGTGAAGAATCTCCCCATAACTGTCTGCGTCCCTGATAAATGCACTGTGTCCGCCTCGCTGTACAGGACCCGAGGAGTTGTTTAGGATTTACACTCCACTGTCTGCTCTAACTTATAGGGCTGTGTGTCCCGGGGCAGACATATTTTCATGCTTCACACCACATCGGTCATAACTTTAAGCGCCCCAGTTAAATAGAGAATTGACTTTGGTGAATCTGTCTGTGGTAGCAGTTATAGGCCCAGGGAGCACCACGGGAGTGTGTGATGCAGCTGCACAATCGGTGAACACCTGGAGCTTACATTTTGGAGTATTTTTTAACCACAACAACAGTGTGCAAGGATCTGAAATCGAATATTACACATTGTCGATGCATTTTGGACAATGTTTGGACTTTATCCATTTCTCACTATTGACTGGTTTGCGGAAAATAAACCAGTCAAAAGTCGTATATCATTTAATTTAAATTATGCTTTGTGTCGTGTGAGTTTTCTTTTTAAAAGCAATCTCCTTATGTTCCCTTAAACTTCACCACTTAATTTCAGTCTATTGTGTGTAATGAGTCAGCCTGACCCTTGTGGACCAGTGTCATCCTTTAATAGCCTCATTATGGTGCTGTGGTGTGAGTGTGAATCCATGCAGCCTCAGGTCCTATATCTCATGCACTGTCAGAGCTTTCAGTTACACAGCCCTTCTGCGCACATGTTTTTATAGAGAACTCTCAGACACATTCTGTGGAGTCCTGATTGCTGTGTGAGATAAGCATGCACTTAGATTTTGTATCAGCTTCATTGCAATATGGAATCCTATCCACCAGTTATATCTGTCTACTATACAATACAACAATGATCAATCGGTCAAATGAAGACACGTGACCAATGACTCCACTGGTTGACGCCATTTCGGCTGCGTGTCATGTGACACCTGTCAATCGTTGTGTTGACTGGTCTGCAGCACGGAAAGAAGGCAATCATTGCGCCCCACGGCTGAGAGGCGTCCTCTGCTAATTTGCTCAACCTGCCCTCCATGGCATCTTTTCCATCTAAAAAACCCATACAAACGTAGATTTCAGTGTATTTTTTGGTCCGAATCTCTACAGCAGCCTTTCACGTGCCTTCTCCGGGCGCCCTGTGTTGATGCCCTGTGGCTGCAGCCGAGGTGCCGCTCCCGATGCAGACGGCTCCTTGGATGGTGTTTCCTTACCTGGTTTATCTGTACCCAGCCTTACCTCAGCCTTATGTCCATTGCGTCCATTGTTTTACCTTGAGTGTGTGTGGCGTGCTTGTGTGGTGTGTCTCTGGGAAGGTGGGTGGGAGAGTGTGAGTGCGACAATGTGTTTGTATTTGTGGGAGGAGGTGGGTGTGAGAGAATGTTTTTAAATCTGTAAAGCACTTTATGTTACATGAAATGTATGAAAAGCGCTATATAAATAAAAAAAAAAGATTGATTGACAAAGAACGGTGGGCCAGTGCTTTCGCTGGTAGTCTGAGGCAGATGAGGTGGGGTCCATCCATCCATCTTCTTCCACTTTTCCGTTGCCGGGTCGTGGGGGCAGCCATCTGAGATGCCCAAATCACATTGCACCAGCCCCTATGGCTCCTCCTGCAGGTGGTGGGTCCACAGAAGGACGGCCTCATGGTTCTAACCGGGCCTGTTGGTCTCTCATAAGGGGCTTCTGAACCGCTCTTTGTCTGACCCGTCACCTAGGACCTGTTTGCCATGGGAGACCCTACCAGGGGCACGAAGCCCCCGACAACAGAGCTCCCAGGATCATTCGGGTGCTCAAACACCTCCACCACATTAAGGTGGAGGTTCCAGAACTGGATGAGACGGGGTGTACTACAAAATACACTGACTACAACGAGCGCTTCCTCTTCTCTCTCCTTTCTACATTAACACTGCGTGCAGCCTCGTGCATCTTACTAAGTGCTACCAGGATCAACTATTTCTCCCACAGTGAGTTAAACATTGTCCAGCTCCTGAGAGAGAGACATACCAATGGTCCCGCAACTCCACTGCAAACTTCACGCACTGAAATGTGATCAAAACACCAACACGAGTTCCTACCATATACCCCACACCCACCACCACCCACAGTAGTGGAACATATTCCAGTCTATTTGGGTCTGTTGGAGGTAAAGCTTGGGAGGGACCACTACATATCACCATGGGAGTCTGTCCAGCCCCTTATGGGGTGTTTCCACTGGCAGGCCCTACCCAGCCCAGTGGGCAACAGGCAAACCGACCTTTGACCGTGGCCAAAGCGCCCTGAACCGAGAATAACGTCTGATTGGCAAAGGAGAGAGAGGACAGCCCTCACTATTAACATGCAGGTCACACAGATGTAATATTTAATAACACCATACTGCCGTTGATAAAGGCCGATGATAGCATTTAACGCTGTTCGCACAACTTTAGCTGGTGTTAGCATCTTGCTTACCTTCATACACTCCACAAGACCAGTTGAAAAATGTAGAAGTAGAACTTCAATATGCAACAAGAAGAAATGGGAGTGAGTAAAAGAGTAAATCTTTTATTGAAAACAACATGTTAAGGTTTGTAAAAAGAAACCCCAAAGCAGAGCCAGAGACTGACCAAACAAAGTTCAAAAAATGTATTTCCTTGACAGAAGGCAGTGGAGACAGGGGGCTGGCTGGCAGATTGGTGACTCCGGGAGAGGCACCAGGAGACCTGCGCAAAGAAAAAACTATTAGAATCCAAAAAAAGAGTTTTCAGTAGCTCCTACAAACTGAACACAACCAAGTAGACGTAATAATCAGGCAGGGATATGGAGGGAGAACCAGGGTCTTGAAGACAGAAAATGATTGAGTAATTTCAGGTATGCCTCATTCCCCTGGAGGAGCCAGCCACGCCCCCCGTCACACACGCCCTGCACAGAAACAGAAAAGGAGGGGGAGCAGAAAGACAAACAAAACAGATCCCTAACACAACAAACTCTGATTTGCAGCTGATCAAAAGTTTAAGACCACATGCCTTTTAGTTTGAAAGGCCAAATCTGTGCAAAATGTGTATTCAGTGTCACTTTCTGTCAGGTATTCACACTGACGTCCTGATGGCAAAGGCAAAATAAATTGCACAGAGCGCAAAAGTCGAGTCTAAAGTCTGCGTTCAGAAACACCATATCGGGCCCATGGAGTTCCTTAATAACTACATTGTGGGGAGGGGGGAATCTTTCAATAAATTGTGTAAATGCTTATGCTCGTTAATGGCAGCCATTGTCCTGGAGATAAATGTGATTGACACGGTTCTTTGTGCCATATTGTTTACTGAATGGTACATTGATTACTTGCTTTATATACAAATCCCTTATCTGTCCATGAGTGATTGACTACATCGACACAAGTATGCTAGAAATAGCAAGCTGCAGAACTTGGTGTCAATCCTGTTTGTGTTTTAGAAAGTAAAGCTGCTGAAATGCACATTATGTGATTTTATTTGTTGTGTAAATTAAAAAAATATTTCAGAACATCTTGTGGAAAATGCTAATTGGAAGCAAAAACAGTGCCATGATGAGACTTTTTCAAAAAAGTAACCCATAAGAAAGGTGTCATGACCCCACAGCAATGACTCTAATATGGAAGGAGGCTATAGCTGAAGTTTCAAGGTGTCCGTTCGAATTATATTCTACTCTAAGAGATCAAACAGAAAGTCAATATGAGATTACGTTCCTCTTTGTAGCTTCTTTCTGTGTGACATTTGACTTTACATTGCACTAAAAGCTGAAGTGTCACAGTGCACCTGGCTTGCCTGGCAGGCCTCTCTGTTCTGCTCCAGCTAATTGCTGTTGTTGCTGCACTACTCAAGGCTCTTGAGTTTAAAGTAGAAGTCAGACCCAGGTCATGCAGCTCTCTATATATAACTCATGTTTTACCAGCATACAGCTCTTGCCAATCGCATAGGTCTGCAAAAATATTTTATATAGGTTGGATGCAGTAAATGTTGATACAAATCCAAGTACAACATCTGTATTTTTTTTTTCATATTCTCCTGATATCTTGTGCTTCGGAGAGGTAAGCAATCACTTGCTCACAATAAACAGAGATTACATCATTGTATACCCAAAGGCTGGGCTGAGAAGGCTGCCAAATGCTGCATCATCCTCTTCATATCCAGCACACTGTAGCAGTACTTCTCATTGAGTGGAAGTCTAGAGGAAGTGGGGTAGATTAGCTTCTAAGAACTATACCAAATACCTGCTTTTGACCTCTTGGTAAATTTAGTTTTTTTCTCTTTGTCATAGAAGTGTAGGAGGGCTGCACAAAAAATCAACAAATGATTGTTAGCTCAATGTTACGTGACGCACAATATATTGCAAAATATCTGTGGTCTTCCATCGAAAAGAGTTTTACACATTTTTTGGCTTCCACAAAACTGCATGGTAACCACATAGACCGTTAAAAAGAATAGACAGCTCCTCCTCACTCCTCCCCGTTTACCATAATGACCACTTTCGAGGGGGAAATCATGGTGGATTTACAGACTCCTCCTCCCCAGCTCTGACGAAGCATGTTCCTAATAAGGGCAAAAGGGCGGGATCTCAGTGTAAACTCGGCCCTTGCGTGACGTGTAGCTCGCGCAGCTCCAATGCCAACAGTCCGACCTCCGTTAAGTAGGAGATTAAAACAATTTTTATTTCGAAAACCAGCCTGGTTTCTATTTTTTTGACTAACCCAGCGTTATCTCAGGAGGAATATGTAGCCATATTAAGTGTTGAAAAAAATTGAAACCAGGCATTAAAGTTGTTTTTAACGTGTCTAAAGTCCAATGCTTTTCAATGGGGGCCTAGCGGCCAAATGGAGGTACTACAGCAATGGAGGAGCAATGGCGGCCTCCAGTGTTGCGGTCACAAAGCAGAGCAGCCAGCGGCCATTGATGGTAACATAGAAATAGGCAAACAATCAGTTTTAGTTATACTTTTCCCAATATATTTACATTTTAGCCTTACAATAGCTCTATTCATTCTTTTTATGACACAATACAAGACAGTAAGAAGAGAGAGCCTGGAATGGTGAGGATTTCAAATTGGCATGGACCACCCTCTGGAGGCAGCAGTGGGAATAATACCTCATGGATCAGTGAAGACAAGCTTTGACTTTTGGCTAACAGCATGCTAGTCAATCAATGACTGATTAGCCCCCAGTTTAGCGCAGAACTTTTCAGAACAGGTCCGGCGATGGATCATAGGATTTAGAAATGTGGAGGACCGTTTAATGTTTCATCTATAATGCAACAAAATGCAGGGAATAAAGATCAGGGGGCTTTCAGCGGTAGAAGAAACAACCAAAGTGAAATCAAAATTGCTTGACTGGAGAGGCAAGGCAAGGCAAGGCAACTTTATTTATACAGCGCATTTCATACACAAGGCAACTCAATGCGCCTCAATGCGAGAGAAATACTAGCCTCCTGCGGTTTAGAAGGGCGGATGTGTTTGAGCTTTATAGCTTAATCATCCCAGTTTGCATGGTCTTTAGGGAATATTTTGAAGCATGGAAGCCCCCTTATCCTGCGGAGATAAATCTGAATTGTGCCTTTATAAATCACAAGAAGAGCCTTCTCTTCTCTGTGCTAATGTATGTGCCTTTGAATTCTGCTGCTCACTGGGGTTCGCTCTTCATGCCACACTTTAGCAGCTCCTCGAGATTAAAAATGTCCTGCCACACTCAATTCTGCACTTATCCATCTTTAGGTCTACCTTTTTTATATATATAAAAATGGCACAAAGAAATGAATTTTCCTTTTTGCATATAAGCATTTTTATTTACAGCTGAAAGTGAGGGGGAATATCTGTGTTGCCTCACCCTTGAGCTTATCAGAGCAACGGTAATTGTCCTCTGGAGCCATTAATCAATAAGGATTAGCGGACAGAGGGAGGATTGGAGCGGGGAGCTTCCTCGAGTCAAATTCCTGAACCTGCGAGTCCTGACTGAGACTGGCTTCCTCGGGGCTAAACACGCTCGGACAAAGAGGATTTGACCACTTTCACAGGATTTGGACGCACCCCTTTCATTCCGATCTGTGGGACTGCTCTATTGTGGGCTCCAGCAGACGGCGGGCTCCGGATTCAATTAAGACCTTCAAATCAGGGCCAGTAGCTAAATATAGAGCGGGGGATATTCTCGGGTAAAATTAAGTCGAGCTGGTTTCAAAAGAGGAAATTGATTATTTGTATGCAAAGGCAGTTTGTCCACTGTGGGAATCTAATGATTTGGTATATACTATGTAGCGTGCAACTAGTGTTTTAGCCGAGAATTGCAAGTCAGTTTTTTTCCAAATCATCTTCTGTAAATAGTTTGTTGCTATGCAGATTTTAAGATGGTATTTGATATTATAGTCTCTTGAAACATGCATGAATTTATACTTCCTAATTAAAGCAGTTCTAAATAACTCATGCCCCTAGAGGCCATAAGCGCCACTGCAGGTGTTGTAGCTTGTTGCGTTGTTTTACTTATTAATTGTCTGTGAAAGTAAATACTACGCTGACAGAAAAGACAAAGGGTGCGAGAGATATTGTACATCCAATTACCCAATGGAAATTTAAAAAAATTCACTCAAACTTGGCTGTAAATACTGTTTAAGTTGCGCTAGTCCGCAGTTAGCTTTGCCCGTTAGCCTGTTAGCTTCTTCTTCGTGGTTCTATTAGTGTGTATTGCTGCTCCGACCCGGTGGCAGTCAAGTTGCAATTGTGGTTTTCTGGCCAGAGACACCAGGGGGAGATGAAAGACCCCCAGTCATCCCATTAACACTTGTATTACCCCCAGAGGGACTACGGAAAGGATTTATTAAGGTAAACAAGTTACTTAGTGCTGCTTTTAATCAACTCTAAAGTACATTTACTAAGTGTTTACTGCATATTTTTGTTAGGGTTACATATCATTGGCTGTTTTTGGAATATTTTCTCAGCAGCAATGTATTAGGGCTTCAAATGGTCCCTTTGAATGGTCAGGGTTAGATCCATCATTTATTATGGCAGGTCTGTTACAGGTTTATAGCTCACCTAAAGGTTAAGAGGCAAGATATCGCCACATGTCAAGCTCATGTGAGAGTGATGTATCGTGACAATAAAGTCCAAGAGTAGGCCATAAAAAACGACCATGTATTTTAAATGCAGTGTTACACAAGTCATTTTTTATGATTATCTGAGGGTTTTATCATAATGAATTTTGAGTCATGCTCATTGCGTTGCCGTCCCTTTTGATTCCAAAGTCATACTGTCCTTGTGAGATATGGTCCACATACCGTATGGTTTCTTTATCTCGTTGTGCTTAATAACAGATTTGGACAGCTGCTGTACCACAACATGCCTCCACAGATTTACATTTGAATCATGAGGCAACATCAATATCCTTCGTAGGGCGGCAGGAGCGCAATGTTTGGGCCGTTCACCTGGGAACTGGAAGGTCGTTGGAGCATGTGTGTCCCATGGTAAGATCAACATCGTTTCCGTCATGAGGCCATCTGGCATAAAAAACATCTGCCCAATCACTGTGACTATTTTGCAGGGGCAGCATATGATGAAAAAGGGAGCAGCAGGATGATGTTTTTTTTTTATGTGTAAAGTGTATTTTTGATGAATTTTTAATGCATTTGAGTGTTGAAGCGTCTTTATGAGTGGCCTATACCGTGCAGTGTTACAGCAACCGTGGCTGAATTGTCTTCCACATAAATCAGCTGGTGACATTTCAGTTTGCTGAAATAACTCTGCTCTGATCAGCGTAAAAGAACAGAAGTGTATTAATGATTATAAATTTTCCCTTTGTGCTCCTCTTGGAATAAATTATCCTAAGTAATGTTTTAAAAACTCAGCAAGGATGGAACCCCAGGCCATATTTTAATAAGATGTCCCCCTTGCAAATGATGAGCAGAGGAGATATTTCCAATGCAAGTAACATTTTACAGCAGGCTGCAAAATATGACTTCTTTCCTTTACAGACATTTACTTACAGTTCTATATCCAGCTGAAAATTAACTTCACAGTCAGTTTGAATATTGTTTACCAATGTTGTGCAAAGAGACTTTATGAGCTTCATGGCACTATCCCAAAATAATATCTCCTTGTTCATTTCTTTCAGCTCATCCTGCAGGCGTTCGTTTCCCATCACTTGTGTGATAATCTTATTCATAACCTTTTCTTTCTGCGGGTGACAAAATTGCAGGGTAAAGGACCTCCATTATGCCATGCACCGTATTCTCATTACATTTGGGGAACAGGCAAAGAGTGAGTCTTCACGAGAACCTTTAGCATTTCATCTGACATTCACAAATCAGCCCGGGTGCCTCTTTTATAAGGGCATTAGACTTCGAGAGCAAGCCACCATGACCACTTTTTATTTTCAGAATTATAGAGGCAGTTCTTTAACTCGCTTTCGCTGGATTATCCCAAATAGAAGGGCATTCATGGCAATGAGCTGCTAAAATCGTACATCTAAATTAAGCAACATTAAGCTGTGACAAATTCACATTTAGTTTGTTCCTTATTTCATTGTTACCCAACCAGGGGCATGAGGGACCCCTGGGGGTACGCAACCACCTCGTAGGGGGTACTTGGAATGATTTCAGATTCAGAAGGTTGGAAATGAGTGCTATTTGAAGATGGTTTTGAATGGATTTAAATTACTCGATTTGAGATTTGAGCGATTTTCACTCATTTAGACTTGATTCATGATCGGACCAAGAATACTTTGCTTGTTTGATGACATTTCATGACTGGTTTTATAAAGTAATCTTGCTTGAAATGCGAAACTAAAACTGTCACTGGGACAAGTGCAATTTTCTTACCCCATTGGCAGATAAATCAGCCAGAAATATAGCCAAAATGTAATGAATCGAACAAGTGAAATAATCTATGTCAAATGCCCTACTAAATCTTAACGAGTCAAAACAACTCATATTAAAATATGCTCAATTTAAGACATTTAAACTAATCTATCATTTTTTGAAGCATTTTAATGATGAAAAGTTGATTTAATCGATCACTTTCCAAATGTTCAACAACACTCTCAAGATAAGGGATGCTTGGAGTACAAAATAAAGAGTCTAAGGTGTCCGCAATACAAAAAGAGGTTGGGAACCACTACCTTAATTGATTGATTTAATAAATTATGTCAATAACAATAATAATAATAATAATAATAATATGTATTCTTCTCATTTTTTGCACATGAGATACTATTGCAGCTCTTCATGAGTTGTATAGGGTTTGAAACGGGCTGTAGTTGCCTTGATAAATGATGTTTTCTGGGTCAAATTGTTGTGCAAGCAGCTGCACACTTGGAGGCAAATGACTTACTGCGGCCACTTTGGAAGGAAAAATGTGGAACGAAGGAAAATGATTTAAAATGTTTGTGTCTAAGGGACTATGATACTTTTGAACCTTTGAATGTCTGTCTGATATCAGTGTCAGAGGAGATGGACAGAACTGTTTGTTTTTGGAAGTTTTTATAAGAATCTTTGGACTGTCACCTGTAGATGTTCTTTTTCTGGTGAGAAAATTACTGAACACAATAAATGGATACAGCTTTCTTCTATTAACCAAAAAACTCGAAACTGGAAATGTCCTTTTACGTGACCTTGTTTTTTATTGATGTAATAAATTTAATATATATTCATAGCTGTTGAATAATCAAAATTGTTTTTGCATTATAACTTGCAGAATAATCTGCATATTATTTCAAGTGTGTCTGAGTCAGTGACCGCTTCTGCCCTTGTTGAAAGCATTGTGCCGCTGTTGGGTCAGGTGCTCCTATATTTAGTTACCACTTTCTCAGCTGCAATCAACGGACTTTTTTTTCCCTTCAGGAGTTCACGATATGTGCTTCTACTCAAACAGAAAAGACTTACTACACATTCAAATGAGTGAGGCGCAAATATAGTTTTTACAAATGTGGGATCTAAGAAATAGCAAACGACAAGCTTTAGAGGGAACTGATGGGATGGCAAGTGTAGCAGAATGTAATTGACTTACAACGGTAGGAGGCCAGAACAGGATACAGTCTGATTGAATTGATATGCAAGTTGTGACCGAATAAATGGAAGACAACACCACCTAGTATTTTAAAAGAGGCTAGGATCTCTAAAACCAATTAAAACAAGGCGAGCAGTGTAAATCAACCAAATAAGCCGTTAAAAGGTTTAAAACATAATTACAAAATCTAAAATAACACAGTGGATAATGATGCCAACAATAAAACGTTTAAGATACTAAAAGTTTTAAAACTTTTAGGAATTTTCACAGATTGTTAAAGTGTAGTCTCCAAGCTTTCCAACAATGTGTAACACATGGAAATCTGATAATATTTGGAGACGCAGCGGCGATTTGAATTTAACAACTCTTAAAAGCCCAAAGGGCAGGAAAAGCTCTCCAAAGATTTAGGCAGTTCTCACCTCTCTCTGCTGCTCGAGTGACAATAGGGCTCATTTAGATAAGCCAAACCCCCCATAAAGCACAGGGGGAGAAAAGCCAAAAAGCAAGAAAAATGTGCCATCAAAAAAAAAAAAAAAAACGGTTTGCATACAGGTAATATATAAATAAATAAATGACTCTGTTATATTATCCGTAACCTGCACACACAGCTTTCTTTCTATAAGGTTAGGTATTGCATGCTTATTAGTTGTACCAGAGCCACAGAAAACACTAGGCCATAGTGATGTAGATAATGGACATAGTGCAGTCTACTCTTTAATTTACAGACAAAATCATGCGTGCTTCACCCCAGCTTCTGTGTCAGTGCTGCCTGCCTGTGTCAGCTCCGCCTCCGTGAGCTGCTGGAGCCTCACGCTGAGAGAGAGAGTTACAGACTCTGGACATAACTGAGGTATACCTATGATGAAAATTACACTCCTCTCTCATCTTTTTAAGTGGGAGAACTTGCACAATTGTTGGCTGACTAAATACTTTTTTCCCTACTCTATAGTCTAAGTGTGGTCAAATGCTGAATGCATTGTGTGTCATAGTTTGCATTGTCTGGTGGAGAGGGTATGATCACCATCCGGAAGAGGTCCCTGTCCTCTCTGACCTGCAACTCCCTGTGTCTCCCAGAGGACATTAAAGAGAGAGGAGTGGAGCCTGTGCCCAACTACTACTACAGGGACTATGGACTCAAGCTTTGGGACATCATATACAGGTAGCTGACATAATACTTTCTATTTGGGGTTTGAAACATGAACATGTTCTCCCTATGTTACTGTGTTTTGTTTTTAGATACTATAAACAGTATAATCTACCCATCAGCATTTGGGAATGTTACTGTACATGGAGAACGAGGCTGCAGTTCTACATGTAACTCTAAGTTAAGATAACAGCCGGGGCAAAAAGGAAAATTCAGAGCTATTCATTTGCATTAATTTAAGCCTTTGTGTGTTTTTTGTTAAGAAGACAGACTGATTAGTCTTTGAACACTGTGTCATAATACAATATTTAAAATGTGCATCATTGTCAAGAACAGCCCAGGCATGCTTGTTAGTTCTTTTGGATTTCTCTAGGAGGGAAAGGATTGGATAAAACACTTTTGTCATTTGACAGGACAGAAACATTTTTTTACCACTGGCAATTTGAACACTCAATATTACAGCTGTCTCTCTCAACGATAGCCATTAATGCATCTGCTTCACCTTCTGCAATTGAAACTGTTTCTACTACAAGAGCGACGATGAGGTCGGACAGGACGCAGAACTGCAGACGTGGATACAAGACCTACGAACACGGGTTTCTCTCCCAGCCAACCACAGGTGAGCTATAACCAACTCAGTGATATCTCTGAGAAAACAGTTAGCCACCAACCATTTAATAACATGTTGACTAACAAAATTACTGAAAGAAAACCATTCCACTACAATGCAATAACCAATATATTTTCACTACATATGTGGTGATATTTTCGTACTAATAATTATTGTTAGGAATTCCACAAAGCTTCAGCAGTTTGGAAGAGTTGATCAAGTTTGTCACCATGGTCATCTTCACTTGTTCTGGCCAACACGCAGCTGTCAACACTGGACAGGTATCGCCGTCATCACAATCATAAGTCTATATTCATTTGTATTCTTTCAACTAACTACTTGTATCTACTTGTGCATTGCAGTATGACTATGGCGGCTGGATGCCCAACACTCCCATCTCACTCCAGCAGCCTCCTCACTCCAACAGCTACTCTACTCCAGACACTGCCCAACGTCGGCACTACAGTGAACGGGATGGCAACGATGTGGTTACTCAGCAAACAGTCGTCGGACTTTGTAAGTGTCAAAATGTAAATAACAGAAAGTACATGATGTGACACTATGTGAAAACCTGTGGCAAATTGGATTTAGTTCAAAACCAATCATTTAAGGATATATCAAAAGGAGTTTGATCATGGAACTCACTTTGCTTTTGGGAGAGTATGATTTGTGTCTTCGGGATGTGAGAGGCTTTTGGTGTAGAACGTGAGTGAATGTATGGACTTGAAACTGACATTGAAACTGACAGTAGTTTCTGGATCTGTTAGGTTGGCCTCGGCAGTTACCCAGAGGCCCATTTCTGTGAGTACGCTGTGCAGAAACTTATGGAGGATTTTCGAGAAGAACTGGACAAGCTCAGTGTAAACGTCAAGGAACGGAATGCAGGTATGAAAGTGCCATACAAGTACATTGACCCGAAGGAGGTGGAAAACAGTGTGGCTATTTAGTTCTTTCAGGCCTTTTCCACTGTTACTACTCAGCTGTTCAAATATACTATACTATACTCTACACAGCACATATCCCTAAATCCATCCATCCATTTTCTTCCACTTATCTGTTGCCGGGTCGTGGGGGCAGCTGTTGGAGCTGCCCAAGTCACATTGCACCAGCCCCTATGGCTCCTCCTGCAGGTGGTGGGTCCACAGAAGGACGGTCTCATGGTTCTAACCGGGCCTGTTGGTCTCTCATAAGGGGCTTCTGAACCGCTCTTTGTCTGACCCGTCACCTAGGACCTGTTTGTCATGGGAGACCCTACCAGGGGCACGAAGCCCCCGACAACAGCGCTCCAGGATCATTCGGGCGCTCAAACCCCTCCACCACGTTAAGGTGGCGGTTCCAGGAGGGGATATCCCTAAATTTCCAACAATTTCCACTTAGTGCCATAACTTGGACCAGACCCTTTTTCAGTCCTTTCAACCCCAAAATGAGCCAAATGGGTACAAAAAGTGACATAAACAAACATTTGTCCAATGAATTAACAAAGACAGTTTGGTATTAGCCCATGTTAGCTTATCTTTCAAATACTTCTTTCTTCTTATCTTTGGATTAGTGCTTCACTCCATTATTGTCGTGATCGCAGCGGGTCTGGAGCACATCTGTGATGTGTCCCGCTTTTCTGTAGAAGCAAAAAAAACTGGAGTCAAGCCCAGTAGAGTGGGTTTATAATGAAGGCGAGCCATAGAGTTCTTTTTCTAATGGAAGACCAGTTTTTGAGACTGACAATATGGGCCTTTAGAAATTTTGGTCACACTTTATTTTATTTTTATTTCCTTGATACATTGTACCAAACTAAAGTTAGTACATTGTAATCTGCTTTGTAACAATCTGTAATAACTCGTACCTATGTAGTACATACACAATGGAACAATATGTATTAGTATTTTGGAGGTACATGATGAAATAAGACATGAGAACTTTAGGGTTAGGGTTTAAGGTTAGAGTTATTATTCCATTGTGTATATAACACATACTGTAGGTACAAGGTATTACAGATTGTTACACTTCACATTACATTGTACTAAATTTGGCAGCTACAATGTATCAAGGGTTGTTTAAAATAAAGTGTTTCCCAAATTTCTATATTGATCTGTTTTTTTTTTTACTGTTATTACCTGCTTTTGTTACTTATGTAAATATATCCACTTATATATATCCACTGTCATACACTTTCATAGGCTACGCTTTGCAATACAATACAACACAAAAAACAGATAGCGCAAAAGGTTAGTGTACAAAAGTGTGTATGTGTACTATGTTTTATTTTATTTTATTTTATTTGTTGAGCAGTTAACCTGCTCAAAGGGAGTGGGCTGAAGCCAAAGGCTTATAAGCGCCCACCCCAAAATAAAAATAATAACATTACATTTAATATTTACAAGGTAGCAAATCATAAACAAAGGTATTTATAAATACCAATGAGAATTCCCCTGCCATCATCAAAGAAAACCTCAATAAATGTAACATTGAACAAACTGTGTCTTTGTGATGTGTTAATGGGGTAAATGAAGCGTCCAGCATCTGAGGGCAAACTTGCAAGCAGAGGCATGAACTCAAAGATAGCAAATTCCTCAGTGTTTGTCAGTCAAATATGAAAATTAAACAAAAGTAGTGAAGTGTGGGATCACGTAGGAACTTGACTTCTATATTGTATTTACTAGTGCTATACCCTCAAAATATAGGTGCCGGAAAGTGACTTCAATTGACTGTATATGACATAAGTATTACCAAATTATTATAAACGTGGGGTATTATTCATCAATAAGCACATATGCATATAGGTTCACTAAAACCCTCAAATCAGACCTATTCAATTCACCAAATGACCGGGCCAGTGCCCATTGACCTCCAAAAAATCTGGCGCAGATAAAAAAATGAGTTGAATAGCCCTGCCTTAAACTTTAAATTTAAACTTAAGCTAAAAGTTTGGCAACAACATACAAAAGTCCCTTTAGCATAAAATGGGCCTTCACCTTGTATACTGCACAAGTGATGACTGGTCTTGGCTGCATTTTGGTGTAAATCAGTTTGTGATTGAGGTCAGCGCAATATCCCGTCCAAGTGCACCCGGAAGACTACCTGCTGTGTGCACAAACGGTCCCTAAAGACAGATACACGTTTCCACCAGTGACAGCCGGCACACCTGTTGCTGCAATGAGTCAGGAGCTAATGGGGCTCTCAATAAAATAAAATGAAATGAAATGTTCACAAGAGACAGTGCTGTGCCCTGTACTGGTCAGGCTCTTCATGTTCACACTTTCTGCCAGCGCCTGAGTGCAACATAGAAGCAGATGAGACAATGGGATTAACTAAGGCTGCTGATAATTGTTTGGTTTATTGGATCAAAGTCCCACTTTATTCTTTACCTGTTATTTTGGACTAATTTTTATAGCTTTAAATAATAATAATAACGTGTATAAAACATTTAGTGCCTTAGTTGTTTGATGCACTTCCTTCTGTATCTATGATATCATGTAAATCCATTCTAGTATTTTTGGCTTCTCAGAAAACACTGATTTTCATAAATCAAAAAGAGCCTTTATGTGAAATGTATTTTACTATTACTATTACTAATGTATTTTGTGAAATGCAATTTACTTCACCGTAGGCTGCACGGACTCATTTCAGTGAAAATCCTAAATCCACAAAAGAAATTGTATGATTTCCAAACTTTTGTGCTACACCAAAGGTCTTTTAGGGGAAGAAATAAAATTGCGAAAGGTAAAATAATTGTGTTTGAATATTCCAATGCAGGTATGACCTTGTGTGCCGGTGTAATGGTGGAGCCCGCTCTGCCTCTGGCTGGCTCTGCTGGTGGACCGCTCATAATTAGCCCTGCTGCTCATTTGACTGTCCACCCCGATGACTTCTACCATTGTTCTACTGCAATCATCTAAAGTCCATTTTCCAAAGCTGCTAGGCAAACTCTCATTACATTGGTATTCAGAATGTGGTACGTGGTAGCTCTTAACACAACACTGACGTGATGTGAACAAAGTTTTCTTTGCAGGAGAATTTAACTAATTCAATCCATAGAGTGCTATTCATTAGAACAGACAGGAATATGAGCATATCTCACTCTTTGCCTTGACCAAAAGTACTGTGCATATTTAAACTACATTACATTTCAGAAAACTTTTCTCAATCAGCTACATAAAGCTCTCAGTAAACTTTCAATGTAACAGTTTTGTTGATACAGGATTTACAAAACAAATTTAAAATCTTTGGATCTGACAATAGTATAATAGTACAAAGTATTATAATTATATAAAGTAATTATATTATGTTTAGCACAGTAACAGAGTGGCATTTCCTTTGTCCAAAGTTGGCAAATAGCAATAGTCAGCAAATAAATTTCAATACATAACCGTATTGATCTTTTCCCCCGTATCAAACAGTACTCTTCACCTTTAGCTTTGAATAGTTGCTAAAAAAAACACACACAAAAACAACTAAGATGAACTTGGGTTCATCACTCAAGCAAATTCACCATAGTCAGGTTCTAACCCGTCCCAAACTGCTTCGAGATCAGGCATTGCCATAGAGTTGCTTCAGTAACATTTACAGTTATACTCAAAACTAATATAGATATTAATAAAACTATGTGTTACAATAAGTCACATCATTTTATCATTCTTTCCTCGCAAAAGAGGTATCGGTCTTTATTTATTAACTCAACATTTGACAGACCACAGACCAAACACATCCCTGCGTCCCTGTGTGGACCTCCTTCAGCCTTACTCCTTTATCTTAATAAAAGTCTTGTTTGTTCATCCTCTTTGTCCCAAATAACCCAGCCAGCAGCAAAAGAATGACTCTCCAGGCATTTTATCGCATCTTCAAGACAAACATTGGACAATCATCGGTTTCAGCACCCCATAAGAAAACTGGAGCCCACATGTGAGCCTATAAAAGATGATTCATTTGACGTGTGCGCCTTGTCTGCTGGCTGCTATAAGGTATTCTCTAACTTGATTTACAGGGGCTGCACTTTTAAATTTACGAAGTTGAATTGAGTGTTTCCATGTGTGATAATTGCATTTATACAAGAACTGGGGATAGATTTTGCTTTGCTCGTTATTTTGAGTCAATTGACCTCTGTCACAGACTTTAAAAAAACGAGAATATTGTGAAAGTTTAACCACTGAAATTTCACTTGGGCACTGTTCCACCACAACTTCCTTATTTGATGAAATGTGACCTTCCAAGTACCACCTCACCAATATTCGACCTTCAAAGTGCCCCCAGGCCCAGAGCAAGATCAAATCAGGTCTAAACCGGCTCAAGAAATGAATGTCTAAACTGGGGGCAAACCACATCTAAAACAGAAAAGTGTCCAGTTTAAATACATTTAACTAGGACATATGTGCATTGCAAATAAATGGTTGCGTGGGCGCTGATGGAGACCAGCGCGGGGCGGATGAATTCAACAAACATTTTAACCGTTATGATTCTGCCCTCACTCCCTCTGTCCCCCTCCCTGCTCCCACCTCCTCACACGTCTCCAGCCCAGTGGACACTGCCCCCTCCCCGACTACCTTCACCTGCCTCTAGCCCCTTGCACCCATGTCTCCAGCCCCACCATACGGACTTCCTCCAGCACCTGCCCCACCCCGGCAGTCCACCCCAGACCCCCTCACTCCCCCCTCTCCATCACACCGGACCAGGTGAGGAGAGAGCTGAGGCGACTGAAGCAGAGGAAAGCTGCAGGACCAGACGGCATCAGACCTGTGCAGACCAGCTGTCCGAGGTCCTCAGCCACATCTACAACCTGAGCCTCAGCCTGGAGAAGGTCCCGTCCTGTGGAAGACGTCCTGTGTGATCCCGGTTCCTAAAACAGCGCACGCCAGGGAACCGGCCCACTACAGGCCAGTCGCCCTGACCTCCCACCTGATGAAGACCATGGAGCGGCTCATCCTCACCCACCTCCGCTCTGAGGTGAGCTCCACCCTGGACCCGTTGCAGTTTGCTTACAGACCTAACGTCGGAGTGGAGGACGCTGTCATCTACCTGCTGGAGCGGGCACTCACCCACCTGGAGCCCGGCGGGAGCGCTGTGAGGGTCATGTTCTTTGACTTCTCCAACGCTTTCAACACCATCAGACCGGCGCTGCTGCGGGGGAAGCTGGAGGACGCGGGAGTGGATGAACATCTCACTGCATGGACCATCGACTACCTCACGGAATGACCACAGTATGTGCGGCTGCGCAGATGTGAGTCTGAGGTGGTCGTCTACAGCACTGGGGCCCCTCAGGGCACCGTCCTCTCACCGTTCTTCACTATCTACACGTCAGACTTCACACACAACACGGACAGCTGTCATCTGCAGAAGTTCTCTGACGACTCCACCATTGTGGGCTGTGTGTCTGAGGGGAATGACCTGGAGTACCAGTCAGTTATCATGGACTTTGTGGACTGGTGTGAGCGCAACCACCTGTGCTGGAACACCAGTAAGACGAAGGAGATGTTGATCGACTTCAGGAGGAAGCCACTACCGCACACACCGCTGAACATCCATGGGGAGGACATCAAGGTGGTGGACTGTTTCAAGTACCTGGGTGTTCACTTCAACAATAAACTGGACTGGTCTCACAACACCAACGCCCTGTACAAGAAGTGCCAAAGTCGCCTCCACCTTCTGAGGAGACTTGAGGTTCTTCGGAGTGAGCAGGCCTCTGCTCAGGACTTTTTATGACTCTGTAGTAGCCTCTGCTATCCACTACGCTGCCGTGTGCTGGGCCCCGGGCAGCACAGAGCGGGACAAGAACAGACTGAACAAGCTGGTCAGGAGGGCCAGCTCCGTCCTGGGCTGCCCCCTGGACTCTGTGGAGGAGGTGAGGGACAGGAGGGTATTAGCCAAGCTCACCTCCATCATGGACAGCACCTCCCACCCACTGCACGGGACTGTAGGAGCTGAGCAGCTCTTTCAGTGGAGACTGAGGCACCCTCAGTGCAAGGAGCAGGTCCTTCATCCCCACTGCTGTCGGACTGTAGAACAAGACTGTAAAGTAAATGTGCAATAACCCCTTTGCAGAACACATGCAATAATCCCTGTATTGACATCACTGTGTCACTTTATCATCCACTTGCACTATGATGTAAACCTGCACTGCTAATACTGACAATAACTTTTTTGTTATAGTATTTCACATTTCCTGCCTATTTGCACAGTGTTTCTAAGAGCTGAATGTAACAAGTACATTTCTCCATTGTGAGATCAATAAAGGCTCTTATCTTATCTTCTCTTTATGTGATCATTTGGATTTGGACTGCTTGCATTGACATGTTTCCTATAATCTGCATTCTGTTGCGTTGTATTTTAAAGCCACATTTCTTTATTATTTCTATTCATTTTCACCGCTTTTGTAGCCAAACGGGGGTTACCAGATGCACAGCAACATTGCTTTGGCTGAATTCGAGATGAACGCTGTCCTTGTGCCACCTTCGATGCTGCGTCAATCAGAGAGGTTAGGATAAGAAAGAGGAAATGAAAGCTTCTGTCCTTCAGTCTGAGCTATGAAACACACAGTTTGTCCTGTAAAACCTGTCCTCAAATGCCTCCAATGAATATGTGGTGTTATCTGTTGAATTCAAATATCCTAATGCAACATAATAATTTACAGTAATTCCCGTCGTAACAGAGCCTTATGTTAGAGTTCTGTTGACAAAACAGCAGAATCTGGCTTGTGTTGACTCGGTTCTAACCCAGCAGCAGCATCACAAAACAATGTGGGTCTGCTCATAACAAAGAGTATAATACTAATGAACAGTCTGACAGCAATGCGGGATATGCTTTTAACATTTTCTCAATGGGATGTTTGTAGTTCAGCTCTCCTTTTGTTGCCGCTGAGCTTTTGAAACAAGTCATGTTGCTTGCAAAGTGTTTTGTTTTTGAATACTGACTCGTGGAAGTGGAATGCGCGTGGACCCTGGTGAGCTTCTCTCCATCACTAAGTTGCCAACTCTTTGGTGATCAGATTGATCATATGGACAGCATATTGGCTTTGTTCCCCATGGTACACTGCTGGAGCTACGAAAGTTAGAGACAAGTTTGACATTTTGCAGCATTATACTTGACATATTGCAGTGCCCTGGTTCCAGGTTGTTTCTGATTGATAGATACTAAACAATGAGGTCAACCAGGGAGTCTTGACAACAATGTGCTGTGTGTGACTGATGAGGCAAAACATGCTTGAAAAATCAGTGTTCTATGTGATGTTGGCATTTGAAGAGAGTGTAAAATGGATAACGCAACCGAGAATATGCCAAAAGAAGCCTTATTGGCACACATCTTGAGGCTTAGCACAGAGTTGTTGAAATTTAGAGACTAGATTCATGCAAAGTGAATATGAATAGTAAATAGATTTTATAATGTTGAGGAATATGTTATGAGCATTATTTTTAACTACAGATGGAAACTAGCTATTTAGATAATCTGGTGTACATCTCTGTCTCTATGAGTTTAATGCCTTACATTGTCCATGAATAAAGATTAAAGAGCGGTTATATCCTTTTGCAGGTATTTGGTAATAATCACCAATTTAATCACAATCATAACTTTGTTGATTATAAAATGCAATATTGATCTAAAACAGTTGTAACAAAGTAGTGTCACTTCTTGATTTTCGCATGATCTCCGTAATCCCTTTCCAACTCCCTCCTCTTCCTGCTCTTCTTTGCTGTGCAGCTGTTTTAATAAAGAGGGAAAACAAAAGTCAGTGTGTCCCGTGTTGCTTGGTAAAGTAAGGCGGTTTATATTTACAATTATGATCAGCAAGAGGTCGAGAGATGAGGAAAGCATTTCCTGGACACATAGGACCTGAGGAGAAGCTGTTTGGGAGCTGCTAGGAAAAGCCATTGGAGAAGATTCAAAGAATACTCAAGGATGTGCGAGTGGGTTGAAACACAGCTCAAGGTATGTTGTGAATAAGAGTACATTGTAACATGGTAATAAAAGGCATTAAAAAGTCGATTTTGCATAATATACACCAAAATGCCATTTTGAAATCAAGTGTTTTTTATTTACATATAGGAAACAGTGTGTCTCGAATGTGGCGAATAAACCCATGCTTACAGAAACCTTTGAACCTGTGGCCTTCACGAGAATAAACAAATACAACTATGCTCTGCAAGTCACAAGCATTACTGTACCATAACACAGAGATTTGCCGTCTCCACAAGGTTTATCTGTATGAACGCTGCAACCAGAGCAACGAATATGCATCACACAATTACCATAAAAAACACAGCACAATTGAGATCATAGATCTTAGAGTATGTACATACACACAACTACATACATTTATATTATACATTTTGTGAAAGACTAAAAAGTTGTCTTTATAACAAACAGCACTTAATATAACAATGCACGCACTGAGCTGTAGAAAGGAACCATTGATTTGCAAAGTGTCAGAAGAATAATGCTCATCGACTGTGACATGTTTCAAGTGTCTCAAAAGCAGGGCTGCTGAGACTTGACAGTATTGTGTGAGCCTTCAATAAAACATCATGATGGAAAATGTGTCTAAAGTTTAAAGTGTCTTCTTTCAACCACATCAGAAAAAAACTGTGAGAACTCAAAGTTTAAAAATAAAAAGTGCTGTTTTATTCAAAATAGCCAAAGGGAGGTCGCTCTAAAAAATTCTATGTGGATCATTTTCATTTTTTTGTTATCCGATTTGGGGATCAGACAAGAAGCAAAAACCTTTACATATGTATCAGTCTAATCCAGGCTTAAAACCCGCCTCCCTCATTTTGCTGATCAAGGAGCACCTCTGGCCAAATGTTTTAACTCAAGCAAATAAAAAAGCTGTAGCTCCTGGCTAATGGATCAAAGGCAGAGCAGATGCCTAAATGTGGATCTCTCTGGGTGGGAATAAATTATGTGCACAAAAAAGTAGGTCTGTTAGCACTGCCATTGGACCACTGCCAGACATCTCCTTGGAAATAGGCGCATGCAGGTTTAAGAATGGACAGAATAAAAAGAAAAAGGCGATAAGCGGGATGTGGTCTTGTCTCTCTCCACTCGCAGGTTGAGCATAGTGGGGTGAATTTGACGGACAAGGCAGGACGAGAGGGCATCGCTACAGTCACTTGTCTTTGAGGTAGCCCCTCCCCCCTTCCTTGATGTCTAGTGTCCATTGTGTGTGTCCAGTCAAAGTCTCCTCAGATTGTGTTCCTCTGTGCACGAGCCTTTCCTCAGTGTGATGTCGTCCACAGCCATCTCTCCCTCCGTCCGCGCCCACGCTCCCCCTTCAGGATGACCTGGGAACAACAACCAATGACATTTCATTAGCCACGTTCCAACATTGTAACATTTATTGACCTGTTATGTATTCTACCCAAGCCTTGTATCACTTTATTCTTACATATACCTTTAGGCGCAAAATCTGTATCCTGAATTGGCTGATTGACTGAACGCTTTCTTACTTGCCTCTGTTCTGTGATGCCTCTGTTACAACATTTCTTTGGGGTGAGCCTTACACGGCTCATGCTGTCACATCTTTTAGGCAAAGGTGAGACATAAGAAAGACAGGATCATCCGAGACACAAAGAGCATAATATCTGTAAGATCAGATTGCACTGCAGCTTAAGGCACTGTTTCCACAATCTGTGGGTATTGTTTTTTTTGTTTTTTTTCCTATTGGGTATAAGATAATAAAGAGAACGAGAGCCTTGACAGGTGCACGAAATACCATACTGTTGAAACGTAACCGCTAATGCATTCATACTGACTGCAGGTAACTATCTGTAGTGTCACCGTCTCATACTTACACTTTCCAGGCCGGTTCCCCAGAGGGTGATCTGAGTGTGCCTCCACCCGTTGCCCCCGGTGCGACCCCACACGGCCGGACTGTACTGTTTGCCCTTCTTCACAAACACCTGCAGCATGCCCACGTGGTGTCCGGCCAGCTTGTGCCTGAACGACAGACACAGGTTCCCGTCGTTCCAGGGCGGGGTCAGCGGCAGCACCAGTCTCGCCCCCTGCCCGTCCTCTTGTTGCCCACCTCCGGTATGGTCAGGTACCTGCCACCTAAAAGGCAAATACAATAATACATAAATAAATAGATCGATAAATACATTGGCATTTCGAATCATGTTAAACAGGCCCTGCTTGACTTGTTTGTTAAACTAGGTCTTCTTCATGGGATTTAATCTTAACATTGTACAGTGTAATGACGACTTCAAAGAATGAGAACAGTCAAAACATAAGCAGAACTTTGAACTCAACAAAAATAAATCTACAGTGGCATTAATTCTAAACTAGCACTAGTGCCAAGGTTCACTTACTTTTTCCTCCCTGTCCAGTGAATGTTTACATGTTCTGGCCAATAACAATATGACAACATGTCATTGTTTGGGTGGTATTAGTTTAAGCAGACACTGTTTACTCATTCTTGGGATTTCAATAAAGATCAGACCCCAATTGTATGACAATTTAGGCAGAAATATAAGAAATTCCAAAGGGTTTATAGACTTTTTCCTCCCACTGTACAGAAACATAATTGCAGAAGATTACGGAGAATCACTATGTTCTCTACCTAACACCTGGATGACGATGACTACACAAACCCTTGACTTACCATGATCATAGTCATATTCTTATGGTTAATCTACACCAAAACGTTGACGATGTGATGCTCAGAATGACCCTCAGTGTGCTTCAGTTTTCATTTTAATACTGTTTCACCCATCGCTTATAGTTCCCTGAAGTCACTTTACAATTCACCTGCTGCAACCTACAAACTGATAATTAATAAACACAGGTATCCAACAACCCCAAATTGAGCTCGACTTAATTTCTAACCCAATGCACTTACATTGGCATTATTAATTCATGTTCGCCACTGTGAGAGTTCAAGGTAAGGGCTCTTGTGGGTAATGGCTGATTAATGGGCAGTGTTTTGCTTACCCAGCAACTCGGCGTTAACCACAGGAAAGCCGCCTGAGTCAATGGGCCTGTGAGGCTTTCTACATAAGTAATGAGCCTCCAATGTGTGCATTTAACCACGTTGGGCCAGCAGCTGTTAATCTCCCTCCACGCTGGGAGTAATATACTGTGCGTAAATGTTTTGTACTTTGATGTGGGACAATCAACACTGAATCGTGAACCACGTAAGTTGGAGGTGGAGGCACATGCTTTCATTCAGGTGAGTTTAATTCACCTTCAAGGTCATTTCACATTTCCTGTACACTCATACCAAGGCCACCTTTAGTCCTCTCCTTGTTGACACTTTTTTTTGTGGATATGTGAGCTTGCAAACCCCCACCAATGGAAGCTTAGCCAGAGTTGAATGGTCAAACTATACCACAATGTGTTGACAGTTCAGGTCTCCGGGGTCCCGTAAAAAAGTAAAGATTCAAAGCCTATTTCTATAAGGATTCATTTAAAAATGTTATTTCCCGGTAGGTCTCTCAAAAAATATTGGAGATTCAGAGTTTCTTTAGTAACCGTCTGCACAAACTTCTTTATTCGGTCCCAAACTTGTGTAATGAGTTTCACTTCTTGCTAAATCCAAACATAGAACTTAAACACTGCCAGTATGTGCCGTTCTGTTTAGTCTATGCCCCCTCCCTCACCCAATTCGCTCAGGCTTTTCCTCATCTGAGCCCAAAGAAAACATTCTCCTGTTTCCATTTAATACGGGCCACAGGTTATCACACAAGCATGTCTTATTTGCATCACTTTGAACTTGCAAGGAGGGCGGGATACAGCCCTCAATTCAATTTAATCCCGACTTGTGATTGAGAAGAAGGAAATTAAGTAGGATGTCCTCATGTAATGCAATGATATTCCAAAAAGAATATGGTTTGAATCTGGTGCAGGGCAAGTAAAAAATCGAGAGCAATATATCTGCTATTATAGGGTAAAATTACAAACGTTTATAGCATAGTCATTGGGACTTTCTACATGAAACAAAATTGGTTGGAACTGTCAGCACCAATAGGGAGGGAGAAGATAAACTCTCTCACCCCCACAGTTTTGGCATCTGCCCTTCGTATGAGATTTTGACGCCTGCAAATCCTGTTCCAGTGTGATAAAATGTGGTCTTTGACCTTACCTGATGGATCGGGCGTGGTCTCCCAGTGCACGTCGCCGTCTTTGTCCCTGATCCAGCCGCAAAGTCCGTCATCAAAGGAGCAGCGAGGAAGCCCGCTCCTGAGGGGAGAATCACACAGCCCTTTTAGAGGCACAGACAAGGGGTTTGTTTTTTTTCGAAAGAGAGTGGGTGTTTGTTCGTGTCACGTTTGAACCGAGCTCCTGCTGTGCGGGTCTGTCATTAAAAAATAGATATATTTGCTTAAGAAAGTTAAGGCGAAAATCATAATAGTGTTCGTTATTACAATCTGCACTATAATGTAAGACAGTATGTTGTCTTCACCTTATTTTTTACTTTTTGTTCATACAGAGGCGTGCTGGCCATAGAGAGAGTCGGGAAGTTTCCCGGTGGGCCGCGGCACTGTTTAGGGCCGGGCCGCCCCCAGGATGGAAATGTGTCAAAATCAGAAAAAATGTTTGCATCTAAGTTTTCATCCGTGTGGCGGGGAGATACCATTTGACGTTGAACTAACTCAGATTAGTGTTTATTTGGAACATCCCTCCACTTTAGTTGAAGTTGGTGCAGTCCAATCCAGCAGAGACAAGTGTCCGCGTGAGTAAAGAGAGAAAAGCCGGTGAAAGGTAGAAAAGTGGACAAATAAATAATGTTATCTTCATAACTCGGTGCTGATTGTGGAGTTGTATCAGGCTCAGACTGTGTGTGCAGCGGCCCATGTGAAAAGAGAAAGCATTAGAAAAGTGTCAAAGCCATACTTGAACCGGAGACCTCCTGCACCAGAGACTAGCGCGCTATCACTGAGCTATAAACCCACAGAAGAGTGGGCCGGTCTTCTCTAAATTCCCGGGCCGAAATGAGGTCCCAGCACGCCACTGTGTTCATATAAGTCGATTTAGCTTTAGTAAATTCAACAAATAAGATTAAGAGTTCAGCTGCTGAAGTCACTGTCAGTTGTCACATGAAACTTTGATGGCTCAGGTGGCAGAGGACTGTCTAAACATGTCAAGTAAAGTTCATTTCTTACCTATTAGTTAGAAATCCATTAAAACTTTTATATCAAATCTTACAAAAGTGTTAAAGCTTGTTTGCGATGTTGAAGAATTGGTCGCTCACGTCCTGCTCATTTCACCTGCTTTGTCTCGACCACATCATCCATGTTTAGTGAGCACCGATGCTGCCAGAACAATAACATTCGGGCAGCACAGGCTCAACAGCGGCTCCTTTGTCCCTGCACCGCTTTACAAATGACTCCGAAACAAGATGAGCATCCATCATTTTGTCCCCAAAGCTGGGGGATTTTCTGGAAATCTTTAGTTCATTTTCTGAGTCAATGACAGCGCACTCTCCCAAGACGGCCGACAGCTAATGGTGCAACAAGAATCCGAGTAAATCTAAAACTCATTAGGCCATTTGATCTGCATTGTGCTGACAGCAAGATACACGCAAGTCAGCCAAATGTAAAGACCTAACTTATATTATTTGGAGGCATCTATAGCTGTATTCACACATCAACTTCAGAGTCCCGTGTTTTCAGTCAGACCAGGACTCTTTAGCCTGCATCAGAATTCGATGGCAAACGGGCTTCGAAGAAAAGAGTGCTGTGACAGAATCCTGTGACTAATGTGTAAGAGAGTGGAGGGCTTAATCCTTGAGGCTGACCGAAGGGAAGTCCAAATGTCGAAAGAATCCATGAGCTGAGCAAGAGGCTACACTTTCACAACACCATCTTTACACAATCCTGTCTTGCTTTCCTTTTTCTTTTTGTCTTTTGATGCTGAATCCATGGCAACCAAATATGAAAACACGGCAACAAATGATAGTTGTGTTTTAAAAGGTCATCTTCTTACCTCCGTACAGACCATTTTCTCAAGTCCATAAACTGCCCTAAAAAGTATTGATGTATTTTTATTCGTGAAAGTCCAACAACTGTATTTAAGATTTTGCTAAATGGATTGATGAATAAATAGATAAGCAAATGAATACATAAATGCCTGTTTTGGGTACACTATAGTCCCTTTTTCTGTCTTTAATATTTTAGCACATGCAAATTCCAACCTTTTGTTTTTCACTTTTTTTTTTTCTTAAAGGTGCATTATGCAACTTTTTATGTGAAAAAATATGTTGGTATTTGTGCGTATTTGACCTTGTAGTGACTCAGCTGGAGCGTCCTAGAGACAAGACATCACACTTGTCTCTAGGACGCTCCAAGATCAATTGTTTGGAAGGATTTTCTCTGCTGACGGACCCTCTCACCAGAAAACCTACAAAACAATTGATCTCGGAGCGTCCACGACACCACTGTGATCGAAAGTAAAGGCGCCATGCTGACCACACAAACAGCCGCTGGGTCACTACAAGGTCAAATATACACAAATATCAACTTTTTCTTCCATATAAAACGTTGCATAATGCACCTTTAAAATCTTTGATTAATAGGCATGATACGGTCAAACTAACACATAAAGATTGACCAAGAATTGTTTATTTATTTGCATTTGACCATTATCTCATCTTATCTTCCACTGATATCACACCGCCTCTGTATGCGAACGGCTTTTCCACACGAGGTCCACTTTGAACGCGTGGATGTGCTTTTTTCCGAAAACGATCAATTAATCATGCGGGCAGTCGAGCAATCAGCCGATCCTAATGTGAAAAGTGGAAGTGTCTGGCGGCGGCGCGGCTGTGGGCCCGGAGCCATCATTCTCACTGAACACCGGCAGATGCCATGTGTCACCCTCCTGTTGCTGCCCTGTCAAAACACATCTGGTCAGGGCAATCTCCGCGTCGCCGCTGATTGGCAGTTTCATTTCGCCCCCCTCCGCCCTCCTCAAAGGAAAAAAACCGCAATCGCTCGCATTATCGAAGTCGGTAACGAGCGGGAGGACCCGATTGGCCCGCCGTGTTGCCGTGTTTACCTGGGTCGTCCTTGCTCTCGTCGGCCGTGTTGCCGAGCTCAATGTCAAAGTCGATCCCCAGCACCGCGTTGTGGCCGTGATTCCGGGGGACTGTAAGAGAAGGAGGGGAGGGGGGGGGGAGGCAAAGAGGGGGAGGAGGGGGATGGGGGGGTTAGATAAAGGATTAACAAAGGTATTAAATTGCCTTCGCCGCCATCTTTGCTCCTGGCTATTTCCTGACTTCACTTCAAACGCGTGCCACTCACAAGGGCAAGTGAATGGCACGCTTTGGAGTCGGGACTTTGCAATGCCAATTTTACGGATGTGGTGTAAAAAAAAAAAAAAAAGAAAAGAAAAAAAGGAATAAGATTATGTTACATTTGCAGCTATGTCCTTGTTCACGTTTCAGGAAGGTGTCGAGCGAGAAGTCTGTTTTGTCGAATCCTTTTTAGTTTAGTATCTGCAGGTCCACAAGCAACATATTACACACTATGGAGACCTATTCTTATTTAATCCTGATTAACATCCTTTTCTTCTTCTGTGGAGCAAAAACTAAAATAATAAAAAAAATAAAAGCGATAGATTACAGATTGCATCTTGTAATAATCGTATCCATCATGTTATTCCTTTGATGATGAAAAAACGAGGATGAAAACGCAACAAAAATGTGACAAAAGAGCGATGAAAAGACACAAGAGGGCTACAAAAAGTGACAAAACACAACACATAAGTGACAACAACAAAAAAGCGACAAAAACATGCCCGGAATGCAACAATAATACAAAAAGTGACTAAAAAGCGAGAAGCTTTTAGATTTGGGTAAAGCCGAACTGGTGAAAATGCGCTCGGTTCAGGCGGGGGTTAAGAGGTTAAAGTGGACTGAACTCCTAGGCCAGGTTTATGAGATTTCCCTTCTGGGTTTTATTTATTTATACATGTTCAATGGTGTTTTGCTCCTGGCTATTTCCTGACTTCATCTCAAAAGTGCATCCCTCGCAAGGACAAATCAATGTCCCCTTCTGTATGCTAGCATTGAGGGCCAACACAACAATATGTTTGCGAACACACGGCCTCAAATGTGAACCCCAAAGAGATGCCGTCTGGGGGAATCTATCTGATGCAATGTCCAGGAAAATGTTGACAGCAGAAACACACACACTCCCACACATGTACTTAGACTAGAAATAGCGTCACCCTGTGTCCAATGGGGTCAGTCTGCTCAAAATACAAAAGTTCACGCCTCTTATTAAAGGTCAACCGACAAGTACAGTACAGAGCGGTCTCTGGCTCGGAAAAGGCTATTAGAAGACCTTTCTCTGCTCCTTGCATACCGAGGAAGAAGTCATTTAAAAGAAATTAAAAAGTCATTTGGAAGTGCAACACGATTAGCGGCTCCTGCCATGACAGTAACGTGCATGACTAATGTGCAGCAAAGTGCTTGAGTCTCAAAATCCCAAACATATGCTGTGGGTCCCGTCTGTCAACGGCCGAGATGTAGTCTGACTGTCGAAGAAATCCAAGAGCGACGGGGGCTACGCGTTCACCCGGCTCGCCAGCATTCCCGGGAGTCCAGGACCCTTCTCGTGCTGCAGTGTTGGGGGTGCCTTTCCGATCGAACATGATACTGTAGTTTATCATGCGTCATTGTAAGTGTTTATCCAACCAAAGAAGCAAAAGTGAAATCCAGGATCACGCAAGGAGACTGCAGGACAAAGAACTTGAACATAGAATAAAGCAGAAGTCAGATTTTAAGTTGGACGAGGTTGAAATGAGCGTGTACTGTAAAAGGGAGTTTGGGGAAGACGTTCGTCTTTGCTCGGAGGCGAAGAAGGCCGGGGTCAGTGTATTTACGATGTCTTTGAAATTGAAGTCGTGGACACAGTGACCCCGAGCAGACTTTGTTTGACAGCTGCTGTCATTCCCTTTACGCACTATACTTTCCCCTGCCTTCCCCTTTCACCTCCACCCGCTTGTTTTTGACATGGAAACCCGGCGTTCAAACATGCTTCCAAAGGAAATAAATAACTGAATATTGGGCTATTTGGAGAGACAAGCAAAGGCATTTATTTGGACTTGTTGTAGTGCTGTGGTCCTTCGCTGAATGTTACGGTGGAGGAAGAATTTGGCGCCCGCCGTGTCCAAAATGAGCCCCTCGGTGCCAAACAGACAGAACAACAGAACGGAGGGAAATATTTGACTGGGAAAGCGTACAGTCAGGGAAGGCCAAATGTGGAGCAAAAGGGAAATTATTTAAAGCTGTCGAAGTTAGAAATATGCAACAATTAAAAAGAAAGTCATATAAAAGATGGATTTGACTTTTCTGCATAAAAGCACATTGGTATGCTGTCTGTTGGTCAGATTAATAACCTTGCTGACACCACCACCCACAGACAGAGGCTGGAGATGCTGGCGCCCAGTTGGCAAGTGCACTCCTGACATCTTCAAGCAGAGGCAGAAGCACCTCAGAGGTTTCTCTTGATAAAGTGAGGGGGGCATCACAGATATTAATTACGTAGGTGCAAACTGGTACTTGGTTCAGAAAGGTCCATATGAAGTTTGATTATGGCTTTTCAAATGTAGAACACGTTGAGTCTCTGTTATTCATTTATCAAGTAGTAAGTAAGCCTGCTGTTAACAATGCCATATATCTCCTTTAGCTATTCTTTCCTTTCACAAGTGGCCGGTCTATATAGATCTGTTTGATAACCTGAGATGATGAGGCTCGTTCTTCTTCTCCTGAACCTGCAACAGTAGCTCACAACATGACAGTAATCACATGCATGATATTTCTATTCTGAACGCAGAGTCTCACCTGCACTCTGCTTCTGTGTCATTATTAGCCCCATCACTGAGCAGCTCTCCTCCTTCAGAGCGAAGGAACCAGCGAGGGCCCGGCTTTGATTGATGTGCGCTTTGAGCGCTGACGACAGGTGTTAATGTAATCTACTAGCACTTTTCCTATTCTAATTACGTGACGCCATCTGGATAGGTACGCTCGCACTGCGCCCCAACTCCTAACCTGTACGTTTTTGTCGCATCCTAGTGTTGTTCAGTTGAGCTTAATGAAGCTAGACAAACATGCAAACTTTGAACAAGGCTGAAAAAGATTCATGAACAGATGGACACTGCTGAATTGTGTTAAGTGGATAAGGAGATTGTGTGGTTTGGAGGAGAAGAGTAGGACTAATGACGCAATGTTGGTGTAATTCATGTCAGGGATTTATGTTGGGCACAGAACAGAGCGGCGTGGGCAAACGGCGTGGCCCAGTAACCTCATTCTCACAGCGTAGGAAATACTGTGATGTTTTTGGCTGTAATGCAGTAATCATTTGTGTCAGTAAATAATCAAATGTACTGTATGTAAAAGAAAATAATACATATCAATTTTGTTCGGAACTTCAACAACATACATGTGCCTATTTTAGTATGTGTTCATCAGCCCATGCTCTACTTTGCTAATGAATAACACAAATAACCAGCTTTTTATCAACTGTTTGCCAATATGGTCCTTCCTAATGCTGTGCCGTCAGCTCTAATAGCAAACAATGACGCTTGTAGGATATGGGGATATTATGTTGTGTCATCAGTTTGGTTGCCAACCCGCGTATGAATAATTTAGTGTTTTCAATGCATGCCCTCTTGTATAAATAAATGACAGTTGTTTTGATGGAGCCGCATGCCTTGCCAAGAAAACATTAAAGATCCCTTTCACTAGCTATTTGTGAATAGTCGCAAAGCGCAATCATCATCGTGTAGCATGGTAAGAAAATATCACAAAGCCTTCTGAAGTGGGGAATAGTTTTTATATTTTTGTCAATGATTGTAAAAACTAGGCAGTGGAAGCCCTAACCACCACAGTAATGATACGCATACTATCTCATTATGCTTCATGTAAACCTTGATAAATATTTTGTGTTCATTTTGGTAATGATTTGGAACATTCATTAAAGATTTGCTTTTGGTTTTTCCGACACCGTTCAGAAGCTAACGCTAGTCGAGTCCCTAGCATATGAGCTTTAAATGTAATAATCCAAGAGACATTTGCATCTTCTTAATAACCGCGCTTTGTACTTGCTTTAATCTAATCCATTTAGACTGTGCAACATGTGCTCCCCTAACCTAGATTGGTTCAGTGAAGCGCAGCGGCTGACAGACAGGTGAACATAACTCCTGATTTATCTCCGAGGCATGTTCCATACAAACACTGTGTGAAGACTCAGACGAAGAGAAATGTAAATAAGCTCTAATGTGATTCACCGTCACAGATCTGATGAAGACGAATGCCGCCGCTGCAGCCGCCTTAAAACGTGACACTCAAAAGGATCCTGACAGCAGAAGTCTTTCAAGAAGCTGTGCGCAAACGATTTTTCTTGCTGCACCCAAATGACACAAATTCAACATTTTGAGCATTGTTTTTTTTTTTTTTTGCACTCACAAACACGCCTTTTGTTGAAGTTATCTGTGTATGATTATGATTGTCTGCTGATTTTCCCCTTCCTTACCAAACATCTACTTGTGTAGTCATTTGAATGAAGTCCCAACACTACACGGGTACAATGTTAGGCTTCCACAATTGATAGTTGCAATTAGGAGATGCAATTATTTTGGCGATATGTCCTTTAAAGGGGGGTATTATGTAAAATTGACTTTTTCAAGCTTTATATCATGTTATTATGTCATTCCCTCATTAAACACATGCCTGGAGTGTTGCCTTGGCTCATTCACATATTTTGAGTAATCAGTAAAAACTTAGACGGCAGCCATTTTAGGTGTAGCTATGCCTCAGTCCTCCTAGGAACGCCCCCACCTCCTGGAGACGCCTCTGGACCTTTTGTCACCAGCCAAGCCACCAACCACTGCTCCTCAGCTCAGCAGAGCCCCCTCCCCGCACAGTGTTGTTGTTTAGATGCCACAGCAGTGTGCTGAAGGGGGCGTGTCGGAAAGCTTCTTAAAGAGACAGAGGCCTATTTCAAGACGTTCAGTACAGCCATTTTGAGAGAGCAATTTTATTCAAGGCAGTTATTTTAATTTACTGCATATACAGACCAACAGAAGGTTACGTCATCATTGTAGTATGCTATAGACTGGTGCTATGTGATTGAAAAAAGCATAATACCTAGCCTGGCTAACGCCAGACTAAAATCACAAGTGATATTTAGTCTGGGGACCACCAATTCATTTTCTCGTAGGAGAGGTGTGGTTTACGATTGTCCATAGCCGTTTATTGGGCGCTACGAATGTCTCTCATGCGTCTGCACGTAGCCATAGCCAATCCTATCATGGTATCAGATGACGCATGACGTACCTGCTGTAAACTTTTGAGCTAAACTATTTAGAACACGGTCTAAAGCTTGATCGAAAGATGGCATCGCGTCTGCTGCTGTCATGTTGGATCCGTAAATATATATATATTTTTTTTATCCCTAAACAAACTACAAGCTTCCGTATGTCAAATAGCGTGTCATCGTCTTACCGTCCCTCCTCGTTCTGTGATTGGTGCCCAAATCCATGGAAAAATGTCGGCCATGGTCCCCAGGCTGTTGTGAAGTTCGAAAAGATTCGAGCGCACACAGCAGTCTGGCATTAGCCAGGCTACATAATACCCCCCTTTAAAAACAAAAAATGTCTTAATATGTATTATGTTCTCAAACTAACTATAGTGTAGACCCTCAGAAAAAAATTGGATACTTCTATTTCTTTGTGAGTCTCGTTTCAAATATTAAAATCAAAATGTGAAGCGAACTGTAATTTAAAAACCCATTGCAAACTCAAAATTTCCAAAGCCCTAACCGCCACCCTTACCAAATCATCTGCCCTAGTACAACTTGCAAAAAATAAAACAAAATGGAAATGTCGAGTTATTTTACCATTCAACACGGAAATACTAGTTCCCACTAGCCCCAACTGATAAATGTAATGAACTGCGCTAGCTACACCTCGGCTGATTGGGCAGACAACTTGTTCTTGCTCAGCAATTACCGCTCTGAGAGAAACTGCTCCGTTCACTGACTCAAGGCAAATTAACTCAATTATGGGATGTATTGTGGATTATGCTTCCATGTCTCGAAAGGTGATATTGAGAAATACAGAATCTACACAATCCCAAGCTTTGATTCCTTATGCTGTCAAAACAGAAAAACGAAACATAAAAATGAATAAAACCAGAGGAATAAACATTAGTTCTTACTGTGTACGTCTCCCCTCTGCTTGGTGACCTCCTTGTTGATGCTATTGTCCACTGGTGTTACCGGAGCAGGCAGCGGCGGGATATACGGGCGTCTTGTTGGTGGGGGGGCTGGTTTGGGCGGGACGTAGGGTTTCCGCGTGGGTAACGAGGGCTTCCGCGTCGGGACGAGAGGCCTCTTCGTGGGCACTGCTGGCTTACGTGGTGGAGTGACTCGCTTTGGTGGGGCTTCGGTCGTAGTACTTGTTGTAGTAGTAGTAGTAGTAGTTGGTCTGGTAGTTCTCGGGATGAATACTCTCTTTTCAGTGATGAGCGGCCTGACAGTGGTGGTGGTGGTGGTCCGCCTGAAGTCGAAGTCTGGGATGTAGTTATGGTGATGCGTCATGCCTGGTCGCGGGGGTCAATGGCCACTTTGGGAATGGCTGAAATGGCAAATAGTAGCCGAATTAGAGGCACTTAGGAATAAATGGGGCCGTTAACTGCTATTATTTCTTTTATCAAGTGCCCTCTCCTCGGTTGTGATGTGAATGTTAAAAGCCAAGCAGAGTAGGAATTACACAAACACAAGACAGGGTATGTGCCAACACTTGAAATACACCACAAAGGGAAAAACAAGCGTTATGCTTAAGGCCAGAGGGTAGCTCCAAGACACTGTCAGTCAAGTTAATCTGTGCTTTTGTCCTTTGTCCTTAAATCAAAAGTCTACCACTTCACATATTTTTTTATTCTCTGTTCATTTGAGCAATACTAAATAAATATGTAGCAAGAATGTCTTTTTTCTTTTGTCATTTCACATCGGCGAGAACACCTGGATTGCGTATCTGTCACCCCCTACTGTCAGACATGGGAAATGGAACATATTGAAATAGCTGATTGAAAGTGTAGCCTTACACCATAACCTGCAGGATTTGGCCTATACTCTTGCCTCTATAACCCTAAAGTTAGCATTATCACACAAATTAAACAGTGGTGACTGTGGCTCAGATGGTAAAGCGGGTCGTTTCATGACAGGAAGGTCGTGTCCTTGGGCAAGACACTGAAGGTCATTTGCCAAGCCATTTGTTCATGTGTCATTTATGCATATTTTATCATATCATATTTGACCATATCAGATATGGGGCCCTAACACTGTAATACAGCCCATTTCAAATTGTAAATTAGGTGTAACATGCCCCAAAATAGCTATCTGCTATCGTCCAGCTCGCACTCACTATTTAGTACCCGTCTTGATAAATTACCCCTAATGTGTTGAAGAGTTTGTCAAGCTTGTAAAGTTCAAGTGAAAGTCATTGTTATTTATTATTATTATAATAAAAAGCTGAAATAAAATGTATTTGTCATTAGACCATAAACTCAAATAATGCCAGTTGGGATAGAGTAGCCGTACTTAAAAAACAAAAGAGTTTTTCTTTACCAAAACATGAATGCACATGTTTCCTAAGTCACTTGTTGTCATTCCTGATAGAAACTCTTAGCACATGTCATGTGTTGGAGTCTATGCATATTCATATGTTGTGATCACAAAATGAGTTGACATTTCACTCGATCTGATTAGTTGTTTCAGCTCTACTTGGCAGAAAGTACATCAGTCATAGGGAAATTTAGCTAAAACTTTATAAAACACCTTTAGAATTCACTGCTGTTCTCTTCAATAACAATAAACAACTTGCGATTATTTTTCAAACGGCTCCATATTTGGTTAACGGCTGGACACAGCCACAGAATATGAAGCCTGACTCTTGTATTATTGATTGGGAATTCTTTGTGTGTTTTTAGCTCGAGGCGACACTGCGTTGAACTAAAGCATCTCAGCCTCCTCTCAAATTCTTTTCCAATGGGGAAGGGGTTCATGCAGGTTTCATGAGTAAAGCAGAGGCCGTGGACACAAAAGTGGCCAGAGCAGACTTTGTTATTGCCTTCTCGGGTTGCAACTTCCTTTGATATGCGATACAAAGACATGCAACTCCCCGAAGCACTTGCCACTCCGGGCCATAAGGGGGAGCGATAAGAAGGGAATAGGTGGCATTAATATTTTAGAATTTGTCAAAATCAAAAAGGGAATTGTTTTGTAGCAATTAGATCCACTTCTAAAGGCATAACAACTGGGTGTGATGACTGAGAGGTTAGTTCTCTTCCCTAAAAGAAGGTTCTGGGTTTAAATCCTGATTCCATGTGGGCGTTGTCTGTGTTGTGTTTGTGCTCAGGGGGTTTACTCTGGGTACACAGGTCTCCTTTAGCAACCCAAAGCATCCACAATAGCCCACTCCTACGTGGTGCTCCACTGCTTCTGACCATGAGCCTTGCTCTAAATCTGGAGATGGGTCCCCTGCTGCTACACTGTGGTTACCAACTGCTCCTGACAAGTTGTCCTAAAGCATGAGTTCAAGAAAAGAGGACACATTTCCATATGGGGACAAGCGACAACCTGAATCTTAACCTGAGTACAACAATCATACCCATGTAATGTCACCACATTTTGACACTATTGTGAAGATAATCATTTCACCTGATTGAACTGTGTACAAGTTTTGTTTCATGTGGATAGACCCAGTGAAATCTGTTTTCTGAACCATTTTTCAATAATAATAATAATAATAATAATAATAATAATAATAATAATAATAATAATAATAATGATAATGATGATGATAATAATAATAATAATGGCTAACACTTGCGCTTTACAATCCTGTGTCACAAGTTTCTCAAAGTGCTGTGGTCAATATTCTTTTAAAAGTACCAGACGGATATTTGGCCATCAGATCATACCCTCGTGGGTACCAGATTACTAGTGTAATAACGTTATCTTGTTTACATTTACAGTAGCAATGGGGGTGTATAGCTATCGGATGTTGCCCTCGGAGGTACCATCCGATGGCTACTACATTGTATTGTGTGTTTTATGTGTTGTATAGACTTTGTATTTGTATATTGCACTTGTAGTTGTAAATTGCCTTTTGTTATGTAATTTTACTCCAGATGGAAATTAGCAAAGTGATCTTTTTAATGTAATTGCACACTGTCCTTTCAATAAACTAAACTAAACTAATTAATTCACTCCAAACTACTATTGTAGTACTGCTATTGTAGTACAGCTGCCTTGAGGTAGACTGACCAATCTGAACCATTTGCCCCTCCACCCACCACCATCTACTCACTCACACACTACATTGCCGTTATTGGACGACCCGTTCTACCTCCTGAGCCATTGTTGCCAATACTACTTGGAAACCTGTCAGGAGCAGTGTTTCGTTATGTTTTTTCCATGGCTCCACCACGTTACATTTTGCAATAGTGAAAGCAGTTTAAATTATTTTAACACCTATTATGACTTACAGAATAAAGAGCCATGAGAGAAGTGCATTATGAGAGTGGTCAGGTAACGACCTCCAATCCATTGTCCATGTATAAGTAGGTGCAGTTATTGAATATATTTGGCTTCTGGTTTCCGTTGAAATTATTTCACATGTTTTTCGGACATCGATTCTCACTCTACACCTCTGTAACTTTGGGGCAAGTTTTGCCATTTCAGTATCCAAATCTACAGTGTGACACTTGTGGTCATACCGCCTTTGCTCTGCCCAATCCCGTCAGACCTTGGAAGCTAAGCAGGGAAGGGCCTGGTTAGTACTTGGATGGGAGACCGTTTGGTAACACCAGGAAGCCTAGTGAATGTAGTGAGTGAGTGAGTGGTTGGTGGTGGTCGGAGGGGCCGATGGCGCAGACTGGTTGCCTCGCTTCCGTCAGTCTACCCCAGGGCAGCTGTGGCTACAACAGTAGCTTACTACCACCGAGTATGGAGTGAATGAATAATGACGACAGTGTAGCGCTTTGAGAAACTTGGTAATACAGGCTTGTAAAGCGCAATACAAGTGTAAGGCATTATTATTATTATTATTACTTGTGTGGTTTAACAACTCGTCTGAATCACTGATACTGACCTGATTTGTGGAATGACATAGTGTTAATAGTACTAAAGCACTGATTTATAATGGAATTGGTTTCTAGTATATTATGAAGGCCTACTGTATCTAGCAGCCTTAATACAATATAATAAAGGGCCACTGGTCAGGAATACCTGAAGGATTTAGCCTATTGGGCATGCTTTAATTACATAATGTTACGTAAACTCAACCTGCTGAAGTATTTGCAGTTTCTACACAAGTTCAGGGTTAGATGATTGAGTAGCCGCTGGGAATAAATGACCTCTAGTCCAGAGAGCTTCTACTGCGCCCCACGATCTCTGGACTAATGAAGTGTGTGTCGGCGGAGAAACTAGCGGCTCGAGACATAGCTCAAGATGACAAGTGCTCCTTTCGCCTGATGAAAACGGCCAAATGCCAAAAATACAGTCAGGAAGTCGCAGTCAGGCTGATGGAAAGCTACATCTGTACAAAGTAGAGAAGATATTTTTCTACTGTCTGTGATATAACTGGGATTTTTTGTTTTTTTTCAGACAAATAGCAGACTCTGGGAGATGAAAGATCTCTTTAGAATACCATGGCAGCGGAAATAAACGTGTAGTAGTCTGAAATTGAGATTGTCTATCATCAATTGTCAGAAAATAAAAGGACTTGGAATATTCCAGCAGTCCAACCAGAACAGCAAATTGCCTCAACACCCTTTACCCAAAGTGCAATTCTTGAATAACAAGCCTTATGTAAAAATCTGATTTTAATTGTCAATACACAATGTACCAGCCTCTTTGTAGTGGCAAATCTTATTCTTTGGGGAAATTACCTTTGTGCATGACCTAAAACTTGATATTTATTTTTGTAGTTTATTTTCAGACTGTGGCTCTGTGTCCAAATGAAAGCACGTTAGCGTGGACATCGCCTCAGCTGTGACTGACAGCCCTTACAAAGGAAGGAATTTAAGTCCCACCTCGTCTCTTCCACGGCGGCTCTTCCTCTCAGTCTTTTTTTTTTTTTTTTAGCTTTGGTAAACTTTGACAAAAAAATGTGAGCCCCCCCCCCCACTTACGTTTGCAGTCGTGGCCCATCCCCCTGTAGCCCTCTTTGCATTTGCACTTGTAGGAGCCCGGCGTGTTGTAGCAGGCGGCGACGCTGCTGCACTGGCTGTGGCCTAAGGAGCACTCATCCACATCTGAAACATAATAGAAACGGAGCAGTTAGCCGTTTGCAGTTAGCGGGGCAAAACACTTCAGACATAACAGGCTTGTATCAAAGGCTAATAGCTTTAGATCCATCCCGACTTCTTGCGTCGAGTGGACTGATCATGCTTAAATATTTCTTTAGATATGTAAAATCCACTGGCAGACACGGAACTACGAGGGCTTTGAAGTAGCTCTCTAAGGAATAAAGACAGAGAAAACACTGTGCTAAGGAAAGATTTGTAGAGAATTTGGATAAGCTGAGCAATAATCTGTATTTTTGAATATCAGTGCAAAATGCCATCTAAACTTTAATGTGATGTTAAAGAAAAAACGAAAACATCTAAAGTGTTAATTTCAACATTAAATTCAACAAAAATAAGCAGAATCCACTCACACTATTTTTTCCAAACACTTGCGCTTGTTCATTTGTTTCGGGTGAACTCTCTGCTCATTGTCAGGCTATTTTATTCTATTCTCATTTGAGATTTTAAAAGCACAGTACTGTGTGGATGTGCCACTACTACCTAATGAATGGCCTCCGAGAAAAGAAAAACAGCAAAGCATCTCCTGCCGCCCTATGGCCTTCATTAGACCAATCTTGTCATTTTTAGAGTCAATTTTATGTTTGGAACCGTCTCCCACAAAAGTTAGATAAAGTATACTTTATTTCTCTGTGTTGTGCGGCTCGTACCTATGCACTGGTATTTTCCATTGATGTATTGGAGGTCAAAGCCGTCGTGACACTTGCAGATGTAGCTCCCAAACGTGTTGATGCATTTTCTGAAGCGAGGACACACCGCTGTTCCTGCCGCGCACTCATCCACATCTACAAGACAAAAACACACAGGTTTCAAACCGTCGAAATACACCTTCTTCACTCAGGCTGGTTCCTGCGCAAATATTTACAAACCATTCAAAATGTGCCCATGTATCACCCCCGTGCATTCAAATGACCTCTACACTATAAAGATATTGTATCTAGTGTTAATTAAATACATTCCCCTGTTTGCGGATGAGTCCAGTGCGCTTAGAAATCAGTTTTCCATACATTCAATCAATCTTGAGTTACAGTATAACATGAAGTGCCAATGCTAAGTTGTTCAATAATATTGTACCGTAAGAGAAGATAAAAGCATAATAAAGGACCTTGAAGAGAGGAACTGTGCAATAGTTGTGCAATAGAGCTTATAGAAAACTATGTGGGCACAAATGGTGACTGTTACCACCAGACATCCGTCCGACTCACGTCAACCGGGTCTTTTTATAGATGATTTTTCAGAAAGTCTAGACGGTTGCCGGCCACCAAAAGAAAAGAACAAAATGATTGAGTGACAGGATAATCATTTGACAATCTATATGGAAATTGAATGAGGTGAACCCAAAAATGGTCCAAAAAACTGCTATACTGTAAAAAATATACTACAGATCCAGGCACTGCAATAGATATGAGCGGCAAATGTTCACTGTCGATGCAATGCAATATCGATCTAAAACAGCTGAAACAAATATCCAGTAGTTTCACTTCCTGGTTTTTTATGCGACCGCGCCGTAAGCCCCTCCCCACTATTCCTCTAGCTCCGCTTCGCTGTGCAGCTGTTTCTGCACATAGCTTTAGTAAAGCTATGGCGAGTGTTTTTGAACTTTGCGATGATAATGTAAGCTTAGCAAGAGATCATAGGTGAGGAATGCATTTCCTGGTTACGTACATGCTAAGGCTAGCCGCTGGAGAAGATTCAAAGATTACTCAAAGATGTGCTAGCGGCTTGAAACACAACTCCAGGTGGGTTTTTGATGAGAGAAGCTCTATTAAGTACTCCCCCCCACCCCCACCCCAATACTCATTCAATGGTAGGCGAAATTTAAGACTCCACAAGACTTGCACATACAGTCATAAATAGGGATGTAACGATTCACTCAAGCCCCGATTCGATTCGATTTCCAATTTTAAGTTCCCGATTTCGATTTTTTCCGATTTTTTTTTAACCTTTAAACTTTTTTTTTTTTTAGAAAAGAGTATGACTCATTCATACCAAAGTTTCTTTTGTTTTAACATCTGCATTTTTGTCCTTGTAACAAACTGCAACTGTCTCAGTAAGAGAACTGTACATTACAAAAAATTACAAGACATGAAAATGAACCATAATCATTTTGACATGAGTGCTTGTAAATTTACATGTTTTCATCATAAATAAGATGTGTAGCAAATCAAATATTTTGAGATTATATTTATTTTACCAAACTTTTTTTTTTTTGCAGTTTGAACATAATACTACCATTTAGAACTAATTTTACAGTGCAGTTTTTTTCACCCTCGAACGCCTCACAGCCTCCCGGTGCAGCCTTTGTAATCATAAGGAGGAAAAAGACATGACAGCTCCTGTAGGTATTGGATTATTTGACAAACGGACATTTGATGAGGATTTCAGCAGAATCAGAGCAGGTTGGTCAGATGTTTGTCAGTTTACGATCTTTGGTAAACTTCTGTCAAATGCTAAACTCTGCGTTAGCCGCTAACGCTAATCTCGTAGCTGCGTCTGCTGCTTCATGCCTACACGTGTTTGTGTTTACATGGTGTGGCGTGTGTTGGGGGTGAGGCGGGTGGTGGTGTGGAGCTTGTCTTGAGAAAAAGTTAACGTCGTTAGAAACAACGAGCTATGTTCCGGTCTATTTCGGTAGCGCAAAATGGAGTAGCTGAGGGTGGCTTTAAAATCGATTCTTTAATTTTTTACATCGATTCACATTTTACGCATGTTAAATCGATTTTAAATCGATTTTCGATGAATCGTTACATCCCTAGTCATAAACAAGTCACAACACCACAACCTCTTTTTCCTACTTTTACTGCAATGCTTTATTTTGCAGGCTTCAGTTCAGGCGTCATTGTTGCCTTTTTGTGTAAACATATTTTAAATATGTAAGAAAGCCCGCAGCGAGCCCCAGGGTTGGCTGCCGACTCGCATATAAACAGCATAACAAAGGAGAGGCTTGTCTGCGGCTTCCTCTGCGAGCTGTCTGCTTGTTTGTGCTATTATGTTACACCTGTAGACGCCGACGAAAACCAGCCAAACTTGCCTATAGCTTTAACCTTAGCTGCCAGTAGAGTACACTCACTGTGGGTGGGGTCGCACAAGGCGCTGAATTGGGTCACACCGGGTCAACCTGTGCTCATTGTCCTCTTGAGGCTCAAATTGATTGAACGCTAAAGGTTGCTTGCTTTAAACAATTGCCTTTTAAATCTCAATGTTACACGCAGATGGCCAGTTTGATCCGACGCCGACATCTTATCGAGTTAGCAGTTCCAAAACCTGCTTGCAATTGCACTATGTAATGAACGTACAGCTGGTGCGCAACGCTGCTTTGGCCTTTCTCCGCCGAACAGCAAATCTTTAGAAATTGCCTTTTAAATCCATAGGAACGCACATAGGCTACATAACAGCGCATATTATGTCAGGCAATTGTGTTTGACTCGACAGCTCGACTGATAAGTTTAGCAATTTGCGAGAAGAGGGGGATCTTTTGAAATATGAAGCCGTCGCAGAGGCTGCGCAACAATGCAAAGACATCAATAAAGTCTGTCGTCAATTACGGAGGTTCACCGCGATCCCGTCAACGACCGCGCCAACAACAAGTCAATACTTCTAGTTAGACATGTGTCTGTTGGGATTATTGGATGGATCTATTTCTGTGCACACATAGGTGAGGGTGTTGTTCCGATTAGATTCACAGTGTTGCCTGTACCGTGATTGGACAACAACGGAAATACGAGGAGGTTTAGGGGAAAAGGTGGTGCTTGTTTTGTGTGGACTTTTTTATTGATTGATGGAGAAATCTTTTCTGGCAATATGGCGAACGAGATCTCTTTCTCTTTTTAGCAAGTGCAATTATCCCACAAGATATACGGGTTTGGCGAATGACAACCAACTAGATGTGTCCCACGATCATCAGTCAATCCCACGGTTGAATGATGTGCGTTCTAAAAATGATCCCAATTCTTTTTATTTAGGTCTTATCCTCTTAACCCCATCTGAACCGAGCACATTTTCTCCAGTTTGGCTTTACCCAAATCTAAAGGCTCCTTAAACAAAGCATCAAAACAGCGGCGAAAACGAGGGTGACAATACGTGACAAAACTGTGGCGACAATGCAACAAAATAGTCACGATCAGTTTTGTATGTCTTAGCTTTCAAATGAGGCGCTACACGAGAAGCTTTCAGATTTGGGTAAGGCTGAAGTGGAGAAAATGCGCTTGATTAAGTGGTTAATTTTTTTTGTCACATGACGCAGCCTATACAGCCAACAAGTTATACGTTTTCCATGTTGCGGCTGCACAAAGAGTAATGTCTGTCCTGCAGTTTCAGCCATCCAGTGCGATTCTCAGGTTACCCCGTCCCTTCCGCAGATATGATGCAAAAGCTGCCATAAAATCCCCCATAAAATATTAGCTCTGGTCCGGAAACATTCCATTAAAGTGTCGTAACACCTGTGGAGGCCACCCGTCTGCTGCCCCCCTGCCATCGCTCTTCATGATGGATGTCCCGCCTGTTTGTGAGCTCAGAGTCAGGATATTATGACCCAAACCCTCCTACCCCGGACCCTAATGTCACAACCCACTCTTAAAGCCACGCAGGTTAAGTGCGCCAACCCCCCCCCCCCTTTGTCTGCTGCACTCAGGACGAACAAGGGGCTTTCACGAACCAATGTTTTGATCATATTTCTAGCCTCAGAAAGCTGACATGAAAGGCTCTCCTGCTGTAAAAGGTTGTGCGATGGCGTCGTTCTGCCAAGGTTGTTTCGTTTGTCAAAACCTTAAAGAGGCAATTGACTCAAACTCGTATCCTCCATTAACCTGCGCAGTGACAGAGAGTCGACGATTTTTATCAAATGCGTGTGCCAAAGTACAGACTCAGGGTAGTGTGAAGAGCTTTTATAAATCAACCGATAGTCGAAAACATGTAACAAGATCTACTTACTTATATGACAGATTTTTAACAATGTCTGACTAAGATATGTATTCAAATGTGTTTCTTTGTATTCATTTAAGTTCCCAAACGTTTTCAAATTGTATTCAATCACTCAGGTTTTAAAGGTGCATTATGAAACTTTTTATGTTTGACATTAGTGCATAGTTTTTGATCTGTGTGAGTGGTTAGCATAGCCCCTTTACTTCCCATCACTGTGGCCTCTTTGACGCTCCAGAATCAATTGTTTTTAGGGTTTTTGGTAGGTTATCTCCATGGTAACACATACGTTCCAACCAGAAAACCTACCAGAAACAAATAATAATAATAATTCATCCTGGAGCTAGCCATGTGATCAAGTTTAGCTTTTTTACATTATATTTTTATTTTACTGTAACTGCAGGTACATTGACTGCTTATCATGTCACTTCATTAGCATATATTTGTACTCACACTCTCACAAGATAAAAAAACTATTTGAGCGTTAATACTTGAATCTAAAGAGTACATCGGTCCTCTGTGCAGACCCACTGTGCATCATTCAAAAGTGGACATACCCACGCACGTCCGCCCGTCCAGAGCCAGCTGGAGCCCCGGGGATGGACACTGACATCGGACCTCTCCTTTCAGCACCTCGCAGCCGTACTGGCAGTTGGCCATGCCACAAGTGCGCGCATCTGAGGGGACAGGCAAAGCACATTAATGCACGGAGCAAAAGGGTGAGGCTCAGCAGAGCTCTCATGTGTGCGGCAAACAGATTTAGAGCCCTGTAGAACACGAGAGGCACATGACAAACAGCATAATGTTAGCACTGATGACAACAACTGTTGAGGCAATGCTAGGAGCAAGGTACTTTAGATTAATGGGGAACAACTGCCAATTTGAGCCTGTGACTGCAGGTTAGGTAACTGAATACTGATGAAAGCTGCCAACATTGTATTATTTATTATTCTGAGCCTTCCGTTGCCAATTCCGTAAGCCCTGACCAATCCTAGTCACACCTATCGTTTAATTGAACATTTCTGTGTGAAAAACAAACATAAAAGTTAGCTTTAAGAATTTGTTTAATGCTTTCAGCCACAAGTCCTTCGTCAGACACGATCATAGAAAGGTTAGATCATCAACTGGACTGGGTTTAGGTAAAGTTGAGGAAGTTTCGCTTCTAGTCTTTGTTCTGCTCTACTGCTGTGTCAATGGGTGTACTGTAGACGTGATGATTTAACATTTCTACGATGGATACTCCCCGGATGAATGAGAGCCTTCACAGATGTCAGACTTGAATATTGTTATCTTCTCGATTCCACACATTATCTGTGTCTTTACTTCTAATTGTGGTAGAGTTCCAACACCTTTAGATCAACAATTGAATTTCCTCTCAAGTGTATGTTAACGTTCTGCTCTGAACGTCTCCTTTTCTGAACATTTCTATTCCATTCAAAACGAGTTCAGAGAGAAGCTAAACGCTCAAATAGTACATCCCTTGAGAATTTAGTAGAAACAGTCTGCACACTGCACTTAAGAGGAAAACTACACTGTGGCCAAACTTAGCCTCTTAACACTGAAACAAAACCAATCACCAATACCCATTTAGCAATCTGTTTGATCTAACTCAGTCTTTGTTTAAGTGGGTGCGGCCGCGAATAGCACTTGGGTCACCCTGATTCATTTCCTTATTACCTCCCCACACGTTCTCCTTGTCCCCTGGCCAGAGCTGCCTCTTCACTGTTGCTACTGATATTAGCCCGTGCGCGACCTCTGGGTGCTCTTATTAGATTCTTGGCTGCAGTCACCCCCGGCTCACTTCTCAGGCACACTTACAATATTGCGCCCTTTGCCTCGCCTGTGTTGTTGCACCACTCTGGACCGTCACCAAATAATGAGGTAAAGGAGTGCACACTTGATAGCTGGGACCCTTTAAGAGGAAATTAAAAGTGGGTGAGGTGCCGCGGGGAACCGGCGGTGGAGCTTTGATGACCGAGGCAGGTCCGGCTGATTAAATGCTACAGTGATCTATTGATCCGAACAGCAGCGGCAGCCTCAGCAGAAACCCAAAGAGGGGGAGAGCAAGCGGCCCACGCACCGGAGGTAACGGGACTGACACTGCTCCGAGTGATGGACAGGAACAGACATTACAGAAGCATTTTTGTTTTGAGTCCTGTCATCGGTGGGCAGTCTGTAATATTAATTTGTGTCTACAGCTTCTTTAATTAGAATTCGAACATAATCAGGCTCGCACTACGCGGCTGAAAAATGCAGGAATGTAGAAATAATTCATGCGTTTGAAGAAAGATGGCAATTATCAGTGGAAATGATCTCAATATGTCATCTTGGCTTTCAAGCTCAAAATCCTTTGGCAACACAATCGATCAATTTTGAATTGATGGGCGATAGTATGAAGAGCCTAATGCAGAGAGAGGGTTCCCTTTGAGAAATGTTTGAAGAGGCTGAGAGGAGAGGCACACATTTTACGGATTCATTTGTTGACTTTGCCTCTTTATTACTCTTAAGAGATTACTAAGATATCTTTGGATTATGTGTCTGATCCATTGCTCAATGCCGTTGGGACAGTACGCAACTGATGTGCTGTGCCGGAAAACCCTGGATCTGAAGCCCCAAGCTGGAGCTTTCTAACACATGAAACACAGATGCCTCATGCATGACACCGTCGCCAACACTTGTAGTATTTTATTTAAGTGATCTATGAAAACAGACCTAGCTTTGGCCAATTTGGTACCCTAAGCGAGATTAAATCATTTCCCCTTGTGCTAGTAGCATTGGGGTATGGACTTAGCAGCAGGAATTATGGGATTAATTATATTAATAAACACAGAATCATTTTGTTTTCATTAATACAATTTCAAGTCCCATAATGTCCCATTATTGTTCTGAGCATAAAAATCTAACTTGAATGTTACATTTGGCGCAGTCTCCAATACCCTACAAACCGTCTTAGATGCTTATGCCCAGAGCTGGCCCTGTATCAAAAGAATGCTGAGGTCAAAGTCGTCCATTACAATAATAGCTTCAAATGTTATCATCTGTTATGTGTAGAGTATAAATCATCAGGCTTATCCTCACCTTGCCAAAGCAAAACAAACAAAACACAGCCTCTCATGTAAAAACACTAACTTCCTAGTGTTCCACGTCTTCTGTACATTAAAATTCTGATTGTGTTTTCTTGCCTTATCATAATAAATGGTGGCAGTCTTCCAAATGCAATAACATATTTGAAAATATCCTTTATATGTGAGGAGGTTGACAAGTCCAGGCATCAGCTGCTATTCTGTATAGCACCTCGGGCCAGCTAATAAGAAGTGGCCATGCAGTGAGTGTGTGGAGATGGTGTTTCTTCCACATTTTTCATTTTAGATCTCTTAGGGTTCTTCACAGGGGGCTCTGGAACTGCAGGCCTGGTACAGTGAGGTGTATGAACGCGGGCTTTAATCAAAACAGTCTATCACAGGACTGTCACTGCCGCCGTTCATATGTGCTCCATAATAAGCACACTCGCTATGCAATGAGCGGACCGAAGCCTGCAGGATCAAAGCAGAGATTATTATAAACAAATTGGATTGAGGAACTGTAGCCTCAAGTGTTTGTATAGAATACCCTTATTGGACCAACAACTGAGAGAGAGATAATGAGAATGGAACAAGTACACAGGAACAAAATTGAATTCACTCACTTTATATGACAAAAACATGGCCTTGATGCTGTTAAGCTTTAGATACGTTATCGTCCAGTAATAGCGACAACTTTTAACACTCACTTTGGAGAAATTGCTGCAATTGATGATGAGCAGGAACCTACGGGGCTCGCACTGGGTTAGGAGGTCACTTACCTGGCAGTACTTTGAACACATTGAAAATAACACATGAGGTGGAGCTGACTGTTGTGTTACTCACTTCCACAGCTGCCGTCGGGCATCAGCATGTATCCGTTGAGGCAGTAGCACTTGTAGCTCCCGTACGTGTTCATACACCTGTGTTTACAGGGCCTCGGCTTCAGCCCGCACTCATTCAGATCTGCAGACACAGAGACAACAGGTAAGTGCGCTGAAGACACCGCCGAGACCTCTGCGACCAGTCAGGAGTCAGAAGTCAGGGGTCAACGCTTACCCGTCCATTTTGGGCCTTCACGCTGTTTACATTGTTTGTCTGGAATATATGTGTGTGTGTGTGTGTGTGTGTGTGTGTGTGTGTGTGTTTAAGGGCGTCGTGGGGGTGTCTTTTTCGAGGAAGTGTCTCCGTGTTAGAACAAGCCCAGCCGTCCCCCGTTTGATGATTTAACAGGAAGCCGGCGTCGAACATCTACCTGCCCATTAGCCGCACGTGGTGAAAGACACTACTGTGTGCTCCGACTCAACAGTGCTTCACCATCAGCACTTTGTCATACTCACTAACTACCGCCTGCTTTCATGGCCGCACTGCCATGGTAACTAATCAGAGAAGCACAACATAAACTATTACCCGCACTACTCTTTCCTTGTCATTTTGTATTGAGGAAAATGAACTGTTGTGGATGTGATTATACAAATCAACGTTCAAGTAAAAACACACAAAAGACACAATTACCAAGAGTTTTTTGTGTGCAAATGCTGGTTAATTGATAGTCTTGGTTTGTTTTTGAGGAGGGCTGATCGGAATATAATTTGATTTGAAAAAAACAACAATAATGAGAAGTCTGTTCAACGGAGTCCAGGACATTTCCTAAATAGTGCCAAATGTAGTCAACAAGGCGCTGGAGGAAAAAAAGCACCTCATGCAAATAAGAGGGTGAATGTCCGGAGGCCTGTCATCTATTCATTTGCAATTATTCATGAGTATATTGATGATTAATGTCCGCCAAGAGTTTAGTTCTTGTTTAAAGGTTTAATTTGTGACTGTTTTCTTAAGCGCAAGTTCCGTTTGTGGCGAAAAGAGAAATGCCCACAGCCTAACACCTGTCTAAACTAATGTAGGCCAGGAATAATTATACCCTTCTCAAAAATGACATTGGTATCAGTTCTCAAGCTGAATGTCAACATTAATCTTAACTGGAAGGAGCCAATAAGTGGCCCAATATAGTTTCACTTAAAAAGATAATGATCTAACACTGCGAAGCGGAGAAAGAGAACTAACGAACAGAAATCCAGGAGTAACTAAAGACATTAATAAAGGCACTGCACTCCGATAGTTGTTACAGCGTTCGATTACTTTGAGACAGGGACAGCCACCACTTTCATTGTTTTCTCTATAAACAGCTGGAGGAGCGCAGAGGTCAGCTGACACGGTGGCCCTGGTAAATGATCTGGTGTTGACTCAATCTATGGTGTGTTCTTAAAGTTAACCGAGAAGGTTGACTGTTAAACCCAACTCCTGCAAATGAGTCTCATATTAACTTGCTTGACTTACTTTCTGCACTAACCCGATCTTCTAATATGGGTGTGCAAAGAAAAATATATTATTGCAGAGGAATAAAACAACAAAAAGGCCAAACAGGTTTGGCGTGGCGGTTTGCTGGTGGATTATGCATATTGTCACATGAGGAGGATAAGTCAGTGTCTGTTTGTTGTTGGTTTGGAAAAGGTCACTTTACAGGACCTCACTGGATCATTGAAGCATGTACCATATCACCGGAGTCACCTTGGTTCAGATCCCAGGGCTTTGGTCATGTGCAAAGGCCATTAGTTATGCCCTTTTAGTCACTCAATCAGAAATAGCACAAAATACAGCTGAAAGTAATGGTGCGTTCCAAGCAACTGGTAAATGGTCAATTTCCCATCTCCCACTTGGAAAAATGCCTTGGAAGACCGCTCGAACTCGTAATTACAACTTGTAAACTCTGAGACCTCATGACTGCTACGAGTTTGGATGCGAGATGAAGACAGCAATGGCGGGCCCCAGTGATGATAAATGATAACATTTTAACAAAACCACCGCATCAATGAAGTGAACCTTACTTTTGGTCATAGCCTTTAATATAATGTTATTTAGCATGTTTTAAATGATGTTTGTGTAGAAACATTCATCTAACGTTATCTTATCTTATTAGCTAACTGTTGTAGCATTATTCTGCTGAGGTTGTAGGTCGTCCGAAGATAAACAGTTTTCAATGTTTTGCTTTGTTATTTGAACTTTATTTAACCAGGAAAGTCTCCCTGAGATTCAGAATCTCTTTTAAAGCAGAAGTCCTGACCCCAGAGGGCACTATTGAAAATGTTTTAGTAATACGGGAAAACCAGAGTATGTGGAGAACTACACAGTACAGCATTGGTTGTGAACCGCCGGTTTTAGACGCGCTCCAAATCAATAGGCTGCTCTCATGAAGTTTTGTAACAAATTGAAAAGTAGAGTTGAAATGGAGGCCAGATCAGGACTCTGTGTGGCCTTTTCAACATGAAAAACGCAGATGCTTTGACATGGTTCATGGCGGTACAGCGGGTTTTTTTCATCTTCTCCATCAGCACAAAATGAACAAGTTCGTCACAATAACGCCAAAAAAGTGAGATTATTCAAACTCAAGGGCTACTGGAGTCAGTTGAGAGGACTTTTGGCCACAGGGTTAGTATGACAGGTTTGCAGACTCAATGTCCAACAAATAATGATCAGGTTTATGGATTAACTGTTTGGAGATTTCTTTTAAAAAAACAAATCACTCATAAGCTCCTTTCCCCCCTGAAATTCTGACATCATCAAGTCCTGAAACCTAAACCTATTGTAAAAGAATGGGCTGCCTTGTCTGGTCCCTCAAAAATCCCATAATACTTTGAACCCCTATTGTATTACAACACCCTCTTCTCACCGCGCCCTTGCTGAATGTATCATCGTTCTCTTTATTAATCAAAGTCTGTGTCCATTGATCCGTGCTTGGTGCTGCCCCTCCTGGCAGCGCTGTGACTGACGTGCTGAAATGGAAGCGCGCCGTCATTAATACCATTAGTTCCACCTATACGTCTCCTGCCAAAGTCACGGTGTCCTCGGCTTTCACAGCCTCGTCCAACTGATTATCAAGTCATTACCGCCTCGAAAACCTGACAAATGGCACTCATTATTGTAATTGTGCCCTTTTGTTGTGGATGCGTTCTGTACGGGGGGACTTATTCGATTCTATTGCTTGATATTTAAAGCTTGGAATCTGAAGAGAGTTGAATGGGCTGGTCTTTAGGCATCCATGTGGTACAGAGAGGGGAGGATTTCCATGTCAGGTGTCTATAGAAGTCGTGTCACGCCTGGATTAGGCTTCACAAAAGGAGAAGTGTCACCTATTTGCAGAGCAGTGGGGAAGTGAAGGGTAGAGACTTGAGTGGAGACTACAAAACATGTAAGTCTGGATTAGACTTACAGCAAGAGAAAAATAGTGTGCATAAAGAACCCTGGGACATAACTTCAACTTAGGGGCCAAAGTTCTAAGGCTACAATTGCTTCTCTCAAAACATAACTCAATAGGTAAAGAAAGAAGACATTGTTGAGGCCATGTTGCAACTATTTTACATGGCGTTCACACTTCTCTAGTCTGAAAAACATGGATTAAATCATATGTAACTCTTTGTAGAAAATTAAAGTGTTACAGAGATATAGCTGGAATTAATTGGGTTCACACATCAACTCATTCTAAATTAAAACTAGAGCTTATGTCATGAAACATGTACCCTCTGTATCAATCCAGGGCCAAATTCCAGCACCATGCTGTGCACATTTACTGGGTATGTTTTACATCTACAGTGACGCCAAGTCAATCTATCACTACTGCAGATTTCCCTTTGGCACGTACGAGCTCACATCAAGCCTATCGTCCATTTCGATTCGAATGCATATTTCTATATCTTTCATTCAAGTCCAAAAGCTGAAACTTAAAGCAGACAGAATCATTCAACAAAAGACGGCCTCAAATCCCAATAGTTTGCATAAAAGATAACAATACTGTACACTTTCCGTTGTACTGAGAAGCATTAACAAAGCATGTAGGTAGGGCAAAGAGATTTATGGATGAGCTGGGAGTAAATGTGTAATTTGTTATCACGTTAGAGATTCTTTTTCTTCATATCAGTTGCTTCCACGGGGGAATACCCAAACAAAATGGAGGTGAATCTGAACTATCCATCGCACTGGAGCGATGACCTAGTTATCCCAATCACGCCAAGTATGAATATATCGCCACTGGTTTCTGGGATACAGCACAACATAAATATAGGGTGCGTCTAACTGTGCAGCCATGGGGGATCGTTTTCATCCGAGCTGTTTATAGCCAGGACATGTGCCCAGCGTTGTTGGGCTGCCACACATTCATGACATGCTATTGATTAATATGGCTGAATGAGAGAGGAGATGTGGATTCAGACCCCTTTAGGCTATTAGCGGGATTGGCCAACTAAGGTTATGCTTACTCAATGGGAAGAACGTCAATTGGATTAAACTTAGACATGACATGGAAGTATAACGCATGACTATCAATAACTCTACGATTACAATAGGCTTATGTGTATTAGTAACGGATGTATTACTTTATAAAGCGCTCCGGCGGCGGAAAGATTGCCAACTATTAAGAGTTATAATTAATTAGAAAACATGATTAGTTGGATGGATGCATGGCTGGCTGGCTAGCTGGATGGATGGATGGATGGATGGATGGATGGATGGATGGATGGATGGTTGGATGGATGGATGGATGGATGGATGGATGGATGGATGGATGGATGGATGGATGGATGGATGGATGGATGGATGGATGGATGATGGATGGATGGATGGATGGATGGATGGATGGTTGGATGGTTGGATGGATGGATGGATGGATGGATGGATGGATGGATGGATGGATGGATGGATGGATGGTTGGATGGTTGGATGGTTGGATGGATGGATGGTTGGATGGATGGATGGATGGATGGATGGATGGATGGATGGATGATGGATGGATGGATGGATGGATGGATGGATGGATGGATGGATGGATGGATGGATGGATGGATGATGGATGGATGGATGGATGGATGGATGGATGGATGGATGGATGGTTGGATGGTTGGATGGATGGATGGATGGATGGATGGATGGATGGTTGGATGGTTGGATGGATGGATGGTTGGACGGTTGGAAGGTTGGTTGGTTGGAAAGCAGGAATATAATTACTTATTATATTCAACACCCAGGGAATGAGCCTTTTAAATATGCGGATGACATGGCACCGGTGGCGTCAGTGGAGAACCCCGACTGACCAGGTACCAACAGACAGTCAGCGACTTGGTCCAAGCTTTTAGTGACAAATATCTGGAGCTAAATGTTGCTAAAACTAAGGAGCTGTGCTGCCGGAGTAGGGGGAACAGGGATGTACTAACACCCCTGTTTGAGCCTCTCAGGATCGATGGCCAACTGGTGGAGCAGGTGTCCTCATTTAAATATTTAAACACAGAGATCAACACCTGCCTGTCCTTTGTCCAGCACAGTGAGGCCAGCTACAGTACAAGAAGGCCCAGCAGAGACTTCACCTGCCCAGGAAGCTTAGAAGTTTTAATGTGAACAAAGACATTTTAACAGTTGTCTACAGGTCACTCATCGAATCCATTCTCACCTTCAGGATCACATCCTGGTACAATTTTCTTACAGTTAAAACCAAAACAAAACTCTCCGGGTCGTAAAACAGGCCACCAAGATCACAGGTTCACCACAGACCCCTCTCTCTGACCTCTACCAGCAGGCAGTGACCAGGAAAGCCAACTGCTCCCCTCAGGCAGAAGACACAGGGTCCCACTACAGTAGCAAAGAGAAACCCTCACAAAACATCCTTCATCCCATCTGCAATAATGACCATGAACAAGCAGCATCAACATTAGTACAGCAGACTATAGTTCAGCAGACTATTTTATATGTATTTGCATTGTGTGTAAATTGCTTGTTTGCTTTTTTTTTATTGAATGCTTTTTAAACCGTGTCAAAGATGAATTATTTTCTACCTCTATTGGGACAGAAAATAAAGATCTCTTATCTTATCTTATTAGTCAACGGCCAAAAGACAAGATTTCTGATTAAAGCTGGGGTACCTGATTTTTCCTGCACAAACTGTGACATTTTTTGATTTCTAGCTCTCATAATCCCTCCTGCATGGCCGAATTGTTCAGGAAAATTGTTTTTTTATGCACGTTTCAAGCCTGTGTACAGCTTTGAGCGGTGGCAAAGTGAAGAAGGGGTGCCACCCCCAAAAATAAATTTCACTAATTTAACTTCTACTTCCATCATCCGCTCAATAAAAATTAGGTGAAGACCGTGCAACAAGATCTGTTTTTTTGCTGTGTTTACAACGTACTCTGTGGTGGTAAAAACAAATTTACTTTACAACAACAAAAAGTTAGGTACCACAGCTTTAACTCTAACAATGTGCTAAAAGTGTGTGCAACCACATGACTTTGAACTTTCGTTTCCATTTACAGATAATGTTCCATGTGCAAGCCCTGTAATTGAAAATAAATGATTTATACTTCATAGTTCCATGTATTCTGCATGTCACATAAATGTAAACAGCATGATGTGTTGGTGAATGTGACATGTTATTAGGCGGCTCAGATATTGTAAATTATCATCACAATAACTGCACACTGTACACTGCCCACTCCATGGCATTCTCCATTATCTGTGGTAGCTTTGTTTTTTGTTTTCCTGTGAGCATTTATCAGCGGCGCTCTCATTACTGCCATTACAGACATCCATGGTAACGCTGTCCATTAGTGGCATGGCAGGAAAGGATGCCTTGGCTCGCCCGACAGCGCTGCAAAAAGAACAGCTTCAAAATGTAAATTGTTGAGACACATGCCGTGTGCAAGATTCTGAGCCAGTGATTGTCAGTAGTGTAAAAGAACATTTTTTTAAAAATGTACGTCATTTGGTACTGAACTTGCGACACAACATAAGAACTCTATAAAGTAAGACCTTCCAATGGTACATAAAGAAAGGTGTGTGAGCACGGAAGGAGATAAGAGACCAGGGAAGTGACAGGCCGACATAGCTGCAGACAGGAGAAGAGGGAGAGATAACAGAGGTGATGGTCCCCTCTGGGCGAGAGCTGGGAAAATGGCACTATGACATGTGAAAGAGATACAAAGTGTGCTGATTTATTGGGCCGGGCCTGAAGAGGTGTGCCTCGGTTACATCCCAACACGCTTCGATCACTGACTGGAGATTATAGTAGCAGATTTTGTCTTTGAGAGATAGGCCTTTCTTGGGAAAAGATAACACTGGTGTGCAGTAAAGGCATGCTTCAACCAGAAATGTGAGACCAAGTCCATCATGGTTTGCGGAGTAAATTTACAACAGCGTAGAGACAGTAAAAGTGTCTTGGTGTCATAAATTAAGAGCATCCCCTCAACACACACAGACATTTTAGCTACACAAATGACTACACACAAATGTTGTGCTCGAGCTTGCTTCTAAGTAAGAAAAAGTCCCAGTTCCATAAACAACACCCAAGATTGCAGTAAACCCACATCAATACTATGCTAATTCAAAATATGGTATAGTATATAGTATATATCTTTGAGGCTCCGTGCATCTACCCAAGAAATATAGTGAAAAGAAGAAGAAAAAGCTAAAAATGTAAATCATGAAAGTTACAAACACCTGGTGGTCTCTTGTTTGAAAAGAAGAGTATAAAAAAAACACAAATTATATCAACTTGAGACACTATAGGCTTTTGTGTGTGTTAATTTTAAAGTCTAGGGTCTGTTTGCTCTCTTAACATATAAACTTTCACATGAAAACATTTGTGTTCTTTACAATAACATGTTTAATTATGGCAACAATTCAATGTTTCTCCACATATCGACATATGGGAAATTTTACTTCAAGGGCCATTTTTCCGAAAATGACTTTTATCTAGAGGCAATATTTGGGTTTCCATAGTAACATTGTGTTATTGGATTTTGAAGTTCTTTCAGAGGGATTTTTAAATATCTAACAGATACAGACGGCATCTCTGGAATCGCCCATACATGGTCATGTTTGAAAAATGTTAAGGGGGAAAACAATTTGGAGAAAAATCTAAACTTTCTCTAATTATTGAAAAACTACTTTAACAAATGCTGAATTATGAATAGCCTATAGTTTTCTACTAAATACAGATATAAAGACATGGGGAGGAGCAAAGTGGTTCCACAGCCCATAAATACATAAATAACGGAGAATTCTAACGTGATGCTTCATGTTAGCATTGTGCTAACGCTAACTAGCGCTAGCTACGACTGCCGTTTTTTTGTTTCTACTGAACAATCTGCTGTGTTTGAATAAACAGCCATATGGACCCGATTCAGACTTGACTTTATTTGTATGTGATCAATAAGTTTATATTTCGCCAGAAAATGGCTAAAGAGAGTGGAAAATGGTGTTTCCCAAAAGATTCTGTTTTCCCCTCTTGGCGAGGCCACGCCCCCTTCTATGAGACGATGCAGTTTGTATCTATTCCTAGTCCGATATATTGAGCTCTAACCCCCAGAAAACAATTTTGAATTTTTTTACTGATGTTTTTCTGTGATAAAAATCTTTAAACCTAATACATCACAAAACTATTTACTCGGATTTTGTCTCAAACATAAGAAATTTATGCTCATATAAATTACACTATTTTGACATGATAACATTACATGTATGTTACAATATTTATGTTAGTAATCTACAGTAAAACATTCAAATGGAAATCTCTAAATATCGTTTTTTCCTATCCACCTGTTTAAACCTTCTGAAAGTACAAACCATTTTCTACAGTTGTGCTCCAGTCTTGATTCCGCCTTATTGTGAATTCCTATATCCGCCAGCTTGTCTTGTCCACAGTTTGTGTTTACGCCTCCCAATAGTGTTTTTAGCGGAAACAGCAGCCTTGGCTCCAGGTGTTGTTGAAAAGCAAAGGGAAAAAGCGTGACGGCTGAGGGGCACTGAGGCAGCCAGCGGGGGATAAAGCGGGGTGTGAAGTCCGCGGCATGCTCGCTATTCATCCCCATATTTGCGCTTCAAGCCGATTCTCAGCGGCTCTTGTGCCAAAGCAAGAGTGCAAGAAAGTGTTTGACATTCAGACCGGCTTTATGCGCGGCACGTCATGCATGTGGGGAAGACAAATCTCACCCTCCGCAGTGACTCTGGGAGCTGGATGGCGGCCCGCGGCGGGAAAAGGGCCACTTGCCCACACTGGAGGGGTTAAATAGGCCCGCTCCTCTGCGTTAGACAAAAGAAATTGGTTGGTCGAGATGGGGATTGATGGAGATAAAGAGGTAACGGGGTCGAGGAAGAGTCAGAGACAGATAGAGAGACGGAGAATGAATGAAAAGCACCATCGGATGGATTAGAACACCTCTGACCGCGGCACATTCCTGGAAAGTAAAGGCGAACATTATGCAGCAAAGAGGATTACACTGGTGGGAATTGGGCAGGAGCGGAGAGTGGAGAGGACACAGGACCAAGGGCACATGAGAGAGAAAAAAAAAAAAGTTTGCTTCCCCTGTCTCCTGTCCTGCTGTCTCTTGGGTGCCCTCTCTGTTCAACATTCCTTCTCTGACACAGGCTGAAAGAGGATCTGAGAGAGGACAGTGTCTACAGCGTTCGGAGGGATCACTGCACAATCTGCCCCTAAGCTTTTAAATATTTCAACCAGGAGAGAATTAGGCAAAGGCAACTGAGTGAGGAGGGACGAAAGAGGATTTTGGGGGAAAGCGCGATAGCCTATTTGTCTTCCACAGTCTGAGGAGGCTCTAGAGCAGAGATGGAAGTCACAGCGAAATCGAAAGGCAGACGGAGGAGAAAGGGCACATTTATATGAAAAGATCCGGTAGGAAATATAGTCTTCCTGGTTGGATTTATGCTTTAGCAGAATTTCAAAGAAAACAAAAGACACAAAAGATTACACTTGGATGTTGATAGCTCATCAGCCATCCACGTCCCAACCTGGAATTGCAGAAAGGGCCCAGAGCATTGTCTGGTCAGTGGGTCAGGTAATAACATTATTTGAGCAAACAAAATGACATACTTAATGGCTATTACTTTTTGTGTCTTAATGCGTTTGGTCTTGGACTGGGGTGGACCAACATGTCTCCAGCACAGGTGCAGGTAGTTCATTAAAATCTTTCCTTTTTATGTTCATTATTTTGGAAAGTTCCTACTGCGAGATTGAGTCAAGGGTCTGTCGCCCACAAATGTTTACATGGTTTACAGATAAGTAAGTGCTTTATTTGTCATTATACAACCGTATAACAAAATACTGTTCCGGTGTTAGTCCTGAGCCGCTGCGACTGAGCCGCGCCACCACTGTGGGCCAACCTGACCAGCATGTTTTTGGGGGTAGGGGAAACCGGAGCACCCAGAGGAAACCTGGCTGCCTTCAGTGCTCCTCTGAAACGGTGCATCACCTCTTGGGTTTTTTCCTGTTTCAGAGCGTGGTGTCCTGCACTGGTCAGCTCCTCCACCTCCTGTGCAGCTCCCTCCCCTCCACAGCAGTCTTTCACCATCTTCTGGGAAGAACGTAGCAGTTCATCTGTTTTATTCTCCATTAGCCAGAACAACAGGAGACATGTGTGTCTTAGATCCTTAGGTCTAGGATGTAAAAAAATGTGTTTTTAATGGTTTTATCTTTGGTCCTCCTGGTGTTGTTGTAAAGTGCTATAGAAATAAACTTTGATTGATTGATTGATTGATTGATTGATAGCTGTGAGTCTTGCCCGGATACCTCCCTTATTTGTTTCTATAGCGCCTCTTGTGATGCCTCCACTATGCCGCAGATGTGGGGGGCTCTTGGTACCTCTTCAGTGCTTCAGCTCATAAGCTAGCAGTTTGTTTACTTTTGTTTACATGTTTTACTGGATGCTTTTGTACGTCTTTGCCATGTTTTGAGGAGTTCGGCGGAAAGCAGCTTTTTAAACTGTTTTTTTTAGTAAAGATCTGCGGTAACCTGGACACTTTCTTTATTTTTGCTCTTCATTATAAAAGAAAAGAGTTGATCTAAAGAATCTGAAGAACCTCTTACTCAGAAGTGTTACAGGCAAAGCTCCTTAGGAATTCCAGCCCCTCCCTTTTTCAGGAACCATCTTTAACCCTCCCTCTAGCACTTAGCTCACAAAAGCTAATTGTTAAGTGGCAGAAGACACTACAACTATTTAACACGCAGGCCTTCCCCTGTTTAGAGACCGCGGTAATATGAACGGATGAGTCTTGCCAATTCAGAGCACTTCCCTCTAAATAATCCCAGGGAACAATAACGGGCATCGGTGAATAGCTCGGAACAAAGCATGTCATGATTGAAGTGAATGCAGGTGGGGATGAGAGATGGAGTGGGCTGTTGAAGGGAGACGAATGGGGACAAATTAGCCGTGATTTGTTGGGGGAAATCCACACTTCAGCTGCCGCAGAGACAGATAATGATGCAACAAGTGCTCGCTCTGGGGACTTGTATAACTTTCTGGTTCAGCTTTTAGCTCAATATTTTACTGCATAGCGTTGCCATGGTGTTTGTTTTGCGGAGTTCTTTGCGAGTCCTTTTTACTTTTCACCACTCCAGGCTTATTTTCTTGGAGGGCCCTGCAATAAAATGTCTGGCAGCAAGTTCAATAGAGTTTAAATATGTGTTGGCTCACTGTGCACCGAGTTGTACAGTAAAGTGAAAAATCCTTGGCAGCGGACGGGATAGGTGCAGCCTTCGCTTGCAGCTAAGGAGGGTGCAGGTGGCACGACATCCGTATAAATATTTAAAAGCATCAGTTCTCAAGACAATAGCGCCGGACAAAAAGATGGATTATGTTCCAGGTGCCATTGTATTATTTCATCATATCCATTTGGCGCTGTGGGCAAGTATTATCACCAACAAATCACTTTTCAGACCTACAATAGGCCCAGTAGGTACAGTATAACAAAGGAATCTTATAGTAGATGTTATGACACATTTTACCCAAATGAATATTGGAACACACAGTTCGTAAGTAGATAAATAAGCAAAAAAATACAGTAAGTAAGTAAGTAAGTAACTGAATAGGCTAATACGCTTCTTTCATTCATGTTAAATGCTGTTGTTGCATTTGTTTTTAAATGAATGAAATAAATAATAAAATGAAATGAAGTAAACTAAGTAAATAAATAAGTAAGTAAACTAAATTCAGGTAACATGCCCAGTGTGATGGTTTGTACGTAGAGCCAGAGTTTAGTGCAACACCAAGTCATAAAGTTTCTGTTCTTGCCGCTTCAGAAGCGCCTTCTTTAAGACGAGTTTTCACCCTCCTCCCATGGCTCAAACAAAACTGCCCTTGCTGCCCTTGACCGGTTAACAGATGATTTGCCAATGGCGACAAAATGAATACAAATACTGTGGGAATCTCATCAAGCGCTGTGCAAAGAACATCCCTGACTGTTTCATTAGAAGGGTCAAGGATTTTGCATTATATTACGAGCCAGTCTGTGCTGTTTCACATCAAAATCCAATCTTACTTTCAGAATCCACGTCTAAACCACAAAAAGACCATTCTGACTGCTCAATGATGACCTTGGTTTTCCATATCCACAGCTGTGCCTGGTGACTAATACGTAATATCTAATTATGTCCTTTTAATTACCTCCATATCAGACCTCACAGAGTAAAGCGAAAACCATTCGGAGTGAATGGGACAAAATGAAAACATACAGCACAGATTTGCAGCTGTCTCACTATAAACCTGTACCAACGTAAACAGACACAAACAGATTGGTTTCTGAAAGGACAACATAACTGAAATAGAAGTAAGAAAGGATGTCAGACATGACTTCATTTAAAAAATATACATGACACATACGCAGGAGTTTCCGGTATAGGAGTTCTCATCATCATTCAGTTCAAATCAGTCGGATCATTGTGGAAAAGTATGGATGACAAATACAGTGCCTTGCGAAAGTACTAATACACCTTGAACGTTTGCACATTTTGTCATGTTTACAACCCTAAACATAAAGATTTTATTTAGAATTTTTTACTGAAAGTTCACACACAAGTAACAGACGACTGTGAAGAGAAATCAAAATGATACATGATTCTGTTATTTTTCAAAAAATAGAAAAGTGAAAAGTGGGGCGTGCATAAGTATTCATACAGCATTTTCTGAGTGCATTAAATTGCCTTTATAACATTCCTAATGACTGCAGAATGTTCACACCTTGCCCTAACGTTTAAATAGAGGCCCCTGTGTGTAATCTACTCTCAGTATAATTCCAGCTGTTCTGTGAGGGCCTCAGAGCTATGGTCGGAGTGTATTGGTCACTAAACAACATGATGAAGACCAAGGAGCACACCAGTTTGCTCCCCTCCATTTATTAAACCAAAGACTTTGAGTGGGCTGCGTACCAGGGCCACAGCTCGGGGGACTGTGAGGTTCCATGCAGGCGGACCACATTCAGGCAGACTGTGCTCTCAGTCAGAGGCGCTAAGTGCTGGAATAGTCTCACATTATCATTAAGAGAGACTCCAAACACTGGCCACTGTTAAATCACATCTAAAACAGTGGCTAAAGGAAAGCCAGGCCTGTGATGAGAACACTTTTACTGCTGACCTGTTGTTACTTGTATAATGTATTTGTAGCATTATTGTGCTGTTGTATGTTTTATCTCTGTCACCTGCCAAAGGACAACAGAGGGAAACTATAGCATCTTTGCTATCTGGCATATTTACATGACAAACATTGCAGATGGTCATTAATATGCGCTGTCCCAATCAAATAAATAAATACAAGAAATAAATATTGCTGCATAGGTTATGTTCATGTTTGAGACGTTTTTGTAGTCAACTTTTTGCTCTTGGTGCGTTTTCATGTGCACTTTCCGTAGGCAACACTTTTTCAAACTTTGAGAGGGCCCTTAATCAAGCCTGGCTGTACCTCTTAAGCAGTGAATAATTATGAACAAAAACTACCTCGAGGAGTTTCAAATCTTGGACATCACTTCGCAAGGGAAAATCTTTAAATAGCAGCATAACAGCGGGTCAGCGACACCTCATTAAAGACACCTGCATGGAGTAATCATCTCATTACAGTGATTGGATCGGCGGGAGGGACGGGATGCCAAACTGTTCAACACATTGACGCCACCACGAGTTTATTTGTGCATGAGAGCATATCAGTCTCCCTCTGCCATGCTGGATCATTTCAGCAAGCGCCAAAGGTGAAGCTCTTCTAAATGATGGTTTATTATTGGACACATAATCACTGTTGATTTAATGACTAGCAATCCGGTGGAATGAACATCGGGTTACAGGGAAATTTGCTAAAAGTGCACGAAGGGCTCTTGAAACATGTGGCGTGTCTGTGATTAAGTGTCAGTAATGCCGTGTTTTGGTGTAAACACAGCAGTATTCTTTGTTGTAGTTTATTTGGTGTCGTGAGGCGTTCCATGTCCGTGTTAATCATAGTGTCAGGTCATGATTCTGTCCACACCTCTCACTTACGAAGGAATTTGTCGCAATTGGTGTGAACATCAACAGGCGCATGCGACAGAATAAAGAAGAAATCCCATCAATTATTTTGAATCACTAATAATGGAGTAACATCAACTTACATGTATAATGACAATGAAAGCACTTTTACCTCTTTATGCTCTTGTATTTGGCTGTAGCACCTTTAACGGTGGCATCCGTGTCAATAAGCTTCTGCTATATTAAAAGATCCAGCGTTATGTTTTCACCAAAATCTTGGAGAGTGTGACCACTGCGCAAACCCTTCTCCAGCACATTCCAAACATTCTCAATGAGGTTAAGATCTGGACTGTTGCGGCCAATCCATGTGAGATAACGAAAATTCACAACGTGAGCCTGATGAATCCTGGCGTTGTCATCTTGGAATATGCCCGCACCATCAGGAAAGAAGAAATCCATTGACGGATGTTCAGGTGCCTATAGACCTGAGCAACTGCAGTGACCCCAGGTCATACAAGTTAGAGAGATTCGACTTTTTTGTTTTTGTTTTTTTTTGGTCAGGCAGCGTAAGTTATGGTATAGTCAAACTGCAAAGTACCACAATATCTTGATCGATGCAAGGCTTTCGTTTATTGAACTGTGATGGTAATCAACTCAAGAAACATAAGGAGAGATGGAGGATCCACTACTCAGGCATTGACAATGAATTTGCTCTGAACAGTTTACATAAGATGGACTGGATTTCTGGCTAGTACAATTATAAACATCGCTCCTGTAACTCACAAAGGATTTTAAAGATTCTACACAAACTCTGTCCCTGTCATTTAAACAGGGAGTTTCAATGCGTTCTGCCCTACTCTGTGCCAAAAGCAAGCTCCTGGGTTGAGTTGTTCTCTTTTGTTTGGCCTGTTTGTACCAAGATGCAACTACATATTCAGAGCATAGCGTTCTGAAAGATGCAGAGCATTTCTCACTTGCTGTTGGCCACTTGTTAATGTTTATTCGAAACATCAGGGTGCCACGTTAAAGTCCAATCTTTTTTAACAAAAAATCCAATCAGTGTCATAGAAAGCGGCGTCATTTGGTCTCAGCCGTAATAACAAAGAAAAATAACCACAATCTGTCTTGTGCGTTTCATCTCGCCACAAGACGTTTTCATAATGTGCAGCCTCTTGACCTGAGCAGCAGCGGCGAGGTCAGAAATCAGCTCTCACTCGGGCTGCTTCATCTGCCCGCTCCAGATGAATGGAGGCTCCACAGGGACAGGATATTACAAGGCCAGCGAATACGGACTGCGCCGGGCATCCACTCTGAATGCGGAATCCGCGTTTAACACAGGCACAACCAAGAAGAGGTAATCAAGTCTGTGGCTCTCCCAAACTGGATCAGTTTCCACATAATAAGCAAGGTTTTTTTGAGACAAGGATATCAAAGTAAATATGCACACAAATATAGTCTTTGTACAATACGTTCAGTAATATGAATGAATAAACAATAGCTTTGGGTAGACAATGACAGAACTTCCCTCTCCTCGCAGACAGCTCTTTGGTCAATAATGATCTCGGGACATACCTCCAAACACTATTATAACTACAGATTTCTCCAAACAAACAAGAATAAATCAATTATTTACAGCCGCACATTCCAGTTTAAATGCTGCTATGTCACTTACGAAACAAAAACAGGAATTCTTTTATAGCTAACGTTTGTGAACTTTGGGACCAGAGGGGGGACAATATCTCATGTTTGTCTTGTCCGCTTGTACTTGTGGAGTATTCCTCTGTGTGGCTTTTAATTGCTCCTTGGAGTATTATCCAATCGGTTTGAACCTCCAAACATAAACAAAAGTGCCAGCGAAGGATATTGCGGTATTAAAGTGAAGCATTTGAAAGAGGTTCTTATAGCGTTTTACTATCTGTCACACAGGGATTTTTCTTGTCGCAACAAAAAAGAACCAAAAGAGGAAGAAAAAAAAGCTGTTATTGGCAAGGATCAGGCTGAAAGGGCAAACGTGCCACTCAGGGCGGAATAAAAAGTGAAGCTCTCAAAAGCTTATTGTACAAATGGGAGTTGAATGGGCACTGTAATAGTACAGTTTCATCTTTAAAAGGTCTCCGAATCGCATTTGTCAGATAAGTCTGCCTTGGATCTGTGGCAGCCGGGGCTATTGTAGAGGGATATGGGACACCGATCCCCATGGCCGCGCCTTTGTGGTAGATTAAGACAAAGTATATCGCCAGACGGGAGCCACCTATAGCCCGGCAATGCACTGTGAGCCATTTGAAACATTCCGGAAAGGATTTCACACCCCCACGCTCGTGCCTTGTTTTTAATTATACACTATCCTATTCCTGTCCCAGGGCGAGAATAACACAAGCACGCAACGTTTTTGTTTTCCCAACACTATCTGTAATTGCTCATGAATTCTGATGAAAAAAAAAAGAGAGACTTGGAGAGCGAAAGTAGCGCACACCCCTCCCCACACAATAACAGGAGTTTGCACCGGGCCACGCGAGTTATCTCAGGTCAGTAATTGAGATCTTATCGTCTCCGGAGAGGAAGCACTTGAGGGATCACACAGGATGGCCTATGCGCTCCAGTGTTCTTTTTTTCTTTTCTTTTTTTTTTCGGAGGTTGAAATCGGGCCAGGGTAAACAATGATGGTATAGCTCAAGGCCGTGTTTCACCTTAGCTCGTGTTTAAAACAAAAGTCTGCATCAGCAAGATTGGACCGATCTAAAAGTCGGTTTCCATGGCAAGAAATGACTAAGCTAGAGTATTTTGGTGCTGTCTTCGGCTTCATATTTGATTCTTAGGCAGCACAATACAAGGCAAAGGGTAATTTCCATATCAAAGAAGCTGATTGCAACGCATTGTATTGCACTGTCCACTCAGCGCAGGAATCTATAATGAGGTCTTTTCGAGTTGACTTATTCCAGTGGAGTCCGGCCTTTGATGTTAGAATTCTTGACCAGTAACCTTTTCAATAGTTCAAAGAGAAGAAAACTTTAAAGATTAACGACAACATGCCATAGAACAATAGTCTCCCAATGCTGATGTACACTGTAAAATGTAAAATTTGTTTCAACTCAAAAAACTCATTCCAAGGGCTGCCAAGAAATTTTATGTGTAACCAATAACCATTTTACAATCTAGTCGATTTGAAATTTGAGATTCACCTCTTTCGTTCAATTGTATTCTTAGGTTGACATAACTGTTTCCAGTTGTCTGAAGTGAAAAACGTCAGTTACAAATTAAATCAGTTATGTCAACCTAAGTTTTTCACTTCAGACAACTGGAAACAATTATGTCAACCTAAGAATACAATTGAACGAAAGAGGTGAATCTCAAATTTCAAATCGACTAGATTGTAAAATGGTTATTGGTTACACATAAAATTTCTTGGCAGCCCTTGGAATGAGTTTTTTGAGTTGAAACACATTTTACATTTTACAGTGTACTGTCTGTGCTCCAAAGCCACGTACAATACGGTCTCAAAGTCTAAAAATAAACAAAGCACAAATCTTTCAAAATGAACTTGGATGAGTTCATATCAGACTCCTTGACCCTTATCGTACCACTCTATTGTTAAAGGAAGCCTGAGGGGTAGTTGAAGTCATAATACATCTTCTGTGACCAGGACTTAGTGTCTCCATTTCGGCGCGAGTGACCTATAGCGGAGCCGCAATGAGCAAAGCGGCGGTGACAGCCGTGTTCCGGGCCGGTGCTCACCTTGATTGCAGGTCTTGCCGGTGAAGCCCGCGTGGCACTTGCACTTATTGGGTCCCACGCATTCTCCGTGCTTGCATCCCGGCTGGCACACGGCTGCAGAGACGAGAGGGTTTAAGGGGAAGACAATAAAGTCAGATTCAGTGCGAGGAAATCTGTAAAAACTGTTCGAATTCTAGCACATGCAAGACAACGTTTCCCTTTGGTTTTAGTTTTAGCATCGTCGGGCCATCTGTGTCAATGTTTCACCAATAGAAAAGGAGCATGATATGGTTTTAGTTAATATTGCTACCTAATGAAATAGAAGTGGTAAAAAAAAAAACTGTTTTTATTGAAGTTGTACGCTCTCATCTTCAGATATTGTTTTCGCTTTAGTAATAAAGGCCAATGCCTCAATCCAAAAAGACAATGTTCTTGTTCTCAGCATGGGACATTCTTATTATCATTGACTAATGCTAATGGGGAGTCATTTTGGGCTAAGTACATTATAGATTTTCCCAAATTGCACAGACGATAAGCTTGGGGGAACTTTTATTGTACTTGCTTGTGTTAAATTATTGAACGGCGTACAATACAAATGACTATTCCAGCCTCTTGGCGCTAAGTAAAGTCATTTTACCCGCTCATTTCTTTGGAGGAGCTGATAAACTCTGGATCGCAGCCAAACTGTGCAAAACTGTCACCCCGCTTGTAAGATTCCCCCCCAAAAAACGATTAACAGTTGGAAACAGTAGATAGTGGGTGGCGGCCATGTTGGCAGCGCGGCGCTACAGTACATGCTAACCGCGCTAAGCTGTCTGCGGTTCACTGTAAAGCATGTCGGACCTCAGCCAAGTGTTACTAATACTCATTAAAAGCTCCATTAATTCTGTCATAATACGTGTGAAATCACGAGGCTTAATTAAATGAGAATGGAAAGGGGCGCTCCTCTCTTGTTATGTGTGAGCACGGATAAAGAACGCACCTGCTCACTGCCAACCGCGATCGCCGCTCATTATAAAAGGGAGTTTTTGTCCATTTTCAGCAGGTCTCTACAAGCGTGAGTGTGCCAACACATGCTGCCTTTGTGTTTCCAGGCGAAACTCACCAATACCTTGTCAACAATGTAAACAAATAATGAGATTAAAATGTGTATTAAACTGACCGCCGAAATCGTGCTAAATTTGCATTGAAAACGGTGTTTACAATGGTACAATAAGTGATATGACTGTTTACTTATATGTAACAGTATTATGTAATCTCTTACCACCCACCCCCCACCATGCATTTTCTCCAGTTTGGCTTTACCCAAATCTAGCAGCTTCTTGGCGGTAGAGCTTACAGCCTATAGACCAGTGTGATGCCTCATTTGAAAGCTAAGACCTACAAAACTGACATTTTTGCGTGTCTTTTTCACATTTCTGAAGCGTTTTTGTCGTGTTTTCGTCTCTTGTTTTCGTTGTTGTGTTTTTGACATTTCAAGCTGCTTTTTTGACATTTTTTATCTGCTTTTTTACGCTTTTTTGTCGTGTTTTTGTCACTCTTTAGTTAAAGGGCCTAGATGCAAGTTGGTCGTTTTATACTCACTACTGCCACCTCAGGTCGTACGTGTAACTGCAGTCTCTATATTAAGCTAACACCTTTTTGAGTGACAGCTGTAGGATTTTAGAGGCAGTTGTGGTGAATAGGTCTGGGCTCATTCTACACAATAGGACATTACTGGAACATGTAGGGGGAGGATAATACATATTTTAACATTTTGTCACCTTTTTTGTTGCGTTTTAGTCGCTATTCTGACTCTTTCTTTCAACAAGCTTTTAGATTTGGGTGATGCCGCTTTTATCCAAAGCTATCATTCATTTCACAGACACCCAAATTACATGGTCTTTTGTTACTTGGTCGGCTTTTTCTGTTTCAAGACATTCAGTCTGTGTGACGTCAAATCAAAATGAAATAGAAGGGTACTCATTATCTGCATTATATACTGTAGATTTAGAATCAAATTGCATGGTTAGAAATGCCTATTCACTCACACCCTGAGAGCTGGTTGCGATAAGGACGACTTCTGCTCCTCGTGTTTCGACATTGTTCCAAATTCAAAGCCTTAGAAGTTTGAATCCTAACCTGCACAAGATAGCATCTCTGGTGAATATAAAGGGAGCATTGTTAGTGCACTTGAGCTTATTATGTTAACACGGGGCGCTGGCAGTGTTCACAATTGCAAATTAAAAAGACCAATTTGTAGAAGGGTAAAGTCTCAAAACCAAAACTTTAATTAGATCCAGGATGGATTGGGAAAGCCTCCTGACATGCCCAAGCTTCTCGCTACCTACTTGTTATTCTGGTATACGGCAAGAATTTGATTAGCGGGATCACAGGCAGCAATCATCAGAGGGTATTTTTAAGAGCCCGGCTATGGCAGGGAGATCAGGAGACGGGCCGGACTCCATTAACCCAAAAGGACACGGCGGATAAAAGTGTCCACAGCAGCTGGAGGGACCAAACTTAGCACGAGCAAGGCGCACTGTGGAAACATGCAACGCGATGACAAACTCTCATTGCGGTTTACGTCGGACATGCTAACAGACGATATGGAGCCGATGCGATCAAAGGGTTTTGTTGTTATGGTGACTGACAGATTGTGATGAATGGCGTAAAGCATAACAAAGCATTAATGTAACGAAGAGATAGGATTATTGGATTTAGTTCGAGATGACTGCTTACAATTACACTGCACTACTCAACTGGGCTCCAGTGTCTTTTCAATCGAAAATGTCCCAGTATGTAACAGATGCTGTGCCGTGTCTTTACCTTATTGACCAGCTGTAAATACACACACTGTATATTAATGACTTAAAGAACATATGTAATGCCTGTTGACCTGAGGTGGAAGCAACACTGATTTCTTAATTAAAGCGTATAGATTTCAGCTTGGAGCCCTCATGACTATTCTGGCGAGGCGGGCTGCTTTTAATGAGACACTAAACACGCCGAGGATGACTCAAGTTGGACGCGGTGTGGACAAGATGGCCGCTGTCAGGGTCAGGCTGCTGTTATGCTGAGTGCCCTATAAATACGTGGATTCGGAGGATGTGCCCTGAGCAAAACATGTCTTGCAAGTTTATGTTGAAGAAGCACGTGGGGCTAACCTTGGGGATGGCACCTCATCCCGACTACCCTGTGAGTTAAGGCGAAGAGAGCTGCAAAACAAACAGCCAACACAAACAAAACAAAGGTTGCGGGCAATGTTAAGTCTGGGATGTTAGAGGGCAATGCCATTTCAAACACACACACACACACACCACACACACACACACACACACACACACACACACTGATGCTCTGGAGCTACACATATTCTCTTACATTTGAGATTCAGGGATGTAGATTAGATCTAGATTGATCTAGTCATTTTGATAATAGTTTGGGAATTTCTCTACATTTACACACACACATATATATATATTTTTTTTAATTATTATTTTTATTTATTTATTTTTTCTTCTATGAGAGCAGCAAAGTAAAACATGTATGGGCATGGGTATTTCCCTTACGATAAATTTTGCATTAGAATTTTGAGCCTCTTGCACTGTAATAATTGACTCATCTCTGGATTAAATTGCCACCACTATCATTTTTGATCTTTTACCTAATATTTGAAGCTGTAATGAAAAACTTGAAAGAGGCCATTAACCAAATAATCTGAGTAATTTTCTCGGTAAATGTATTTCCGCTGAGGTGAATGGAAAAGGCATGTGGTCAGCACAAAGCCAGTGACCGAATGTGAGGTATTACTATGTGCTTTCATCCCTCTCTTGTTAGATTGAATTACCAATTCAAAAGGCTGGCCTTAAGCCTGTCCGCACTATTGATAGAAACAAAGACCGCACTCAATCACAGTAAATCCTGCTCTCAAATCCACCTTGACTTCTGAAGAAATTATCATGTGCAATCTATTTAATATGGAACCGATATTCGACCTAAATCCAAGAGATCTAGGATTGTCTTTCTATGGAGTCTTTTAGATTCAGTTCAATCTTAGGCTAATAAACTGCTCTGTCAGCTCCTTCCACCATCAAAATGATACAGTATATTGTACGCCAGGCAATCCACTAAACTCACTTGCTTGTTTGTTTCAACCGTTTCATTTCATTACAAATTATATATCAGAGCAATATATAATCTATAATCTATTTAGTGTCAGACTGTTTCTGCAAGCCTACTTATAATATTTGAGGCAAATATTCAAATCATGACTCACCCTCCATCTGATCTAAGTTTAAGTTTAAGTTATCCTTTATTAATCTCTATGCAGTTTTGTCATACCATTTTATGTATCAAGGTTTCTCAAACCACAAAGTAGGAGTAGGAGAAGTGAGACTTTAATAGCTGTTTTGAGAACCTTATTCAACAAGAGCAATAAAAAGTGAACACATGTAGTAGCCTATTACTCCAGGTGGTAGTAAAACTTGCAACAGCAGCTGGTTGGAATAAGGAAAATGGAGTGGGATTCTGGCTGCCGGATGGCGTGCCTCTACATTATGAGTGGATCTTCACACACCATCATAAATCTCCACTCCTCCTCCATCTGCCTTGCTCGCTGACTACGCTCTACTCCCTAACTTTAACAATGATCTCCGACTCCACTTCTTCCACCGTGAGGATTTGACTTTCACTACAGCTTCCCACAGTTATTTTGGCTGTGTAAGCTCAGAAGATGACTCCTATAAGTCGATCTATTATAGGTTCTTTCTTCCCGGAGTGGAGCTGCACAAACTGATCTCCAATCTCGCACAGGTTTAAAGCAGCACTGCCTGCATCCAGTTATGATTACACCAACTCTCTCACTCTCCCTGCCTCCTTCCCCTTTCTCTATGAGGTTTAAATCAGCACCTAACCCGCTGAGATTGGGAGTGATTGTGGTGCCGAGTGATAGGATTTGTGCTGAGTGGGGCGCCCGGTCGGAGGTATTCGGGAGCACTAAGGCCGACGATTGCAGGGTGGTTTGAGAATGTACTACTCGAACTGGAACTGGGTGATGCTGAGGATCGAACCGAAGTAAGAGTAACATGTGGAACTCCAGAACAAAACACACACACGACACAACATGGTCACACACTGCTGTCTGGCTTTAAATGACGCTACGATGCTTGTAGATAGTTTGGACAAAGCAAGTTAAGATCATTATCATTGTCACTCATTTTGTTGGATATCCAGGTTTACGATGAAGAGCACTTCCATAAAGTCCATTTTCAAACTGATTTGTCAAGTTTATTTTTTTGTCTCGACACGCTTAAGATTATATCAAAGCAAATCCCTTGGGCTTAGTGCTGGGCCTCCCAACTGTGACCCAAAGTAAAGCTCCCCTTCCAACAAATGCCAGTGTTGTACATCATATATGTTCTATGGGAATTTTGGTACCTCCCTCTAGATAGGAATTGCCAGTATTCTTGTAAATACATTCCTTAGCAGCCAGATGTGCTATGCTGGAGGGCCGTATTTGACCCACCGGCCTGACGTTTATAACTTTTAACATTTGCATAATTTCCTCAAATTAAATGTAATGTAGACTACAGTTGACTAGAAAGAAGTAACATCAGTAATTGCGAGCAGCTTTAGCAAATAAATGCATTTTGCACCATTTGCTGAGACACGCTTTATTAGAAGCAGCATGAGCGCTCGTGTTTCCATTTCAATTAGCATTTCAGCCCGATTAGCATTTCAACCCGATTAGCTAACGTCCAATCAACAGACTGCGCGATTTAGAAACCATCTCAGATTGTGATGAGCTTCCAAATTATGCTTTTGTAAATGATTTGTAAATGCTTTGATTTATTTGATGCTGTGCGGATCTGCGCAGTCCCGCTCCAAACGGCGCTCACACTGCTTTTGTAGAAAATAAATGTCAGTTTTGATGAATTACTATGCAAAGGTTTTATCTTTCGGTGGGAAATCGTTGTTTGCTTTCCAGAACATGGCTGCTCTTCAAACGAAAACCACAATGACAATGAAGCGATTTTGTCCTTGTCCAAAATCTACAATACGTTCCCCATGGCGGCAGTGGGCCCAGACCCGCTTGCACTGGGAAGAGACTGGGCACTGCCTGAACCGGCTCCTGCCAGGATTACTGTTGACTCCGGGCCCCCGTGTTTAAACAAACAACATCACATCAATGAAACGGCAATGACTTGTCTAAATAATCTGACACGCGGCTGTCGAGAGATTTAAGGAGGTGGCTTTATGAGAAAGGTTCGGTGTTTGCGAAAAGAAGCGTGTCACCCTTTAGCGCGACACAGTCTATAGAGAAGAGGCTCAAGTGGGTACAACAAGTGCCATTTGGCTCTCTCAGACTATCAAATTCTGGCTAAAAGGGGCTCGGCAACGGCTTAAACAATGCATATCTGATGTGAATTGGTATTTAGCAAGACAAAGAACACAGAACATATAGATCATGCTAAAAAATCAAGCTTGAGCTAAGACCAAAAACCAGGTCAAAATCAAGGTCGGTTACAATTTTCACTATCGAATCAAGCGCATAACACTGGAGGAGTAACGTCTGTTTTAGAACCGCCGCTGGACAGAGCCTTTTCAGAGGTTTACTTCAGAGTCCAGTTGCACGAGAACATCAAGTGTGGGAGGTAGATAAAGAGCACATTTGGCCAGAATTCATTCAGTTTAGCTAAAAGGCATGCAAAATACCGGGGCTGTGAACTCAGGCAAGAGTGTTTGCGTTTTCCACACTAAATAACAGATCTGGCAGTGCACTCTCCGACTTGAAGTGAAAGACAAAATGGCACGGTGCCACTTCAAATAAAACCCCCAGAGAGGAATCCTGGCAGGAGCGGGTCTGAATCAGCTGAGTTTGAAGAGCTACCTGACTGTATACCAAACAGACAGCGTGTGACGCAAAACCATTCATCAATAATGCACATTTTTAACATGAACAAAATGGTCAGTCGAATGGCTTAAACAGAATATCATGGGGGGAGGGGGAAATGGGAATGGATGATTGGGTTAATGTGCGTATAATGTTAGAGGTGATGTGAACCAACATGCTGAGTAGTGCACCCTTTAAGGTTGAATGAAAACAGCATGGAAGAATAGTGGATTTGATGAAGAAGTAGGAAGCTTAATTGACTTAAAGAGATACAAACGGGCCTTTTGGTGCCAGAAGTATCATTATTATTAAATTAGGAGAAAACAGAAAAGTGTGGGATACTAATTTACAGCGTCCTGAAATAGATAGATTCTTGAGCATAATCCTCGTCAACAAAACACACAGATACATTTGATACATTTTTATTGATCACAACACTTTTACGTATAACCTACATGATACTATAGCATTTTTTTTAAAACAAGGACAATAGTGCACAATGTTTGCACATTTTTTCTATCCTTTGTATAGGAATAGCTGCTTTCTGTTTGCACCGTGACTTCCGGTTTTCTCTGCTTTGTCATCTTTTGGGCACTCTGGCTGACATTAAATGGATCAAAGAAGTACAAAAGGGAGGCCATTGTGACAGCAGTATTGGGAGAATTTTTACGTCTTTTTTCCTCCCCACCAAAAGGTCTTTGAGGCAGGCTGTCGATATCTGCCGGGTCACAGTCTCATAATTAAAACTAAATAGAAGGATTACTTTTTCATCTCAGTTTCAATAAAAGTGGAGCTTCACTTCTGTGTGCACTCCTTGGAAACGTAGTCCACTGTTCTTCCGCTGTGTATTTAGCATTTGAAAGTCATTAATGTGCAAGGTTGTATGAAGCAGCAGAAAGGCCTGGGAAGCTCAGCATTAAGTTGCAAAGTATGTTTGTTTGTATCAATACAGTGAAGTATGCACAGTAGGTGACTGGCCAGCAAAATGAGCTAGAAGAGGTCTAGTTGAACCCAACTTAAAATAGTGTTACATGGATACAGTGTTACTCATATACAGGTATACGAACACAATTACATAGACTATATTTTTAACCCTTAACCTCTGCCTTAACTGAGCACGTTTTCTCCAGTTTGACTTTACCCAAATCTAAAAGCTTCTTGAAAAAAAAAAAAAACATCAGAGAAGCGAAAATAACGAGACGTGAATGAGAAAAGAAACGCAGCAAAAAGAAGCAGCAAAAGAGCGACAAAAAGTGTCGACAACGCAACAAAAAAGCACCAATAATACGACAAAAAAGTGACGACAACCCGGTCACAATGTGAGGAAAAATCTTAGGTCAGTTTTGCAGGTCTTAGCTTTCAAATAAGGCGTTAAACAGGCCTATAGGCTGTAAGCTAGATTTGGGTAAAGATGAACTGGAGACAATGTGCTCTTTAAAACGTAGGTTAAAACTATAAACTTTTTTCTACACCAAATTTCAGCCTCCACTTGTGAAGTTTGACCACTGACACATGTACAATCATTAACTATATTACCATAACCTAATAAGATGTAGGTACAGTGGGAGGAAAATGTACGCTCACATTTCTGCCTAAACTGGTCATAAATTGATCATAAAATGTGGTCTGATCTTCATCAATATCATAAGAATGATTAAACAGTGTCTGCTTTAACTAATACCACCCAAAGAATTACATGTTATCATATTTTTATTAGCCGTAACATTCACAGGACAGGGAGGAAAAAGTAAGTGAACCCAGGAATCTCGCTTAACTGCAACAGTTTTGTAAAGAGGAATGGATACAAACCTGAGATATTCACAACAGTTTGGAATAAGTAAGTGAACCCTATATTAAATAGCTGGGTCTTCTTTTGCAGCAATAACTGTATTTTATGTAGTTGTAGATTAGACGTGCACAAAGACCAGGATGAATCTTGGACTATTCCTCTTACAAAACTGTTGCAGCTCAACAAGATTCCTGGGTTCACTTACCTTTTCCTCCCTGTCCTGTGAATGTTTACATGTTATGGTCATTAAAATATGATAACATGTAATTGTTTGGGGGTTTTAGTTAAAGCAAACACTGTTTACTTATTCTTATGATTTTGATGAAAATCAGACCACACTTTATGACCAATTTAGGCAGAAATGTGAGAAATTCCAAAGCATTCCCTCCCACTGTATTTATTACTTTATTGTTCTCATGTGGAAAAAATGTCCTTTACCTTTCCTACCTATTATTTCCACCTCTGCTGGCCTGATACTACTGTGTACAAAGTGTATTGCAAAACAGAAGCCCTGGGGATGCAGACACAACGTGACAGTGCGGAAAGACACACCATGCTAATCACATGCTAACACCTGTGCTACCATGTGACGCCGTGAATCTATAAGAAACAAAGGGACACCTTCCTCTGAATCCACGTTAACAGCGTATAGATTGTGTGTGTGGTTTTCCTCATGCTGCCGACTGGCTAATCTATAATCAATCTGCAGCGTACTGTGCCCACCTGCATGCTACATTCCCCCCGTCATTAAAGCAACCCGCTGTGTGAATAGAAATGTCAGCCAGGCTCCGGTGTGGCCCAGCTAGCCATTAGCATCAATCTTTCCTACTAAAAGATTGCTCCAGGTGCAACGCTCTATTAGCCGGACGTGCGCGTGGTGACAGCGTGCATGTGTCAGTGTGAGGTTTGGTTTGCCTTTGGGGCGTCTGCAGGTCCGTCTAATAGCATTTTTGGCCCTGTTAATCCCATAGACATCAGTAGACATGGCATTGGTTGCATTGGTTTGTTTCTAAAGTTGGCCCAGGCTAATTTAATGAGGACATATCATATAGCATAATTGGGATGTAAAACATTCTCTCAGGCGCCTTAGCATTAATATTTTGTGTTTTCAATGTGAATTTATGTAAGGAAATTTAACGGTTGATTAACTGGGCAAGTCAGGATTTTAAATTGGCCACAGGCCACAGTTGGGAGTGGCAGGTGAATACAAGTTTCACTTTAAGCAGACAGCAAACTAGAAAATTGAAGGGGCTGTAAGGAACTTCTTACAATGGGTCCAGTGACCTACTTCAAACATGTAGAAGGCAGTTTTATGCCCATCTATGATGCAACAAAATCCAGGAAATGCAGAGCAGAGCAGTTGAAGAAACAACCAGTTAGTGATTAGGAATAGGATTACTGAATTGTCTCCTTTAATGCTCCTATACAATTTTAAGCAATGCCTGGATTATGATTTCATTTAACCTCTTAACCCCCACCTGAACCGAACACATTTTCTCCAGTTTAGCTTTACCCAAATCTAGAAACTTCTTGAAAAAAGTGTCAAAGAGCAACAAAAACGTGACGAAAAAGGAATGAAAAAGTGACAAAAACGTGTGACGAAAATACGACAAAAGGGCGACAAAACGAGGTGAAAAAGCGAGAAAAAAGTGACAAGATGCAACAAAAACAGTGACAAAAGCAATGATAATGTGGCAGAAATGTGATAAAGACCAATAGAAAAAGCGATGTAGACCGTTTTAGATGAGTTTTGTAGGGCTTAGCTTCCAAATGAGACATTACACTTGTCTATCGGCTGTGACCTTATGGATCTGGGTAAAGCTGAAGTGGAGAAAATGCACTCGGTTAAGGCGGGGTTAAGAGGTTAATAGCTATCACAACAATATCAGTTTAACGGCAAATGTGTGATTCTTCAGCTGACTGCTAAATAAGCGCAGACGAGCCAAGAAGCTTAGCTCCCGCATCTATCACCATGTCTACCCATGTCTATGGTCAGCCCCACTGTAAGCCCGGCGTGCACCCAGCGTAGCCAGCAGGGGTAGCCCGCGGCACTTACGCTGGCAGTGGCCCCAGGATTGGCGCGTCCAGCCCCAGCAGCAGTCCACTCGGGCGCCATAGCGACACAGACCAGTGGAGGAGGCCATCTGCCGCGGCCACCTGTGAGAGAGGAGGAGGCACACAGTTAATGCGAGGACCACAACGGTGTGCTAATGCAGAGCAGGGGGCTGTCAATGCGGTTAGGAGAGACCTCAAAGTGCGCACACATCCTGCCGCTTCAAAACCCACGAGTTGGCCAAAATGAAGAAGATTGTTGATTAAAGATAACGCAGATCATTCAACACACGTGACTGACACTGAACTCTAAATAGTTCACCACAAAAATGCTTGAATACATGAGTACTAAGTAACTGTTTGAGTATATAAAAGGTTGACATTTCCAAAGGATATAGCATGAAAATTAGAAGAACGATTGTTAAGATAAGATACAAGAAAAATAATTCACTGTGAAATGAGAGAACAAATTAACTTCAAAATAACAATACGCAATTAAGTAAAAAAGAAATTGAAATGATGTGTGATAAAACTGCTCAAAAAGTACAGTCACTTGAAACAGTATACATGTCCTACTAAATACTGCCCATCTCAATTCCACTTGTGGAGACTTAATATGCACTGCACCAAATGGACCCCTGAGTGACTGGAAATCTGGTTGAGCAGATTGGACACAGACTTGGGATCACTGGGATGAAAGATGAACTTTCTCCATTGTGTTAGACCTATAATTAATCAAATGATGAGCTGGGTGTTTGCTGAGCTACAGCAACATCAGCACACAGTCCCATCTGTGAGGGGGAGCCCAGTGGCGCTGCTGGAGTAAAAAAAATAACTTGCAAAGTACACTGTTTTAAGTTAATAATACTGATAACCAAAACCACACACTGCACCGGTAACTAGTATATTATTTGACCTTAAAATCCATTATTTTACAGCACATCTACATGATCTCATTCACATCAATCTCCATTCATGTTCTTCTCTGAGGCTCACAAACTCATAAATGTTTACACAAGAAAGCTACACCTATGTTCAAGTCGGGATGAGCACAGTAAGTAATCGCATTAACAGTACATATTAAATCAATGCTTTTGCATGAAACCGCTTTGAATAAAATGACATAACAGAGCTCAACGTTTAAGCCTAGTGCATGGTGCATTATCTTTGTCTACAGCTGTACCACACCAAACCATGTGTGTTGAAGGCCTGTTTGCTTTCATTAAAATTCAGTCTTTCTCCTCCGTGAGGCTTAAAAGATGCAGTGCGCTGAATGCCCTTTCAAACCATATGATTCTTCCGACATTTCCTATGCACAGTAATAGGGTACAGTAAGTCAGAGATCAACTTTGAGAACAGCAGCTAATACTGGTAATTTACGCATATGAGTTGTTTGCTTCAGGGCTCGTGAGAGCTTTAAGACAAATTACCTCCAGATGTTTTTTTTTTTTGTTACACCGTGTTCTGTTCAGAGCAAGAAATAGCTTTTTGGCAGACTCCGTGTACGTGGATTACCCTTTTATCTGCGCCGCGGCGGATCAACACGTATTTATGGAGCGAGAGTTGCGAGAGGAATGAGTACATTTGGAGCGCGGAGGAAAATCAAAGTGGTACACTTGCTTTAAGAGGCTGCGGCACTGATAAGGTGACCCTAATCTGGGAAACAGAACTGAATGGCTATAAGACTACGTTGAGAATGGACCGAATGTGTGCAGAAATTCATTCACTTTTTGTTACTTTTTCCCCTTCGAATTCAACAGTTTTCTTCTGTTATTACGATGACACAGAACCAATAACGCTCCAACCCCTGAGTCATTGTGAACCAATTTCAACACTTGGCTTATCGATGTTGTATTGTCAAACTTTGCAAAACGTTTTGCAAGTTTCCTTAGAAATCTGTAAAAGAATCTTCACTAAGTTGGTTGGACAAAAGGTACGAATAATGAAAGTCTCCTTTTTAATATATTCCACTTGGCTGGTTGTTGTGCCTTGATGAGGGATTTTGGCTCAGTATTCCATGCACATCGTCTGCCTCTGTCCCCTCCTGTTAGTGCCTCCATGCCAGGACCAGGAAATGCTAATGTCTGCTCCGCTGCCAATCACCGCAGTGGGGAGAGAAAACCCAGACGGATGCTAAGTGAGAGTGGCACATCCCGCGACAATGTTTGTCTATTGACTGGCGAGGAATTTAGGAAGGCAGCGAGGGAGCAGAGAGGAGAGGAGAGGAAGAGATACAATTAAAGTTATATCATGAATGGAAATAGAAACAAATGGAGAGGAGGTGGACAGCTCTGTGGCACGGGCTCTATCTCGCGATACAAAGTGCGAGCTCTTAATGCGTTCCATTGATGGAAAGGGGACACATTTGGAAAACACATGCACAAGTGACACAGTTGCCTTAGTTCAGGGGTAAATGCTTTCCCCTTATTTTAAAAGGCGCTATGAGCGTCTTTGTCGAGTGCTTCAAGAGCCTAGAGCAGTTTCTTCTGACATATTCAGGTTAAGGTTTTTCGAGTTGGTTTGTGCTGAGTTTTGATTTGCATTTTGCTTGATTTTGTAAATGTACAAATGCGCAGTATAAATAAACATGCCTTGCCTTGCCTTGCCTGTCCGTGTGGAGTTTGCATTATTCCCTCCATGTTGAATTGGTTTCCCCCAGGTGCTCCGGTAAAACACACAATAGAATAAAACCTCCTGACTAAGATCTTAAAGGGGGGTATTATGCTTTTTTCAATCACATAGCACCAGTCTATAGCATACTACAATGATGACGTAACCTTCTGTTGGTCTGTATATGCAGTAAATTAAAATAACTGCCTTGAATAAAATTGCTCTCTCAAAATGGCTGTACTGAACGTCTTGAAATAGGCCTCTGTCTCTTTAAGAAGCTTTCCGACACGCCCCTTCAGCACACTGCTGTGGCATCTAAACAACAACACTGTGCGGGGAGGGGGCTCTGCTGAGCTGAGGAGCAGTGGTTGGTGGCTTGGCTGGTGACAAAAGGTCCAGAGGCGTCTCCAGGAGGTGGGGGCGTTCCTAGGAGGACTGAGGCATAGCTACACCTAAAATGGCTGCCGTCTAAGTTTTTACTGATTACTCAAAAATATGTGAATGAGCCAAGGCAACACTCCAGGCATGTGTTTAATGAGGGAATGACATAATAACATGATATAAAGCTTGAAAAAGTCGATTTTACATAATACCCCCCTTTAACGATCTGGAGTCCTCAGGCACTGCCCCCTTTGGAATAAGAATGACCTCCACACCCGCCCCGACAGTTGGTAAAGCAGGCCGTCTCATAATCGGAAAGGTCAGGGGTTCGAATCCCGCCTCCTGAAGGTGCACACTGTCGTTGTGTCCTTGGGCAAGACACTTTACCCACCTTGCCTCCATGAGAGTGTGAATGGGTGAGTGGATCCTTGCTGTAAAGCGCTTTGAGTGCCTAATGTAGGTGGAAAAGCACTATATACTGTATATTTACCATTTACTCTGCATGTCTGAAAGCTTTAATGTCCGAGGCACTGAAGTACTGGTTGGATGGATCAAATGCGGAGGGGCAAATTTCCTCTTGGACAACAAAGACTATATACAAAAATGTATTCATTATACTGACCACTTAATTTTTTTTCATGAAAAGCCAAACATTACCTCATGAGACCTTAAGAGCATTCAAACCATAACCTTCATGGCAGGCATAAAGACAGAAGAACAATGGGAGATTAATGAAGCGGAAGAGGATAAAAAAAAAGAGCAAAGAAACGGACCGTGCTGAAAATTGCCATAGACTGAGCAAGGTCTCAACTTAGTATTCTATCTTTTATTTCTTTACCGTGACCGCCAAAAAAACCTTTCAATGTCATTGAGCACAGCACAGGTGGGTTGAGGAGAAGCAAACATTGATTATGAAGTGATTATGGCCTGAAAACGAAGACGGATCCAGCACAGGCAGACTGCCTCCGTACAACCTTCTGCTCCCGCGTTATTTCCATTTAGATTACACGCCAATGCCGATGTTGGCAGAAGTGACAGCAGTCTCACAATATGGTATTTGCTGGGAGATGGGCGATAACATACTACAGGGATAGTCACAAGCGCAGTCTGTTCTGTTGCAACAGTTAGTTCTTTGGCAAAACACAGTGCACGATGACACAGAGTAGTTTGGAGCACATAGTATATTCTTTTTTCTTTTATCCCAATGCCCCAAAGTGTACATTAGTGAATTGGGATGAACATTCTTGACTGAAAATGTGTATAAAATGTCTTCAATACACAGTAAAGCAAACCAAAAAAAAAGTATGGTAGGGTCTTTTAAAGAGGGGGTATTATGCTTTTTTCAATCACATAGCACCAGTCTATAGCATACTACAATGATGACGTAACCTTCTGTTGGTCTGTATATGCAGTAAATTAAAATAACTGCCTTGAATAAAATTGCTCTCTCAAAATGGCTGTACTGAACGTCTTGAAATAGGCCTCTGTCTCTTTAAGAAGCTTTCCGACACGCCCCTTCAGCACACTGCTGTGGCATCTAAACAACACTACTGTGCGGGGAGGGGGCTCTGCTGAGCTGAGGAGCAGTGGTTGGTGGCTTGGCTGGTGACGAAAGGTCCAGAGGCGTCTCCAGGAGGTGGGGGCGTTCCTAGGAGGACTGAGGCATAGCTACACCTAAAATGGCTGCCGTCTAAGTTTTTACTGATTACTCAAAATATGTGAATGAGCCAAGGCAACACTCCAGGCATGTGTTTAATGAGGGAATGACATAATAACATGATATAAAGCTTGAAAAAGTCCATTTTACATAATACCCCCCTTCTCCCTCAGAATTACCAACACGTCTGGAATGTGTTGCTAATACGGTGTGTTCCAATTGTGCACCTTGCCATCCAGCGGTCCTCTCGTCAGCTGGGACGGGCTCCAGCGCTGACGCCGACAGCGCCAGCACACGTCTGTAACCCTGCCAGACTGCTATTTACGACCTCTCCCCGGCCCGCTTTGAAACTGTGTGAACTGCCCGATGTGGCTTTGAAACACAGGATTTGTAAAAGAATGTGTTTTGTCCTTAGGTCACTCTCACTCTACAATACGCAGGGGTCAATGAAGCGGTCTCATTTGGTGCAAAGAAAAAGAAAGTCACATACTTAAACTTGATTATGTCACACATTTGCTTCAGCAGCTTTTGTATTAGCTCTTTCTCTGTTCAGTCTTGCTTTCAGTTTTTCAACAAGCGATTGCGTTGTTGATGATGGGAGCATCGGACCACTGCGCGAAGCTTTCTCCAGCACATGCCAAAGATTCTCAATGAGGCTGAGGTCTGGATTCAGTGGTGGCCAAACCACTCTTTTTTTTCCCATGCCGTCAGGGAAGAAACATCCATGACCTCGTAAGTTTGGCTCTTGCTGAACCTCGACCTGACCAACTGCGGCAACCCGAGATGGCAACTTTCCTTTTTTTTTTTTGAGCCCATACCTCTTGGCACTGGTCATAAGTTGCAAGTCTGTGGCTATAATAAGTGAACTCAAATAAGCGAGAGACTTGAACAGCCAAGTAAATTGTACAAAGCAAGCAAAAACATCAACATAGCCACCCGGAAAATATGTAATATATTTTTCATTTCTTATTTCTAAATTGGCTTCGAACAACATGTATCTGTAAAAAATACCAGAACCAAGCCAATACATCAGAATTGAGACAAAAAAGTTAACAAGAAGATTTTTTCTCTCTCTCTCTCTCTCTTTTTGTGCCCAGAGGAATCACAAACAAGCTGAACATATTCATAGGCAGAATCTTCCCAAAGTGTTACAAAGTGGTGGGATATTGTGGGCAGATTGAAGCTGCATTGTTCTCTTGGGACGCTACAAGTCTTGGATTATTGAATCAAATCCGTCCCTGCTCCTCTCTAGCACATAAATCTCCCCAGCGAACGGGGAAGCATGTTGCCTCTGCTCTTTGCTGCCATCACACTGCTGCTCTTGGCTCAATGCAATGCTTGTAACTGTATTACAAATCACGACGGCATCTTATCATTGCGTCAACAGTACAGTCATGTCAGAAATATTATAAAATTTCAACACAGGATAGCTTTATTTTTTTTCTTCTTTTTCTCCAGACACGTCTCGTCTCCAGTGACGCTCGGCTGGCAGAATTAAACAGAGGTGAATGTAATATCGGTACTTATTACCCGGGGGGCGCGGAATAATGATCCCAAATTGCACTAAGCCTTGAAGGAAGTCAAGCAGGTAATTATTAGTCTTAGTGCATGCAGCCTGACACCTCTTTCCCCCTAACAAAAGTGAAATACGGATCTGCCAACTAAATCTGGATATGCAGTTTAAAACTTGTCCAAAGTTGTTGATGGGATCACAACCCCGATTTCACCTTTTGGCTGTTCTGCTTTTAGGTCAGAACAGTCTGCCATTATCTGGTCATAATGTACTTTACAGCGCAGTTATAACATGGTGATAGAATGTAGATAGCATATGAGATCATGAGAGACAATGCACTTTTCAGCCTTGTTTCTGCTGTATATCATTACCAAGCAAATACTGGTAATTTAATTGACATTTCAAAATTTAAAATAATGTCTATGAACAGATAAGAAATGCGAGACTGGACCGGTCAGAATTGTAAATAGGCTTGGAGCCCCCACTGCAGGCAGTGCAGGAATTACATTCTAAACAGTGAAAGTCTTTCACTTTCAGCTAACGGCATACTCAAAATGAACACACACTTTGAGCAAAGAACGGGTCAGGTAGGAGCTTTAAATAATGTGAAGGGCAGTTTTGTGTTCCCTCTATTACACAGTAAAATCCAGGAAATACACCTTGGTTCGCTTCAGCGTTAGAAGAGGAAAGAACGGCCAAAGTAAAGAGGAGTACTCAAAACTGTGTTGAATGAAGTAAGAAGAAGAAGAAGATCTTTATTTATATAGCGCCTTTCACAGACATAGTCACAAAGCGCTTTACATGAGAGTATTTTACATTCACTCCATACTTGGTGGTGGTAAACTACCTTAGTAGCTTCAGTTTCCCCTGGGGGAGACTGACAGAAGCGCTGTCACGACTGCACACATCTGCGCCAACGGTCCCTCTGACCACCACCATACATTCACTCACACACATCATTCATCCAGGCCTATTGTACATGTTTTTGGTGGTAGGGGAAACCGGAGTACCCGGAGGAAACCTACGCAGACACGGGGAGAACATGCAAATCCACACAGAAAGGCCCCGTCCAGGTGGGAATCGAACCCGGGACCTTCTCGCTTGAAGCAAGAGCACTAACCGCTGCGCTACCGTGCCGCCAATAAGAGCTTTATTTGTCATCGTACAACAAAATAGTGTTCAGCTGTTAGTCCTGGGCTGCTGTGACTGAGTCGCGTTGCTACTGTGGGCCAACCTGACCAACATGTTTTTGTAGGTAGGGGAACCCGTAGCACCTGCACACATGCATCATAGAAACCTGGCTGGCTGCCTTCACAGTGCACCGCCTCCTGGGTTTATCCCCGTTTCAGAAGAGCGTGGTGTCCTGCACTGGTCAGCTCTACCTCTTCAGTTTTTCACCATCTTCTGGGAAGAGTTTAGCAGTTAATCTGTTTTATTCTCCAGTGAACGTCCATTAACCAGAAGAATAGAAGGCTTGTGTGGCTTGAGTCTTGCCCGGATACCTCCTCGTTTTGTCCCTTTTTTTATGTCTTGTAGCTCCTCTTGTGACGCCTCCACTGTGCTGCAGGTGTAGGGGGCTCTTGGTGCCTCTTCAGTGTTTCAGAAGAAGAATTTTGTAGGTCTCAAATGTCTTTAGCTCATAAGCTAGCTGTTTGTTTACTTTAAAAAAAAAAGCTGCTTTCTTTAGGACCATTATGGACTGCATTAAAAAAAGAATCAGCCAAACCTCACAAAAAGGGCAAAAAACGCTGCTGTACCAAGAAAGAGGGAGGTTGCTGTTTGTTTACGTGTCGCCAACTAGTTCAATGTAGGTTTTTGCCAAGACATGTTTCTCTAGGCACATCCCTGTATATGGCACTTAAAAATGCGTACTGATAAATGGCCAGAAGATAATGTTTACTCCCATGTGATGAAGGAAAAATAAAACTGTTAAGTGATTACAAGACGTCAATGCAACAGATCAAGCCAGCCGCATGTTTACTTAACCACTGATTGAAATGCATCGTCTATAGGGAGCCATACATATTGAGTGGCCCTTTTTCACCTCTGCCCATCGCTCGAGCGGCCTTGGGAGTATAATGAGGGTCATGAAGGAGGTGCTCATTCAGGGCTAAGAGCTAATCCATGCTGGGATCAATACTGAGGCATGAAAATCACGTGTGGAATGGATTCTTCTCACTGACTCCCAGATAAATGGATCGACTTGCAGGGACTTGTTTTTTGCTCAGCTGAAGACTGCACGCTCCACCGGCTGATCTGCACGCTCTTTGCCAAACGCAGGGGCATTAACACGTAGCATGAGGCGCATTATTGACAAACATCGCGGCTAACACGCGAGTCGAGGCAGTATAATGGCGTTTTAAGCGATAAGTGGAAATGCTTTGAGGGTGAGGCGTTGCGAATTAACAATAGGCGCATGATGTAACGGAATGAAACACAACGGCTTAAATGAGTTTGTTCACAAGGTTTTCGTGTTAAGTTTAGGTTTTCTTCAAGGGCGACTGAAGGTAAAGAGCGTGTACGTCATGAGCAAGAAAAATTCAGATTGGTTCATATATCATTCATTATCATTAAATTTATACTATTAACAGCTTTGAAATAAATACTGCCTTGTTTAACTTTGATACATCTACTGACTCGAACAAAAACTTGTGAGGTTGTGAACAGAAGTAAACAAACAAAGCAGGTATGAAGAGGCTCTTACTATTAAGCACTACTAAGCTAACCTTTGCATTTTGAGATGTTTTACTTAAAATGCTCACAACTTTGAGCTCAATGACTCCACCAAAGACATCATTAAACTTAAAGCTTGGCAAACAACTAGAGATGTGTGTTGTTGTTGTGTCTATATTACTAAAGGTTTTGTGATCAATACACACATACACATATTACAGTTCTTATACATGTAACCGCGTAATTGCCTTGTCTGCTTCTTCATAACTTATCTTGTAAACGGTCTACTTTTGCTTGTACAAATCCACTCATCACAGTGCAAAGTCTTAAGAAAGTCGCCTTCTAATCTCCCCCATTAACTTTAGGCATGTTTTCGGTTTCTGTCTCAACTTCTAATGTGACAACAGTAACATAATCTGGCAGACAGCCATACTCCGGATTATCATTATGACTGTGGAAGCCTGGTATGCACCGGGTTTAACAATTTACTGCGGAAGGGAGCGCTCTCACTTTCTCCTGTGCTACTCTGTCCCATTGGGTTCCTTATTAATGTTTGTGAGATTGCTTTGTTTGCCATATGGATTAAGCATCAGCGTTGTGCGATGAGAAAATAAAATGATCTTTTCGATTACACTAGATGGCTAAGCCTGTTAGCGCTGCTTTCTGAAGTGGCATGAGCGAGCAAGGCTATACCGTAATAAATGGCTTTTTTGCTTGGGTCCCAGGGGATATTCTCACGATGAATTAAAATTGAAGGGCGCACACACTCAGGCTCGGGCAAGTTTATGCCCATAAAAATTGGCAAATTATGACCACGGTGACGGGGCAGTCCATCAGCGTGGCTGTTAATAATGTACAATGTGCTGCTGCTGCTGTATGCGACGGGAAATACACAAAGCCTTTGTTTGAATTAAAGGAGCACATAAGGGCTGCAATCTGTGCAATCGTAATGTTACTAGACGCAGTATTTCTTACTCATACTCAACTGCTTCAATTAGATTGTTCTTTCAGTGCGTAATAGAAAGAAGAGTTAGTGTAATATTGGTATTAAGACAGATGACAGTTGCCATATTAAATTTAAAACAAATTGGTTTCTTTATCTTTAAATGCTCAAATGTAGACTGATGAGAACAGAATGATTCTCCTCTATATTATTTTATACAGACGGGGATCAGTCTGGAACCCTCAACCCTGTTGGCAGCATCAGAAAAAAAAAAAATCTAACTGGGCCCGTGCAATCAGATTTGTTTATTTGCGTGATCGCAGTGATGCGGTCGCTGTATCGGACTGTTGTGGTGAAGAGGGAGCTGAGTCGGGGCAAAGCTCTCGATTTACCGATCGATCTACGTTCACACCCTCACCTATGGTCATGAGATCTGGGTAATGACCGAAAGGACAAGATCGCGGATACAAGCGGCTGAAATGAGTTTCCTTCGCACGGTGGCTGGGCGCACCCTCCGAGATCGGGTGAGGAGCTCAGTTACCCGGGAGGAGCTCGGAGTAGAGTCGCTGCTCCTTCACGTCGAAAGGAGCCAGCTGAGGTGGCCAGGGCATCTGTTCCGGATGCCTCCTGGCACCTCCCTCGGGAGGTGTTCCAGGCATGTCCTATTGGGAGGAGGCCTTGTGGAAGGCCCAGGTGGGACTATGTCTCCGAGCTGGCCTGGTGTCGCCTCGTGGTCCCCCCAGAACAGCTGGAGGAGGTGTGCGTGGGTCGGGAAGTCTGGGCATCTCTGCTGAGACTGCTGCCTCCATGACCCGGCCCCGGATAAAGCGGAAGAAAATGGATGGATGGATGAATGGATGGATGGATGGATGGATGATGGATGGATGGATGGATGGATGGATGGATGGATGGATGATGGATGGATGGATGGATGGATGGATGGATGGATGGATGGATGGATGAATGGCGCACAAGAGAGAGGAAGAGCGTGTCTCCAATTGGCAGTAAATGACCAAAAACACAGTAGGTGAGTTTCATGATTCATAATCCTGCACGAATATTAACGCAAAACCGCTAATAACACCGCATCAACGGCAGACGCCCGCCCTTCGCTGATTGGTTTACTCTGCTTGCTGTTTGCTTGCGTATGTACCGCTGTCGGAAATGGAATTGACGCTGCGGTGACCAGACAAGTCTGGTTCTCAGGCTATACTCCAAATGTGGATCTGAACACAGCATCAGTATTTACTCGTGAACCACTAAATCTTGTGTGTTTCTGAAGTCCTTGCGCCATCTCTGGACTTCATATTAGCCATTTCAACATGCCCCACTCCTCTGTGTAGCCAGCAGAGGGCAGAGGACTCCTAAATAGATCCACGTTTTCGAAAAGAAAGAGAAATAACATGTTTTTACAGTTACACATTTGTAAGGAAACACCAAACCTGAAATCACAAAGATTCAGTACCTTTCATTTCATCTGATGAATGAAAAATAGTACAACTGCATACAACTTTTTAAATGCAATACATTCGACCTATCTTCATCTTGTATGGGCTGGAATGATTGAGAAGAAGAAAAAAAGATTGAACCACACGCTGCACTGAGGTTTTCATCCAATGTATATTATTTCCCGAAAGCTTTCATATCCAAGCAGTCTTCTTGGAAATGCTTTTGAAAAGTGGAGGCAGTGGCGGAAAAGAAATCTGTGTTCTTTCAAGACATATCAACAAGCAGGTGCCGGTGTGAAGAGGCCGGTTTGATATACGAGCGCGCCATCTCCGCCACGATTACATCCAATAATCTTCAAGGTTCACACTCCATTGAAATGCCTAAACATGACAGTGGATTGTGCTTTAGGCCCTGGCTGTCTAACAGAGATACAGGGGGAATGCAAGGCAGTAAAATACTGGATAGAATGGTTCAAAAAGCTGGAACATGTTCACAGCCATTTACAATGCAGTCAGTGAGGTTAAATGTGGCTATCAATTTAGTCTGCTGGTGTCAAAATGTTGGCCTCACTCATTTTTATTACACAGAAATTGAACCAAGTTATTTTTTTCTCCTTTCAGCTATTCTATTATTACCACAGTAAATCATCAGCACATTCTTTAAGGGTAGCTTTTATGCCAAATGTCAGATCTGCTCCAATTTGTCTGAGCTTAGAACCGGCACAAAGTAAATGGGCTTCCATTTGGTGGGTTTTATGAACATGGATAAATTGTATTGATTTAGAAAGTCATGATTCTGTTTCATCTTTGACCTCTTTACACTGATGTTGATTTAATCTGATCTGGACAACCTTTAAGGGCTCATGTAAACATGGCTGTATTGATCACCTCTATCAGACACAGGTTCTAATTAAAGACATGCACTTCATGGATTTTGTTGTCCCTTACAGGGCCATTTCTTCTGTAATACTTTATGTCTTGGGATATGTTCATAACACGGTGTCCAGGGTTTGTTCTGGAATCAAAAGTCTTGACTGGATTGAGACAACAGGGAATGAGGGTGAAGAATACAGAACAGTGAAAAAGTATCCTCCCATCAATGTCACATTAATTTCCCATGGTGAAAGCTGAAGTAACATGAAGTTGCCATCACCCTGATGGAGGGTAACCTGTACAAGTGCACTTGGACCATCTCAATACAAAAGATCTGGCACGGAATCCAGACATGTCATATTAAAGATACATATCAGATTATATTCAATGTGAAATCTTTGGGCTTTTCTTTTTCATTAAGGAAAAATAGTCGAGATGAATATCTCGGACACGTACATTCTTTGGGCTCTGGCACGTCTCCACTCTTCTGTCTGCACATACTTCCACAGAGTCGTGTTTGAACACGAGGCACCGGGCAATGTGCTGTCACATCACTTTATAACAACAAGGCGCATCTGCACCGGACTGAATTACACTGATGCAGAAGCCAAGTCCACTTGGACAAAGAAAAAACAAAACAAAACCTTGCTTTAACTAAAGTTGAGATGCGAAAAGGAATTGTAAGTGGATTAGTGGAGAAAAAGTATGCGTTCTCGTTACGCGCTGGAGCGCACGGAAAGCTACGGGTTTCAGTTGCATTAAAACAGTTTTAAAGAACAAAGATGAAAATAACTTAAATGATAAAAGTATATGAAAGCTGAATTTGCCTAAAGCATCCTTTAAACAACGGTGTGTACTGCGCGTCCTACCTTCTGTCAAAGTCTGCACTTGCCAAGAAGAAGAAGCAGCTGTACAATAAGGTTAACTTTATCCATAATTCCATGGTGAGAGGGAGTCCACGCGTGGGTGTAGATAACCCGTTCAATGTATTTCCAAAACTCGCTGAACGTAAATAAAAATAAACAAAAAGACGCGTGGGATGAAGACTGGATGTGGGTCTTTCTTCGCTCCTCTGCAGCGCTTTTCAGAGGAGCTAGAGTCGGTCCGCCTGGAGTGTGACCCCGGAGAAGGTGTCAGAGTGGAGGGGTCCGCAGTCTGCCGGGTACACCGCGCACAGCTCTCCGTCTCTCCTGAAAGACAGAACAGCTCCCACCGCGTCCAGAGCGGGACTCCTGCTCCACACAGAGGCGGCTCTCACCCAGACGCGCACCGCCGCTGGACTTCACTGTGACGTCAGGAGCTAGCGCGGGCGCGCCTCGGGATTGGCTGAGGACGGCCAGACGCTGCTGTTTTGGAGATGCTTTAATTAATCGTGCAGCCTGCTGGGGCTCGCACGCCCTGGCCACCCAGGTAGAGGTGCGCGCGGAGATGGATTTATGGCAGAAGCATATCAACATCTCAAAACAGGCAATAAACCTGAAAACAACAGAGCCCATATCTAATCAAATGTAACGGAGTACATATCCTTCTATGTTCACTTTGTGTTTGAAATTACATGTTGTGGAGATCCAACTAAGGAGGCTGCTATGAGAGCCAAAAAGAGCTTTGTCTATTTGATCTAGCATCTATTCTTCCAAAGTAAAACTAGCCTATTATGTGGATGGGCCGGATGAGAGGTGGTGTGATCGTCATCATCTGAGTCACTCTGCATATCCAAGTGTGAAGGTTGGCACTTCATGTGTGACTAAACTTAGCAAATTATTTGGTTTCAGTAGATTACCTCTTTTTTGCACTAATTGTTTAAAAAGGTGTGTTGCTTCACATTTACAATGGTAGAATAATTTGTTATGCATTTGAGGACGTTTTCTTATATGCTCTGCTGCTTAAGCCAATAGCCATAGCTATTTATTGTTGAAAGTGATCTTTATACAACCGTAGGCTATAATGGCCTTAGCCAACAGATATATTTATTTTTCCTTGAAGAAAAGGTAGGCATGTGTTTGATGATGAAGTAATCACTCTCAATAGCAGTAGCCGCAGTAGCCTACAACTACCACACTGGGAAACTCTGAACAGTCTGGTCAAACGACATAAACACAGTGATAAGAGCAGAGATTGTACCACCAACCTTCAGCTTTGTGATTTAAATGCTTAGAAGACACTAACAGCAGTAGTACTACTAATTTCCATCGGTCCACCAGTCAACTCATTTGGTAATTCCATCCAAAGGTGCTAATGGCATGAAATGTTCCTCAGATTACCAAACTCAATGCCAAGAAATCAATCCAGAGATTCCATAGATGATTCTGGCTTTTGGACAACTCCTCTGAAAATACTTTTCAATCCTCTTTCTGAAACCTTGCAGGGAGCACCTGATCTGGTCAGTGTAAAAACAACATTTGGCTTCTGCTGTCAATTCTGTCACTATATGTTATGACACTATTTGCATTCTCATAACATAAAATGTAGGCTATACCTATATGGGCATGAATGGTTTCATTTCATTGCATGATTACTTGTGTTGCCAATAGTATAGTGATAACTCTGCACCTTTAGAAATAGATCCACACAAAGAGTCTAAAAGTATAAACTAGTGTGTGATGTTGTAATAGCCGACCTGAGAAAACAAGGTCAAAATCAATGTGTTTGAGTAGATTTTGCTGCGGGAAACAAACACGCTGGTGTTTTGATATCATTACTGCAGGAGATTTACTGTCACTGACAGCTCTTGATACATGGCACTCTCTCCCTGTTCCGCCCCGTCACCGATCTGATCCGAATCTATGTTGCAACCCGCTAACATCCCCGCAGGCAGCTGATTGGGTCAACGCCGCCCGTGGATAATTAGCCTATTAATCTTCAAATATCCAGGACAGCGAGTATGGGATTTCATTCTGATGGATTACACTTTAAAAGATGGGCACAGGTAATGTCACTGGAGTTGCACCTCATTACCAAACATATTGATATATATTCGGGGGAAGTATGCAAAATGAAAAGGCAAATCTCTGCATCTCAAGAAATGTCAATGTTGAACTGTAAAACATTGTGGAAATCCAGCCTTTAATGAAGTCTGTAGGGATAAAGACTATGAATGCAGAGCATGCTTGGCAGAAATAGCAGAAGACGAAATGCTGTAAGTGACTATTTTGGATTTGATCAAATTGTTTGGAACAAATAGTGGGGGTAAAACAGAACTTTAAGACCATAAATTATTAACGTCTATATCAGCACATTCTAGAAAAGCATGGCAAATATTTTGTTGTAAAGGTAAAGTGTAAACGTGGTCTTAAGATGATCATCCTTTGAGAAAGCCACACTATCAGATTCTATGGCTCAAACAAACCACGTTATTTTGCAGTTGTAGAGCAACTAATTACCTTTAAATAAAAAGTCTGACTTTAGAAGCTTAAAGTAGTTCATTACAGTTTCTGTAAAGGTGAAAATTAGTTGCCAAAAAGCAACGTGCGTGTGATAGTTCATGTTCATGTTTACAGAACCATGACGAGAGGAAATAAAGGAAGAAAATTCAGTGGCCGACCCATAATGAAGTGCAAATGAGTGACTACAAATTAATAAAAATGGGGACGTTCATCTTTTTCTCTTTTGGAAGTTCCAGTTACCTTCGACATTTGTTTCAGGCTCTTGAGAAGGGAGTCAACAGATGAGCAGATGCTTTTCTGCTAAAATTTAAATGAGGCACATTTGCAAGTATTGCATTTGGAATGAGAAAAGAAGTCGAATTGCATTGACGCAATCTTTGGCAAGCATAAATTTGCCAGTAATTTTTGAGGAATATTGTGAAAAGACTCCAAAAATATACATATGCAGTGAGTATGATTGGCCTTGTTAGGACATGGCATTTATCTCTAAATATACATGTGTATGGTGGACTGGAATTGGACAGAATTACAGCCAGTTGTGAACATACTCACTGAATATGATTTTAAGTCTAAAGTCTCATACAATTTGTAACATCTGGACAAACAACTCAGTCGTCACTATCTTATTATAAATAACATGATGAAATAACCATCAGGTGTAGAAAGTTCACATTTGAAACTGGACCAATGAAATGCATTTATTGCGAAATGTAATAAAATTGTACATGTTTTTTTTTATTTAACAGGACTGCAGTGATGAAAAGGGAAGTAAAAGGGGAAAGAGACTTTTTATACTCCAGCCCCAGGCATTAGTCTATAAATGCATATAGACGAGGTTGAAAGACATGCATGTCATTTTGAGCACAGACGAATGTGGATTATTTGAAGCAAATAAACGTGTGGATTTTTGTTGATTATATTAAGTATTTTATAAAATATGTATTAGTTATATGACTGTGACAGGTTACAAGTAGGAGTTTTTAGAACAATTTTAACTCAGAGTTAGTGAGAGAAAGACAGCATCTGTATCGAAATGCAGACTGCCATGCACTTAAACAAACAAAACAGCAAGAAGCCAGATTTTATGGAGGTCAATTGCCTCAATGGTCTTATGTCTAATTACATTATGCACCGCCAAAGTACTATACATATTATTCCATTGTAGTTATTACTGATTGCCACAGAGCAGATTACATTGTACTAAACTTTAGGTTGTGTAAAATAAACTCTAATCAAAAATTCATTTATATTCCAGCAAGAACCGTTAAAAACCACAGCCAGCCTCAACAGATACAGGATTATAACCATCACTGTGACTGGCACGTGTTATTTCAGCCCTATTGGCGTCTAAAGGCCTTTTTCTGCTCTGTGTTATTGTGAAGGTCCAAAGCACATGGCTACTTAATGTGCATAAACATAAGGAGGTACTTTAGCGCTCCTGTCACTGCTATTGGACTTGATTCTACCAGAGTTCTGACTCTTAATGGAAGCACTGCAAAGGTAGTAAGAATCTCTTTAATAATAATAATGTCTTTTAGCTTATACTTATACTTTAGCTCATACTTCGACAGAGCCTTCTCACTGAAAGTATAAGCAGCTGTTGACACAAGGACGTAAACGCCCACACGCACACAAAAAGTATTCCGAACACCAACTGCAAATACAAATAACTATCTATAAAAATGACAAAGGTGGTAGTGAAAGTAATAGTATTTGTGTATTGTAGTGGTAGTTCAAGTCAAGGATCTCCACCTTGTACTCGTGATTGCCACCACATTTCTCTGGGCTCATTTTAATTTGATATCGATACAGATATCGATACTGGTCATTTCATATCGGTGAATGCATTACTAAAACTGGTTATTTATAATCTGTAGAATAATTGCTGTGCCTTTTGTTTTACATACTGCATGCTAATTAGTATGGATACAGGATATCAATACTTAATAAGTAGCCATTTGGTATCAATACTATGTAATGGATCCGGCGCCCATCCATATCTAGTACCATCTGTCTTCTATTCCTTCATTCCTTTATGCATCAGACACGTATCAGCAGTGGGGCAGACAGCTCCCTCTGAAATCAGTCCAATCCACGGAAGAGGCTCGTGGACTTCACCTATGGACAGATTGCGGCTGGAATTCCGATGAGCCTTCCCAGGTCGGAATGGGGAATAGGAAAAGCTGCTCTATAGTCTTCTGCAAGGTTTTTCTCAGCTCCACAGTCAAAGGTGACACATCAAATCAGTGACTGCTCTGACCTGTTGGGATGAAGGCTTAAGGCGGTTACAGTTATCCATGTTCACGCAATATTGCTTTAGGGCCAGACACTGCACATTCAAGGACGCCTCATGCGGTTTTCATGCAATTCTGAGATTTCAAGGTTGTTTAGTATTCATACTTATCGGGAAAGTAGCAGAACAAGGCACTTTATTTCATTACACTGTTGTGACGGTGACATTGGCACAGAACGTATAGCGAGGTGCCCAGAAATGAGAGGCTTCTGGGTTGGCAGTTTGCTCGCTACAGTAGGAATAGGCCTGCACAATTTTGGGAAGCAAAAAATTTTCAAGTATAGCATTTAAATTTGCAGTTTCCATTTTCAAGATTGAGTTCACATTGCCCATTTTAAACATGTCCAATTGGGCATCATCGCTGGAAAGAAGACAAATATGAAGTGCTAAATAATGCAAGACTCATGCATTTCAGAGCAAGTCTATAGAGAGGCCTAAACTACACAGAGTTAGCGGATTTTATACATAATAAAAGCCAATGGAGACATTTTTCTTTTATTAGAGGACAACATGCATAAATAATTGCAGTCTTTACTATTATTAGTGATCATTAAAATTGCAACTCATGTGATTAAATGTGCAGACCTAATGAAGTTATTTTTAAGTAGACTTTATTGTCTTAGTAATGACATTTTGCTTCTAAAATGGTGGCAGCCAGTATTATCTGATTTACCGAAACACAAAATGATAACATATTCAAATCAAATTTGTATTTTGAAAATGGATGCTAGTTTCCCATGCCAATGTTCGATTTGCATAAAACATTTTCAGCTGATCATGAATGCAAGTATATGATTAGTCCATTATCAGAATCTCTACAATATACTACCTTAAAACTATGAAGCTAAATTGCAGGATTTTAAGCTCTCAAACTTCTACAACTCATCAAGCACACTGACCTATTTGGCAGCGATATAAAATATTCATTTGGGCTGAATGCATTGCTGGATCCATAGCATATTCGCATCTATTCTTCATGAGCTTTCTCCATAGAGCCATGACAAATGCCGGACTTGAAATAATGTGATCGAGTTGGAAGCCATTTTCTCATTTTCTCAGCACACGCAGCGATGTATTTGCAAACAAGCGAGTCTGCAAGGCAGGTAATGATTGGCTCAGTGTCATCCTTAAGTGCAAATGAATTAAAGGCGCTGCCAAAGACTAGATGGAGATTTAGAGCAAAAGGCCTCCGGCAGACAAACATGGAAGTTGTGGGGAACTTTCTTGGTATGTCGGTTCAGTAATTGGCTTATAAATTCATCAAAGAGATTTCCAAACAGTAGCTCTCCAGGCCTTCCAAGGTAGCTCTCCAAAAACATTCTACATTTCAACATACGCTTGATGACATTTGCGTCAATATACTATAGTAAAGTACTCTGAAATATCATCTTGGCTACCAATCCTCCTGGGTGAACTTCCAAAGTCACATTTTACCCAAGTGTCTTTGAAGCATAAGCGGCTCTCTGATGTTTTTGTTACACAAAAGCAGCTCACCGAGTAAAAAACGGTTGAAGACTGCTTTAATGACGCTGTATTCATGAAAACCTTTTCTTGTCTCGATCCAATTAATGTTTAATGATTTTTTGTTTTGTTTTCCCTTGATCATTCATGACAGTTTTCTAGTATAATATAATAATAACAACAATACATAAATACAATTGTTGTCATTTATATAGTGACCTTAGCCAAAACAGTGTAAAATGTAAAGAAAAGAGCCGCAGAACAATAGGTGCTGGCTAACTACTGGTAAATAAAATACGTACATCTATAGTATCAGATTATTTTAGTCTGAACTCTAACGCGAGTATTTGTTAGTTTAACGTCACATTAACTGAATGTGACAGTGCATATAACAATATCTCTAAAAAAACATGCAGTATATGACTAATTCTTTTACTTATGTTGTACAAGCATACATACTTAAATCTAGTGAAGAAAACAAACCATATCAGCGTTTTAACACAAAGGCCTGTTTTAATTAAAAACCCCTGAGGGTGAAATTGGAATATGAATGATCAAACAAGGGTAAACAAACATCTCAAGGTTATAAAAGACAGACAATTCCCAAGCCACAGTTGTACATGACTAGTCAATCAAAACCAGTCTGTTATAGCAAAGACTGCAGAGGTTAGCTTCACGTAGCGGTGCTGTATGAGCAAGATAAAATTAATAAAGCAAAGATTATTTAAACAAACAAAACAACAGTATAGAAAAGTTTCCAAAGGTTTCTCTGTAGACCATCCAGAAATGGCAGTTGAGTTATTTGCCCTCTTCAGCGCGGCGCGGTCTTCCCACCAGCATGTTGTTCTTTGGCGAGCAGCTTTCTGGCTCCATGGTCATAACCCGCACAGAGTACCCATGAGCCTCTGCTGCCCACGATCGGTCCAAGTCCACCAGCCCCATGCACTGTTTGCCTGCAGAATGACAGAATGATGCATCAGCCAAGAATGTAGAATATAAAAGCTACGAAATATGGCAGTGCAAGCATTGCTTACAGACCAAATAGAAAAGTCTGGATTACTGAAAAGTGCAGTTTATCCGTTAAAACATTAGCCCTATCCAGCGATGGGCGATGATGTGGACTCAAATCGTGAGTTTCTAGTTAATGGATAGTTGCTCTGTTGACCCACAAACTCTGCATTACAGCAAGAGATTTGTTTAAATGAAAAATGTGTTCCTTTACTGTCGCGGTAGGCAACGTCAGGCACAGGGGCCAAATCTGGCCCTCCATCATGAAGCCTCTGACTCTCAAGGAATATTATTACCCAAATCAGAGATCAAATGCCTGTTAAAAACCTCTTACCCCCCACTTTAACCATTTTCTCCAGTTCGGCTTAACCCAAATCTAAAAGCTTCTCGACTGGAGAGCTAAGACCTGTGTAACACCTCATTTGAAAGCTATGACCTGCAAAACCTTTTAGTCGCGTTGTCGCAGCGTTTTTTAATCACATTTTTAAAGCGTTTTGGTCATGTTTTCATCTCTTTTTTTAAATCACTTTTTGTTATGTTTTTGGTCATGTTTTCATCAGTTTTTTGTGTTGGTTTGGTTGCTTATTCATTACTCTTTACTTTTGCCGCTTTTTTGTTACTTTTTTTGTTGCATTTCATCCTCGCTATTTTGGCGCTTTATTCAAGAAGCTTTCAGATTTGGGTAAAGCCGAATTGGAGAAAATGTGCTCAGTTTAGGTGAGGGTTAAGAGGTTAAAATGCTCTAGAAATGTGACAAATACTGTCAATTCCTTTCAAATTTCTGAACACCCATTTAGGTCATACATGATGTACAACAGAGAGTGTTGCTTTACTTCTAGCAACATTCGGAGGGTCCTGCCCTTGGTCTTTTGACGGTGAAAAAAACAGCCCTCCACCGAGCAAACTTGCCTATCCCTGCTGGAGAATGGTTCTTTTCATTGCTCACCTAAAGACGCTGGATGAAGCTGGAGATACAAAACCAAAAACTAAACTAGCCCATTCAACTAGTTAATAAGCAAACTGTTGTGCACTGGAGTGGCAGTTGAGTGTCCAGACTTTTTGTTATTTTTCACTGGGGGGTGAAGACCTCATTTTAATGGTCAAACTCTTGCATTTCAACATTCTCAATCTGGATTCTGCATCAGTTTGTGCTCATTTTGTGCCATTTCCTATTATGGACTCAACCTATATAGCACTTTTCTACATTTATCAGGGCCAAAGCGCTTTAAAGTAAAGAACCAGTCACTCTCTCATTCATACACAAATGTACGCAGACACTGGGGGCAAGTAGGGTGAAGCGTCTTGCGCAAGGATACAACAACAGTGTGAATCATTTACCATTTTCTTTGTGAAGTAGAACTAAGTAACTTGCCCCTAGAGGCCATAAGCGCCACTGCAGGTATCGTAGCATGTTGCGTTTTTTATTTTCATTGTCCGTGAGAGTAAATACTACGCTGACAGAAAAGACAAAAGGAGAGAGTGATATTGTACATTGTGCCACAACCCAGTTACACAATGGAGATTTATTTTTTTCACTCAAACTTGGCTGTAAATACTGTTTAAGTGGCGCTAGCTCGCAGTTAGCTTTGCCCGTTAGCCTGTTAGCTTCTTCTTTGTGATTATATTAGTGTGTATTGGGTCTCTGCCTTGGTAGCAGGGAAAGTTGCAATTGTGGTTTTCTGGCCAGAGACACCGGGGTAGATGAAAGACCCCCCCCCAATCATCCCATTAACACTTGTATTACCCCAGAGGGACTACGAAAAGGATTTATTAAACAAGTTACTTAGTTCTTCTTTAAGTTAAATTGAATTAAACCCTGGGGAGTGGGTCTCAGAATTGTCAACTACAGTCCATTCATTTGACCTAAATAGCCACATTGTTTTCTTTGCTGTTCTGGTTGGATCTAAGGATGTTACTTATCTTAACTCCCCACATCTATTTAAGGAACGGCCCTTTTGTTCCCAGCTTGGCCAAAGAAATATGGCTTTGGAAAGCACATTGTAGCATATAAAGACATCATGTTTACTAGATCTATTTGCCCACACTTACCGTTTTCACGTTCAACGCAATAACCCAATGCTAAAGTTGCACCCTCATCTCACACCTCTTCGCACATTTTGAGAAGATTGCACCCGAAAATAACTGAAAAAAATGAGACAGTTTTCCATCTCCAGATGCTGCGGTTACACCCACCAAGTGTCAAAAACTGCAGCACTGTGAAAATTGTGAGCTGTGAAAACTCAAAAACATCTACAATTGAGAAAAGATATTGTGCCACTGAACACACAGAAAATGGGAGAAAAAGACATTGCCACAAAGTAAAGAACAGTAACAGCACACTTTCATATACCTACCAGTTATTATATTATTATATCAATGGTATTGGTGGTTACAGTGACTGATGTAATAATTTGCTTATGTACAGCTACTGCGCCACATAGACCTTTCTGTTTCTGCTGTTTGATGAGGGAACAAGCCTGAAAGCATTTTTTGGGGGGAAATACAGCCTCTATAAATGCCTTCATTGCTTTTGTATAAAACGAGTCCCTTAACAAAAATGGGCAAAAACACAACCATTACACTTACTAATATTTCGAGAGAATAAACAACGGTATAGAAAACTTTTATCACGGTATTGCCATCTAGATAAAATGCCGAGCACGCATTGTTGTTGCCATATTCAGCCACATTTCACACAGTACATCAAAGGAACAAAGACCAGCGAGAGAAGAAGACGCGGATAATGGCTTGGAAAGAAATAGAGATGCTGACACATTTTGCTGAGTGCATGAATACCCAGAAAGCACTTTATAGTGGGCAATAAAACGCATTCCTCTATATAGCCATCTTCACAACGCCAAATAATGTGGGGTCTTAAGGGAGTGCCGGTCCCTGCAGTGGAGCTTAAAGGAAAACGCAAGACTAAAGTTGTCATTAGGGCTGATAATGGCAGAGGGGTTTATACCTAAGCCCTTACGCGTATGATTCAGATGAGCAGCGCAGTGTCTCCGAGGGGAAAAGGCGGCAGAGTGATGCGATTATCACCTGTGCTGCTCTGTGCAAAAGCCACTTAGAAGAGTTTTGCCTCCCACTACTTTAATAATAATTACACTTGTGTCTGCACATTCTGAACGCCACGCAAGGATTTCTTTGCACGGCGAGGGCTTTGTGTGGAACTCTCCGGGGAATAGGGCTTGTGATCTGCCGAAAATCAAACAGTACATGCCGATTGGAATTATCTTAATGAGAAGAGACAGCTTTTTAGGGCTGCATCATGATTTTAAACAGGCGGGCAAAGAGTTTTTTTCCCCCCCTTTTTAAATAACTATAGAGAATAATGATCAAAGTAATGATGAAGGTGATCTGCCGTTTCCGCTCTCCTTTTCTTGCCCCTTTTTGTTGACTCCTGTATAATCCACCTTCTCTCAACTTTTATTTGTTAGCGTTACCATCTATATATTTTCTCGACCGACTGCGCTGAGATGTTTGGCCTTGAGACTTAGTGTGTGGTCGTTTCCTTACAACATCCTCACACCCTCCAAAAAAGTTAAAAGGTACTTGGTTAAATTGATCATGGTCTTTTTTCGACATTTCGGACTAAAGTTGCTACTCAGAATGCACTCCCTGCCCCTGACGCTGGTAGGTGTATGAGGAGGAGCTGAACGCGATACTAATTTCTCAGTGGGGACGACCACAAACCTGATCAGAGACGCAGATCAGCCCCACTGTCATGCATATGAACTCAGACAAAGTCAGAAAGCCTGCTGTGAGGACTTAATCGAGCTGGGAGCTTGGCCCAGGTATGCTCTGTGAATGTAAATGCACTCACTTTACACTCCGCGCACAAGGCCATTCCACATTTGGAGGCCTGTGCGCTCGAGCCTCATTAGGATTTCCAGACCCTACAGATCAATGTCCCACTGATCTGGTCCCATCGCGCTATGAGAGAGGCTTCAAAAGAGAAGAACTGTTTTAACTTGTGTCATGTCCAAGCCCATAAAGCTCGCGGTTTGCATTGAAAGCTTAATTTTAATTCGTTCACTCTTTTAATAGCATGATCCTTAGCATTAGCAAAGCGCCCTCAACGGTTCTCCGCACTGTTTACCCTCATCTTATTCCTTTGAACACTTCCTTCAGATGGATTACGCGGTTTAGCAGTACGGCAGCAGGTGACAGTTGAGGTAAACAGTGCTATAAAGTGCGCCGCAAAGGTGTCCACAGTTCTAGGCACAGGCAGGTGGGCTCGGGAGACTGGAGATCAAATACGGCGGGGGAAACGCTAACTGATCCGGGGCAGAAGCCGCAGTGACAAGCGTTGTCGGCCGCGTTTAAAAGGCATCAGAGTTGAGGAGGCGTTGGGGAGCGCGCGCGCATACCCAGCCGGATTCACTTTGATATAAATCTACAGCCATCAGGGCAAACACGGATCTCCTCGCTTGTCTGTGCTCGCGCTGACAGCTCCAATGGGGCAGCTGTTGTCTCCAGCTGTTTTGGCTCATACTGTAGATAGAAATGAGAGAAATTTCCCAGACATGTCCAAAGTCCAGATGTGTAAAAGGACGTGGGAAATCAGAGAACGAGTGTAAGGGGATCCATTACTTTCAGCAATATCATAGGGCAGAATGGCCTCAGAGACTTCCAAGAGCATCTATAATCATCTTTTAATCTACCTGGCACATCCTGGCACAACAATGGTTTTGTCTCAAACCTTTACAAAGCTGTTATCGAATCATCACATAAACACAAAAGCAGCTCTGGAAAGTGGATTTAAAGGATAATTCGGGGTGGTAATATTTCTCTCTCATCTAGGAATCCAAACCACCAAATGATCCATTATAAACTCATCCACAGATTTTATTTACATCCGAGGAAATGACATAAAACGAAGCTCAAAAATAATCCATACTGTAAGCACTGCTTAGACAACACCGTTGGTACACAGTTGGTTCGCACATGGTATGGGATTGTCCTGAAGTAAACTGTTTTTGGGAAAATGTTACGTGGTAAAAATGGTAAATGGTCTCAACTTATATAGGGCAGCAAAGAACCACTCACCCACTCACTCTCTCATTCACAGACCAATGTACGCAGACACTGAAGGCAAGGTGGGTGAAATGTCTTATCCAAGAACATAGCAACAGTGTGCACCTGCAGGAGCTGGGATTCGAACCCCCGATCTTCCGATCATGAGACGAACCGCTCTACCATCTGCGCCACTGTCACCCCAGTGTGTCAGGAATTGGTTGGAGATTCTGAAGCTCAGTTGGACTTCCCAGTTAAATAAACATGAATAAACTTTTACACTTTTACTCTGTACCCCCAACAATGTGATCCTGAAAATAACAAAAGCTATTTTAGACAAAGTTACTAGAACTTTTTTCTTCTTCTGTATTTGTTTTCTATTACTAAATGATACATAGCCATATGTTTTGCATAATCATCACTATTATTGTTGTTATTTGGTGGTTCACCATGACACATAATGTTATGTATGTATTGCTATTCCTGTGGATGTTTTCTGACGGAGGCAACCAGCCTTTATGAAATATTGAAATATATATTTTAGTGCCTGGACAGCAGGAGAGGGGGAGTGGGGGTTTAGGGTATAGAGAGATGACGGGGAGATTGTCCAATCCATTGTTGGGGGTACAGAGGGACGGGCGGAAAAGCGGAGGAAAACAATTTGCATATCACGTGGTTGCATAATGTGTAAATAACTATGCTATGAATTTGCAGATTATAAACTTGATCACAAAAAAGTATCTAGAATGTAAAGAAATGTATTTTATTCATGTTTATTTAACTGGGAAGTCCAAATGAGATTCAGAATCTTCAACCAATTGCTGACGCACTGGTTCTCGAAATGACCCTGCCAATGTGCCCTGGCAATAGATCACACTCTCTTAATCTTTCATTGTGTGGAAATCTGAACTCTAAGCGCGAACACGGCTTGAAAAGTCATACATTTTGCTGAAAAAGATATAACCCTCTGAACAGCATCTGCTTATAAATGAACTGAAAGTGAATGAGAATAATTAATTTTGTGGACAGATGCGCTGTGTGTCTGGAGCGTTACCTATGAGGCGTCTCTCCGGAGGAAGCTGCACGGCCGTTTGGTCGGCGAAGCGGCACAGGATCATGTGTTCCTAAAGCAGAGCACAAAGTCACAGAAAATACAGGGATATCAAATACTTTTTCAACAGAGGAAGATAAACATGAACATAGTTTGGTCCGAAAACCCAACTGTTGTTTAAAGTCCTGTTACAGTATCCTGTAAATGGAAAGTTAGATACACTTTTTATGTGAAATTAGGGGGCACATTTAAGCTACATCAGCTTGTGACAATGAATATGCTGTTGATTAATGTTGCTACAGTAATTATATGGTTGATTATGTAATCACAAAGGGGTCAGGTGCTTCCACACATTCTGTTTAACATACTCTTTTTAAACTTTTTGATTGTATGATGTAACTATGTATTATTTTTGCTTGAATGCTCAAATAAAGAGAATGAACATATTAATCAATAAAAGGCTCAGCTCCTTCACCACAACATACCATCCTTACTTACTCATAAACAAGACCCATCGATACTCGAACTCCTCCATTTAAAGCAAACCAAACACATTGCACTTAAAAACTTACATTTAACCCAAGATTAAACCTTCACTTTGCAACAATATGCTTAATTACTTGTGTATACATGTGTTGCCTGAGAAGATTTGACAAGTACCTGCAACACTACGATACCCGTCGCTATATTTAGAAACCTTAAACCCACAGCAAGCATCCTTTACATTTACGTCTCTCCACTCCATCATCACTGCTCCACTTGCATTCCTGTTGCCGCTGGTGACTAATCGTCTCCAAATCCAAGTCTAAATACCACCATTATTCACGGTATTGACTCTGGTGTCATTGAAGCGTGCAGCACTATCTCCCCTGGCTGACATTATTCATATTGTATGCATGTGGCGAGCAATAACATTAAAAAAAACAGACTCCCACCTGCATTGGGAGAAACATTTGACTGTGTAAACATCTGCCCGAAAGCGACCAACTCTGGGCCATTCATTTCCCCTCCCGGGCCAGTCGGAGAAGCCGCTCCTGTCCTGCCTTCACCTCGTTTACGGTTCACATAACAAGTGACTCGGGAGAGCGTTTAGTCATCTCCCAACCACGTTTCGCTTTAATTGATTCCATTGCTCACGGCGGAGAGTTGAAGTTGGATGCAAGGCCGTGGAGCAGGTGCCTTAAGTTAGCGCTGAACGGCAATCTCTCACACCATTAGACTGCTACTCCAGCGATAAGCCATTCTTCAATACCTGTCGCCGAGTTTAACTGCGGCGCTGCACTATGGACAATAGTGGTCTCCTTAAAAAAGAAAGAAAAAAAAGAAAAAAAAAAAACAATGTATTGCTGCTGTTATTTCTCCCGCTGGCATCGAGGCAGTGGGGTTCTGTGTTTGAGAGCTGACCGGTAAACAAAACCATTGGGTAGCATGCAGAAGACTTGGAGCTTGTATTTATGTGGGAAATAAAGTACGTCGGCCTAAACAGTATGGATTTTGTCCAACTGTGCATATGTTTAGGCGCCACATCTCCAGGAAAACAAACAGCAGTGGATACTTTTTAATAGAGTTTTATAGCTAGAATAAGATGTAGAGCCAACTATCCAAGAAAGCAAGTTTAAACCTCGTGGTTTAGGACAACAGAGTGCAGGTCATTGCCAGAAAGTCCTAAAAAACCCACAATGCAACTTTGACAACAATATCAAAATGTAGTTTTAATGTGTTAACTTCATAGGATGAGAATAAATGAAACAGTGCTGTACTTGTAAGCCTTTACTCTGCATTGTTCCTGGCCCCAGATAAAATATATGTAGATCACTGGTTCCCAAAGTGGGGGTCGGGACCCCTCGGGGGGTCGCGAGGCCTTGGGTGGGGGTCCCCAGATGATTGTAGGATGAAATAAAAAACAAAATGGCAACTGTTTTTGATATATTTTTGAGTGTAAAACAGCATATCATTCGTGAAATCCATTTATATAATCAAAATAAACTGTTTAAATACATGTTAACTTGATTTTAAAATGTTTTTCTTCTGTAAAGTAGCGTAAGAGGCGATAACTTTATACAAGGGGGGGGTCCCCGAGTTGTTTACGTGTCAATTTTTGGGGTCCCGGCCAAAAAAGTTTGGGAACCCCTGATGTAGATGGTTTTGGTCACCAAGGAGGAGAATATGGAGGGAACCTAGGCTGATACTACGAGAACATAACAAAATGGCCGACGACAATGTTGCTGTGAGTAAGGCTCTTATACATTACTACTTTTTACAACTAAAACTAGGAACAACTTTTTAGAGTCTGTGTATAATTACATTTTTCATTTCATTTCATTTCTCTAAGTGACATAAAAAAATACATAAAACTGTAAAGTCACTGCAGCCTGAATTAAAATCCTCCCCCTTTCACAAGTTAACGTTACACATTTACACTGTTCCATCAGTTTTATTTTGTCTGTGTACTCTAACAATTATGAATGTTTTATAATAATAAAGCGACGCTGTGAGGCAGAAATTCTAAACACTATGTCAATGTCCCGCCTTAACAATTATTAACAATCATAACACTCAAGTCCATTCACTTTGTCATATCTGAAACATTGGCAAGATAAGGATTTGCTAATTGCCACATAAATCTAGATCCAGTTCTCCAACAGTCCTGAGGTCTGCCTTTTGTTGCAGTTGGACGCCTTCACTGTGCAAATGAAAGCCTGTGACTGCCGCATGAATCCACCGTATCATGAGAGGAAAACACGGCTTTTCTCACTGGCCTGTAAATAATCTGTAATCCTGTCTAACCTCTAATCCATTGCTTGCTTGGGAAAAGGGGGGTTTCTTCGCGGAAAGACGAGCAGAGAGCGCCATGAGCTCCGATGTCGTGACAGGTCAACTCTTCAGGTTTCTCTGAAGGAACCTGCGGCTGCCTCTCACGTGGAGTCCACCCCGGGGTGAACTGACAGCACCCATACATCATCATGGGACGGGTGCTCCACTACAAGGCTGTGTCTGGGCCTACAGATAAGGGATTTGGACAGCAGGGAGCAGGCCCACATGTACAACAGCCTGGGGACGTTACTGTGCTAGATACACATTAGGTTTCATTACGCGATAGCACTGGAAACGGCAAGAAGGAGGTTTTGTTTTTATCTGTACAGGAAAAAAGCTGCAGCCCATTTGTGAAGCTGCAGTTTCTCTTCATGACCAACCGTTTTGATCACAGTAACTACTAAAATGTAGCGCACATTCACATCGAGCTACCATCTATCAATCAAAGGTATTGAACAGAATACCGATCCATCTATTCAACAGTTAATTTCATTACATTTTTACAATCTTTTCCCCTTGGCATGTTCAATGAGTACGTGAGCAAGCACTTCCGCACTTCCTCCGTTTAACGCACTACAGTTTTGTAAAAGTCTAGCCTTGAGCACATTCAAACTTTATTTAGAATCACTTTGAACAGAAAAATCACCTTTTTGATAAAAAAAAAGAAGGAAAAAAAAGAAAATCATGGCACGTCGTTTTAGGGTTTTGGTCACCTGCTTGATGTGAGTGGTTGTGATCAGAGCAGTACACTTTTTGAAGTAGCTGTACATCTTAGAGTAGTTTTATCCCACACTAATTTTACTTCTACTCGAGGAGAATTATTAGTAATTATGAATATAAATAACAGTAACTTTACAGGAGTAAAACATTAGGTTATACTTTCCACCTAGGAGTAAATCTGTGAAAAAAGCTCCATGTTGACATATACCAATAAACTGATTCATATTGTGTTATTTTAAGCTTGATTTCTCTCATCTAGAAGAAATCAAGCAAATATTGTGATTTCCATGTTGTTGTTTTTTAAAGTTCAACAAGTTTGTCAGAACCAAGTAGTAGTTTCAAGTACTTTTTTGTACTTTTACTTCAGTCATGGTTTGGGTCACTACTTTTGACTTTTACTTGAGTAAAATAATTTTAAGTAGTGTTGCTCTTACTTGAGTAAATGTTGGCTCCTCTACACACCTCTGGTTAAAATGAACTTGCAAGAATAACATTACACAGAACACAAAGAAGTCTGAGGAAACACTGATGTACTGTAACTATTATTACAGGCGCAACTTTATACTATGGTAAGAGCTTGTTATGTGTATGCAACATTATACTTTGGGTACACGGTTTATAAATACATTGTCACTTGGGTGGCATTACAGAATACAGTACCTTATAAGTCAGGATTTCTTGGAATCTCTTGCTGAAAACAAAAAAGCACAAAACATTTCTGTCAGCCAGTGATGATTAAAACAAACTTTGCATCTGTTTAGTATACTGTGCGCTGGGACAATGCTATTTGAACTTCAATCTCTGAAAACAAACACATTTGTTGTAATAGCAAATGTAATCCTATGCTCAAACAGAAGGGGAAAAAAAGAATTTACAGTAACAGAAGGCAATACTGTCTGGGAACAGGGGATTTTTCTAAGGCCGTGTTTTTTTGTGACCTGGGAACAAAGTGCGCCGGGAAAGCCAATTAAAAAACAACAAATGGAGGTCAGTGGTCAGCGTGGTCACATGGACACTACAAGTGAGAAACAGAGGTGGAATCAATCAAATTGTTTTCTTTTATTTCAAGGCCAGAGATTTTCTCAGTAACACTAACAGAGCTATTTTGTTTCGTATTCACATTGCTAGGCGCTTCATTACAATACATTTAAGCAGACTCCCAACATCTTATACATGCGACTGTTTGTTGGCCGAGGATGTGAAACCACTCTTTAAAGAGTAAATCATTTAATACAGATGCCGTTTTTGTTGATAATAATTTTTGCCTTTTGTTACCTGCACCTCTGCTGGACAGTAACAGGGAGGTCTGGAGGAAATTGGGCAGTTTAGCTTCCCAGCTCATAAACGTCTGCACTTCCTGGAATGTGTCCACCTGCGCACGGCGTTCAGGTACTGGAACATGACCCGAGGGCGCAGGACCAAGACTGACACGTATTTGAGCGAGAGCCCCGCGGACACACTTGCTTCTTGTTGTCTGCAGCTGCACTCTTCGGGCTGTCACACGTTAATATTTTATGAGCACTGAGCAGAGGTGAAGTGTCAGCTTAGCAGTAGTGAAGTCAGGAAAGAGAAGAACGTGAAAGTCGCTAAATATTTATATTGTACAGACACACACACAAGCGCACAAAGGGGTCCCTGAAGGCACACTTTTGGGTTTCAGAGAATATTTATTTCTTGAACGCTGGCAAAGCTAGCGTAACATCGTGCATCAGAGAGGAGACCAATGTTTAGCCACATGTTTCAATGTACGCCATATGGTGGAACAACAGTACTTTTAAACTGATTATACAGTAGGTCTCAAAATCCCAACATCTGTTGCAAAATACTTTTTACATTTTCTGAAGAAGCAATAGTTGGTGTAAAGTAATTAGTTTGTACTAAAAATGTCTAGTTTCGGATGACATTAATAACACATCAATTTATTTAAAAAGGTAAATCTTAAATAAAATATCTTGATGAAAAAATTAGTAGCTTTTCCCCTCAATAATAATTAATAAAATGTATAAGTTGCACCATCTCTGATTAGTCTACATTTAAACAATGCTAGAGCATCTGCACCACGAACCTGAAGGTTGGCAGTTGAAGCTGCGCTCCCTCATTGTATGAAGCTGGGCAGGACACTTAACCTGCCTTGCTTCCAGTGGTCAATGGTGTGGGAATAATTGTTTGATTTAAAGTATTATTCCCTGTATAAGGGAATAAACATTTTTTATAAATGATAATAGAAAATTTAAAGACAATCAGCAGAGTCACAGGTGGGATGTGATTGTTGTGTTATTAATCCAGAGTAAAAAAACAACACAACTAAACATTTTACTGGTGACACACATTAGTGTGACAGTCCTTGTACAAACAGATGAGGTCAGTCAGCTTGAGTTGTTTTAGAGACACTTGAGCGTGTTGTGATTGTCGGCTCATGACAGTGGTCACACTGCGCTGCTATGGGAACTGGATCAACACCATTAAACCAGTGCGTCAGTACTTTGCTGCGTTTAGCTGCTCATCTCTGCGGCTGCACAGACAGAGCTTTCACTTCAGTGGACTCTTTCTCATCAAATCTATTGATGCAAGTGAACAATGCACAGTGCTTTTAACAGAATATGTCCTGTTGTTTCCTGCAGAGTCACTACGTTTACGTGTGTTTACAAGTCTAGTCCAACTAGGCTAAAGATTTGACTCTGGTCCATTATTCCAACAGAACCAGTAAAACCGTCTTGTCTTTCGCCACTGATCTGAATGTTGTTTGGGAGCAGGAGGGGTGCGGAGCAGCTGCCGGCCAGCAGGGGGCATGGGATTGATGATTATACCACAATTTTAAAGGACTGTGTAAATGTAGCTGATGGTTTTAGTTACTTTATTGGTGCTTATTCCTTGTCCTCGTATGATTAATTAGAGCTTACATTAGTCGGTCTCATGGCTCAGCACACATTTTGGCGCTGATCCTTAAAGTTAGCTCTCCTGTCATCAATATTGGACTAGTAGTAAGCAGCTTTGCTGGACAACAGCATTAAAATGGTAAAATGGACTCAACTTATATAGCGCTTTTCTACCTTTATCAGGCTCAAAGCGCTTTACAGTAAGGAACCAGTCACCCATGCACTCTCTCATTCATACACCAATGCAGACAATGGAGGCAAATAGGGTGAAGTGTCTTGCTCAAGGACACAACGACGTGTGCATTTGCGGGAGCTGGGATTCCAACCCTCGACCTTCCGATCATGAGACGACTTGCTCTACCAACTGTGCCAGTTGTGGTTCTCTTAGCTGACTGCAATGGGCTCAGGAGGGTGTTGAAAGTCGGTTTGCGTCCCCCATATCAAATTGCCCAGGTTTTGGCGCTCTTGTTCTAGTCAGACAAGGCGAGAGAGAGCTGACTTTCCCTTATTCATGTAAGTACAGAAGGTGGTGAGTGCGGACTCTTCTGACAAGAGATTGTTACTGATATCAGGAGACAGGATGTCATGCCACCGGTTTCAAGTGGTACGCTAAAGTTCTACACAAAACGTTACAATTTTGTTGGTATAACAACGACCAAAGTATACTTTATTGTATTGCTGAGGTTTACTGGTTTCGTCGTGAATGACATTTGTGTTGTAATGCAATTGAACCCCTATTGTCTCACTGATGTACACTTTATTTATTCTCAGTTTTTAAGAAATATATTTGTGTCTGTCTAAAGTCGTCTGTGTCGTTAAGGGTATACAAAGTCAAAGACTGGATTTGCAATGGCAGGCGGGGTGCTGGGAAAGCTGGAGCAGGTACGAACCTACGGGGGAAGCTGAACTTGTTTGCATTTTGGATGAAGCCGTAGCAACAGGGGCTGATGACAAGGCGGCCCGTGCCTGGATACAGTGCTCCATCACCATGTCTGTCGCCACGCCACATGCATGGAGGCCAACCTGAGAGGCAAGAAAACAAGAGGCACACAGTGAGCTTTAGACCCTTATGACATTCTTCTCACAACAGCCAATCAAACTCCTGACACCTCTCAATCCCATTGATTAGAGGATGATGGCAGCATTTTTAAATATGCGTGTGCGTGCGTCAAAGCAAACATGATGTATTAGTGCTTCAGGAGTGAATGCACAGATACGCCTGGAGACCCAGTGAGCTGCTAAACTGAGTGTGGAGATGAAGACCGAGCTACGCATTAGAATTGCACTGCTCACAGATGTATGTTGAATAATGGAAATGGACTGAGAATTTGATCACAATACAAACACAGAAATGTTTTACTCCGGGACACAACACTACTCTCACACAGCTCAGCAACACTTATCTACATGAGGATTAATAATATGCAAGACATCTCTTTTTTTGTGTTAATCTCACATCGTTAGGGGAAATTGGCTGTGATTGTAATGGTCATGACCAACTGGAAAATACATTCAGTAGGAAAAGAAAACTTTCTGCTGCTTTGCTTTTACCAAACAGCAAAGGCGCTAAGCTCTTTTACTGTGGAGCTTGTTCTTTCTGTGGTTTCCTCTACTAACAAAAATATGCACTATAGGTCTCTATGCCCGGACATCACTGAATGAGAAGTTGTTTACTAGTTTAGGATAATTGCAGTGAAGGAAAAACTATACATCATCATTCAGCTTTCTTCTACATTTATGGAGGAATCGGTTGTTTGAGTTAAGGACGTTCCGCCTTTTATCAGAGGACCTTTTCAAGCTCATTTGTTCATCACCTGGTTAGAAGGCTGGCTTTAACCCAGTCCAGATGACTACTTTGAAAACTGTTCCTGGTCCGACTGAGAGCTTACACAAACATATAGAAGAACATACTTCTTTAACAAGGAGCACACCATGCAGTGTTTGTCAAGATGTTTTCTGTGAACATTTATAATTGGCTGATTCAAGTGTTAACAAGTTTCCTTTCGAAGCAGCACCATTACAGCTCGACAGACGTTATTCAGTTGGTAAAGAAAGTACACTTTCCTTTGTGTGGACTGAGCTATGGAGACTGCCTATAGATCTTGTGTGCATCGAGGCTTCTTGCCTCAAACAATTCATCTGCAGGACACAATGACTGCACAAACCCAATGAGTTCAATATCCACAGACCTGCTAAAATGCATCACACCATTTCCCTCCGAGCATACATTAGCTAAATAGATTCCGCGCTAATGGTCCAAACAAAATGCATTACAACAACATCCGAGTGAGACGCAAAGCGCCACAGTCTCGCTAAAAACAATCGAAACTCCGGCAGCCGCGTCAAAACTTCCACTTTTATTTGCACCCAGTTGTCAGCTGGCGTCTTGACAGCGGTGGAACAGAGCAGAAGTTCAGACTCTAGACTGAGGCAGAAGTAGGAGCGGCTTCAAAGATAAGGGGACACAAAGCTTCTCCTAACGCGCCCTAAACTAGTCAGGAAGTCACCAAACTGTCAGCCCTCGGGATGAGGGAGCTTACAGCAACAGACGCAACAGGGCACGCAAGTCAAGACAGTCAACTTTCTGCAGATAGCCCCGTGGTGATCAAAAGCAAAGTATTGAACGGATAATATACTGAAAATGCATTGACAGAGAAACTTGTTCATTTTACAGCTTATGTGGGAACGGGAGTCTATGTAATGGGAATGGAAGTGTGAGCTCATGTAAACAATATCATGCAAATCTCAAGCAGAAAAACAACAAGTTTGGGCAGGATACTTACACTTAAATCTAATCTTTATTTTACAAAAAAAAAAAAAAAACAATAAACAAAAAATAAAGATTCTACCTCGGTAGACAATAAACATTTATTCTATTCTATTCAGATCTCTTCATCAGGGCAGACATGGCCCCGAAGGAGCATGTTTTAGTGGTAGAGGAAACCAGACCACAGTTACATCATTGCAAAGATTCCTGACAACTATCCATATATACCGACTGAAACAGGTCATTTGGGTGACGTGTCTTGCACAGGAACACAAGAACAGGAAGCCTTCAGGCGAGGTTTCAACTCCCACCTGTGTTTGTCCATTGAATATTTAACCTTGTGCACCGCTGTTGCTGACCTCATTAGTCATTTTTAAAATACATAGCCCAAAAGCACATTATTACTGTGAATGACAGGCAGAATATTGCACAGCCCTGCATGTCTCTTGTACTCAACCTTTCTTTAGGAGAAGGATTTAAATTCTATGCTCAACACATTACAGCAGAGTGATTATTAGTCTGTGCCAATTAAAGAGTAATGCCACAATATTAATCTACAGTAGAAATTAATTAGCAACGACTCACCACTCATTTTAGCTCACGACACAATGTTGTGCACTAGCCATGCAGAGATAATCCTTAATTATATTCCATAACCTTTACCCCCTCAGCTCTGCATAACAAAAGCCTTATGTTCTGAATACAAACAGATTCATTACAAATTAACGCACAGATCAGGCTTGTTTTCATAAACATTGAGTTCTAACTTTGTTTTAAATTATTCAATTAGTCCAACAAACAAAAGCATGTTGACAGTGTAATGTGCTTTCCTGTTTTTGTAATTATCTATAAGTAATATTTATGATAAACAACAGCCTCTCTCTGATGTAAAAAGAGTAAAATAAAAATGTCAAACATTAATTTATTTCAATCTAAAAGTGAATGTGCCTTGTTGTATCAATAGTCTGTTGATGTAAAACTGTCCAAAATAAATTTGTTATTATACTGGCACTAACCTATTTTATGGCTGGTACCACATGGCAACAAGCATTATGCCAGAGGTCTTTTAGAACAGCGTGCTTTATCACAGCATTTTCTGTGGTTCTGTGGAGCCAGGAGCTGTCTCCGTTGGAGTAGGCCTGTAAATAACCACATCAGACAAATAACAAGGCTTCAGTATTGAGTCAGTAATTACATCCCTCTTGTGAGCTCTTAGCTGTAGAGAAATAGTCTATTCGTTTGCGGATCAAAAACACCACGTTTTTCATACAAGCGGCATCTTTGTGCATAGTAGAATATCATGGTAAGATATTGGCCAAAATATATTGGCTCAAAAAGCCAGGTCCTGTCAGACAAGGCATAATTCTGTATAGGATGTACTCGATCCCCTGAGTTTTGGGCCCTCAAGTATCAAAGCATTTTACATTTAGCGTTTTAGAAATATGGTTTATGTTAAGGAAAAGTCCTGTGTCCTGAAATAGCATAGAAATATAGATGATAGAGCCTAATGCCAACTAATCAATGTCTAATTTACATATGGCAATTTTTCAACAGACAGGCATAAAGCAGACAGCTTAGAAAAATCAATGCACAGAATGGGGCCCTTAGGAGAAACCAATAACGGTCTTGGATCCAATAAAACCTAAATCAACTTCAAGCATTACAACTCTCCTGCTTTCAAGGTCTGACTCAATGCCATCTGCGCAAAGAGAAAATAGTTTTTTTGTGAGCTACTGCTAACACATCCCCAACACCTGCGCCATTCAACTGAGTGAGAATGCGCCAGCTAAAAATACTCACTTTAATTAGTTAAGTTAAATGAACCTGGCTAAACTGGGAGCATGTTTAATGCATGGAGCAGGATTAAAGTACGTCCATCTGGAGGGAAATCTTTAAAATTTATGTTAAAAGGTGCCAGAGAGTTGGACTTTTTGTGACTTCCACCAATGAAACACTCAAGGGAATAAATGTGGAACATTGGGAGTGACGTGTCTGCAAAAGAAACAAAGATGCTGATACATGATTATGAGAGAACATGGTCTTTATAACCAGAATCTACATAATGGGTTGAGTCACTCAGTAAATTCAGAAAATAATATACTGTATGTCTGTGCATTCCCTCAGTCGTCCAGGCACATTCTGTGCAACAGACATTTTCATGAAGCCATTGTCCATACTAATTTTTTTTAGGTTGAAGTCTGTCACCTCTGATTGAAGAGGCTTGCTCGATTCAAAGTTCTATCTGTTAGGGACTGAGTCAGTCTAATGGCCTCCAGTCACTGTAGGACATGTCTGACTAATATTAACCCTGAACTTCTTTATTGCAAAGAGCAATGAGGCTCAGGCTAGAGTCAGGTCTAACTACTCTCTCCTCAGAATACAGATTTTTTTTGACCAGGGACTTCAAAATGGTCGTCTTTTGTAAAATTGTCCTGGCCTCAAAGGGGAACCTATTGTACATACTTTTAGTGAGAACCTGGAGGAAACCTCTGCAGACACAGGGAGAACACTCAAACTCCACATAGAAAGGCCTGGGGAGCAACCCAGGACCTTCTGGCTGTGAGGCATGAGTACTAACCACTGCGCCACCATGCCCACCTATTTTGTTACAATGAACTTGCTCAGTAAAGTTGCAATGAAGCAGCATGGCCGTGTATAAGAAGAAGCCAAATCAGATTAGGGCTTTTAAATATAAATGTACTGGCTGGGCATAACACTGGAGACAGTCAATTGCTGTGCCGCATTAATCACGGTGAGTAATATTTGAATTAGTCATTCACAATTTTGCAACTGCCCTCAGGAAAATTGCTCTCAAAATCATTGTAATGGTTTCTCAACAGTCTGCGGGTTTGACAGACAGTCCATGTGAAACTCTAAGTGATGGTAACTCTTTAAAAATAGGCATCTTGTGAGTGCATCAGAAGACATTAAGAAAGGAAATCCATTCAATGCAAATTAAAGCAGCTTTGTTTCTTGGTTATTTATGATTGAATGAATTTCTACCTTGGTAGACAATACAATTCTATTCTATTCTAAACATTCCAGTCCAGAGTACATGTCTCTATATTTTGTCCGACGTGCAGCACACCATCCCCACTGTGCAGGAGCACTAAGCATGGTTTTTGCTTAGATGGGCGCATATCTAAATGGAGATGCTGAATGTTGATCAATAGCATTGAGGGCTTTTTTCAGCTGCAGATCTGAAAGAAACATTTTGCCAATAGATATTTGGTTGCCGTTGCACTTTACAGTTGCTGATAGACAGAGTTTTTTTTTAGTTTGATAACAAAATATAACAAATCTAACACTAGACCTAAAAACTTGTCACACCAGCCTTTTTTTGTTTACAGATAACCATAGACTTGCAACAGAGAAGCCTTAAAGGGATACTTCGGGATTTTTGACATAGGGCCTCATTTCCTAGTTATCCAGAGCGTTGTTGCTGTCTGGAGATATTTTTTTCTTAAATTCATGCAGTTCTTATATTTGAAGAGTCTAGTTGCGCTAGCCTAGAGCAAGGCTAAAGCAGTTCTATGGTAAACGCTAGCCTGCATTAAAAAACAGTCTGACTCACTCCACAGTGCACCTGAGGTAAATCACATACAACACCAGACTAACCATATAAATGTCTGTGTTAATAGAATATTTTTTAAATAAAACTGACCTTGTATCACATGAATTACCGCATTTTGAGGGACTATTTTCTCGCAGATCACTCCGCCGCTGCCTTAGCTTACAGCCACGAAGCTGATGCTGCTCAAATGTAAGTTATTTTAAACGCAAAATGGTTAAAATTAACCTATAGACACAGACATTTATATCGTTAGTCTGGCGTTATAAGTGATTTACCTCAGGTGCACTGTGGAGTGCGCCAGACTGTTTTTTAATGCGGGCTAGCGTTTACCATAGAAATGCTTTAGCCTTGCTCTAGGCTAGCGCAACTAGACTCTTCAAATGTAAGAACTGCATGAATTTAAGAAAAAAATATCTCCAGACATCAACAACACTCTGGATAACTAGGAAATGAGGCCCTATGTCAAAAATCCCGAAGTATCCCTTTAATTCTGAAATAAAATGACAAGCCCACCCTTACCAAAAAGAAGTATACTTTAAGTACATAATGTTAAGTATACTTACATATACTTAAGTATATTTTCCCAAGTGTACTTATAGTAAACTTACAAGTATACTCCTTGGGACTAAATTGGCCCACTTGTAGTATACTTCAATGTACTTATAAGTATACTTTTAAGTAGTCTTCTAAGTTTACTTTTAGTCTACTTCTAGTACACTTTATAGTATACTTTAAAGTAACCTTCTGTTATACTATTAGTTTACTAGCAGTATACTTCAAAGTGTGCTTTAAGTAGTCTTCCAAGTTTACTTCTAGTACACTTTGAGTATACTTTATCTTTGAAAGTATACTTTATAGTATACTTTAAAGTAACCTTCTTTTATACTCTTAGTTTACTAGCAGTATACTTTTAGTCATGTTTATAAAAATACACTAACTTGCATTAGCTATTACTTTACCAGAACTAGGTCTACACAGGCTATGATAGAGAAAAAAATATTAAATCTTACTTTATTTGCAAATGATGCATTTATTTAATACATGCAAGACAACAAATATTGCAGAAATAAATAAAACTTTTTCACTGAAGCCACATATAAGTGTGAACAAGAGGGCTACAGACAGTCGTCAATGCAGTAAAACATTCAAATGGTGCATTTCATATTGAACTGTGCAACAAGACCTTAATTTGGGCTTGAACTTTCACATCAGCTCTGTCTGACACTTAAGTGTTAAGTTAATGAGGTTACAACAGAGTAGAATAATTAGACTTAAAATAAAAAGTACCATGTCTAACAATGTGTGTGTGTGTGTGTGTGTATAGACACTTTCTGCTACCAATTAACTAAATACAGTAAAGCATAGAGTAAACTCAAGTTATTTTCTTTAATTGTTTTTTAAATATCCTCAATACCCCACCAAAGTCACATATGGCATCGATATGTAGATTAGCTCTATCATTTTTGTTAAATAAAAGTCGCTCACCAAGGAATTCAGGTTGAGACCCTTGCTGTTGATCCTACCCACAGGCAGGGTAGCAGTCTAACAGGTGATGTTAGCCTTGCAGAGAAGTACTCACTCTTCTCTTCCAAAGTTTTTCCTTCAGGACTTTTCCAGCATTGTCCAAAAGTAACTGTCCATTCGTCCAGGAAAGTTGATTTGTTCACCTTCTGTTGTGGATGTTTTGTGTTCATCTTGGTAAATCTTCATATTGTAAACTGTAAAGATGATCTGCGGTCACGTCTGCTTGATGTCCATTTTTCCTTTCTTCTGCTGCAAAACAATAACAACAAAAAACATTTAATGTGCATGACTGTCTATGTTAATCCCATAGGGAGCTGCTGCTCCAGTGAATTTATTAAATCAGTCAATCTCAAAGTTGCGTTGTGGCCCCTCCTGTGAATGCACAGACTAATTAGAAATATTGACACCCTAAAAGAGTATGAAATAACAGATTGTAGGCTAAATACTAATTTAAAATAGTACGTTTTCAATAAAAATGTGAATTTCCTTTCAAAGTGATTTGTATTCAATACTTGTGTTAGAAAAGCTTTGGGAGGCCCTTGTAAGACATGAGGTCTTACACAAAAACACAATTATCACCAAAGGTCCCAATTACAGATACACCATCAGCGGCGGTGCCTGTGCAGATGTCTGTAGTATTTTTACACAACACAAAACATAATATAGTCCATCCAAATAACGCACTTAATACAGTAAAACCAAGACAATAATAAAGTATAAAATACTAAAATCCAATTATAGGATAAAGTTAACCCAATAAACTAAACTAGGAGTTGAAAGCCATAGAATTAAAGTGAGTATTTTGACAGTAGTAATTCATGAAGTGTTTTAATGTGTAAGGAGAACTCTAATATTTTATCTGTGAAAAGCTGCAACCAATGTTAATCACTTACGTCTAAATGAGACTGATTTCAGATTACACCAAAACTCAGCCAGAACTTTACCAGTCCACCTTTCACTAGACATAGCCAAAGAGCCACAAGAGGCTACTCTAATAAAAAAAACTCACTTTTAAAATGCGTGTGCTTGAGCTCGTCGTCACGTGGTATCAGGTGAAATCTTTGTCCTGTCTCCAGTTGTGCACCACCTGCAACACATCAGAAAAAAGGCATAAAAAGCTCAGGTCATATATTTTTGTTTGCACACAGATACTTTAGCAAAATACTTTCTACCAAAAAACAAATAATGCATATAACGCATCTGTAAACTAAGTACTATTTACGTTTTGTAGGGAGTCCACTTGGCTGAGGGAGAGGGCGGGCCTGGGGTAGAGTTGTGGACCAAATGGGGCTGGATGCAGAAGCCAGGATCTTTTTGAGTTCAGAGGGGCATGCATAAGGCTGGTGCAGAACATAGAAATCAGACCTGAAAATGAAGATGGAAAAAAGAAAATTATCTATAGTAAATCCAAACATAGAGTCACAAAAAATACTACACAAAAGTGGTAACGTTTACTAAGTATAAGGAATGATAGAACTAACTTACATTCCTGGGTGCTGCGTGTGTACAGATGATGCATGTGGTCTCTTTTTCCCTCATCTTCTTGTTTCCATGCAAACAATCAAGCAAATGTTTAATGAGGGGAAGTACAAAGCTGAAACACTACTATTATAAAAAATAACTAAAATAAAGTTTTGTTGGATATTATTATTGTTAGTGCTTAAATGTGAAGGCTCTTTCTAATCCAAAAACTAACTCTTAACATTATTTCACCCATATCCCCACAAACAAATTGAATGCGATTCTGGTGCTCACAAAGCTAACAACGTTGCTAACAGCTGACGTTTGCCTCGACGCGATCGCGCAGCGAAATTAATTGTTCCGGAGTGTGAAATAAATATCACCATGAAAGTCAGGAGGTTCTACGCTTTCCAACGCCATATAGCATGTCCATATTTGAGCACATTTAGTCGGAAAAACGATACTTTTCTAGCAAGCGTAGTTGTTGGTAACAGTGTGAGCTCCTTTGGCTAATTACAAAATCACACATAATCAAGGCAAGAAAGCGCTAACTAAGAAACTCATACAGAGAAAATTGATCTTACCTTCGATATAGCTGGCGGAAACTATTTCCAGAAACATTACGAGTATGTTGAGCTGCTGCTGCTGCCTGTCGGTTGGAATCAGAGCAACTGTTGATGACCCGCCTTCTGATCGAATCAACCAATCAGAACTCACCATTTCTCAGCGACAAGGCTATTAGCCAATTACAGTGCTGAGAGTGAATTTGAAAAATCGGCGCTCACCTGACTTTGTCCAATGACTTTGCAGCTCTTCCTAGTTCAAGCCGTGAACCATTGTATGAAAAGAAATACAGATAAAGAAGATAACTGTATCCATTAGTTATTATTTATAAGTTAATCCTTTCTGCACACAAGTTCATACTTAATTTCTTCAGATCCTTTTGAGATGTTTAATTTATTCATAATGTATTTATTTTTATTTTGTATTTATTTCATAAATATAAGTATATATGTATACTATTAATATAATTATTAGTATACTTAAACTTTACTTGGTGAAGTATACTTCTGATAAGTACATCCAAGTACAAGTATAGTCTAAAATCTAAGTAAACTTTAGTATAAGTATATATATAAGTATACTATTAATATATACTTAAACTTTACTTGGTGAAGTATACTTCTGATAAGTACATTACAAGTAAACTGGAAGTATACTATCTTCAATTTTAGTATACATCAAGTATACTTGAATGTACTTCTTTTGGTAAGGGCAAGCAGTAGCTAAAAAGTGGAAATGTAAAACTAGAGAGCAGTGCGGGACAGGACACACCACGCATCTGTTTGATAATAAATCTTTACCAAATGCACTGGAATAGAGCCCAAACTTCCTGCTGAAACACACCCACGTATTGGAGAATAAGAATAATGTGTTTGTTTCCAAGTGGAGCGGGTCTCAGCGGGACGACGGGGCTGCAGCTTCTAATTACAGCGGGTAGGTTCTGTATATAAAAAAAAGTGCAGATTGTGGCCCGAGGAGAGTTAAGGGAAGGCTAGCGGAACACCTGCTCCTCCTCCACCGGCTGTGACGGACTCGGAAAAAAGAGGAAAATCCTAAATCTAGAGGGGATTCAAAGAGCGATCACACAACAGTAACAGTAATGATGGAACTTAAGAACCCTACAGGGCTGGAAAATGGGAAACTAGACGCTCCGACAAAGGAGAAGACAAAATGGCCTTTTATATTAAACATGAGACAGAGAGTAACAGGTCATGGTTAAGAGCCTACTTCACCTAGAAGAGAGAGTAATTAACAGTGCAAGAAGTCAAGAGCGGTGCAGATGTGGGAGGCAAGCTATTAAATAGAGCCAGCACATGCATTTGGCGAGTGAGATGGAATCTGTTGGATCAAAAGTTGCCTGATGGACAAAATACACGGTGTATAGTAGAAGCTTTGGGACACTTCTCTTCAAATGAGAACTGGCTTGACTGTTTTATTTATCAAGTGTGACCTCTTGAGTACGTAGTTATTTTGGTGCAAAGTCATGATGCACTTTTTAAAATTGTATAAGGAGTTTTCTTCAGCCTTGTACAAAAAGGGCAACCATATTGTAATTGTATCATTTATAGCTGATTATTGGGACACCATAAACTAGCCTTGGCTAACCAATCAGAAAGCAGAATTAGCGCTAAAAGCCTCCAACAAACATTTACTTTAAGTTTACTCCATCAACACGTCCTCAATGGCGCTACTTTAGCTTTATGTGATAAATAAAATATAAAAAATACAATTTTCCTACACCATTCACAGCCAAGCGATTAATCGTAAAAATAATCGATAGATTAATCAATTACAAAATAATCGTTAGTTGCAGCTCTAATTCATTGCAATTTCAAGCTATTTTCTCCCAACTACGGAATAAACCAAATCAATTATATTATTTCAGCCACTTTATGGATTCATACTCAAATGTTTCAATAATGAAAATATATGTTGATATTTATAAATATTATTTAAAATGACCATAACACCTTGAAAACACCCGTCAGATCTCGGAATCTAAGTGAGGTTCGACCTAGTTAATACCAGGTAGTTTGATTGAATGGCGTGTGTGTGAGTGAGTGGTTGGTGATGGTCCGAGGGGTCGATGGTGCAGATCGGCAGCCTCGCTTCCATCAGTCTACCCCAGGGCAGCTGTGGCTACATACAATGGGGAAAAAACAGTATTTAGTCAGCCAACAATTGTGCAAGTTCTCCCACTTAAAAAGATGAGAGAGGCCTGTAATTTTCATCATAGGTATACCTCAACTATGAGAGACAAAATGAGAAAAAAAAATCCAGAAAATCACATTGTCTGATTTTTAATGAATTCATTTGCAAATTATAGTGGAAAATAAGTATTTGGTCACCTACAAACAAGCAAGATTTCTGGCTCCCAGACCTGTAATTTCTTCTTTAAGAGGCTCCTCTGTCCTCCACTTGTTACCTGTATTAATGGCCCCTGTTTGAACTTGTTATCAGTATAAAAGACACCTGTCCACAACCTCAAACAGTCACACTCCAAACTCCACTATGGTCAAGACCAAAGAGCTGTCCAAAGACACCAGAAATAAAATTGTAGCCCTGCACCAGGCTGGGAGGACTGAATCTGCAATTGGTAAGCAGCTTGGTGTGAAGAAATCAACTGTGGAAGCAATTATTAGAAAATGATGATAATCTCCCTCGATCTGGGGCTCCACGCAAGATCTCACCCCGTGGGGTCAAAATGATCACAAGAACGGTGAGCAAACATCCCAGAACCACACGGGGGACCTAGTGAATGACCTGCAGAGAGCTGGGACCAAAGTAACAAAGGCTACCATCAGTAACACACTACGCCGCCAGGGACTCAATTCCTGCAGTGCCAGACGTGTCCCCCTGCTTAAGCCAGTACATGTCCGGGCCCGTCTGAAGTTTGCTAGAGAGCATCTGTATGATCCAGAAGAGGACTGGGAGAATGTCATATGGTCAGATCAAACCAAAATGGAACTTTTTGGTAAAAACTCAACTCGTCGTGTTTGGAGGAGAAAGAATGCTGAGTTGCATCCAAAGAACACCATACCTACTGTGAAGCATGGGGGTGGAAACATCATGCTTTGGGGCTGTTTTTCTGCAAAGGGACCAGGACGACTGATCCGTGTAAAGGAAAGAATGAATGGGGCCATGTATCGTGAGATTCTGAGTGAAAACCTCCTTCCATCAACAAGGGCATTGAACATGAAACGTGGCTGGGTCTTTCAGCATGACAATGATCCCAAACACACCGCCGGGCAACGAAGGAGTGGCTTCGTAAGAAGCATTTCAAGGTCCTGGAGTGGCCTAGCCAGTCTCCAGATCTCAACCCCATAGAAAATCTTTGGAGGGAGTTGAAAGTCCGTGTTGCCCAGCGCCTGCCCCAAAACATCACTGCTCTAGAGGAGATCTGCATGGAGGAATGGGCCAAAATACCAGCAACAGTGTGTGAAAACCTTGTGAAGACTTACAGAAAACGTTTGACCTCTGTCATTGCCAACAAAGGGTATATAACAAAGTATTGAGATGAACTTTTGTTATTGACCAAATACTTATTTTCCACCATAATTTGCAAATAAATTCATTCAAAATTGTTTTTTTTTTCTCTCATTTTGTCTCTCATAGTTGAGGTATACCTATGATGAAAATTACAGGCCTCTCTCTCATCTTTTTAAGTGGGAGAACTTGCACAATTGTTGGCTGACTAAATACTTTTTTTCCCCCATTGTACATAGCTTACCACCCCAGAGTAAGGAGTAAATGAATTTCGAATGTCTGGAAAAGCACAATATTTAAGACAAATGCATTATCATTTTTATTCAATTTGAAATGAATGGAAACCTCCACAGCATCACTAAGTCCACAGTAAAATTCTTCACTTTCATGTGCTCTTCATTTAGTTGAAAACACCATCTTTCCCTTCCTGATAATCAGAGTAAGGAGCTCCATACTGCGCTTTAGCGGACACCACAGCAATAAAACATTTCTGATTAAAACCTATATTGGAAATGAAAATCCACCACAACTTTAAATAGACATTTTCATTTCAGTGAAACATCCGATTTTCTGATGTTTTAGAGCATTTGCTTAGAAATGTATCAACTAAAGTGATGCTTTGGACACACCTGGTGGGAGGGTTAGACTGTGAACAACAGGAGAGTCACGCATTGTTATGCAGAGTTATGAAGGGCGTCATCAGAAGTCTGGGAGGACAGGCTTAGTGGATTAATTACAGGGATGATATAAGGGCACTCATTTAATTAAAAGGTTTCCATAGATCACAATGGGATCAGGAGCATGAATAATAAATTATAGTCAAAGACATTCAGCAGGTCTGACAATACACTTCAAACAATCGGGAAGCTCCATAAGACTTGATACCCAGGTGTCTGTGTTTTCTATTCATAGGTTTTGCCGGGTGTTGAGGTAATAAATGTAATCAAATACAGCCTATATGAAGGTGATTAGATTTATTTGGACAAGTATTTGTTTGTTGAGCAAGGCCTAAATTCTGTGAAATTGGATATTGATTTTAGCAGTGGGAGAAGTCGATGCTAATACAAGTGTAAATGAAACGATAAATGCCTTTGTTTGGGGGTATCTTTACCATTTTATGGCTTTTGGAGATGTATTGGAAGTGGAGATTGTCATTTCGCATAGCCTGCTTGGGGAAGGTCAACAGTCAGACAGCAGTATGTGTCAACCCAATTCTCCATTTGTGCAAGCGGCACCTCAAAGTTTGTATCTGTAGCATTAGCACAGTATTGGACACGTCCCACTGTAAAGCTCTTAAAACAACCAGTGAGCGCGTCGCATTTGAGATTCTGTGCGAAAAAAACAAAAATAGTAGTAGCTTTGAAGCACAGCAGTGACCTCTCACTATGACCTGCTGTGAGTGAATTACTCATGAAACTGAACTGAACAGTGTTTCAGTTAACTTTTTGAAAAACCTTCGCTGTAGATTGTAGAAAAAGTATAGCTTTACTGTATTTAATATTATCAGATGAAATTATTTAAAAGGGCTCAAAATGCCAAATGAATTTTGAGGGACCGAGTTAATGGAAAGGGCCAGATAATGGTTTGATATAACTGAAATGTTTAGAAATCAATGAAGTAAATCAGTGAATAGTTTACTCCGTAGAGAAGTTCTGAAATTAGACGTTTCCTAAAAGACAGAAGATGGACAATAAGTTCTCCATTCACAGTTTTCCATGTCTTCTCCATGATCCTTAAACAACTTTCCATGACCCCAAGAAACATGTTCAACAACCACAGTTAAAAATAATTTACGGTATTTTCCGAACTAGAAGTTGCACTTTTTTTCCTTTTTTGTTATTCAAATATATAATTTCACATGCGGCTAGAGGGCACTGCAGGCTAATCGAGCATCAGGAAGAAAGTTTGGAGCGAGCAAGAAGCGGAGGTTACTCTTACCGCAATGAAGAAAACAAAAAAAGCTAATCGCGGGCTAAAGCTAGTAGATGGCCACAGAGGAACGAGTTCGCAAATGAGAATTTGAAAAACGTGCTGCCGGGAGAGGCTTGTCGACGGTGCAGTTACGCCTCCATGCCCAGGTAGTTGCCAAGGCGATTGTTCAGCAGTGACACAGAGGATGAAGATTTCAATGGATTTAGTGATTTAGAGTGAGATCGAGAGTTTGGTATGTTCTTTATGCTACAGTTGTTTGAGCTGTTTATGTGACGTTAACATACCAGACACCTGTTTAGTTTGTTGTTTATGCTTCAGGTAGCTAACCATCAATGTGTTACGTTAGCATACCGTACGCCTATTCAGCCTGTTGTTTTTGTCTTCATTAGGCATTTTTTGGCTGGTGCGTCTTATACTCCGGAGCAACGTATAGTCCGGAAAATACGGTAATATGAGCGCAGTATTGTTAAGATGGGCAGTGATTGCTCATTAATTTTTACTAGGGTTGTAGTTGTGACCCGACTAATCCGGAACTAGACGCGTCTGAGACCAGTGTGTACTGAGATAACGCAGTTAATCTTTGTGATAATCCAATTTGTATTTTACCGTGACTGTTTCCCCTTTAAACTTTATTTTGTAAAACAGTCTCTCTTTTGTGAAACATGTACACACTGTTGAGTGCACTTCCTCCACTCACCCCGATGTCAAAGGGTCCCGTGTAATAGTCCAGATTGGCCTGAATAAAGCCAATGTTTGGCAGTCCGAGTTCACCACTGCGGCTCTGGGCCCGGACCAGCGACTCCTCTTTGTTTTCAATAAGAATGACCTGGAAACACACAAACACAGAAGAAGTGTCTCATAAATGCGTCATCAAAGAAAGAGAGAAGCACTGACATACAAACTTAATGAAAAGAGCAGAGATATGGGATTGGGATGTTTGCCAAAATGATCACCTTTTTTTGTTACAGACACTTTATGATAATTACATGCAATTCTAAAAAAACGACTTAATTTAAATGCCTACTTGCTAATTTTTACTCCCCCCGCAAGGGCCAAATCGTATGAAGTTAAAATTCATAAATAAGAGGAAAGAATAAGAAAAGCAGAAAATGCCTGATTGCGGCCAGCTAACCGGTAATTTAATAGTACAATGTTTTTTTTTTTATATAATGCCTCCTTGGAACGAACATTACCTTGCAATCAGGAAGAGTGTGAGCCAGAACAATCCCCACATGTCCCTGCAAAACAACAAAATTGGACAAGCGGTGGATATGAAGTGCTACTTATTACCCTCGAGAAACTGTTAAAACTGAAAATAGTCTCTCTATATATTTTTTATATTGCAGACAAACCTAATTTAATTGTGGTGTTAGTTAAGAGCCAGTCGAGTGACACAAATCAGTATGAATGCATGTTGGGTGGACAGCGTACCGTTCCGCTGCAGAAGTCCACGATGGTGTTTCCAGGTCGCGCCAGCTCTGTCACCATGGCGACCAAGTTATTTAGCTGTTGCCTCTTCCTCTGCGCGCGGACGTCTGACATTTTCCCTATAAAAAACAAACAAAAAACAAACAGAAGTAATAGTGAGGTGATGTAAAATTCATACTTTCGCAATTGAAAATGTAACCCCCGAATAGAACGTTGTTACAAGTTTGCTGGCAACTTCATTTGGCGCCGCACATTTATCACTCTCTAATGGCCTGTTTTCTTTGTGTCAATTTCCTCCAATCGACTTAAATCTTCGCTCTGGCAAATTTTGATTTATCACCAGGATATTTGGGTAGTGCTTTTTGGAGCAGGTAGATCAAAACAGCCTCCACTCTCCGCCCCATCAGCGCGTGTTTCTGCCCAATTGACGTCTCGAGAGCAGCAGCACGCCATCTTTCAAAGTCATCAAACTGGAGCCTTCCAGCCAAAACGGAGCTAGCAGGTGCGAGCGGAGCGCTATCGAGCGAGTGGCGCGTGTTCCTTCAAAAGCGCATTTCGAATCTTCCATGTACTGCGTGTGACATCCTCAGTGAGCCGTATATACTGCGCTGTGCCATGTCATTCATGGTCCGTAAATCTGGAGTGAAGAGTGTTTCATTCACTGGAAGTCATTCTTTCATATCAGTGAAGTGGCAGAAAGAAAATAACTCCGCTTTCGAATGCTTTCAAAAATGTGAAGAGCACTTTCAGAAAGATACAAAATGTTTAAAATTCAAACTCTCTCTGCAGAATATTTTCTTTACGCTTCTCATTTTGCACAAACCTTTTTTATTGGATGATATGGTCAAAAGTTCACATCTCGATTGCGATTTGATAGATTGAAAGTTTGACAAACTTTCTTCCTCTAGCCGAGTGGTTCACACAAGTGCAGGCATCCACAGTTCCAGCCCAGAGAGACTTGGTACAGGATTAGAGACTCTGGGACGTGCGTTTTAAGATTTTAATTGCGGCGTGTTGATCAGAGGCTAATAAAGATCTCCAGAGAAAATGTCTCAGAAAGTGCATGGTGGTGTCTGAAGTAAACAACACAAAGGAAATCCATCCATCCATATTCTTCCACTTGTCCGTTGCCGGGTCGTGGGGCAGCTGTTGGAGTTGCCCAAATCACATTGCACTAGCCCTATGGCTCCTCCTGCAGGTGGCGGGTCCACCGAAGGACGGCCTCATGGTTCTAACCGGGCCTGTTGGTCTCTCATAAGGGGCTTCTAAACTGCTCTTTGTCTGACCCGTCACCTAGCACCCATTTGCCACGAAGCCCCCGACAACAGAGCTCCCGGGGTCATTCAGGTGCTCAAACCCCTCCACCACATTAAGGTGGCAGTTCCAGGAGGGGACACGAAGGAAAATGATCCAAATTGGAATCTTGTTACCCATCATTTTGGCAGTCAGTTAGAAGTAGCCACAGTGTGACTACACAAGACGACTCAAGATCGAGGAATTTGTTTTTAAACTCGACATCACTCAAGTGCTTGAGTGTCCCTGAACACGACACTTCACCCACATACTGGACAAACACACTTTCTCATTCACAATTTGGGATCAGTCGGCGACCGTGCTTATGAACTCACTAGTTTAGTGTTATGGCCGTGAAGAAAATATAATTTTTGAATCTTGATGATGATGCCGTCAAAAGTGTTTTTGATCTGCGCTTACCATGTTAATTCAAAGTAATTTACTTTTTGATATGAACAAATAAATATGGCTTTTACAAATACGCACATAGACAAAAGAGATATTTACATCTTAAAGGCACAGTGTGTAACATTGTGGATTCTACGGTTACAAATATAAAACATGCTCCTAATAACCAGCTCGACACAGACAAGTCTATTTCCGCAGTGGGTATTCAACGAATGGATTTGGATGAGGACCTCATATTTAAATCTCATATTTGGCTGCATTTAGTCAATATCTCCATAGAGACGAGCTGGAGACGTTCCCATTCCCAGTAAAGTAACAGTCAGGTCTTGAGGAAAGGTGAGCCGCTCACAGCAGACACATGTTTGTTTGGTCAGTTTGTACGGATATTTCAACAATAAAAATATCTGTAATGACATACAGTTGTCCCTTGCTATAACGCGGTTCACCTTTCGTGGCCTCGCTGTTTCGCGGATTTATTTTTAGAACAATTTTGCATGTTTTTATACGCGTATGAACGCCATACGCACATTGTGTTCTGCGTCCTGATTGGCTAGTCTCAAAGTGAGCCATCCTCTCGCTGCAGAGAGGATCTCTGTGTCCCATCAACTCATCAGTTTACACACTGCAGAGTCAAATAAAATCACACAGTGTACACACCAGGCATAAGGGAGAACCCTTATGAACTAGTGAGAAAAGTGTATAAAGTGGGTGGTGAGGGGTTTTACAGCCTTAAAACATATATAATAATTGTAAAAAATAAAGCTGTCTACATCGCGGATTTCGCCCATTGCGGCTTATTTTAAGAACGTATAATAAACAAGGGCCACTGTATATGCTTGTATTTTATTGTATTCATTGTGTGAAATGTTATGCGGCGTTGCTTTAAACAACATATAACATAAATGACACTGGAGTGACAATTTAACACAAAAGATCGCCTGTTTTTGTCCGTTTTATTTTATTAAGGGTACTTTTTGTGCTGCAACAAACTGAGCCAAAAGTCATACAAATCTACAAGTGCTGACAAAAAGCAAAGAATTCACCAACAAGGTCTTTAATTCACAAGAATCAGGAGCTTTAGTACAACGTAGTGGTCCTCAGTGCACACAGTCATTTCCAGCAACACAATTTGTAAGTCAGTGCATTACTCCGCACAGGCCTCTGGCTACATTTTGCTTTTAATTTCTTACGTATAGGGATGTTTGTCCGTCACAGCTCAGAGAGTTCTGAAAATAGAGGCAGGACAACAGTGATCTTCACATATGGCTGAAGCAAATGAAAACACATGGGAAATTGGGACTGTAAATTACTATTGGATTGCCCGGAGGAAGCAGGAGTAGATTTTTCTAAGCTGCCAGTAACACCAGCATAGACTTATAGGCTTCATGTTACAAAGTGATGAAAGCAGGTTAGGTGACACAATAGATCTCTTTGGGGGGGATTACCTGTACCTTTTAATTAGTCACAGAGAGTTGGATGCTTTTTGCAAATCCAGTTAACGTCTTAACCCCCGCCTGAACCGAGCACATTTTCTCCAGTTTGGCTTTACCCAAATGTAAAAGCGTCTGGACTGGTGCTTACAGCCTATAAGCCAGTGCAACGGCTCACTTGAAAGCTAAGACCTACAAAACTGATCTAAGATTCCTTGCTATGATTGTCACATTTTTGTCCTTTTTCGTTGTTTTAATCACGTTTTTGTTTCTTTTCCGACACGTTTTGGTCACAGATTTGTGGCTTAATCAGTTGCATGACTTACAAAACGCTGCAAAAAAAAAGCAATGAAAACGTGACAAAAATGTGGCAAAAGATTTGACCAAAAAGCAATGAAAACATGATAGCAAAAACAAATAAGAAACTTAGGTCAGTTTTGTAGGCCTCAGCTTTCAAATGAGGTGTTACAATGGCCTATAGATTGTAAGCTCTTAGGACAAGAAGCTTTTTAGATATTTAGTTGTGGGTAAAACTGGAGAAAATGTGCTTGGTTAAGGCGGGGGATAAGGGTTAAAGACCGAATACAAAACAAAACAAACAAATGGCTAAACAATGAGGATATATATATATATATTTTAAAAGGACCAATGTTACAAACTGCATCAAAAAAAATTATAATGGAAAACAAAAGCAGGGTAGACATTTACAACAAAATAATGCTGATATATTCAACCTTTTTCTTCAGCATATTAATTGCATAACTCCTGTGTAAGGTGCAGAGCCTTTGATTATGTATTTCCTGCTCATGTGAAAGTCTCACTAAAGACTAAAGGTCACATATTGGCTGTTGAGAGCCATCACCTCCATACATTAAAAACGAGTGGGCGGGAATGCACTATTCCTTTCAACTCGACAGAAGAAGCCCAGAGAGGTTCGAAGCACACGATTAATGCTACCCGATGTCAATGTGTTCAAATGGATGCTGTGCAGACAAGAGGTCAAAAGGAAGAAATGGAAAGTAGAAACGTTTTTGTATAGAAAACTACATTGCAACTACATTGCAACTGTGAAGCACTTGAATTGCCTCGTGTATGAATTGTGCTCTACAAATAAACTTGCCTTGCCTTGCCTTGCCTTACATTTCTTGGAACTTTCCTGATGCACCTGAGCTTAAATCATAATTTCTTAATTTACAAATTATTTGTCAAGCTTGAGATTAAAAATATAGTAGATAAAAGACAACACTTACTGGTGTCTTTCATTCATTTGGCTAGGATTGGATTGGCACCAAACTCATGGGAGAAGCTTTCAAACAGGAGGATGGGCTTGTTCACCAGGCCTCCAGTTTAAGTACAAAGGTTTTGTTGAGACTACTTTACTGGTCAACAAAATATTCACAACAAAATATTTAATTTGAAATCGATTGTGGTGGTTTATAGAGCCAAAAAAGATAAGAATTGAGTTGATGTGCCAATATTTATGGATACATATTTTTTGCTCACAAAATGCATTCTGATTAATAAAAGATTATATTTACAAATGCATTAAGCAATGGCATTAAACCCTTTGGATTAGAGGATCATCAAAACAACATTACAACCAAGACTGACCCTCATCAAGAAAACTCCGAACTCATTTGGATTTTACTCATGCAATAAAAGACACTTTTAAATATTCATCGCATATTTCAGGTTTGCATCATTTGGCCTCTCACTGAGCATACGGTTTTGAGGAAAGAGGTATTTGTTGTGTTAAAATGTTGACTTGATCTTATGGACTGCACTGAATTTAATCATTTTTTAAAAAGTTTTAAAAGGATTTGTTTAAACCCACCCACTCTCACCGCTCCTATTCCACCCACAGGGGCCTTCTTTGCTTGTGTGCCATGCGTGGATTGCCCACATGAAAATCTTTACAGAGCGTCTCTCCTTTGAGACACCGAAGCACGAAATGCAAATGAGACGGCTGGATCCTATAATTTTATTAGATGGCATGTCATGGAGCAATGTCTAATTTTAAAACTGTGACTGTAGCTGAATCCACGCAAACACTTTCATTACATCATGAAAAGTTTTTAGGGGCATGAATACGCCGTGTTAAACTTAAAAGTTAAAAGTTTTACTCTTCCAATCACAAGAAAACCAAGTGTGTCATCAAACTTATTACAACTATTGATAAATCTTGTAAATCCACAACTTACACATGGGCCAAACCTAACATTATCCAGTCCCACACCATGCAATTCTGCGACAGCTCAAACGGACACACGCGAAGTGACAAGCAGCCGTTACAAGCAAAGCCCACAATCGCCCGAGTGACAGAAATCACTGGCACCGCAGTCTCCTTGTCCACTGGAGAAGCTGACAGAGCCGTCCAGTCTCGATAATGTCCAACTGTTATTAGCCAACTCTATAGACAAGGACACGGAGAAGTGTTCTGCAATTAGTCAGGCCGCCTATATCCCCCCAGCATTATGCAAACTATGGCAAGAAGGAAATGTACTTAGAAATACATTAATCTGCCAAGAGGTGTGAAGGAACATGGAGTAGGTAATTTACAGAAGATAGATGGCGGAAATTTTGACAAGACAGATAACGTGTTTGCTGCTTAATTTCAAACCTGTTGCACTAACGATATAACTTTCCAAAAATTGTATTATTTTGATGAAAGGCAGTTTAAAGTTAAAGAACTTACCAAAAGTTTAAGTTAAGAAGGACCAATGGTTAACTCGAAGGGATGCTACAGTATATTGAACAGGCAAGGTTAGGGTTGGTGGAATAATTATAATATCATTTTTTTTTTTTCACTCTGATCACCAATAAAATAGTAAAAATAACCTACAGTCTGATACAGAATGTCAGTAGTTTAAAATGGCTGGTTTGAATGGTTAAGATAAAACAGCTGGTGGTGCAGTTTTAGCATTGGATTTTTACTTTGCGTAATACTTCATCTTCCCACGAGCAAATGGGTTTTTGTTTGTTGACACTTCTTTGCTGCGCATCTTTAGAAACACATTATTTACAATGGCTAGTGGGTTGAGATTAGAACACTCCATTTCCATAGTGCTTGTGGGCAAAATTCTCTCCATATTTTCATATTGACACAGCACTATAATATTTCCGCTGACACGCCGCTTTAAGGTGAAATCTGCAGTAGCTTATAGTGGTATTCCTCTTAAAATCCTCGTACTGCCAGTAGCGGATGTGGGCAGAAAGCGGAGCACAGAAGTATGACGAGGGGAAAAGGCTTCACAACGTGCGGGTATTACCTAGTGCAGTGGTATTGTCCCAGAAGCTCGCCTGGTGGGGAGAGCTGTGGCACATCATTAGGAGGAATCTATTAGTTCGAGTGTCCGTAATGGCTAAAGGTGCTGCTCTGCCAGCAGCACTCAGCCCTCTTTTTCCCATGATGCACCAGAACAGCCCTGGGCCTTATCATGCTGCAGCATCACAGCATTAAGAACAGCCAGGACAGATTCAAGTAGGACTGCGTAGGAAGTCATCTGCCCCCAGTACTGAATATGTTTGCTAAAAAAAATCTCAAAAATCTCACCCTCCTTAACTGAAATTAATTCAGTTTGGCATTTATTTTCATTACCAATGATGAAGCCTAGGTGTAAATTCAGCCTGGGAGACTAATTTCAGCATCACCTACCTGCCTTCAGTAATCATGGTTTGTTCGCTTCCCAGCTGTGCTGCGACCCACCTCCACCCTTCAGTGCCTCTTCTATCCACGGCTTCACCCTTCGCTGGTCTCCCCTATGAATACTTTTCCAAATAATAGTTGCTAAATAAAGAACTACATTTTTAAAACCGTTCCTTTCTTACAGTAAAAATAAATAACGCAATAATACCATTTCTAATTTGACTACTTTTTGATGGTCTTCAAAGAGACTAAAATTCGATTCCTATATTTTCCCAAAAGCCACGGTACAATTACACCAGAGCACTTTGAAACATAAACTAAAAGTAAACAAACTCCCATTTCTCTTTTGATCCTTCGACAGTTCCCTAGACAGCATTAATATTTCATATCAGCCCATTTGTAAATCTCACACAACCTGTAAAAGTCAACAGGTGCAGGTCGCCTCATCTTCGAGCTGTAAAAAGAGGCCACTGGATGGGTGCATTAACAAGCTCAAATGTCAATCTTTCTTTTTCTTCAGTTGCATGAACCCTGCAATGATGAGGCTGTTGAATTATGGTTCTGCATCAGGCCCGTTACGAGTGAAGTGCTGTTTTCATTCATACAGGCACTGGGGTGTGATGTATGGGGGGGGGGGGGGAAAGAGAGGCAGGAAGGTGTGGTGGATCGTTATCTTAGCTGCCCGACTCCGAGGCACCTCCGATTAAATCAACTCCAAAATCTTGTATGCTGGTCATGGACACACAACCATCCTTCTGAAAGTAATACCGATGTCTGCTACTCAACAGTGTAGTGGGAGTCAAGTATTGGTGAGGAAATGGAGTTTGTGGATTTGCAAATCTAAAAAAGTTGTTAGAGTCAGTGTTCTGCTACATGTTCAGAACCAGATCTGATCAAATATTCAACACCGCTAATGCAAAAGCAATCAGAAGATGTTATCACGTAGCCTAATCATATACAGTATGCAGTATGAAGTTATATATATATTAGGCAGTATGAACTAAGTCAGCTACATGGGTGTGCGTGGAAACCGTATAAACAACATCTGCCTTACATAACAGAACAAATTGATATATTGCATAATCATATTTATTAATGTAAACTATTCTCTTAATGTTTTAAACAACATGTTTGATATGTTAAATCTTTTCTGAATCTGAAGTGCATAAGTATCCAACAAGCACTTCTTTCATGATGATGAATCCTGTTTTTAGAATTTATTTTGTTTTGTCCCAGGCAGCTTTTGTCCCAGGTTTTTATCCAAAGTTCAATCAAGTACATTTGCTAAATAAATCTAGCTTTTACCACAACAATGTTATGCTGCCTTCTTTTCATAAAACTTTTTTTAATGAGGCTGCCAATTAGTTTGATACCAATTTGTTCAAATATAAATTCCTTTTTAATGGAGGGAGGTTAAAATGAGTCAGCACTTACAAATCAATATTTACTGCTCGTTATTACAGCACCATTACGGCAAACGGGACATTAGGTGTGCACAGCAGATTGAAACTAATTGCACACAGCCAATAACGATATTCTACTGCATTACCAAATTTGGAGGATGCCAAGCACAGTCTGTTATAAAATGAGAAACATCAATGAAAATGCAAAAGAACAGCTCACTTGCTGAAAAGGGCAGTGTAGAAGAAAGACATTGAAAGACGTGTGTGAGATGTTAATCTTGTATAACGTGTTTTAATGTTTGACTAGTTTTTCTCGGAATTGCAAGAGAAATTTACCTACGGGTACAAATAAACAGTGTTGGGGGTAACGCGCTACTTAGTAACGCGTTAGAGTACTCAGATTACGTTGTCCGAGTAACGAGTAAAGTAACGCGTTAGTTTTGCAGCTAATAAAGTACTAGTTCCTTTTTCAAATCAGTAACGCGTTAGTTTGGGTCCTGATCTCTCCCTCGGCTCCAGTGCATAATAATGATAATTAAACCCAAACTAAATTATATTGAGGATGGTAATGACAACTGGGAAGTAGCAAGATCTCAGAGTATAATATGTATTAGTGCACCTTTATAACATAAAAGTAGCACATTCTTTTGTTGTTTCTTTATTTTGCTGTCGTTTTATTCTTCTTCATTATTTATTGTTACTTTGCCCTATGTTCCTTTGTTTATGATTTGCTACCTTGTAAATATTAAATGTAATGTTATTATTTTATTTTGGGGTGGGCGCTTATAAGCCTTTGGCTTCAGCCCACTCCCTTTGAGCAGATTAACTGCTCAAACAAATAAACTAAAACTAAAAGCGCACTGTATCACTTTCATCAACTTAACCTGGCAGAGTGTTCATCGAGCGCATTCTCATTGTGGATGTACTTAAATTATTTTGAACTTACTGGAGAAAAGGACAATACCGCTGTGACGGCCCCTGGCCTGTGTTTGTGTGTGGGGGAGGGAATATTGCTCCTGCTGCTGCTCCTCCCTCTCCTTTGAGTACAGGTGTTCTCCTGGCTCGCCCCTCCCTCTCAGCTGCTGGGTGTGACTCCTCCCTGGCCTATTTAGGCAGATTGGCTGCATCTGGCTGGGGCTCAGCTTGCTTCAGCCTGCTCCAGCCACCATTGCACCTTTTGTACATTTGCACACTTTTACTGTTAATAAAAGTTGGTGTTAACTGCCCTTTTTGGTACCTTCCTCATCTGTTCCTGTCACCTCATTGAGCCGGTCGTGACAGAGTGGGGGCTCGTCCTATCGTAAGTAGCCTGAGGTTGTGACTTTGTTGGTCCGCTGTTTGTTGCGTCGCTGTTGTCATTAGTATAGTTGTAAATACTCTAGTCCGGGTGTCTCCTGCTAGGTAAGAAGCACATTTCCATTAGGGTTTGTGGCTGGTTGGGTTTTAGGCATGAAGTGCGGCAGGTTGGCTGTTTCGACAGTCAGCTGGGGGTGCGGTCTGCAGGGTGGCGTTTGGTGGTCTGGTTTCAGAGAGGACGTCCTGTTTGGCCATATGTTTAAGTCCCACCACGAAGTGCAAGAAGAGACAGGTAAGATTAGTTAGTTCTGGGATTAGTAGTCAGAGGGGACAACCTGGGGCAACGGTTGCTTGTTGGGTTTATTTAGTGCGACGTACTAGTCTGTATGAAGTAAAAATCGATTTTTGAGAAGGTTTGTAAAGAAGCATGAGGGCTTTTGTAATGTTAACGTTGTTTTTTTAAGGGTGTGCTTGGTGGGGAGCTGTTGGTGGTGCCTTCATACTGTAGGTGCCTGTGAGGCACAGAATGCGCTCACATTTGTGTGAACGGAGCGCTTTTTACATTTGCAGTTGGTCTTAGATGTTTTACGGTTTCTGCTTTACTGCATGTTTGCTGGGGAAGCAGTACTAGTACCTGTTTGTTGGTAGTTTAGTTATTGGGCGTTTTGGTATGGTTTTGGGTGACTGCAGCAGACTTAACCTTTGTTTGGTGGACATGGGCTGGTTCCGCGGTCTGCATGTGCACAGTTTGCATTTAATTTGGCATTTGAGTTGGGGTTTGAGGTCAGGTGGCGGTTCGTTCGGTGTAATTTTTGTACCCTGGTCTGAATGGCAGGCATCCGTTCGTTCTGTGTCATTTTGGGATCCTGGACCGTCAGTTTATTGTGTTTTGAGTAGTGCTGTTTTTGGATATTGGTACTAGTTGACCGGTATTGCATGTTTTGCACTGTAGTCCTGTCTGTCCCCTTCTCTTTTAGTTCTCTTAAATAGCTTCTTGTCATTTGTATTGGTTGCTGGGAACTTGGCGGTCGGTGACCCTGGAATGCGAGTTGGCCTGTTCTAGTGGATTGCGTGTTGGTGGTTTTAGCTGAATTTGTTGCAAGGTTAGACTTGCTGTTTTATCGTAGCACTGTTATTTATTGGCGACCCTTTTTGTACTTTGTGCTTGCCTAACCTTAAATGTTTTCAACTGTTCTGTCCTCTTAAAAATGCTCCTAAGGATCCAGGTTGCGGAGGGGGTGAGAAGTTTAGTTTAGTTTAATGGTTTATTTGGTAGGGACAGTGCAAGTTAATGAACAAGCCACACCAGATTGTAGCCTTGGGCTAATTTCCGTCCGTCGTCCCCCATGCGCACTCTCAAACACACTCTCATTCATCCTGGCCTATTGTACATGTTTTTAGTGGTAGGGGAAACCGGAGTACCCGGGGGAAACCTACGCAGACACGGGGAGAACATGCAAACTCCACACAGAAAGGCCCCGGCGGGAATCGAACCCGGACCTTCTAGCTGTGAAGCACGAGCGCTAACCGCTGTGCTAACGTGCCGTTGATTAGTGGTGGGTGAGTGGCTTATGGCAGAATGAGGGCCAAGTATTTGGACATTTGTTAAAGTGCATTTTTCTGTAATTGGGCCTAATTGGGGAGGGACGGGGCATTAGTTTTAGTTGGGGCACGGCGGGTTTAACCGTTTTGTTTGCAGAACTCTGTGGACACCTGTTGGCTGTCACCTCAGTTTGACTCCGTGTGGTTCCTGTGGACTGGTGCGTGGACTGCACTTGGTACAGCCCAACGCGAGTTACTTCTGCACATTGGTGGGCTTGCCCATCGGTGTCGAGGTATTATCAGTCCAGTTTTGTGCATCTGTGTGTTTGGGGGGAATTTGGCCTGGGCTTCCCTGTCCCTGTGTCCAGGAGTTTGCTGCCCATCTGTCCCTGCGTCCTCCTGTTGCCCTGGTACCCTGTTGCTGCTCTCCTCTCCCCTTGTGTTGGTGGCCTGTGGCTATGGTGGTCCTCGGGCTCGTTTGGACCCCTCTTCGACTACAGTGTAAGTTTTGTTTGCCCAGGTGTGGTTGGGGAATAAGTTAAGTTGGCCTTTAGGTCCCCTTATGGGTCCCTTTTTTTTTGTAGGGGGAGGGTGTGACGGCCCCTGGCCTGTGTTTGTGTGTGGGGGAGGGAATATTGCTCCTGCTGCTGCTCCTCCCTCTCCTTTGTGTACATGTGTTCTCCTGGCTCGCCCCTCCCTCTCAGCTGCTGGGTGTGGCTCTTCCCTGGCCTGTTTAGGCAGATTGGCTGCATCTGGCTGCATCTGGCTGGGGCTCAGCTCTGCTCTCAGCCCTGCTCCAGCCACCATTGCACCTTTTGTACATTTGCACACTTTTACTGTTAATAAAAGTTGGTGTTAACTGCCCTTTTTGGTACCTTCCTCATCTGTTCCTGTCACCTCATTGAGCCGGTCGTGACAACCGCGCTGGTGGCGGAGCTAAAGAGGAAAAGCACGATGAAGCCCTCGCCACCCGAACAACAACGCGTAGCTTTCGCAGCATCGGCCCTTCCAACGTAAACAACAAACTCGCAGCTGGTTATGTGGTTGAGGAAAGCTGTACAATCTAAAGCAAGTTGAGTGAATATGTTGTGTGTTTATATTACCAATTCAATACACTTTGTAAAGCGTAAGCGCTCCTTTACAGACGTTCTTTTTGTGGACAAACAGGCGCAGTTTCTGACAGAGCCAAACTGTTTACGAACAAAGCTAAGCTTTTATAAGTAGACATGCTCATTATTGTTGCCATTAACTGTCATTTGTCACATATAAAATAAAGCTCAAAAGGGAATTTATTGCGCTATGATTGAATACAGTTCTGCTATCGGTCTGTATGCGCTGGATAGCTTTTTTGGCGACTCAGTTTGTGAAACAGAGCATTCCTCATCGGAAAAAAATGATCGATAAATGAAGGCTATATATAGATGTTTATTATTGATAACGCACTCCAATGCGTTACCTTCATAATGACGTAGCGCAGTAACGTAACAAGCTACTTTTCCAGAGGAGTAACGAGCCAACAAGTTATTTTTTTTAAAACAATAATTCACTATGCTGTAGCTATGGCTGTTAAAAACAGGAAGCCAGAAATATTTTGAGGTTTGAGAGTCGGGTAATCCAGGATGTCTTCAAATGGTATTCCAGATGTGTGACCTAACCAAGAAAAGAAAAAGCTGTTCCGTTTGGAAATTTCTACCTAATGTTGATTCCCACAATAGAGAATACCCCTGTGCCGTGAACATCTGTTAATTAGCTGTTAAGTATCCATTGCACAGAAACGTAGAGGTTGACTGAAACTAAATGGTGGTGATGGTATCAGTGCAGGTTATTTCATATTGGTCGGGTAAAGAAAAATTCAATACTGATGTATAACTCTGAGGCTGTAGCGACACCGAGGGCATGCTCCTTTTGCTTAAAGGTGGCATTCATTCTTTCATTGTAGGCCGCATAGGTGGTATATTCAGCTGGGTCCATGAATCAGAGGTGTTAAACATGCAACCACACATTTATTCAGGCTCGGAACAATACTGCCGGCTCTGTCTCACGCTGAAATATTACGGTTATATGGTCCGAGGGAAGCTGTGGCCCCTGAGCCGCACTTTGGGCACCCCTGGCAGGCACTTAGTTACATATACCCAGTTAACCCAGTTTATTTTTAGGGGGGTGTATTGCCTAGTCTCAGGCGATACGATTCATATCCCGATACATAGGTCACGATACGATACGATACATCCCGGTTATGGCGATTTTTTTTACTACTTTGGAAACAACTAATCAGTAAATTAGTACACCTTCATTAGATTATATGAAACACATTTTGCCACTGGTCTACTACAAGTTAACATGAGCCTGCCTGTATTTAGTTTCCCCTCGGCTTCGTTTTATTCCGTAATAAAATGCTACGAAGATAAATCCATTTTGCTGAATGAGTGGTAAAAACAACACGCCATAACACGAAGGTGAAGTGGAGAAAGGGGGAGAGGAACGCAGCGATACAAAGCAAAAGCAACATATGCACAAAGGTGGTGGCTCTCGTAATAATCCAGGTCTTTGCTGTAAAAAGCCAAAGTGAGGTCAAATTTAGAGTATTAAAAGTGCCCGGAGCATCCCATAGCTCCTTCTCCTCCAGGGTAAACTGTGTTTCTCTAAACTGTTAAAAATCCATCTAGGGCTGAAACAACTAATCGATTATTGAAATAGTCGACAACTATTTTAGTAATCGATTAATCGTTTTCTGGTTCTCCGACTCAAATTGAGCAAAAATGACAAAAATGTATTTTTGATGAAAACCTACTTTGTTTTTATAGTTAGGCTCTGTAGTGTTTTGTACATTTTAAATTTCATGAATATCTGTCTGTGTCTCATCCAATCAGAAAGCAGAATTAGAGCCTCCCACAAACATTTACTTTAAGTTTACGCCATCAATACGTCCTCAAGTGGCGCCACTTTAGCTTTTTGTGATAAAAAAAAAGAAAAAATAAAAATTTTCTACACAATTCACAGCCAAGCGATTACTCGTAAAATCGTAAATCGTAATCGTAAAAATAATCGTTAGTTGAAGCCCTAAAGCCATCCATCCAAGTTGATGTTTAAACATCGATTCAGACGCTTTTTGCATCGATACAAGAATCACGCAACGTAATATCACGATAACACCCCTATTTCTTTTGTATTTGCATGTTTCCATTTCATTATCATGACGTTTTTAGAATGAAACGCACATTTGTGATACACAGGACCCAATACATGCATGTGCCCTTCAACTGAAATATTTCATTTATGTATAGGGGGTGTATTTTGTACATAGATGAAACAAGTGCAAAATGGTTAACAGGCCTTAAACTCTGGGTGAGGCACAGAGAAAAGTTAAAACGGTCATTTCTCACATTATTTTGAACTCATTGGGCTGAAGAAGTCAGCCGAGTCCTTCTCTGTGATTTATTATTGCACAAAAAGAACATTGATGGCCGCACAGATCAGGGCCAGGTCAAAATGCGTCTCTTCGAATACCCCTGCAGTATTTGACTTGCGATGAAAGACCCATTTTTTGAAAGCATGAAGAGCTATCAGCTTGTACGTTCACAGCCCTTCTGCAGAATGCCATGAAATAACACAATAGAGCCTGGATAAGTCCTCATTGCAGACAAGATTATTATTCATTAAAAAAGGTCCACGATCCAGAGGATAAGCAAATGAACCTGGCACATCTCTAGACTGATGATAATTATTAAAAGGAAGAAAAGATTTGCGCACATCTCCGGTAAACACCGTGTGGAAGAAAAGTATTTCAAACTGTTTGGGTGCCATAAAGCGATGACTAACTAAATATGGTTGGCTTTAATTGAAAACAAACATTCTGAAATATTTTCCAAATTCTGAAAGGATCAATAGTTGACAAGCTGTCTGGGGGAAGGTTTACATTCACAGCAACCGGCGCAGCTTTTGTGCTCGTCTGTGATGACAGGAAAAGGAAAGGTAATGAAGACAAACAGCAAGCGGGAAAGAACTCCTCACAGCGCATCCGTCAGCAGCTTTCTGTCAAAACATGACCAGACATGGCTATGGGCAAAAGGGGCTGCGCAATTATGGATCTCCCTAGGCCTTCAACACAGGTCGCAACTCAACCCCAATTTGTCAACAGTGTTTTTGTTTCGGACCCAAAAGAGACTTCAGAATTCACTTTCGGACTTTTCAATCTCACCCATCCAGAAAGAGGTTTGAATTTGCAAATGTTGTCATCGATACTTGTTTGCAGCCAACAATAAAAACATTATGCAGGTTGTTTGAATGAGATTGCATTGTTTTTATTTGATCCTGGTTGACAAGGACATACCCTAGAATAAGCTAAAGCATATGACTGGAGGCTATCCAAGGGGCTTAAGTTATGATTTAATGTGTCCAAAAGCAAAAAATATAGGATTTTTGTATCATTTCTGCCGTCTTATAATGTGGTTTCTGTTTGGTGAAGCTCAGATTGTTTTCTGAAAACCATCAGCAATCTTCCTGGATCTCTCCCGTCCTTCCACCACGCCTGCACCTCCAATCTAAATAGGCATTTCTTATTCCGAGCACACGCGCTCCTCTCCATCCTCTTTCTCTGTGCTCTGCCGGAGCTGTCAGAGTTAGATAGTAAGTGGCACAACGTTGGCATCTCCGGAGTGCACAGTGTCAATTTCTCCTGGCCTGCCACCTTTATTATATATATATATATATATATATTATATTATATATATTTTTATATATAAATATATATAGAAAATAATAATAATCAGACAGTGTGGCTTTTACCCCACTACGGACGGTGCAAGTCAAAAGGAATTGACGCAGGTTGGACGGCTGCCAGCTTGTGTCTCGCTCCTTGTGGCTCAGTGCACAAACATTTACGGGACGTTGTCAGAGCTGGGCCCCTCTGCTGAGAAGAGTGAAGACTGTTTTCCTTCGTAGAGGGTTAAGCTTGACCTAGACCACAGCACTGCCTTATGAGGAGAAGAGGTTTCCAAATACTCCATTAAGGCAATGAAACCAAATTATTTCAATCAAGCCCGCAATCAAATCCAGTGTGAACTTAATTACCAGAAAACAGCTTATTGGGTACAACGATGCAAGAAGATTTTTTATTTATTATCCATTGTTGCATTACAAATGTTAACGTGCCAGAGCTTTTAGGGGACAGGGCGCCCCCAGGAAGGTTCACAATAGTAGCACCCACCAGGCCAATGTTTGTAATCGTTTTAGCATTGATAATCAGTGCAGACGCCAAGTAGCCAAGTCTCCTTTTCTCCACAAAATGTCCACAATCGGAAGAAAAAAAAGGGTACAGCCTCTTTAATGAAAGTCATTAGTTATAAGTTAATTATTACAATATATTCTTTAATCAATTATCTAAAATGTCTTGCTAGTGAAAAGACTGCCTATTTCAGGAAGTAGAACACAAACCAGGAGATTAGTAAATGACCACACATTCTACAAGTGGCCTTTGGATAATGAGAGATGAATCATTGTTCTGTCTGGCTACAACACCTGCACACCGCCAAATACCAACTTTTGCCATTTCTCCACAAAAGTCAGCCTATGCCAATTTATATTGTTTTCTGAGTCAGACTAACTCGCATATAGATAGAAGCCATACATCAGTCACTGTCACATTTGCGTCTCAGCAGCAATACTTTTACTTTTGCTTTTGTATTAAATGTGACACTTGAAAGGAAAAGAGAATATGCAGAAACAGGGTCTATGACGTAAAAAACTAAACAAAAAAAAACAAATAAAAAATGCAATAATGATACGGTTGTTGCTGATCCACTTCTGCACTTGCCATTCGTTTTGCACATGAGCGAACGTTTGGTAAATGACCCTATTAGTTTCTTATTTTACAGACAGCTTCTGCTAAAGATTAAGACCATCCTCAATTATTCTTGAAAGGTCTCATTTGGAAAAGGCAGCAAAGTCGAAATGAGTGTAGTTTTATTCATGTTTAGTCTCGAGGTGTCCGACAGCCCTACTCGAGTTTATCCTCAAAAATGCTCCAATCAAGCAAACCTGACACTTGCTCAAACAATTTAACATCTTTACTTCACAACAAAGCTCAAGCATCCCAGGTTTATATACATTTATGAATTGCCAAAGCAAACAATAGATGCCCTTATAACCACCCAAATGGGGCACCTGAAGATACACCATTTTAGTGCCACTAGCCAATAAAAATGTGGGCATGTTTATTATTAAAAGGATAAGTAACAGACAAAACACTAATGATGCCTTCACCTCACCCCCATACCTTTCTCGCATAGGAGGTGTCAAACATCTTACAACATGCAAACATCTACACACGCTGGGTGTCTCGAGCTGAATCAGGTGCGGGCCCCACCGAAGTAAAAAATGACAGATAATCTATTACAGGGCGAGACAGACACCCCGGCATTACAACACACAACCTTCAATTCAATCCATGAAGACAAAACGAGCAATTCTATCATCTCATTTGCAGGGGAGCGAAAACGGGGAACGCACTGGACTAGATTCGGCGATGGAGAAAATTCACTTTGCTCGTTGCCAGGAATGAAAAGAATTGCTAAGAAGGCGGCCTTGGATTTCAGGTCAGCGGCGATGGCGTTGAGAGTAGTGCACTTTGAGCTGGGGAGGATCAAGGGCAAACACAAACAAAAAAATAATAATACACCCGCCTGCACTTAGTTCTGTGATGCACGCCCTCTAATTAACCTTCCTGAGCATGCGTGAAATAACAAGGCCAGTGCTGTGCAAATGAAGCCGACAGGAAGAACAAACGTGTGCCTAAATTAACTGTTGGGGGACAATGTGGAACCGCGTGGCATGCAAGGTAAAGCCGTCCATTGGAGATGTTGTCGTTTGGAAGCGTTTAGGACCTAGTGGATTGATAATCAGATGTGCTTTTGTGATGTGCTTCCTGGCCATCCGATACGACAGAGGGGGCACAATAGGTTCATAAAATATATTGAATACCGTAGCCAAGATTCCATTCACGGCCAAAGTATACTCTTCAAAACTATTGCAACAAATGGGCAAGGCAAGGCAAGGCAAGTTTATTTGTAGAGCACAATTCATACACGAGGCAATTCAAAGTGCTTCACAGTTGCAGAAAAAATTACAAGAAAACAGAAAACATCAACATAAAGTTAATCAATGACAGTAAAAGGCAAGAGTGCAGATAAAATACTTTCAGTTTTCATATGCACGGGTAAAAAGAGCTGTTTTCAGCCTGGATTTGAACATTGTCAGAGTTGAGGCCTGTCTCACATCCTCATGAAGACTGTTCCAGATTTTAGCTGCATGAAACTGAAACGCAGCCTCACCGTGTTTATTATTGACTCTGGGAACCACCAGGAGACCCCTCCCTGAAGTTCTCAGGACCTGAGATGGTTCATACGGCTCTAACATGTCAGAGATGTACTTTGGTGCTAAACCATGAAAAGACTTGTACACAAGCAGAGCTGTTTTAAATTCTATTCTCTGAGTGACAGGAAGCCAGTGCAGAGACCGGAGCACTGGACTAATGTGGTGGTATTTCCTGGTTTTGTCAGGACTTGAGCAGCAGTGTTCTGGATGTACTGCAGCTCTAACAGCTCGTTTAGAAAGGCCAGTGAGCAGGCCGTTACAGTAGTCAACCTGCTGGAGACAAATGCATGGATGAGTTTCTCTAAGTCTGGTTTGGACACTATTCCTCTGATCTTAGCAATGTTTTTCAGATGGTAAAAAGCTGATGATGTTATTGCTTTGATGTGGCTGTTTAAGTTCAGGTCTGAGTCCATGATTACTCCTAGATTTCTAACCTGATTTTTTGGTTTCAGAGCGAGAGACTCAAGGTGACTGATAACACTTTGTCTTTGTGTCTGTGGGCCAAAGACAATGATCTCAGTTTTGTCTGAGTTTAGTTGGAGAAAGTTGTTTTGCATCCACAAACTGATCTGTTCGATGCAGTGACAGAGTGTATCTACTGTACAGGCCCATGTTCACCTGCCGTCAGTGACACGTAGATCTGAGTGTCATCTGCGTAGTTGTGGTACAACACATTGTTGCTGTTTATTAGCTGACCCAATGGAAGCATGTACAAGTTGAATAAGAGGGGTCCCAAGATTGACCCCTGGGGGACTCCACAGGTCATGGAAATTTTGTCTGAGACAGTTGCCAATTTCGACAAAGTACGTCCTATCCTCGAGATAGGACTTGAACCAGTTTAGAGCAGCAGAGATTCTCACCCAGTTTTCTAACCTGTGAAGTAAGATCCCTGGTCTACTGTGTCAAAGGCAGCGCTCAGGTCCAGCAGAACTAAAACTGAGACCTTACCTGCATTGGTGTTCATACGGATATCATTTGTCACCTTGATCAGAGCTGTCTCAGTGCTGTGGTGGGGCCTAAATCCTGACTGGAAAGTATCAAACACATTGTTAGATAGGAGAAAGTAAGTGAGCTGTTGATATATTACTTTCTCTTGGACTTTTCCTAAAAACGGTAGGTTTGATATGGGCCGGTAGTTGTTCAGTACATGGGAGCCACTTAACTTATTTTCTCCAGTTTGGCTTTACCCAAATAAAAACTTGGGAAAAAAAGTCAAAATGGCGACAAAAACGCAAAAAAAGGGCAACATAGGAGCAACAAAAAAGTGACACAAATGAGATGAAAATGAACAGACAATAACTGAAAAACAAAAGCGACAACATGTGATGAAACCGCAACAAAAATAGCCGCAAAAGTGCAACAAAAACGCAACGAAAACAGAACAAAAAGCCAGAAAAAAAGTGTGAATAATACAGCAACAAAGTGAGGAAAAAAGATTCATTTAGATCAGTTTTGTGGGTCTTAGCTTTCAAATGAGGCACTGGCTTATAGGCTGTAAGAAACGTATAGATTCGGGTAAAGCTGAACTGGAGAAAAAAAAAAAAATAATAAATGCATTCCAAATTCTTCTCTAAAATACAGAATTGGAATTTGCTAGATGTGCGTCATGTCAATGATGAAGCTATGAAACCTGCATGAACCACAGGTGCTTGCGGAAATAGAAAGTTGGAAACCAAACCTAATTGGAAAACATTTGTACCAAAAAAAAAAAAAAAAAGAAGCACAAAAAGACTTTATCCACTCAAATCCGCTCCCTCGCTAAATCTCCCACAAACCACATTTTCTTGCTTCCACTTGGAGATAATTTAAGTCGTGCGGTGAATTGGCAGTCACTTGTGCAGCGCACACCTTAGCTCACATTACTGAACAAAAACCTGATAATGAATATTCACGAGGCGACATTTTACCGCTGGCCTGCGCAACAGTCAAAAAAATAAAAAGAAAAAATTCCAAACTCGGCCCCCAGGGAGTCTGCGTGTGTTTGAAGTGGAATAGAGGAAATAAGTGCCAATTATCGCTCTAATTGGGAGTAACAAAGCTGACTGCCTGTTGTGTCTGCTCCGGCGTTGACGGCCTATCTGCAAATCTTCTATTTAAAGCCTCTAATGAGTCGGGTTAATTGAGAATGAGGAGAGTGATTTGGGAGTCGGGCCCTGCAGTGTGTGGAGCGGAGGCCTCGGGGGAGTGAGGTGTTAACTGGGACTATGGTCTATGACAACGTTTTTACATCTAAATCAGAGACGTGCCATTAACATATGCCAACTAACAAGCCGGTAAACCCTGACAGCGGCGTGGAATGATTTCAGACTGCGCAGTTCAGCTTGAAACCTAAACAGCTTGCATTTTCGGAGAGAGAGGCAGAAAGGTCAGTTGTCTGGGCAGAGAAGAAGTCTGGCTCTGTGCTCAAGACTGCTCCCTGATGATGGATGGGCTTTGGGTCACAGGATTACAAAACCAAGTGGTGAAGAATCATTTACTTTGGTTCCTTAATCAGTTTTTCCCCCTGAAATTTAACAATCCATTTTCACTTTAATCCAATATGTTTTTCTTTTTTTTTTTCTGTCCAACAACTAGGGCTGCTCGATTATAGAAAAAATAATAATCACGATTATTTTAGTAATAATTGAAAACACTATTATTCAAACAATTATTGGGGCATAACAATTAACACATTTGGGCATAACAAATAGGTAACTGTTAAATGCTTGGTATAAATAAACTTGCCTTGCCTATTTGTGGCCTTTATTTATTTATTTTTACACAAAAAAATGCAACATAATTCCTTAGGATGGTTAAAAAAAAGTCAAAATTAATTATTAAATATTATATGCTACAGTTTCTAAACTATCCTCTATTAGAGACTTTCCTGGCTCACCTGCCCAAGCAACCAAGCACGCGGCCTGATGACATCATTACACAGCACCGTTTGTTTATGTCGGACCAAAGCATTAGCACGTGAAATGCGAAAAAAGGAACAGAAACAATCATCACAGCGACATGAAATAATAGAGTTTGCTTTGAGCTGCGTTTGTGAGACCTGCTCCGCTGAATAATTTTTGACTTTTCTGCAACAATTGCACAGCCCTACCAGCAACGGTGAGCAACATAGTGCCAAAGGTTTTTGTGTATTGAGCTTTGTGAAAGGGGTCATTCTTGGACAAAAGGAAAGGCATCCAACAGTACAGCAAGTGCCGTGTGATGGGGGAGAGAGAACAAAGCGTTGTAATCACATCAAAAACTGTTTCTACTCACTAGAAACTACTTTGTTGGTACATGACAAAAGTGGACACTGATTCATCAGCTTCATGGTCGGCAATGGGAATACGACGATCACAAGGCCAAAACTTGAGTCATGAAATTGGGACTCTAGGGATCAGAAAGTTATATGATTGATAGCTGAGAGAGTAAACATTCTCAGTTCCATCTTCTGGCTTCTTTCAAAGAGGACTTGGTTAAAATAAATCCTCATAAATCCTCCTCTAGATTATCCATGACATGAGGATGGCACCTTCTGATGGGGAGACGGCTGTTTTTTTGAGAGCAGTAATCCGTTTGAATGTCTCGACTTTATCCGTGTCACTTAATTTAGAGTTGCGGCGAGAGCCAAAACAGAGGTGAGAGAGAAGAGCAGAGCGTGAAGTGACGGGTTAATGTAGAAGTGGACAGGTAAACACACGCATGCGGTGAAGGCTGCTCTTCACCGCTCAGACAGCATGTATTCAGCATGACAGCACCTCAAATAACTGCTGTGTGATCGCACACGAGAAAGAGGAGAATCCTGGATATATTTCAGGTTAAAGACTGGGTTGAGTTTGGTGAAACGATGTCTATGGCGTCAGCCGCGAGTGTGAATACATTTGTCAGCTATTGATATTACAGTGTAGTATGCGTGGCTATGGCAAGGGAGAAATGAAGCAGCAATATGTTAAACAAAATACCCGATAGCAGAGGGCTGTGGAAATGGTGACAGCAAGAATTTACATGCAAATGATTCCAGGTGCCCTTCCATACACAAAATTGATCAAGGCTTAGTGGACATATGGAAGTTTTAAAACTATCGGGTAAGCCACAATCAAAGTGCCATGAGGTTTCTTGTTGCAACACCCATGCAGATTAAAGATTTTACACAACACATATCCAAATACATGATTAATTTGTGATAGATACCTATGTTAACACGTGTAAGTAACTTTTATTGGTGCCACTTGAGCCAACTCTTTTTTGAACCTGTCGCAGCGTTGTCAAGAATCCATCTATTAAGGGTGAAAAGAAAAAACTTTAAACAACTTAAAGTTTGTATCTATATATATATATATATATATAATACAATTGTCCGGGATTTAATGTCGTGTCCGTAACAGGAATATTTATGGGCAATACCCATATTGCATGTTTTTTTTTTCCCTTCTATCATTTCAGAATTTCAAGGCTCCATACTTCATACTGTGATGAACACACTTCAAGTGCAGAACTGCTCAGAACGGGTCTGGTGATGGATTATTGTCATTATTGGTTGACAGTATTGTGTTTCAGTGTAATATAATTCATAGAAACCAGGACGTACAGATTGGAGCCTCAGCAGTAAAAGAGGAAACAATAAAAGTAAAGAGAATACTCAAACTCGGCCTCTGACATATCCACAGTATAGGTTATATTTAAACATCGATAACACCCTGAAATATTCACTTCACATTTACAGTGGATGCTATGTTTCAACTCCCACGGAAAGATTTCTCTGAAGGCAACCACTTTTTGCAATCATCTTTTTATTTATGGTTAATGAGAATTTGCACTGTGTCCTCGGGGCACAGAGTAAATATCTGGTCTAAGAAAATAAGGAAAATTAAAGTGTAATGCATAAACCTGGACCTGAATCCAAAGCAGCTAATTATCTTCATCTAAGTTCAACAACATGGAGACAATGTGCCATGGGGGAAATCACAGCCTGTACCCCTAGCCAGCCAACTCATCCAACAGAGGATAAAATGGCTGCCGCTTTTTACCATGTGTGAGTGCCAGCCAAACGCAAACCAAACACATATTTGTTCTGAAAAACTTTTGTTGTCTTTTTTATGATTGTGGCACCGACTGAAAAAAGTTTGTGAGTGGAAGCAGCGAGGGTGGACAGATGTTTAACTGCACATTAAACCTGCGAAGGAAAAACAAGCGGAGTACAGAAAAGCGTAGGCTTAGTTATGGTTCCTCTAAGGATCTGAATGATAAAAGATTATGATGATGCGGGAAGGTAAGTGTGAAGCAGTTTTTCCCATGGACCCACTTAACATTATATTAGTAAATGCAGGCACAGATGGCTAACTGCACAGTTTTGGAATAAGAAGGTAATTTGTGGAGATGTCTGCAGTCTGTGTGTCTTTGTGCTTAAGACGAGGTTTGAAAGCGGACCAGAATTTAAATAGATGTTTGATCAAGGTTAGTGAATAAGGTCATCACACCTGGGGAGAAAATAAAAAGTACTGGGGATGCTGCACTGATCGTTTGCTCCAATAAAGCCCACTTAAAAATGTATTTAATCCCAGTATATCCACAACAGTATCTCTGTGAACTGGGTGATGCAGCGTTAAAGGTGCATTATGCAACTTTTTTATGTGGAAATATAAGTTGATATTTGTGTGTATTTGACCTTGTAGTGACCCAGCGGCTGTATGAGTGGTCAGCATGACACCTTTACTTTCCATCACGGTGGTCTCTACAACGCTCCAGGATCAATTGTTTTGTAGATTTTCTGGTGTGGTCCCGTCAGCAGCCAAACAATAGATCCCGGAGCATTGTAGAGCCCACTGTGATGTAAAGTAATGGCGCCACCCTGACCACATACAGCCGCTGGGTCACTACAAGGTCAAATACGCACAAATATAAATTTTTCCCCGCACATAAATAGTTGCATAATGCACCTTTAAAAACAAAACAAAAAACATTGCAAAAACCTTTTCATATTGACTGATCGTGATTTTCAATTTGATTTTATTCTTTATTAATGAAAACCATGAAATATGCCTTTTACTAATATGACTCATGGGGCACTTCAAAATAAACCTCACTGAAAACAAATGGAATGCTTTTACTGCGGCCACAATAGTTTTCACTCCAAACAATGAGCTGTAACTGCCACTGGATTGTCATTCAAAAGTACAAGGCCGACAGTTGTCATAAGATTCAATTGATAATTTGAAAGCCCAGGATCTCTGCTATGAACAATATTGCAATTACAGTGCTGAGAAAACTGCCAGTTTGTCAGAACACAGCTGATAGAAACACTTCAGCCGATAAGATGTTAATATGCTCCCATCTTTGTCATGTCATAAATCAATCACATTATGCTAATTAGACCACCCAGATTTGCATTTTTATTGGTTTGCCATTAACCACACTGGCCAAAGGTAATGCCTCATATTTCGCTTCCTTTTAAGCGTTTCAGTGTTATTCATGGTTCTGACAAAAGCATTTAATCAAATAACTATGCTATTTGGGGGCTTGGAAACAAAATCATCACAGAAGCAACTGGAGGAAAGAATCAAGCTTTGTTCTCATTTCGACAGAGGAAATGCTGCTATTTGGCCAATATTCACCCTATTTCAGATGAAACAGGTTGATGTTTCGTTAATGTACTTCAGGAAGCATTGGACATCATACAGTTTTTTGATCAACTTCACAGTCATCTCATCTTGAATACTGTTTACTCCAAATAACACCGTTTTGTCACACTTTCTTGCTTTTCATGCGTCAACTGTGACTCCGTCCAAAGATTTGCTTGTATAGGCAACTTAAACTTCTGTTAAAGCGGATGACGTGGGAGTGTCGGGCCCAGGTAACAGCAACATTGGAGATGGGAGCGGTAATGTGTTGGCTCTACACTGCCTCAGGGGTGAGGGCTGGTAAGAATATTGCCAAAATGGAATTATAAACAAAGCACAACAAAGTGATCTTTTAGTTCTACCCATCTATTGTGACCACAAACCTGCATTATTTCAACAGAACAGCGAAAAACCGCATAAAAAGAATTTACTTTCCAATCTTGACCCAAAAAAAAAGCCCTTTCCTTTGAACCTTTTGTCCATAAAATATTCTAGGATTCAAAAGCACCTTTAAAACATCACCTTTGTTGAAAATGACTGTAATTTTCTTGTACTCTTTCAAGCAGTCAAATAGACCCACACTTCACTTCAGCAGCCCAGCCTCTGTCATAATCATGTAACTCCAGACAAAGACACGGAAGCCCATCTCCTGATAGCAGTACATCTCAAGCATGACAACTATGTGGCCCCCATCCACACAAACACACACACACACACACACACACACACACACACAGACACACACACACCTATCCTTTCTGGCTCATCATCTGATCCCTACTCATTTCACCTGGATTCCTCTGATAACCCTGGTCTGTTTTATGTAGTCTTAGTCATATCTCAATATCCAAATGATTCACACTCTACTCTATCACCCGCCTGTCGGTCTTCTTCCTACCTCTATTAAGTGAAGTGCCGCAGACAAGAAGTTGGCGTCACTGTACAATGCTCCCAGTATTCCTGTAGGCGTTTTATCTGCGGGCAGCCCTCAGCGTGTAAACATGGCCAGACCCACATGGAGGACGAGCAAAAATCTAAACACATTTGTAGCACACAGGGATCCTTTGTTCACCAGTAAAGTGTGCATACCAGGCCAGAGTCCTTGTAACATGCAAATATGAATTTCAGTTAAAGTGATAGTCTGTAAGTTTCAATGTTTTACACATTTTATAGATTGCATATAATTACCCGCCTGGGCCTGCAATTTAACGTAATGCAAGTAATATTCAATAATTATCTCTCCCTTTGCTAATCTCAGCAACTAATCAGCATCTATAACTGCCATAGCTTTGACCAATGAGACGAGCTTTCCTGTGAGCCGTCCAATCAGGAGGAAGGGGCTTATTGTTTACTTTTTGAAAACTCTTGCTCTCCTTATTTTGCAATTTACCAGCTTTAATCTAATCTAATCACAAAATGGAAAAAATAAAATAAAAAATGTAATATATATACTGTATATAAATAAATAAAATCAATGGCTCTCCTCAGAAGCAAGACCCTCGTTATAAATCGGGGCTATTGCTCAAACATAGACGCTGTTCACACAGTAAAAGCTCTAGTGTCAAGAAAGAACTGTATGCATCTACCGCCTCAGCCACTTCCAAACCATTTACCCAGATACATGTATTGCAGATTTACATGTTTCTCTTGATTCAAGCAGCTTCATTGCCAAGGACCTACAATTTCCTGCAGATTGTCACAGAAAGATTGCAACCCGGCAGCCTCATCCACAATTTAAAGTCCATGCACTTCAAGCTAAAACAGAAGGCGTCCATTTTTTCCCTAAAATGGATCATTCCCTCTGCTGCCAGTAGATAGTGTTCAAACTCCTTAATTACATTCTTGGAAACACAGAGGGTCATTTACCAAGCCTTTCCTCAACAGTTAGCAACAGTGGATAAGCAGCAGAGTAATTTACACATTTCTTTTTTTTTTACTCAGGCAGCATTCTCTCATTTACAAATCAGACTTGGGGCCCCAAAACTGTAATGCATGCAATGTCAAATGGTAAATTAGGGGCAGCATACCCCCAAATAGCTAGAGTACACACTATTGATAAATGACCCCCCACAGTGCTTACTCATAAAGGGTCTTTTTCAGACATTATTTCAACTTATAAAGCCTGAAATAACAATGCAGAGGTGACCAAATCCGCAATTATGCATATGTCCATTTTAAGATACCGTTTTTCAGTCATCACTATGGACTATCCAGGCAGATCTTTTGTCGCTATTCCTATTAGCATGTCGTACCTGAAGACAGCTAATGCCTGAGGAGCTTTAATACTCGTGCGCTGGCTTGACATTTAAAAAAAAATATATAATGTTGTTGTTGCTCGAGGATACAATAAATTGACTGATTTTTGCAAATGTCAAAAATACAGAAAATCCCTTCAAGGCGATGTGAAAAAGTTGAGCCACGGTAACAAAACAGCACACAAACAGTGGCCTGTTAGGAGCTGGCTGGGAAAGGTCTACAAAAATAATTTACAGGAGACAGATAGACAACAGAAGTCAGCGCTTTAACCTCCCACTCGCGGATTTGAAACCCACTGATCCCCAGTGCTTCCTGAATATGTACTTACAACGAGCTGGATGATTAAATACATGTAAATAAGGCAGGCTTTGGCGTTATTAGTTCTGCAGGCATGGAAATATGTCTTCCTTATGCGAGTGGAGCGGGGCTGTGATTTCTATCCCCCCCACCCCCCGTCGTAGTGGAAGTGGGAGGCAGCTGGATGTCGGAAAAAGCCCACGTAACCGAGGTGCAGGACAAATTGGCTGCGTTTGGGCTTGAGCTCTCTTTAATTAGACAGCGTTGGCGAGAACTGAAGAGCTACCTGCCCACATACCTGCCGGCGCTCCCCCGCACACTGGTACAGGCACATCCAACAGTGCCGTTTATCATCACGCAGGGCACAGAGCAAAAAGTGTGACGGGTGAAATATTGTGGAAAAAGACGCACATCGCCCACATTGGCTACACTTTCACTGTCGGGAGAGATATTTAGAATTTAAAAAAAGGCTTGATTAAGTTAGACTAGGGCAAATAAAAAAACTTACAAGTAGAAGTGATGAAGTAATAATGAAAAACCAGCATAGGGAAGTGTCTAATACGTAATCATGAATCATGTCTTAAGGCTACATGATTTATGCGAAAACCTGGCCAGAGAGAGCAAATCCAAAATGTACAATCGAAGAATGTGTTTAAGTAACTGAAAACTTGGCACAAAGTCGAGATGTTTTAGTGATAGATTTAGAGGGTCACTGAACAGATCATTTTACCACACGACTGCAATAAACCCTTGACTTGGAAATAGGTTAGGTTTACAACGTTCGAGAATTTTATGTTGAAATGTTTGAAGGTGGTCTGGGACAAAACTGTATTCACTGTTTTGGAAAGAAATACGGTAACTAAGCATATTATCCACAAATGTTGAGCGGCAGAAAGTTATTTATGGGATTAGGGCCACACATTCGGCGATAGTGATCTTGTGGCTTAAAGTCATTTCAACAAACAATTAAGTGTGTGTGCCCTTGAATAATGCCAGCAAATACTGTTACAGGAGTTACAACATATCGCAATTCAGTTACGTTTTGCTGACAGAAAGGACAACAACCTTTGTGGCATTTATAAACCTGGATAGTCCTAGTAATTTATTTATTTATTTTTAACCACAAACAAGGTCACAACATCTGCATTCAGATAATATTAAACTATGGGCTCTTTAGACTGGTAGCAGATTGCGCACAATTAACAACCGACCTGAAGACGACTAACATTGTGTTGTCCTCCAAGATGCAGGATACGATTTGAAGTCAGAACGCAGAACGCAGAACTGAGGTTTCAACAAGTATCTGCAACAAGTCCTGAGCGACTACCCATCAAGGCAAAAGTGAAAATATGTCAAAACTCAAATACTGGATGTGTCTGGACTGTCTTGTGGCTAATACAGTTTCGCCTCACCTGACACAGTCCATCTTTCCTCCTTCTGCTCTTACAGCGAAGTAGGAAGTGTTACTGAATTGTGTGATAGCAGAACAGGAATGCAATGCCAAGCAGTGTCTCCTTATCCTTTAGAGAAGAGTATTTTCCCCTAACACTACCTAGAACACAATTTGTGGGTTGATTGCTCTGACCCTGTTGGGACAAAAGCTTTTGTATCAGCAACTTTTGTTGCTGTAAAAGAGATAACAAGGTCCTGGATTGGCGTGTTCCTTCTCCATTCACACAAGACTCTTGAGTTGGCCAAGTGTTTGAAAAGAATTCAGAATATATATAGCCTGCGGTGGGTTCAGAAAGTTTTCAGACCCGTTTTAATTATTTCTTTAAAGGTCCTATATCATCCAAAATCGACTTTTTTGAGTTTTTAGCCATGTTGTTATGCTATTTCCTTATCAAAAACACCCCCAGAGCGGTTTTTGGCTTCATTCACGCAGTTCTAAGTAATCCTCCTGAATCCTGCTCTCTGAGCAGCTGCTCCACCCTCTCCTGGTAAACGACTGAGCTGTTCAGTTGTGTCGTCACAGCGGAACGGAAGTGCTCTACGTCTGTAATGTAACACCTTACGGCCTGATTTGTATTTATAAATTTTTTTTTTTTTTTTTTTTGAAAAAAAAAACAAACAAAAAAAAAAAAAACAGCAACTCTCCGACGCGTCTGTGCTGTCCCACGACGCTAATCAAGCGCACCCACGGCTGGAGGAGCCATGGATCCGAGCATAAGTGTTGTTTTTGAAGACTGAGCTCTTTCTAACCTACTCTGGACACCGCCTGTTCTTTTTTCTTACCGATAATGCCACGGATGCGCGTTTGGCTACGAGAGGAACAGGACTATTCAACCTTCCTAAAGAAGAGTGCACTCGCCAGAAGTTGGAATTTCTTTCCGGGATTAAGCTAGCTACTATATCAACCAACCTGATGGATGCTTGGTAAACCTTGGCCAGAATCAAAGTGGATTAACTTTTATAACCAACACGAGGGCCATAACGTAAACACCCGACGATGGGGAGGCCATGCTGAGCGGTGAGTCAATCAAAACGCGTGTTAGCGTGTGTGTTTGCGTGTGTGTTAGCCATTTATGAAACTGCTTTGCACATGTCAACTCCTTATAACTGCATTATGTGAAGTAACTTCACTTTTTGCAGCAATATTTATATTTATAATACTGCAAATGTGGAATGAGCGGAGAGAGGGGCGGAGTTAACTGAATCGAAGCGTCTTGTCTTCCGGGTAGGGAAAATACCCCCAAAAATACTTATATTTCTCTCAAAATGAGTACTCCATAGTGATAGAGGTACAATATATCATATATATGCCTATACTTTACTTTGGAATGGCCAAAATAGCATGATACAGATCCTTTAAAAAAGAAAATAAAAACTACTTAAAGCCACAACAAGTGACAAATCACCCAACAAATAAAATAAAATAATTTAATTTGTTATTGTTGAGCGGCTCACCTCTCCTAATGGTGGGTTCTAGGCAACTGGTAACTGGTATCTTTCCCACTTTGAAATGATGACTTGCGACCTCAGAGCTTTGCAGCTGAATAAACTCATATGTAAACAAACAGTTAATGCTACAACAGTTAGCTCATACGATGCTAACGTTAAATGAATTTTTCGCCAAACCAGATATAATTACAAACATGCAACATACAGTTATGTTGAAAGCTGTGACGAAAAGTAACATTCATGTCACTGATGCAGTGGTTTTGTTACAGTTTTATCATTAGCTACACTCCTCCACTGGGGGCCGCCATTACTGTCTTCATCTCGTATCCGAACTCGTAGCAGTCTGGACATCTCAGAGTTTACAAGTTGTAATTACCAGTTCGAGTGGCATTCCAAGGCATTTTCCAAGTGGGAAAATCACCAACTTTATGGTAGCAGTTGCCTGGAACGCACCATCAAGACCTGACTTTGAACTTTTCTGGGAGCGGGACATCTACAGCTCGTCTCCATGGAGATGTTGACCCAAGACAGCCAAATATGAGATTTAAATAGTTTAGGTCCTCATCCAAATATACAATTATACAAGACATATGAATATCAAGCAAAGAAATCTTGTGGCAAGACAAAGCTTATAAATAAACATCAGCTTAAACAACAACAACAAAAAAACACATAGAAAGAAAAAGAAACTGCACTCCAAACGGGCCGTTACTGCCATAGAATTGGCTGTGAACCTGTTGATTAAACTGCCCTCTGATGATAATTAAGATTGGCCAAAGTCGAGATTTGCATTTTGATTACATTTGTATTAATTGCACAGCCCTTTATGAGTGGAAGTGCACATTTTTAAGCATATTCCTAACCATTTAGGCATTAAACTTGTTCTGACAAACAGGGAAAAAAAAAAAGAGGGTTATGAATGACTGCTTCCTGAACCCACTGAATAAAAGCCGCTAGAAGATCGGTAGCTACAAAAGGTGCGGTTGATTTGAAGACTTTCCCATTTGGGGGTTAATGAGCTTCTCACTGCAGTAATCCCTGCTTCGCTCGCACGTAAAATTAATCAAGTGCACAGCTGCCAGTCACTTAAGCGCCAGTACACACTCTCCATTAAGACCTGGCAATCAGGGGCTAATCATTTAGTTTTACAGACTGACAAGACTCCAGGAGCTCGTATTTACTACACAGGCCAGCTGCAATGCATTTTAAAGACAAGTTAATAAGCAATATAAAGTAACACTCTGCAAGATTAACCAGCAAAACAGTCAATAGACAATAATTAATTCACCACTCGTAAGGCCGGGTTTCTGTTTTCCTCTTCACTCTTGTGCTGGGATGTTTCTGTGCATTTTACTGTCGTCTAGGGCCTTTTCTACATTGATGGACTGTATTAGAAACATTTACAGAGCAGGTCTTTTTCTTTGTTACGGTAATATACAGTATAGAGACCGTGACTGCCGTTAGATGTAAATGATTTGAGAATAAATTGGTATACGGGCTTAAGAGCACTTCATAAAGAGCTACACACCAGATTTGATTTGTTTCTTTCGCAGACTCAAGACTAAACACGATACATTTTGATGGACTAAAAGTTTACATGTATCCGGTGAAAAAAAAAAAAAAATGAAACCGTTTTGGTTCCAAGAATAGCACACTTTGAAGTTTGTTGTAAAAAGAAAAGAAATGAAATGAGATTTTAAAGCAGAACTAAGTAACTTATGCCCTTAGAGGCCATAAGCGCCACTGCAGGTGTCCGTGAGAGTAACTACTACGCTGACAGAAAAGACAAAGGGAGAGCGGGATATTGTACATTGTGCTACAACCCAATTACACAATGGAAATCATTTTTGTCATTCAAACTTGGCTGTAAATGAAGTGAAGTGGCGCTGTTAGCTTCTTCTTTGTGATTCCATTAGTGTGTCTGGGCCAGAGCAGGGAAAGGTGCAAGCATGGTTTTCTGGCCAGAGACACCAGGGGGAGATGAAAGGCCCCGATCATCCCATCCCAACACTTGTATTACCCCAGAGGGACTACGAAAAGGATTTATTAAGGTAAACAAGTTACTTAGTACTGGTTTACAGTAAAACATTAGTACAACAATTAGTACAACATACAGTGGGACTACCCATACCCGTCACTATGGGCGGGCCATAGGGGGCCGTGCCCATCCCCCAAGATGCTTGTGCCCCCCCCTGACAGTGGTGTAGTCTACGTGATACGCAGGTATACGGCGTATAACCACTAGAAGGCCTGCAGAATTACTGTATTGTACCACAAATTGGGCAAAGATACGCATCACTAATTTGCGCAGTGTTATTTTTGCCCTTTCTGCCCGATTAGAGACCAGCCCAAACTCCACAACAAGTAGCTATTTCCTCCCCTGAAACCGAGAGGGGACATTTCATCCCTCTCTCTCTTTCTCTGTCTCTACAGAAACAGTTCCCTCTCTCGTGCGCTCATGCGTAATTGCACACGGCTCCCGTGTTGTCTGTTCACAAATAAAACCTGACCGGAGAATAGCTGATAACGATGTGGCAGTATGTCTCACGCTCAGCTCAGCGACTCCCTGTCATAGACACTTTCCCTGTTCATTCCCCGCTGTGAGAGTCCATCCCTTTCTCCCTCCCTCTGCAGCGGCTAGTGAGCATCTTTGGGCAAAGGCAGTGACAGGTGTGGGCTGGTAACAAGTAATCTGTATTTTACTACAAAGCGCTGAAGTCCGCGGAAAAGACCCCGCGTATTTGTTCGAAGTGTGCATTTTACTGCTGAAGGCTTGAAAAAGACTGAAAAGTGGATGCGCCCACAGCACTGACCAAGCCACGCGCTCTCCTGTTTATTCAAAACATGGTCCAAAAACAGTAGAGTGAATGTATAGTAATTGTGCCCCCTCGTGGATTTCATATGCCCCCTTTAAGACTGACGTCTGGCGACGGGACTGGGACTACCAGAATGTTAATTAATTATATAGATTTTAATTCATACCTTTATCATTAAGCCACTGTTTGCTATTGATTGCTGAAGAATACCACCTTTTGTGTGGCAGCTTAAGTCCATTCACAGTCTCAGTAGTTACTCTGTGGCTGATAGCGTCACCAGTTTCCATCAGCCTGTAGCTTAACAAGAATCTTATTACCCCTAGTGCCTTTGGATTCAACTTTTACCGTGTGACAAAATCAAGTCTGTAATGCTTAAATAACTGCAGCTAACGCCACCGTTTATATTAAGGAAACTGAGGAGATTCAGAACAAAGAACCATCTGCTCTGAAAGATGGCATTTCTAACCTTTCCACTGACAAGTTGTTAGCAGAATTAAGAATTTCAATTTATGGTACAGTTATACAATTACTCTAATTGCCTTCCACTGTGAAATCTTTGCTCAGTGTTGCATTATGTGACAATTATAAACTTGACCTTTTAAAAGAACTACGCCCTAGTTTCAAGAGAAACACCACAAAAGTGAAAAGCACTCATTATTTCACATTGGAATATTAAAATATTTATTTCTGTGTGTAAATACACCTGTCTTTGTCTTTATCAAAGTTTAATGCTGTGTAACCTCCATCAGTTATCGCCGCTCCGTTGGCTGAGCGAGGATCATTAACATGCCTTCCAACACGGCTATCTCGCTAATACAGGCGCGTTCGAGAGCAACAACACGCGTCGGGGCTGAGATTTATTTGGTCTGCTGTGCCTGTGCCACCCGAGGCACCAATCAACAGGCCTTGCACTGCCTATTAGAGTCTGCACCCAGCGCTGTCACACACTCGAGTCTCCTGTTCACTGCCACAGACCGATTCAGTTTTTCACAACGGCAGAAGAAGAAGGATAATGTATGGAGATAAGCACTTTACAATTCATTAGGAGGGCTCACGGGAACGAACACACGGAGCCGGGGCTCTGGAATGTGTTAGCGCTAATGTTGTGTTGTCTTCCCACTGGCAAGGCGCGGCAGAAAAACACCAGACTACCGTGGTACAGGGAGCTTTTATGTAAATATTTTGTCAGCTTGCACTCCTGCATGTTAAGTATGGCACCAAAGACAGACTCAAGGCACAATACAGTCAGACGGTTGAACCATATTTGATTTGTCTGATTTTTTTTAAGATGCATCTCCAAAACGTGGAATATTGGTGTTTTTAAGTCAAGCCATGTGATAGTGAAGCCTTTTCAACTTAACACCTGTGTGCATTGGAGCTCTTGAGCGGCACTTTCCCACTAGCCACTTAGCAACTCTTATCTTCATGGAAAATTCATACTGTAGTATACATTTAGTGCAGGTGGAAAACTAAAATAAAACAGGTCTAGTCAGTTTTCAGCATTCAAAAAATATTGTATATACTAGAGCAGAGAAATGCAGATTTATTTTGCTTCTTTCTAACAGTCCAGTCAAGAGGATTTCAAACTTAGCAGAAAAAAGTTTCTTTGGAATTTAGTTTGATCATTTAAAACATTATGGCGTGTTTTTCAATAAATAAGATTACATTCAGTTAGTTGTGCCCTTTTATGCGATTCTCATTTAACATTGTGCTCTCTGTATAATTGATTTGATAAAGCTAATCCATTACATTTGTTTTGCCTTAAATTCGGATTTAGTAACTATGATTTACTGGGATTAGGGTTTAGACGGAATACTATTTGTTTAAAGAGGATCACATGTGGGATTTGAAGGGGAAAAGTGCAAGCGGGAGAGGGATGACGCAGCAATCTGACTTTACCTTCTGTGGGGTTGATCGCCTCTGGCAACTGCTCCCACGGGAGGGTCCAGGCAGGGCACGGATGAGGGGAGAACGCAGCCTCGATGCCATTTTCCTGTGGGAGGAACAAACACAGTACAAATGCACAAGTTACCATAGAAACCCATCTTCAGCTGCAAGGTGGTGTGGCCCAAAACGGGGTGTAATGAGGGGACTTCAAAGTAAAGGACTCTTCAACAGACGCTTTGTTGTTTCATTTGAAGTAATGTTCCCAAAGAGTACATCATTGGTAAAGAAGACACTTCAGAGACAAGTGTTTGAGCTTTACAATGAGGTATGCAAAAAATAGAAGACATTCAGCTCCGTCAAAGGCTTGGCTTGCATTGCCTTGCATTAACGAATAATGTTTATTTATTCAGGTTACACCAATGACTGTGTGAGGCAACACTGCGCACATGGGATGATGGCTTGGCACCCATTCAGTTATTTAGCCCAAGGCGGCTCCCCTTATCGCCTATGCCATGGGCTGCCCCAAGGCCTCATGTGAAAGGCAAATCTGCAGCAGAGTCAAACTTAGGAAAAAGCATGATAAAAAAAAAAATGCTACTTTTCTACTCTAAAAATGTCTTCCTCCTGGTTATAAATAAACCTGGTAACTGTACATCTCCAGTCAGGAAAGCCCTTATTTTCACTGGAGTCTCAGATTAAGCTTCCATCTTATTTGTAGGCCTTACGCATAAAGGCCTGTCAGTCAAACCCCGGGGAAAATGCATTTGGTCTCTTGAACGTAGGCTGGAGACGGTAATGTTTACATTTTTGTATCCACAGCTCATTGCGCCGGCTGTGTGTGCTGTGCGAGTGGCATGCGCTGCTGTAATCGGTGGAGTGGGAAAGTGGTAGCGTTTATGGGCATTCATAAAGCGGATAGTGCACAGAGATGGGGCTGGCGCGTCTGGTTAGCAGCGGTGAAAGATCATAGCAACACTATGACAGTATATCAGACCACTATTCTTAGTACACATAACGTTCAATATGGAAACACACATACTTACAGGATGTAAATCTAGACATGAAGTGTCTCAGTCTTACAAAGTGTTCTTCTTTTTTTAATGTATACAAATCCTGCTTATTTTAAATCAAATTTGCTATTGACTTATTAGTTCTTACGGAGAGCACCAAGTTCATTATTTATCTTTATCTTTACGCTTGAACAATTAAATCAGGCCCCATGCCTCTCCTTTGCCCATTTTGTCAGCTGTAAAACATTTTTCCGAGAACTACTTTCAAGAAGGTAGCGAACTAGGACTCTAATATTGACTGATGGCTCATTTTCCACTTAAAGTCCTCAGTCTGTCCTTGTTCTTGATCATACATAGCATATTAGCACACACTTACAGTAGTGTTGTGGCCGAGACACCACAACAGCTGCGGCACAGACATGGCGGTGGCGACATGCAGCCATCCTTGTAATCCCTTCAGGCGGAGAGAGAATGGTGGCTATTGTTTGCACACAGTCCTCTCCGTGTTAATGTGTGATTTCACCCTACTGTCAAAACTGTCATTTGTGCACGTCTGCGCCTAGCAACACTTCATCTGGCAACACGGTGCACTCTTTTAAAAAAAAAAAAAAAAAAAAAAAAAAAAAAAAAAAAAAAACACCCCCTCCTCTAGCTTGATTCCTGACCACCCAGTGCTCACAGCCCACTCAAATCCCACTTGCCCATTCCTAAAACCAGATATTGTTTGGGGAATTTAGCCTGTTAGAAACAGAAAAGGCAGAAAGGAGAAGGCAACAAAGCCGAGTAATGAGTCCTGAGGCTCAAAAGTGAAAAGTTGGTGAAGGCAAGGCAAGAGAACAGAAGTGGCCCTTGTCTTAAATGTTACATTAATATTTATTTAGTTGAGTATGGAGCCAAGCATGTTATCAAGTCTTTTTTTTTTTACTTCATACCTACATTGCAATCACACTGGAAAGCTCACCCATTAGCTAAACAAGCTTTTCTCCTGATGCTCAGAAAAGGTACTCAGCCAGGCATTATATAGTAGATGGTTTTGCACAGCTGTTATAGCACAGTTAAAAGCATGGGCTAAAGGGTGCACTCTCTGCAAACACAGTAAAGGTAACAGTGTCTGCTGAGAACACCAAGCCGTGCATTTTAGAAACACTGCAGGTATATGCTAAACAAGAAGACTTGTGGTTCAATATGTTATAACTAAGGGCATGGTGAATGTTTTATAAAGCATGTTGGCTTAGTGTGTGTATAATGTGGAGATACTTCAGTAGTCTTTGATAGGTTCAGTCTTTGACACTGTGTATTGTTTACAGTTAATAATAATAATAATGCATTTTATTTGTAACGCACTTTACATTTGTACACAAATCTCAAAGTGCTACAGAGAGATACAATAAAACAAATGACATACAAAGAACAATCAAAATGGAGTAAAAAGTTGTGTGTATTGTTAGCTAAAAGTTACTTTTGAAAACACATTATAAACTGCGAGGCCATGTTCTAACCACAGAAAATGTCATGTGCCAATGACTGACTCTGCCAGAAGCCAAAACATTAGCACAGAGCTACACTGGTGTGGGCATCTGAGCTGGAAACTGAAGCATAAAATTATGGGATAATGGTTAACAACCAGTTCCAGCCTCTAGCCCTTTATCTCCACTTCAGCAGAACACAATTTGCCTTTAGTGTACAAACTTGTTAAAACAAAGACATTTGGAGAGATGACAGAGCTTGATAAAAAGTGAAGACATACTTTAAGTTTGGTCAGTGTTGGCCTCGGGCCACCAACAAACTGCAGCTGCTGGCTGGTCTCCTCACGCTCCAGCAGGCTGGATGGGCCGTGCTGCTCCACAGGCTCTGAGGGGCTGGACGAGGGAGGCTGAGGGGTGACGAGAGTTATCCCACAGGCTTTAGCTGCACGCTGCACTCCTGGTACCTCCTGCACATTGCTGTACCAGCGCAACAGATGGGGTAGGCAGTTTAGAGCATTCTTTGTCCCAGTTTGAAGAGAACTCTATCGAAGACATATTAAGAAGAAAAATAAGAAGGTGAAGAAACAATCCAGTATTGATTAAATGACTCATCATTTGAATGGTGCACAAGGAATTCAGTGTAGCGCACAAGAGAAACCAAACTCAAAATAAAGTTGAGAATGGAAAAACACAAAATGTGACCTGCTGGGACCGAGGGACTAAAGGGACAGTGTAGCGAAAACAACTGACTAAAAGTAGGGACATGAGCAGTGAGTGGACAGGCAGGTAAACAGTGTCAGGGCACTGGCAGGCTTGAGACACAAGTTTTAGTACAAGTACTGGAGTGGAAAGGATGTAGCGTTCTGCATCTGCCCTGGACAGAGATGGCCGCTAAGAGGAGACATGCTACACTGAGTGTGAAACTGAAAACCACTGGAGCACAGCTGACTACTAAAAGCCTCATTGTGGAGCTCTGGTCACTGTGGGAATGAACTTGAGTTCTCACAGAGATCCACACAGCCTCACTCCTCGTAACATAAACATACCACTGCTTACTAGTACCAAGAGACCATGCTGAATTATGAAACACTGTCTTTAAAAATTAAAAATGTGTGTGAAGCCTACGGGCCACCTTACCCAGCGCTTCTTGATCAGATGCACAGAGAAACGTGCGTCCAGAAAAAAGTTACTGAAATGCATTTCAACCTTGTGTGTCTGAATAGATTCCCTCCCACTGACTCTTATCGCCCTTTGCCAGGTGCACAGACCACCAGAGAGCCAGTCTTGCCAAGTGTGATGCTGTGCAGCTCCTAGATGGCACTTAGAACATGGACACATCTGAAGAGCCTGGAGTACTGTCAACCTTGACCACTGTCATAACCATGGGTCATGCACTATTTTCACTTTTAGAATAAGCATATTATGAGGAACCACTAACTACATGCAATAGGATTATTCACCCCTGACACAGGATTTTTAATGTAAGCCTTGCAAAATTATGTATTACTTTTTGTTACACATCCATCAACAACAAAAAAACATTTCAACAGTCACTCATCAGTCAAGCAAGCTTCAAGGAGACCACCCCCAAAGTAAATGGCAATATTTTAGATTATACTTCTCTCATCCAGTGCTCAATAAAACTTTAAGTGAAGACAATGCAACAAGGTCTTTGTTTTTTTCTTTTGGTTAACTTTGCAAAACAAATGGGTCTTTTTCAAATACTTTAACAAACTTTACATTTGAGGGGACAGTTTTGCAATCGCGTTCAGAATTGACGAATTCAAATGCTAAAGTAGGAGAGCTGACGAAAATAATAATTAGATTATTCTGTGAAATAAAACCTCTCTTACATAGAAGACAAAATGGGGAAAAAGTCTATGACCAAGAAAAGAAGTTTTAAAGATATGTTGTACCTCACAGTGATTCTTTTTGTCAGCTCGTTAGCAGTGAAAGGCCACATACATCATAATGTCAAGACTCTTACCAGATACTGATGGATGCAGGGGAGAAGGACCACATCAGTCAAAGTGAAGTACAGCCCTTCAGCGAACACATGCTCCAGAGTCGGCAGTTCTGTCGTTTTCACTTTCCTGATCTCAGAGCTCTCTCTAGCGGCCGATTGTGGATCTGCATCAAAGGACAACTTGGCAAGTGCCGCATCAAGCTCAAGTCTGTCATTGGTCTGTGCAAGGTCACAATCGCTGCTCCCTTGAGTCTTTTCCTTTTGTTGTTGTTGCTTGAGTTTCTGTCTTCTGATTTTGTCATCATTGTGAACTTTAACGGGTTCAGATAGATGTTGTTCCAGGGCGAGGATGGGGAGCGGGAGCTTAGTTTCTAGATCAGAAGGATTTCTTAAATGTCCCTCAACAGAATATGGGATGCCCAGTTCACATAGTCGTGTCCACTTGCTAACCTGAAGAAGAAAACAAAATTAAAGCCGTGACAACATTTTCAAAATCTCAAAAGCATCCATTTTTATAATCACAAGTAAGATTATAAGGGAGAAAGAGAAAATAACAAGACAAAATAACACAGGCTATTCATAATTTCAGTACATTTCAAAGGGGCCTACTAAGATCCGAAATATTTTGCAGCATCACTCACTTACAGTACCAGCCCCATAAAAGCCTCCTATGTGGGATCATGAATGTAAAACGTCATACCTCTGCGCAAGCCTTGAGACATGTCTTTTTAAAGCCCAGTAAAGCCAGCACATCATTCCTAGACGGGTCTGCTTCCAAAGTCCTGTTGATGATGTGCCTAAGTACCACAGCCAGTCCAGCTCTGCACAGCCTCCCAGTCTCATCCAGGACTGAGGGCAGCCGGCAGCCCTGACCAGCGGGGGTAGACACTCCATCCCAACATGGGACACGTTCAAAAAATTGGGGACGTGAGTTTCTAGGGTTTCACAGTTGCCAGGCGTGCGAGACACCAGGGAAACTTGAAATGATTTACAGTCACAGTACGACAAGAGGAATAGGACCACAGACGTGTGCAAGGGGAGGCGAGGCTCTCCATCCTCGTTGTGAACCTCTAAGTACAGCACTGGACACTTTTCGTGGGCTTTCATATTCTGGAAAAAATAAATAATAATAAAAATACAAATGAAAATAACGTCAGTGCTCATCAAGACATTAGCTATGAAGCGTGTGATAACATATGGAACAAATTAACAAATCATAATCAAAGTACTTACCGATTCACCAATAACAAAACAAAAACACCGGTTTATCGACCCACGTTGCATTAAACTTCCTGGAAGCTCCTTCAGCCCTTTTTTCAACGCTACCATAGCCCCACAGCGCCATCTACTGCTAGAGTTTGTAAACTACACTAAGACTAAGAAATGTATTCTGTTTTAATAAAAGCTGCAAAAGTGATTGGTAATTATTAAAAAGACAGAAATGTACAGTTACGATGGTTATTTTAATACATACTTGTATATATTGCCGTTCAAGGTTCCGCAATCATGATTCTTGTACAGCCCGGAAGCATTTAATAGTTGCACATTCTGTATTTGCAAGGAAAAGCCGTCAGTACTGGCCGCTTATTCCTTGGAAAGGGGAGTTCCAGCGTAAGTCTTTGTCCCACTGACGTCTATCGATTAAAAGAACAGACTTAAAGGTGAGTGGTTATCGTAATAACCCATTTTAATATGAATGACTTTGCAATTTCCTTCTACGGGATGTCTACAGTGCCGCCGGGGTACACTTCGTACACTCGGGCGTCCACACTCGTTACTGGGATACAACAACTGAAGTCAGTAACTGTTTTAATATGGGCTTTTAGCGGCCAGTTTTAGCAGTATAAACTCTTCTTTGCCCTGGATAATCATTAAACGGTCTGTAATAATCTTTAATATCGTCTGTTTTTTTTTGTCTTTTATCACAACAATCAAGACCTGTCATTTTCATCTTTTTTTTTTTATTTTTTTTCCCTTGGCTTTTTATTGAAACACCAATATTCACATAGTTTCACATGTATGTTTGAAACGTTACAATTACAATGTAGCCTCTTGGTCATCAGGAAAATGTATTGTATTAACCTTTTACTGAGAAAAGGGCTTTTAAGATTTGTCCTGGCCAAGAGGAGCAGCAGAACAGACGATGTGGATGGCTTTTTGTTGTGCTGTGTTTTAATCAGCATAATAACTTATAACTTATGTCTCAAAATTGGTTGTTTATCTTACAGTCTAATGCTATGGCTGGACCAGTCACCCTGGAGTTGGACCCTATATTCTTGAAGGGTCTGAGTTACCTTCATTCCAAGAGCAAGGACTCTGCAGAGAAACTGAAAGCACTGCTTGATGAAGCCCTTGCAAGAGGAAGTGACACATCCTACCGCTCACTGCAAAAAGTATGTTTTTTTTTCTAAATATATACATTAAATTTGTTACAGTGGTTCTCTTTTGGCCTGAAATCATTTGTTTTTCAATTCCTGCCTTGTTTTAGTGACATATTAAGACTGATTTTGATTTATTTTTTTTACAGGATATAGAAATCTCCAAGGGGTCGTCCATTTCTAAACTCAGCTTGAATAAGCAGGATTCCAAGTCATCATCTAGTTCTTCTTCCTCCAGCAGTAGCAGTGGAAGTAGTAAATCAAGCTCAGAGAAGGCAAGAAAGAGGGAGAGAAGAGGTCTGCTGACAAGGTAACGTTGCTCATTGTCAAATGCGTACAAGTTAATAAATAATTTTTGTAGTGCACATTTCATACATGTAAGTTAACGTGTATTTCTCATGCCCCCCTTCCAGCAAGTCACTGTGTTTACAATTTTGATCAATAGGTTAGAATTGACTTGTCAGATGTGGACCGCCAAAGAAGCCTCGCCTGGAAAAACAGGAAAACCGCTCTTCACCGATCACTGTGCAAACCAGCAAAGACCTTGTGCCAAATATCAGTGATTATGATGAAACCAATGCAGACGATTTTGCCATGGAAATGGGACTGGCCTGCGTCGTTTGCAGGTGTCACACATTCTATGAAGATCGCTTTATTACGTAATCTTACAAATGTATAAAATATGTCATACGTTTCTCTTTGCATCCAAAGACAAATGACTGTGAGTATGGGTAACCAGCTGGTGGAGTGCCAGGAATGCCACAACTTGTACCACCAAGACTGCCACAAGCCCCAAGTAACGGACAAAGAAGTGAATGATCCGCGACTTGTGTGGTACTGCGCCAGATGCACAAGACAAATGAAACGAATGGTTAGAAGCCGTGTGACAAAACTGAATTAAAAAAAAAAAAGCTGTATATTTTCTCACATAAATGTTACTATTTCCTGTCAAATTCAGGCACAGAAACCTCCACAGAAGCCATCTCCTGTCTCCACATCATCCGCACCTGCTGTGAAAGACACTTTGGTGAAAAAGGCCGAGCTTAAATCGAAACCAGACACGTCGAGCACTTTCCAAGCAAGCACATTTCAAGCATTCAAAAGAACGGAGGTCAAGGTAATGTTGCATGTGTACAGTCAATCAATATATTCACATCGTGCCTCGCCGTGCATGTCTATAAGTAATGGGTGTAGCTTCACATCAATTTACTGTGGCTTATTGGGCTATGTAAATGCAAGTCTGTCCAAAGTACCCATTCCAAGGAATTTCCTCTTCTGCAAAATGCAAACACGGCATCCTCCACTTTCCTATGTTGGATAATGATCTAACATTTGCTAGAAAGTACAGCTGGTCTTGTTAACCTCTTAACTGCCACCTGAACTGAGCACATTTTCTCCAGTTTGGCTTTACCCAAATCTAAAAGCTTCTTGGAAAAAATGTCAAAAAGTGTGACAGAAAAGTGACAAAAAAGCAATGGGAAAATATGTCTGATGTGAGGAAAAGATCCGTTTAGATGAGTTTTGTAGTTTTTCGCTTTCAAATGAGGCAACATAAGAGCCTTGGCCACAACACACGTCTAGGCTCAATATTTATGTGTCATATTCTCAAAAGATTTTAATGCAGAAATACTGCTAGGATTATCAAATGGATTAGATGAGAATGCTGCTTTCAATATAATGGTTGTACATGGGACTGAGCCTTTAATATTCTTTGCTACTTTTCCTCCTACATATGTATCATGTTCATTATGATTGTCTGCTGCAGGCGTCCACTACTTCAGTAAACCCCACCAACAGCAGCGCCTCCTCCTCTGGCAGTGGTCTTACTGGCTGGGCCGCATTTGGTGCCAAAACAAGCTCTGCTATGCCAACCAGCTCTAAACTGGGTTCCTCCAGCTCAAGCAGCAGCAAGACCCTGACCACTCCCCCGGGCCAGAAGCCTGCTGGGATGTCTGGACTATCCGGGGCTAAGTCGGGCCTCGGGGGAGCCAAGATTGCCGGCGGCGGTAATGGAAACGGCTCGAGCCAGGTTCCGCTTAAGCCGCCTCCACCTCTGACTCTGGGTAAGCAGCCATTAAACCGATCGTCCAGCGGGGAGAGCCAGGGAAAAGCTCCATCGGGGGCTGGATCTCCTGGAGCATCCCAGGCGAGCGCAGGGGGAACGGGGGAGGGAACGGGAACAACGGGAACGGCTCAAAAGCAGCAGCAGCAGGGGTCAAAGAGCCAACCTCCCAGGAGTCCAATGCAATGAAACGCCTCCATCAGGTGAAAAAGAAAGCGGCGCAAAAGAAAATTAAGAAATAAATAGAATCTGTTCTAGTAAAACCAGATGTGTAAACAATGTGGAGTCAGTGCCAGAGATCTGTGTGCGTAGTAACATCATGTATGTGGAGAAATACTACCTTAGACTTGAATTTTCTTCGTGCTGCCAGACTCTGTGTGCCTCATTTTGTCCTATCTACTGCTAACTATTGGATGTCTGTTCCTTTTTACCAACACCATTAATAAACATATCCTTTATTGAAGCATATTAAAGTCCTTTTATTATATCTGTAATAAAATTTTATTTAAGGTAATTCACATATAAATATCTTCACATAAAGGACTTTCTTCATCTGCATGTCACATGTTAAGTTACTTCATGAATAAATCTTTATCAAACACTGAATTACAAAAAGTGCTCAGGACAGTGCCCCGTTTCTAGTCACATTCATTATATCAATTATAAATAATTACAAGAAATGTAATTGATTAGCTGTCAAATGATAACACTTTAGGTTTGTCTGACACAGTTGGACCTTATGCACATACATCCAAACACATTACATGTGTGCTGGTGTTGAACAGGCCTTTGGTTACATTAAAGTGTTTTTTATGCGTAAGACATCTTCCCCAAGTAGTTGGCTGGACATATCCCTTCTGTCCATTGGCCTCAGCCAGCCACCAGTCCTTATTTCCGCCCAGGTCACAAAACTGGAGGATGCGCACATGCTGGTACTCCTGTAGGCTCAGCTCCTGGTCACCGCGGGCTTGAAATGCATACACGGCGTAAAACTGGGGAACAAGCAGATTTTTGCATTGAATCATGGTGTTGTAAAGAAAGGGAAGAGTTCTTTCATCGTTCATCACATTCAGATACAAATGAATAACTTATTGAATGCTTCATAACTTGATCAATGATAGGTGGAATGAGTTGAATGTGGCTCAGATGGTTAAGCGGGTTATCTCCCGCAGGTGCACACTCATCGTGCCCTTGGGCAAAACACTACACCCACCTTGCCTCCACTTCCTGTGTACACTGTAGCTCCTTGATGGAAAAGCCCTTTGAGTGCCTGATGTACGTGGATATTATATAGATTGAGACCATTTTACAAAAGAGTCAGTTATGATGGTGGTATGGTGGTTAGTGTTGCTGCCTCACAGGTCACAGCAAGAAGATCTCGACTTCGATTCCCGGACCGTGTGGGGACAAATCTTTTTGGAGCTTGCATGCTCCTGTATCTGGGTAGGTTCTCTCTGTGTGATGGGGTTTTCTACATCCACCCAAACATACAGGCCAGCTAAGGTACTCCAGACCATGACCCTTGCATAGTATATACTTTAACTGTAATTTGTGTCTCCTGGCTCCAGTATTTCAAACATAATCCATTAGGATTTCTTCTGATTGGGATAATCATCCCAGGTTTGATCCAAAATTGGGTATTTCAAACCCAATTTACTCTTGAAGATTCAAATTCAGATTTGTAAATCCAATCCTGATCTCCATTATTGTTTTTGTGGCACAAAAATGTAAGTCTTACACATCACCTGTTTGTACATTATAGCTGTGATATAGTATAGGATATGTGTCATTCTATCTGGATTTCAAATTTGAAATACTGAGCCCTGAGCTGTGATCCTTGATATACAGTACTTTATTTATTTTCCATCGCACTAGAGGGCATTTCAATGTGACAGCAGCTCAGGTGGTAGGGATGTCACCCTGTAACCGTTATATGTCCTTTGGGAAAACACGTCTCCCACCTGGCCCTGGTATGAATGTGAAAGTGTGGTGTGTGGTCTAGAGGCAATTTGATCAAAAATGGTTTAAGGCAATGTATTAATATATGCATGCAATTGGAAAATGAAAACCCCACCGAAAAAGTAGCTCACAGGGTAATTAATTATAACTTTTAACATTTACCTGTTGGGGGTCATCAATGATATCGTCCCCATCCACAGAGACCCCTTGGTCCTCCGGGTTGTCCAGCTCCCCCTGGAGGCCAGAGAGGATGGAGCCGCTGTCTGTGGTGTTGAGATTGAAGCTGCACAGACTGCTCCTGTTGCTGCCCGACACAAACAAGCTAATGTTGTCGAAGTCCTCGTCCGCCATTGCAGTTTGCTGCTGCTGGGTCAGCTGCTGTTCCCGGACTGGCTGTCCTCCACGCTGAGAGTCTCTCAGAGGATTGTACTGCTTCAGGAAAGTGGAGTACACGTATCCCTGAGCAACTGAAAGAGGCACAACAGGGAAAAACGTTAAGCACATGTTGTGATTTCTCAAAATCTTGCAATATTTCCACAGAATGTATTATATCAAACTGTACACTTCTCAGTCTGTTGGGTTTTGATCTACATAAGGCCTCGTGAAAAGATGGGAAGGGTGGGCGTCTCCACAGAGACACGCTTTTTGCAATGGTGCAATACTGCTTATGGAGTAATTAACAACTAAGTACATACACAGGTGTTTAGATCGATTTTGTGTGCAACCATTTTGTCAACCCATCTGGGGGGCTAATTCAAGCCATGACTAATAATCTTAATATCTATTCATTTAAAATATAATCAGAAGTTTACACAACACTATAGTACACACCAAGCCCCATTTTGACAAAACTGTAAGCCATAATATGACAATGAGAGTTAAATACCATTACCTGCCTAATCATTGTATTTATAAGTGAATTATCTTTCTTTTGGTGACAGGTCATGACAACTCACCATGCCTACTGTTAACACAATGATTCTGAGTATATGAGATGTGAGAATATTCATATTGCTGATGCAAAGACAGAGATGAACAACAACTTCCTGGGAATACCTAAACTCCCTGAGGAGCAGACATCGACATCGTACACACTGTTTTTTCCAAAGCTCACAAAAGAACTTGTTATTGCAGCGAGCAGCGCGTGCAAGCCGTGTCTATCCGTCCTTGTTATGAATACCCAGAGGAGATGCTTTGTACTCCAAGCAACTGTTGGTTCCAAACAAGGTGTTGGGATCTCGGTTGTTGCACTGAGATGCGACGAGAAGTTGAAGATGCTGGCCCCTGTTGTGAGGCAACCATCTCCAGAGGAAATGGCATAACATAACAGCAGCCACTGGGAATGGAGCTGGTATGCTGACTCCGGCGGTGCAAAGTAAAGTTTGCTATGTTTTTACACAACCGTTATGAATGCAGAACTATTCAATGCACAATGAGGTTTATTATGTTCATGTACTGCACATGACTTTGAGTTGATATCTTCATTGACCTGTACGCGCCAAGAGTAGACTTGTGGAAATTGTTCACAGTATACCTCAGTGAAAAAAGAGAAAATAAATTTCACACTATTAGGAAGGACTGTAGTAACCTCACAAAACAATATCATGATATTACAGTAGTTGTGGTCAGACCCATGTGATTAGATAAAAAAAAAAGTTCTCTCCTTAGAAGTGCCCTATATATATGGAGTGAATGTAAAATGCTCTCATGTAAAGCGCTTTGTGACTATGTCTGTGAAAGGTGCTATATAATTCTTCTTCTATAGGGAACCTTGAATGCAATCTATCTCCTTTTTTAACTACTAGACCCAGTAGATTAGAATTTAATATATTAATAATTTTCATCACATAAGCAGTTCAAAGGCAATATTATGAGGCGACACAACACCTACTGATAAAATATTTAAAATTAACACAAAGACCAGAACAACATTTGCAAATAAGCAAGATTCACATAAATCTATAAGACAGTAAAAGTAAATACTGTATACAATAGGCAAAATGCACACAGGTGGAGGTTTAGATGCAGTGTGTTCCATAAGATGGTCAGCTATTTGCATAAATAATCTAATAATAAATAATATTAAAGTAATATTATAAAAGGAAAACTAGGTATACAGGTACAACTAAATAATGCAAGAATGAAGTCATGTAGCGTTCACTGTGGACATATGGAAACTATAGGAGATACTTTTGATCTACATCCTCACTCACAAACACAGACTTACCTCCAGAGTGCACAAGCCAACGGCTGCTGCTGCCGAATGGGTCCGAGTCCTCCAGGAGTGCCACCAGCTCTCCCTCCAGGAGGCTCAGGTCCTGCTCCTGGCAGCCATTACACTTCCTCTTCAGCTGGTAGATGCGCTCCCGGGGTACTCGGACAGTAGCCAGGCACGCTGCTCATCAGTCTGATGCTGCACCTCGGGCATCTGCCAGACACAGAGCACAGCAGTGAGTCAGAAAATAAGTTTATGTGTGTATTGGTATAAGGACACTATGTGGGCGTAAAGCTGCTTGTTAGCAAGTGCAGCTGTTCTAAGAAGGTGAGAGGTGATCTCAAATACATTCACACATAAATATACAAGCACCTGTGGCCACCCACACATCGACCAGCTCTATAGGTGCGATGTTCCCACTAACTGCCATAAACATTTCAGACTGCTTGAAGGTTTTATATTATTTCTTATTAATGCTTTGATTTAAATAATTTTGGCCACCTTAGCAATTTATATCATATTGTATAACAAAGTAATGGGCATGTAAATGGAAAACAATTAATTCAGCTCTATTTTCTGAGCACAAGCAACACCCCAATCCATCCTCTGATTGCACACAGTAGATTGGCGCAGTTTAAACAAAGCTTAAAGATTGTTTCTTTAAGCTTTGTTTAAACTGTGGCAACTGCCGGCAGCTATTAGCGTGAAATGATTTGTAGCACTAGCAGATGCAATTTGAGCACTGACATGATCACTGACACGACATGATGAAAAGATGAAGCATGGATGAAAAGGTGACTGTATGAAACAAAACAACACCAGACTATGTTTGTATGAGGGAGAAAAATGAAATGGTTAAAACTTCAAAGTCAGTTGCCTAATAGGACGTTTGAAATACATGCAGGGCCCACATCTAATATGGATAGGATGATTTATGGAAATTTTGGAGGATCACTGCATGAACTCATTCTCCAAAGAGTGTGATATACAGGCCTAGGCACATAGTAACATGTTCTCTTCTACTACACTATTCCCCCTCATGTTGGCACTGATAGGTACTGCAATGGTACAGGCCGCAGAATTATGAAAGCTTACATTTTCCCCCTTCACCCCCCCTTGATTACCATCATTTTCTTGTCCTTTTGTCTCTCAAAACTGACTTTACGCTCCATCAGTTTCTGCGCGTTGTCTTTCACAAAAGAGAGATTGCTCAGCTCCTCCATGATGCAGTTTTGAACTTCTGCGATGTTCGATAAAGGAGCCTGAACAAACAAAGACAACTCTTATTATTAGGCCTATATGAGTGAACAAACGTATGCCTCATTATGCGCGACGTGCTCACAGGTAGTTGATGTAATGATGGAGCTGGGAGTAACAGTTTCTCCATGAGCTGCTTGAGGAGGGCCACTAATGACACCACACAGTTGGTGAGGATGGTATGGGCAGCTAAGTTGAACCTTTGCAGCTCCTCAACCAGCATGGCATTGAGGGCCTCGTAATCCCTCCTCGCAGGGCCTTGGTCATCTGGCACCACTGAAGGAGAGGAGGGCGAGGGAGATGCTGATGACGCCGCCTGGGAGGAAGAGCGCTCCCGGTGGCTGCAGTAGTCCAGCAACTTGTCATACCTCTTCTGGATGAGCTTCTGTGGGGCTGTGAACATGCCCTGTAGTGACGAGAGGGGCGCAAGGACCAACTGCTCCACACGGTCTTTCTTTAGGATGAACACAGATACACTGTAAGTTGTTATGCCTATGTACTTAGTGTGGAGGTTTAATGAAAGTGATAGATCTATATGCATTTGTGTAGCCTAATAAAAAATAGTAATGGAGGCAAACGTGTGGGTTTGCCTAGCCATCGCATTAAGGGTTCGATAACCTTTAATACATCCATGAGAAAACCATGTGCTCTGGTTAGCTAAATGCTAGCTAATTGTAAACAATCTCAACAAGCAAGGCCAAGCATCATTGCAAAGTTTACATGCTGCAAATGGCGTGATAAAATTAAACTTTTGCTGATGCCCATAAGGTAAAAATGTATTATAAATTCTAAATATACTTTGCTCGATATATATGTATAAATGTATAAATCTGGGGAGGGGCAAAATTCTTCAGGTACCAAAAATACGTTTTCTTTTCTTTCTTTCTATTTTTTTTTAACGATCTAGCGTTTAAGATGATGATTTAAATTTGTTCTAATGACATTTGCATATTTTGAAGTCAGTTGTAATCCATTGTTAATTTATATCACTCTTATTTTAAAGGCACACTGTGTAACATTTTAGATTATAGCCTACTGTTGACAGCAATGCAAAACATGCTTAACCCTTATGTCATCCTTCAATTTTCTTACATCACCACCCTAGTGTACAAAAATGTACATGCCTAAAAACAGCCATAAAATCACCATACATTAATATTTTTATTTACTTTATTTTGCATGAATCTCTTTAACTACTTGATGACTTTCCAAACCTACCACACATTCAATAATTTAATGAATTTTAACCTTTTAAATGCCAGCTTTATTTTGTAAACTTTAGAAAATGTCTAACTAAAAAACATCAAACTTGAATATTTTCTTTGGTGGATTTTAGGGCCTTGGATGTGTCATAGATGAGCAAAGAATTGATTTGACTGCATTTGTAGTTTTTCTGTAGTGAGAGATTTACAACTTTCCATACGTTCGTCACCCTAGTGTGCAAAAATGTACACGCCTAAAAACAGCCATAAAATCACCATATTTTTTTCTACTTTTTTTGCATAAATCCCATGAACTACTTGATGTCTTTCCAAAACTACAAAAATTATAATAATTTAATGGATTTTAATCCTTTAAATGCCAGTTTCATTATGTAAACTTAAATTATTATGTAAAAAAAAATAATATATATTTTATTATTATTATACGCACAATTTATGGGATAAAACTAATACGGGAAGATGACGGGAAAGGAGGGCAGTTTCCCGGCCAAAAAGGGACACTTGACAGCTATGGTTTAGACAGCATCTCAATGTAGAAGAGATGGAGATGTCCCCATTTCCAGTAAAGTTACTACAAGTCAGGCTTTTGGTACTGTAAGAATATCTGTAATAAAATATATGCTTTTATTTTGTTTATTTTTTCCATTTATTGGGTAAAAAGTTACACGGTGTGGCTTTAAGTAGGGCAGTCTGATCTAACCAGATTAATGTTGAATAAAGATGTGTTCCAGTTTTGAGGTTTTGTGAGTGTGGTTGTATAACGTTGAGTACTACAGCCTTGAGTCAGGAGGAGGACAGTGAATGGGTTGGGACACAATAAGCTACTGTTACACCAGAGCTGGCAAACAGGCCTCTGGTTTTGTGGGCAGGTGAGTGAAAGCCACAGGCAACGCTCAGCACCAAGGATCAGGTTTATAGGCACACAAGGACTTAATTGTACTGGATAGAGAATAGCTGTAGCAAGTGAGACTGCTCCATTTTGAAGGTCAGGATCGCTCACTATACATAAAATAACTCACAAAGTGCTTGTAGGGATCATTTCCGTTGTGATGATAAAGGCCATTTTTGTCATTTTTGTTGAACTCCTTGATTATTATTTCCATGTCGTGAGCATTCTGGACAGCCACCGACAACATTTCCTGTTATAATAAATCAAAATTAATAGAAAGCATGTTTAATGTACCATATATGCTAATTGCTATTTTTTTTTTTTTTTTTACATACCTGGGTTTCTTGCGTGTAACACTGGACATTCTTAACCATCTGCCTGACTGCTTTCTCAAGGCTCCTGAACAGTTTTCTTCTCGGTCAAAGACTTCATCTCGAACCTAAATAGGACAATTTATCCCCTTCATATTCTTGGTGCAGGTGTAAATTTGATAAATGAGTTCATCGTGAATTGGTACCTGTGGCTCAACTCCTGTCAGAATCTTGAGATATCCAGCAAACCTGTCTCCTTTCTTTCGTATAGAGTGGATGTTGAATTTGTTCAACTTGCCCCTCAATGTGCCTTCGTCTTCCAGTCTCTTATACTTCATAACTGCATGAAAACATGTAAACATTGAAGATTTTACTGTAGATAGAGAAATGTGGTACCGACATGGTAAAGGGCAGAGGTTTATGTAGGACCAAAGACAGGCTAAGCTGGAAGCAGCACAAATGGATACACATAAAAGGCACAACTTGACTTAAATCAAACAGTTGTTTTTTCACCTTAAAATGTTTGTATGTAATTTTGATAATGAGGTAATTAAAAAAAAAGAGGCAGACTGAAGACTTCCAGATAGTGGATTGTATCCAGGAACGGGAGTTGCGCGTGTTCAAATGTTCTAAGTGAAATAAAAAGTTAGCACATCGATGTGATTTATAAATTTATAAATACTCGCATAGTTCTTTATTTGGCTACAATATAATATAAACTCTAACGCGTTCGGCATGAGCCTTCCTCAGAGCGTTTACCAATATGATATTTGTATTTGTTTTTTAATAATATTTTTAATTTATTTGTCAAGGTATGTTTATTGCTCTTGGGACATTTGAAATCAGGCCTCCGTCTTTGAGGTAAAACCTGTGTTAGCTATAGGGCTGCGCAGTAACTGAAATGTAAACTTTGGTCAATCTCAATTAATCGTCATGGGACTTTTTTATCGTCAGTCAATTCTAACAGCATCTGGTTTTGGAGTTTGGATTAGTAAAATAGAAGATTTCTGTGTATTAAAGGTGAGTGATGATGCAACATTTTATGTGGGGAAAAAAAGTTGATATTTGTGCGTAGTTGACTTGTAGTGACCCAGTGGCTGTATGAGTGGTTAGCATGGCGTCTTTACTTTCAATCACGGTGATTTCTAGGGCGCTCCAGGATCAGTTGTTTGGAAGGTTTTCTTTGCTGATGGACCCTCTCATCTGAAAACCTACAAAACTATTGATCCTGGAGCGTTGTAGAGGCCACTGTGATTGAAAGTAAAGGTTCCATGCTGACCACTCATACAGGTGCTGGGTCACTACAAGGTCAAATATGCACAAATATCAACTTTCTTTTCCACATAAAAAAGTTGCATAATGCACTTTAAAGTGGTCATGGAGTGGAAAGCATTTATTTTTTGTGATGTTTATATAAAAGTTTTTTCTTGTCTATATTCATGAATAATAATAATTTAAACCTTTATTTAACCAGGAAAAATCTCATTGAGATAAAAAAAAATCTCTCTTACAAGAGTTCCCTGGGATAATAAAGGCTATATTCAATTGTTTTGTTTAAAACTGCTAAACAATTACTACAATAGTAACTATTTTAATTGTCGACTGATTACTATATCCGAGTAGTCATTTCTACCCTATTAAAAAGTTATTTGTATTACCGATGTCTTTGCGTCTTCTGAATTCATTGATGTTGATGTTTATTATTTTGGCAGCGGTGAAGGCCTGTTGCACCGGCTGGTGGTCTGGGTGGTTCTCCGGCGTGGTCTGCCAAAGCTCTCCAAGAAGCAATGGGTACTTCATGATCCTCTGCACCGGTTTGATTAGCAGCGACCCCACGTCTAACAAATTGGGCTTACCTCTGCAGACATGTAAGTTTGTTTCATTAATAAGAGGAAATGCAACAATTTAAAAGTGCATTATGTAATACCTGTCTACTTACTCTTTTTCATATATTTTCCTGAAAGAAGTTAAAAACAAAACAATCACTTTTATAGGACAAGGGAAGTTCAGAAAGGATGTAGTTGAGGAAGTAGTTGGACCTTACTTCAGTGCTAACACACATGCAGTCAAATGTCTCTTTACTTCTTCCTCTTTGTCATAAGCTTTTAGGGCCGTGTTGGCATCATCATGGTGATAGCAGTAAATCTTGTACACGTCCTCTAAAGCTCCCTTGGCCTGGATGAATACTTCTCCTAGAAAATCAAATTAGTAGTAGACTTTACCGACAGATAAATTGACTTGTACAGACATTCCACAGCGAGTTGTACCAATGATGATTGCCTCTGGATCAGGGTCGGTCATTGCTTCCTGTAGTCTGTGGAGGAGAGCCGCTGATACCTCACACACCGTTTCCATGTTTGTGAAGAGACGATCCACATCCACTACCTGCTCAAACACATTCACATGGACATATCTTGAAAGTGCAACGGTTTTAGTAGTGGTTATAAAAAATAAAGGAAGAAAGTGAAGACTCATCATTTTCTTTGCTTATCAATGTTTTTAAAGAAATAACACAATTCATACTAATGCCTGTAGTAGATACAGTAGCTGACCGACATGTTTACTGGGACAGCTCGGTAATAAACAGAAATTTAATATTGTTGTTCAATATTTTATCCAGCTTGACTTGATATTAATTCTAAATATATATGGTAAATTTAAATATATATAATTCTTATGCTCTAATGATCTACCTGCATATTCCTCAGTGGCTGGACCATTTCCCTGATGCACAGCTCCAGTTCGGTCAGGTAGTCCTTCTCTGTCTGCACTAACTCCTGGATGACCTTTGATCTGCGCTTCATCTTCCTCAAACGCAACTCCTCAAGATCCAGTGCTGGAGAGGTGGGTGTGGACAGATCCGATGGGTTCAGCTTTTCTGTTAAATGAAGACAAAATGAGGATGATAGGTCGCACATTCCCTCAACACTTTCTTCTTCCTTTGTAAATGTGACAATAATTTAAAATAATAATAATGATAATAATAATTATGTTTGATATCTTGCTTTTTGTTTTCCAATCTCTATTATTTTTTATTTACTGCTACGGTCCAGGGTCGGTCCTGATCCGGTCCGGGTTTGCCCAAACTAACACTCACAGTGAGTCCGGCTGACACTGTGGCCAGCTCCGCCAGCTCCGGCGCCAGATGCTGCGCCAGGCACAGAAACGGCCCTCGCGAGAACAGAAGTGCACGCGAGTTTCGCGAGTTCACGTGATAAATAGCCCCATATATAAGTAGATTTTGTAAACTAAAGCCGTATTTGCCAGTACAACGACTCTCCCCAGTGAAGTGGATGCTTTGCACACACTAGTGCCCTGTGTCACTGGTAATAGAAAATGTTTGCATTTCCGACGTTACGCGCGTGTACAGGTGGTAAACAGACCAAATAAGTAGTAAGCAGACAGATTTTATTTTGAAATACACCGGATCGTCTTTTCTCACGAGACCTGACTTCCTGTTTGGCTCATGTTTTTCCGTCAGCTTGATCCGTTGAGGCTCCGGTCTCCGGCAAAATAGACCTCTTGCGGATTCTTTCCGTTGCCACCGGATGGCCTCGGTAGCCGGACCCGGACTTCGCGGAGCAGTGTGAGTGTGCAACATTCGTTTTAATGACTTTCTAAGATTGCGGACGCCGTACCGGACCTTAACCGGATTTAATGTGAGCCGGGGGTTACTGACAAGATTTTGTCAAGAATGCTAATACAGTCGTCAAAATCTCTTTAAAGGAACAGGCCACCGTTTTTCCATACTGAGATATGTTCTTAACTGAGCTTAGACGAGTTGATGCGTACCTGTCTGGTCTTTACGCGTGCGCTCAGTCACGCAAAAAGACCAAAGATGTTGTTAGCATTTAGCCTCTCCTCCTCCTCTATGGGGCCAAACGGGGGTGAAATTAGAAGCGACCAAGCTCTTCCACGTTTTCCCTATTTAAATACGGTTACGTGAGTAGTTACACGATCCAAGTATAGTTACACAAAATTAAACATCGCCGATTTTTGAAGCGGATAAAAAGGGGTCCTATATTGTTAGTCATAATAACACCTTAGGAACGCCATGTCCGTGCAGTAAAGTGCGGATGTGGTGTTCCTAAGGTGTTATTATGACTTGCAATATAGGACCCCTTTTTATCCTCTTAGAAAATTGACATGTTTAATTTTGTGTAACTATACTTGGATCATGTAACTACTCACATAACACTACGATGTTATGAGCGCACGCACAAAGACCAGACAGGTACACATCAACTCGTCTAAGCTCAGGTAAGAACATATCTCAGTATGGAAAAACGGTGGCCTGTTCCTTTAAGTCACAGTTGTATACACAGACTATACCTCGGGTTCCCAAACTTTTCAGGCTGGGATAAATTACCATGGGAACAATCCGGGATCCCCACTGTTAAGCTATTTAATAATATCAAGCAAAACAACGTTAAAATCTTGTTTTTTAATATCTATTTAAATTGATCCTCACTTCTTAAATGTGTTCTTTATTAAGTTAGGAAATAACATTTTTATTGTTAATATCTTGTAATTATATTGGAATCCGAAGTCTGTCCTCACAACCCTTCGGGGTGTCCTGACTGCCACTTTCGAAACCACTAATGTATACCAGTTATTCCTTTCATTCAAGAAACTTTGAAAGGCAATGGGAAACGTATGAGTTCGAGATGACAAGGGCCCTATACCACTTTTTTTACTAGTAGTGAAATGAGAATTGTTTTGTCTTCCAGTGTTTTGAATATGCAGTGGTTTGTGAAAAAAAGACTATCCATAAAGCATTTTTATCAATCGTGAGCTTGTAGGCTAGGTTGTGTTAGTATTACTGTGACAGTGACCAAGAGAAGTGACCCTGAATGCTGAGAAACGGGCGAATAAACACATTTGAGACGTTCACTCCCACTTTTATTGTTTGAAACAAAAGCAAAAATCAGTATAGGGTCTTTGAAAATACATAATATAAACATTTGTTTTTCTTTTTCTTATAAAAGGGACAGAAATTCCCAATTTAAATTCCTATTTAGTGGCCATACCGCCTTTGCTCTGCCCAATCCCGTCAGACCTTGGAAGCTAAGCAGGGAAGGGCCTGGTCGGTACTTGGATGGGAGACCGTTTGGTAACACCAGGAAGCCTAGCAAATGTAGTGAGTGGTTGGTGGTGGTCGGAGGGGCCGATGGCGCAGACTGGTTGCCTCGCTTCTGTCAGTCTACCCTAGGGCAGCTGTGGCTACAACAGTAGCTTACCACCACCGAGTATGGAGTGAATGAATAATGACGACAGTGTAGCGCTTTGAGAAACTTGGTAATACAGGCTTGTAAAGCGCAATACAAGTGTAAGGCATTATTATTATTATTATTTATTTTGAGACATAATTTTGATGAATTATAACTACTCAATATTACTCAGAATCCAATCTATTAATTCAGTTCACAAATTCTGGTTACAATTTGACTGCGGGCTGTTCATATTGAAGCAACCCTGTGTTTCATAACTGCTCGATCCCTGAACAGTCAGTGCTATTTGTCAAGGATGAATTCTGCCTAATCTGCTCTGTAGTGAGAATTGCTTCCTGCTTCAGAGAGAGAGAGACTGAGGGAGGAGACGGTGCGCGCCACTCCGAGGCCCGTGTCAGATTACGGAACTAATGTTGGAGGTGATGTAATGCTACGCTGCGCTCAAGCATTCCACCTGCTGCTGCTGGGAGTGAAACCAGGTTAGAAAGCAGAAGTGATGAACACACAACTTAGAATGCAAGTGCACACACCCATTCAGATATGCCTTCATACAAGAGAGAAGGTTGGTAATATATAACAGAGCCACACTGTGCATGACACTGTGTCATATAAAATCTATCAATGAGTATGGTGTTGAACACTTTGAATTCAGGTCACTGTTTACATAGGCAATCATTCATTCTGTACTTCAAAACCCTTTATTGTCTCAAGGAACCAGGTTTCCAAGGTAATAATTAATGCCAAAAAGTCACAAGTCTTACTCATCTCTATAACAGACAATACTGTACATCAAAGTGATTTGGGTTCAATGTTATCAGTTAGAAAGATTGATCTGTGGCTTGTCAAAGGTTCAGTTTCAGCTACAACAAAATACATGCTTACAATAACCAATACATATGCATTTTTTTTCAAATTCCCTATACTTGTTATAGTTTGTCATTTATTGACATAATTGCAGAATTGTACCAATACACATTTTGACCTCAAGTATGTGTTTTAGATATGGAATAATGCAAGACCCTGTTAAAATGTAACCATAATCTAAACAAACTTTTCGACTCTGTCCACATCAGTGCATATTATATTATTACCATGAAAGCAGTTCTCCAAATACTTGCAAATGTCTAAGCAAAGCTTTTGTAGCACAGCCTTCCCTTATAAATAAATATGAAATCAAAGCTATCATCTGATCACAATATCGTTGGATACTTTTACAATGACAAATAAAGCACTTACTTACTTACTTACTTACTGAAAATAATTTTTAAATTTGATCTCTTTTCTTTTCTTTTTCTTTGTTTTAAGCACAAGCCACCTCAGCACATTTGATGAAATGCCGGTTGTGATTAGACAGCAGAAATATGGATGAGGATCAGTTCACCTTTCACCGGTGTCAGGTGTCTATGTGGGTTTCCGACTAGAATAGACCCCGGAATCTGTGGCAGCCTCCACCCGTGAGAAAATGCCCTGCACTGGGATATCGGGTGAGGTCTTTTATTGGGAAAAAATGTTTTTCACCAAGTGCACATTTTAAAATCGCACAATAATATGATTTCACAGAACAAGTATTACTACGATATCTACAGCGGATATATTTGAAGTTATTTGAATGTTCAACAAAACTATCGTCATCCACAAAATATTTAGCTGATAAATGCTGAAATTATTTTAACAACAACAACAACAGTGTAGATATTGCTGTGTAGCTAGAGATACCTTGCTATGCTGCAGGGTTTATCCATCAAACACCAAATACCCGTCTTTATCTTTTAGCTAGTGAAACTAAATAAATATTTTTTACAAAATGTAAAAAATTACAATAAAGGTATTATGTTGTAGACATAGTTACAAAACTTTGCACATTGTAAATGTTATTCCTTTTCTAAAGTTTATAATACGCTATTTTGTTAAAAGCAACAGAATTTTAATTAAGAGTAACACTGTACAAACTTGGTAATTTGCTATCACTATGTTTAGTAGAGCCTGGTTGTCTTCATTAGTTCCCTTGAAAGTAGATATGGGGCTTTTCACTTTTCAACTCATTGTAAAGGATCCAACAGGCAGCCTCCAGAACACAATACACGGCATTGTGTATCACATATCAGTATGGAGGCAAAATGACACGCTGGCCTGTTAGACAGCAAAAGGTACAATAGGATTTAGCCATTTCACATAGTCGGCACATATAGTAAGACCGTCAAAGTGAGTGTTGAGTTTATCTTTAAAAATTAGGATAACCTGGTAAAATTGAGTCAAAAACTTCAATAGAAGAGTACTGTTCACTAAGGGGTTTTTGATATGAGGTTGCCATGGCAGCGTATATGGCTTGGACAACCTGTTTGACACGCAGATGTGTTCTCAAACTAGCAGCACATCACATGCTTCCTCCTGGGAATGATGTCATCAGCGTGTCAATATTTGCTATGCTAATACCCCTGTAAATATGTAATAGTGTTTGTCAGGGGCCAGGGCTGTAGTCAAACAGGGCCGGAGATTGGTTTACCCAAAACATCTCTGTGTTTTTGACAATTTTGATGCAGGTTGTTGATGAAAACAGAAAGTGCAAAAGAGTTGAAGAGAGTCTCTATTGCAAGTAAACATTGGGTGCTGAGGAAGAGATTTTATCTGTGAGCTATGACAGGACTTTTAAACCATGTCTTTTTTTTGGTCTTTTTTTTCTGAAGTATTGTACAGTGAATAACGAAATCCAGTGACACAGGAAATACTTCATACTTGTAGCTTTTATGCATTGTTCATTACTGAGTAGCGCTATTTCCCCTGAAGGGTAGCATTCCTTGTTCCTGACTGGTCACTTATGACTTGTGAAGCCAGTTTTACACACTGCAAATGTGTGTTTTCAATATGATGGTGTCAGCAATTGTATCATATGTGAGGTAACAGACAGTGGTGAACCTATCAAATATATAGTACATAAAGCCCTTTTTTTCTTTTTTAATTGCTTCATAATGATTTTTATTTTGCTGCAGAATATTACGTGGTTTAACTTGACTTTTTATGTCTGCGGTGTTTACTAGCTGCCCTGAGTACCTACAGCCACTCCTTTAAGCCTGAGTTTGGTGCACAGTTTGCATATGTGGCTTCATCCCAGTGGGAGTATCTTCTCCTTCTCAGTGCATAGTAACACAACAGGTGCTTAGTAGTAAAGGCTTCTTCACCACTTCATTGTGACATTATGTGTATTGATGCGTGGCCATTCGATCTACTGTTAGGAATATATACATTTTCCATGGCACATCATTGTTTACAACTTATAACTTCATGATATGAGTAAGTCTGGTTGTTGCCATAGTTTTCCTCTCTGGAGAGATCATTTTACCTTTAAGTTTAGCGCTGTATTCCGTCTTGTCTGATTGACTCCTCCTCACCAATGTCCCCAGGTTGATGTCACCTTGTCATCAGCTACTATAGTGTCAGTCTTTCTCCTCTCCAGGTAACGCAAAAACACTGGACGGGGCCTCCTTTTGATGGTTCTGTATTTTTCTATATCCTTTTCACCGCCTGAGGCCTCCTTCTCCTTGGGCTCCATGTTGAAGCTGTCCGCTGCCCTGACCCAGACAAGTCCAGTCAAAGGGGAAGACAGAGGCAGAGAGCGAGAGGACAGGAGTGTGGGAAGTGTAACAGGTGTATGGTGCTCTCTGCGCAGGTAGCTCCGCCCCACTGTCTATAGCTGTCAGGGAGAGAGTTGTGGACATGCCTCTTCACAGGGATGTTACTTCAGGACCCGTACTTAGTAAAGGTTGAAAAGTCCAGAAACCATGCCAGAAAATGCAATAAAAATTAAAATTACCTTGAATTTGAAATGATACATTGTCTCTAAACTATTATAATCCTTATTTTACAAATGGTATAACCAAACTTTAGGATTAGTTTGGTCATTTCATTGAACCTTTTTTGTTTTGAAATAGAATTAAGTTACATGACATAATGTTATATGTCCCTCAGCTAGAAAATTTGATAATTTGTTTGTAACTGAACCATAACGACTATAGGGATGAGCTGCAAGAACTTTGACTACATAATTGATAATTGTATTGTGTTTACAGTGTTACAAAGTGACCTGATCCCTATGTTTCTATGTTTCTACAACATACAGTACATGCTGTAAGTTGTGTTTCAATCAATAAAATGTTATTTATAAAGCACTTTTCATACTGAAAGCTATCACAAAGTGCTTTACAGACAGATTACAACATTTAAAACAATACGCCCGGCATCATATATATATGTATAATTAGGGTTTTGAGCCTGCTCTTAAATACATGAACGTTCTCTGCGGTCCTGAGTGTTTGGTGGCCTCTGGTGGCAGCATTATCAGCATTACAAATTGCATGTGCATCTTATACTCCTGTCTGCTCTGACAATTGGCCTGCATATCATATTTGCTTTTAGATATCCAATAAACAACCACAGTATTAATTTAGACGACATGCAAGTATTTTATTCCTAGCTAGTTTCCAAGAGAACACACACACTTTTTTTTTACCCACACTTAAGTCAAACATTTCAAATATACATTGTTGTATCTGCTGTCACAGAAACGTTTGTGACTATTATTACATTACTTTACACTGAATATTATTTACAACCTAAACCTGCCAGTAAAGGAGGGGATAAAATAAATACTCAAAGATAAGAAACCAAGTTAAATATGTTTGTGTTGTACTCTAAGCAAAATGTCTCAATGTCAACTCAAAGCTTTCAGGCAACCAAGGTAAAGACCAGAATGCTTTTAATAACCACCTTTTATGGCTTTGCGGATAGCCTTATGTGTGCTGTTTGTTTGAGCAGATAGCCAACCTACACAACATAAAAGGGCCAGAGCAAATCTGCCAAGGTGGGTGTTTGTTCATGGAACAATGGATACATATGGTCTTTGATCTGATTTATGAAGTATTGTGGAGATTATGGGCTGCTTTGTAATCCAGTGATGGAAAGTACCAAAGTAAAAAGTACAAGTAAAAAGTACAAATTATAGGTACTTTTACTTTACTTAAATAATTTTATGATGAATACTTTATACTTTTACTTCACTACATTTTAGAGCCTGTATCTGTACTTTCTACTCCACTACATTTTTAAATTGTGTTAAAATTAAAAGTATTTTATTTTCAAAGTGACCTCTTTACGATTAACTGGTTTAGTCCCAGTTTGGACTTGGTTTAGTGGTTTACTCCTTTTAAACCTTGTTTACATCTGGTTTAGACCTGACCTAGTTTAGTCGGGGTTTAGACCTGGTTTACTTCCTGTTTTTGACATGGTTTAGTAGTTTACTAGTTTTGAAAAATCTTGCACAATAAACTCTTAAATACTTTTACTTTTTACGTATAAAGTACATTTTACAATGCATACTTTTGTACTTTTACTTAAGTAAAATTTTTATCAGATACTTTTACTTAGTACATTTTTGGTCCTTTATCTGCACTTTTACTTAAGTAAGAATATTGAGTACTTCTTCCACCACTGTTGTAATCTATTACCTCAGGCTCCAAAAAGAGTATTTAAAGAATTAAAGCACTGAGCCAAACAATTAGCTGTTGAATAGGTTATAGCCTATGTAAGACTTGTCATGTTGGCCTAATTATTAATACAGGCACTCAATACGTTAATAGCCTACAAAACATTGCTACTATACCTTTTTATTATATTAGCTATTTACTTGATATATTATCCCTGCTTATCACATCTTTCCTCCAGGGCAACGCCACACTTGGGGCCTGGGGGAATTACGTGAATAGATCAAAGGTCTTCTTTGTTAATTTGGGATATTTTAAATTTCATGGTATTGGCATCTGGTTTGGTGAATGCCAATGATCAACTCGGCTGTCGACAGGTGTGACATACCTGGTCCCAGATATGGCAACCTCTGGTGGCAGACGCTGGACACGTGTCGAATGCACTTCAAATTAAAAGCACCAACAAGACATTCATTGATATGCATTTTCTGTTTGTATCATTTCTTAATTTTTAATTCGGTATTTGATGTTTTGGCCAATTGAGTTTGAAAAAGATAGAGAAATATGCCCCAATATGATATATAACAGGACCTCGGGACTTTATTGCGAATTCTGAGTCTCGAGTGCGGAAGTCATTCGTTGTCTCTCTCGTGCGCGCTTACGATCTTTACGGAACGCGCGTCGCGAGGTGACGAACGGGGAACAGGAACCGGAGGAGTGCCTATCATGAGATCGCTGCTGCTGCGCTGCTCGGTGGGCTATTTTCTGCAATCGTGTGGTGCATTTCCAGCTTTTCGCCACAAACGAGTCACACAAGCAGCCGTACATCAACTATATTTACAAAAAAACATGCATTATCTCACAGAAGAAAGAGGGCGTCCCAATTCTCACGACTACCGAATTTATTTCAGTAAGTTGCCATTGTGACACAAGCTGGTATGTAGCCACTATATATTTGCTACAATGTTGTAGATTCCATGGCTTATTTCAAGTAACGGTGACTGCATGACCTTCAACAAAGACGACACGTGAAAAATAGTGTGTTCAGCCTTGCTACTGCAAATCTAGACTAGTTCGACTACTTTATAGTGTTTCGTTACTTCCTCCCACGGTGCACATAAATGTATCCTGTAGGCTACTTTTTTCTTATCCAATAGATTTTGACTGAATCAACGAACTTATACGCTACAATTGGCTTTGCAACGTGATTTGTGATATTAAAGTTTCCAATACCTCAGTTGCAGTATGCTGAGAGAAGAGGCCTCATAATAATCTGGCAGTAACTCCACAGAAACTTATGGGTAGTAGTGTACTTGGAATTCAAAACTATGTGTTGATAAAATAAAAAGTACATATAGGCATTCTGTTTTGGCAGTAGTTATAGTAGTTGCTGTTGTAATATTGGTCTTGTATTTATAGAAACCTCCGAAGGAAAGTACATTTCACCGTTTCATGACATCCCACTTTTTGCTGGAACAGAATTAGTAAGCTCAAAAACACATTGTAATATTGTTAAATCTGATAGATAGCTAATTATTTCTGCCTTTGCTTTCAGGAAAATGATATACCTGCAAAGAAGACCAAGAAGAGTCACACTGAGGTAGTAACATTTATATGGGAATTTCTTATAAAATGGCACATTGACCTTTCTTATCTTTAGGTGCTTTATAACATGGTAGTGGAGGTACCTCGATGGTCGAATGCCAAAATGGAGGTACAAACAGTACCATTGTTGTGTTGTTATTCTTTATAATGTTAAATAAGGATTTATTGATCCCTTTTTCAGATAGCCACAAAGGAACCTCTTAACCCTATCAAACAGGATGTTAAAAAAGGAAAGCTTCGATACGTGGCGAACATCTTTCCTCATAAAGGTTATATTTGGAATTATGGAGCTCTCCCACAGGTGATTTAAACATCGATTAATTGTGATAATATCGTGCTGTCTTATTTTATTCAAATGTATGTTTTTGGCTGCCTGTTTTTTTTTTTTTTTTTTTTGCAAGACATGGGAGGATCCTAACCACACAGACAAAAATACAGCGTGTTGTGGTGACAATGACCCCATAGATGTTTGTGACATTGGCTCTCAGGTGAGGTGGTGTTTCATAGTGATGGAATAGAAGTATCAGTCTTGATTTATTTATAAGTTATACTTTTAGATTTTTAATATTCACCAAAATGATTTTCCTTGTCAGTACACAGAATATACAATTGTTGCTTTGTAAGTCTGTTAACTTAAAGCCACACCGCGTAAAATTTCACTCAATAAAATTCAAATGTATTTTGTCATATATATTTTTATTGTTGAAAAATATCTAAAACATGAACGCACATGTGTGTTTGCTGTGAGCGGCTTACCTCTGCTTAGACCTGACCAGCTGTTGACTAAAGGCAGCCAAATATGAGATTTAAATAGGTTAGGTCATCATCCAAATCCATCCTTTGATTAGCCACTGCAAACTGTGTTTAAGTCGTCATTAGCAGCATTTGTATTGCTGGCAACGGTATAATCAAAAATCTTACGCAGTGTGTCTTTTATTTTGTTTCTTCAGGTGTGCCATCCAGGTCAGGTGATTCAAGTAAAAGTTCTTGGGATTTTAGCGATGATAGATGAAGGTGAAACTGACTGGAAAGTCATTGCTATCAATTCTGAAGACCCAGATGCTGAAAACCTCAACTGTGGGTGAACTCTGGTCAAGTATTTTTTACTTAAGTGTTAAATGACGGTCACACAAATTTGCTACTCTCTCTGCCTGTTTGGTAACTAAACAATGCAGAAAAGAATTTGTGGGGCATTGTAATTAATGCTCATTCCCCATTTCACTATATATTTTTTCCAGCACTTGAGGATGTTCGTAAGAGCCGGCCAGGTCATTTAGAAGCAACAGTCGAATGGTTTAAGAAATATAAGGTTCCTGATGGAAAGCCTGAGAACACATTTGGTTTCGGGGGGAAATTCCAAGAAAAGGTAAAAAAATCAGAATCAGAAGTTTAATTCACATTTTCCATCATTGGCTCTTACTAAGGTTCCAAGTAGAAATTCAATATTAAACAAATAGAAATGAGAGTGAGACGCAAAAACATTTTAGTGTACCTAAAAAAAAAAATAAAACAACAATTAAACTGAAAGAGGTTGTTTTGCAGCTGATCAAAAGTTTAAGACCACATGCCAAAAATGTGAACTCAGTTTTCTGTCAGGTATTTACACTATCATGACGTCCTGATGGCAAAGGCAAAAAAAAACTTTCTCGTTTGGAACATGATCGCGTTGTTGAGCTGCATAAGCAAAGCCATAGCCAATTGTATCAGATGACATATGACGTCATCACTTCAAATATTTGTTGCGTTTCCGCTGTAAACTTTCGAGCTAAACTATATAGAACACGGTCTAAAGCTTGATCAAAGTCTGCTGCTGTCATGTTGGATCCATAATAATTATTTTTTTTCATCCCTAAACAAACTACAAGCTTCCGTATTTCGAATAGCGCGTCATTGTCTTACCGTCCCTCCCCGTTCTGTGATTGGTCCCCAAATCCATGCAAAGATTTCGGCCATGGTCCCCAAACTGCTGTGCAGTTCGAAATGATTGGAGCGCTCACAGCAGTCTGGCGTTAGCCAGGCTAATAATTCACAATGCTCGCAGCACAAAGGACTTCTTCCAGGAGAATGACAGCACTCTTTTGGACCATCCTGTGGGTTCAACTGATCTAAATCCAGTTGAGAACCTTTGGGGATGGATGGCAAGGGAAGTTCACAAAAATAGCCGATAGTTTCAGACAGCATAACCTTCGTGAGGCCGCCTTCACCACTTGGAGAAATGTTCCCACTCACTGCATGGAAACGCAAACATTTTTTGAAGTGATCAATTTGTGCTGTCTTTCAAATGGTCATTTAAACTTGGGACTGTACAAATTAAACTCTATTAACTAAAGCCAATTAGTGTTATTGTTTGTCTTTCCAGGACTTTGCCGTTGAGATTATTCAGTCCACACATGAGTACTGGAGGGCACTAGTTCTGAAGCAATCTGCTTCTGGGGACATTGAGTGGTAAGCTACAGAGGATACATGTGGACCTTGGTGTGAAATATTGAAGTTCAGAAGTAACTTTTTCAATTTATGTTGTAGCAAAAATGTGTCATGCTGTGAGAGTCCCTTTAAATGCAGTGACGAAAAAGCAAGTGCCGTGGTCCAATCGGTAAAAAACATTATGGCTTTTTTCCTCATGAATGAACAACTTTCACCAACTAACTTTGATTTATGTGATCCATAGGCACCTGCATTTAACAGTGGACTTCCTGTGTCACCAGATGGTAAGTTGAGGTTATATCAGTGCCAGCCACTAATTATAGCATCTTTGATTATGGCATTGAATTGTTTTGTTTTTTAAATATGGAGGAAAACAGATAAAACCATGATTTATGTTCTTGCAGTACCATTATTGCCAGCAGAGGGAGTAGTGAAGCAATTGAAAAGGGAAAAAAACTAGCTCTAAAATATAAGGTGTTTTTTAGCATCTAATATTACGTAAGAAAGCTCTGAAATAATATATATATATATATATATATTTAAGTTTGAACATTCTGTGATGGACAAATAATTACTATGGGTGCACAAATTAATAAATACAGTCTAGTTATTTGTTTTGAACAATATGTTTAAACAAAAGCACAATCATGGTTCTTCATGGTCAAAGGGACCAATGGTGCAGATTTTCAGCCTTGCTTTATCAGTCTACCCCAGGGCAACTGTGGCTTCAATAGTAGCAATACTGTTTTGACTGAATGTAATTTCAAGGCAGAACTAATGCGGCCATAAATTATGCATGTGGCCTGTTTATTTTCTTGGAGTGGAGACAGCTGTCATGGCAAGACAAAATATATTATAGACATTTTTCTAGCGTAGCCTCTTTTGTCTTTCAATAAACAGAAGCACAGCTGCAATAGAATTATACTTTATTTGCTGCATCTTTAGGGAAGGAAAGGGGAGAAAGGGAATTAATTTGTATAGCGCTTTTCATGAGCTTTGTGAAGAAGTGCTTTGAATGGGACAAGTTCATCAAACACTGCATACATGTTGGTGGAAAGTTATGCATGTGGTCTTAGCTGCCCTTGGATTAGACCTGACAGAAGCACGGCTGCAATTATCTGCGCCACACCACTCATCTAGGCTACCTGGTATTCCCGTCACAGTCCCCCATCCAGGTTCTAACCGGGCCCATCTTGCATTAGTTTCAAAATTTGACGAGATAGGCTCTACGGCAAACACCCATGCTGTAATTGGTCGGGACCGAATGCAGGGAAAAAAAGCACTCAGGAGCTGTACCAGTCTGTTAAGAATACATGGAGAAGGTCAGGTGGCAAGCAGACTCTCCAAATAAATATAAAAGTATATTGGATCTCTAAATCAGAACAACTGTCTGCTTAATCCACTATAGATCTTATTGGGATTGCAAATATTAGCGCAAGAAGCTCTTATTAAATTGTACCACTTATTAATGTGTAATATGTAATAATTGTACGTGTGTAACTTTTTCTGAACTTCATCTGTGCAGTGGACAAGTGGCATTTTGTCTGATGGGTATCGGTGTTATCAAGAGCTACTGCGAATACTGCTATTGCCTCAGAAACCTGCCAGCTGGTAAGAGTCAGCTGCGTGAAGTCCCATTTACTAGATTTTTCAAAAATGTAATAATAAGCGTTTGATAAAAATAAAATAAGTTGTGTTGCTCGACAGTAAATCTGTAAATTGTGTAAAGCAAACTGTACTTTGTTTTACTTGCTAATTTTCTGATTGTTTGAACCAAATATTGTATTTTTTACTTTGAAGAAAATGTGTTACAAATAAAACAACTGACAAGACCTAATGCTTCAAATAAATATACATTTTATTAAAAAACAAACAAACACCCACATCTCGGCAATTTCAGGAATGATATAATAAACAGCTTTCAAATAAACTGCATTCAATACATTACATTACTTACAGTATATATATACCCATCCTTTATTCCTTTTTTTGTAGCATGCCTATCTTCAGGGGGAGAACAAAGTTGCAACTATAATTTCGTTGCAAATTTTATATTTTAGTGTCTTAACGGTACAAAGCCTGTGTTAACGGTATTAACTGCTAGCTTAAACCAAAGTCATTCAAGTAACTCAGAATCACTCAAACACTCTTAAGCATTTTCAAGTATGGCTATGCTTTTAACCCGCACTGACTTTCATCCCCGTCGTGCTACTGTTGCTGGGGCCTGTACAACATCATTCAACATTACATCAATTGAGAGTAGAAGAACACAACTGAAACATTACAGAAAAACTAATAACCTCTACAGAATACTACAGTTGTAAACATAATTGTGGCCGTGAGTGTATTATTTACACAAACTTTACGGATGATTGTGGCTAAATTAATCTGAAAGAAAACAATGGGAATCATACTTGCTGATTGTAATGGGTCATTTTTTTGCCTAACATATATAACCTACATTAACAACAAATTTGTTTTCCTGCATTACAAATTCTTAGTATATACAATGTGACATAATTTATTTTAATGACATTTACAATATATTTAAATAAACATTTTTGCCATTCATTATCACATATTATCCTGGCAATAAATCATAGAATTGAAGTGCTTCAGAAAATTAACTGACAAATGGGTAAAGTGATACTACATTGTTTTTTGTCTCTTTTTTTTTACCATTATTATTCTTCAGTCAAAAACGTAGGGGAGAAAACATACAATCATTTAGTGGTTATAAATAAATTTAGCTATTCACAAACTCAAAAAGAATCACTGCTCCAGTCATTCCTTTTAGTTTCCCTTTTTTAACTCAGTGCATCACTTTAAATTTCAAATTGACCTTGCTAAAAATTAATACATTAATCATTGTAATATCCTGTATGAGTCCCTGAATGAGTAAAACAAGGAATGAATACAGGCTTTATCATGGTGACCACAGAATCAGTTGAGAATATCCCTGATTTCATCTAAATCTTTCTATTAAATTAATAAGAAAGTAATGAGAACCTTTTTGCGTAGAAGGTTATTATTTTGATTTACAAAAAACAAAACAAGAACAAACAAAACATAGCGTATAGTCCTATTGCCAAACTAGTTCTGAGGTATTAATCAGTTGGTACTATACATTATTTAAAAACCTTCTCACTGGTGAGAGAATCTCACATTGTTTGTCTTCTAGGATAAGTAGCACCTTAACATAAAACCTGTTACAACCCAAAAAGCAATGAAAAGGCCATTGTTAACAGCACCGAAACAATAACCGTATAAAAGAGAGAAATTAATTTACTGTACAAATCTCACATGTTTATCTTAGACTAGCAACACAATATCTAGTCCTAACAGCAAACCAGCTGCCCTCTGAATGACAACACTGAGATTACCCTGTATTATGTTACTCAGTGTAAGCACCAAGCACCACAGACATAAAACTACATGTAATTGTTCACAATTCAGGTTTTGTTCCTGATAAACCTGTTCTTAACATTTAAAACATTTGCTAAAAAAATCCACCATTAGAACGGCTCAATTTACAATATAAATGTAGAAAACTGTTGCATGAACTTGATAACAATAACAAATTGCCATACATGTTTAAAAAGTGCTGCACAAAACACTGGTTTGTTTCATTATGATGCATCATGATTTCAAGAGACAGTGTAACGGCATGTTCAGTGTTCATAAATTGAGTGCTGTAATCAGTGTGTGAAGGCATTAAAATTCAAATAAATGGCATGCAATTTAGCACCAGTAAAATCTGCTAAATCAGTGTTCAATGTAAAGATTGTGAAAAGTTTATACCAAAAATAAAGCCAAAAGCAAACCTTTGTTTTCTGTAAAAATAGGTTTGTGTAACTGTACCTGACCTAAAGCACCAAATAGTGAATCTTGCAAATGTTGTCTGACAAAAATAAATATATCCTTACGAATCCATAAAGCTTAGAAAGAGGTCAACATAAAAGGTGAGTTTTTCCTCGTCAGCAACGCTGTGATGCGAGAGGACTGGAGTGCTAGTGATGATACTTGCTAGGAGTTATTATGTTAGCACCATTGTCTACACAAACTGCCTGTAAGGACCAGTGACCTTGGTGAAGGCATAAGGAGACGTACTGACATAAGTATTGGTTGTGCTGGATAAAGATCCTTCTAGCAGCGTTTGGATGAAGCGCTTATATGGAGGCTCTCCAGTTTCTGTCACCTCTGAATGCTCCCGTTTAACTCCCTTCTTGCCACTTTTTGTAGGAGTCCCTTCACCACCATTCCGCTCAGCTTCTTCTTCCTTCTCCCGAGCTTTCTCAGCCATTTTTGCCTCCCATTGAGCCAATCCATGTTTGGCCTCATTGAGGTTTTTGTGCTGGTAGAAGACCAAAGAGATGCGAGTTGGATGGTTGCGGTCTGGTTTCTTAAGAGGTGTTGTTGCATGAAGCTCACGTTTAGCACATTCAATTAGTACAGATCCGTGGCTAGGTGCAACTGCCACTCCACCAATATCAGGGTCTAGGAAGTTGTGTTCATTGTCTGTCCACACTTCAAGCTTTTGAGGCGTTGTTGGTGTTCCAGGCTCCTGCTTAAGCATTAATCCAATTGTATTCCCATTTTGCAGGTGTGATGGTGTTGTTGGATTTTGACACTCTGTACTTATCTGACCTGGAAGCATTTGTGGAACAGGGCTGACCATTTCTGTTTTGACTTGGCTCTGCAATAGATCTTGGCCAGAAGCTAAGATTTGAGGGCCTGGCGAGAGGTAAGGATTTGGGTATCCGCGAAATTGGTTGCTTAGATCTCCATGGGCTGAAGGTGCTCTTGAGTGGGGGTTCATATATTGCGTATTAGTTGCACCATTGGGACCATAATGAGGATAAGGCGATCTCACTGGATGAACTGGCCCCATACCACAAGTATTGTACCCATTGACCTGTAGACCTGGCTCACTATACCTTGGTGGATAGTTGTAGCGCTGAGGAACTCCATATTGCTGTTCCAAAGGTGATGGTCTTTGTTGCTGATAGATATCCAGCCTTGGGTTTGCACCATAAAAGGGATGGTAGTTAACAGGCATACTAGCATTGCGTTGATAACCTGGATAAGGATGACCTGTCCCATTCATATAAGAGCTTTGTAAATGGTGTGGTGAAGAGTAAGAGCTAGTTTGTGTTGGAGACTGGGGAAGATACATGCTGCTTGGATTGGAAGTGCTTTGAAAAGATCCTGGATGATTTGGATATCTTGGGAAGTTGGCTGCATTTGCGGTGCCCTGATAAGAAGGAGGAATAGCGTGTGGGTGCTGCTGCTGTTGGGGATGATGATGCTGGTTTGGGATAGTCCCAAAATGGTTTTGTGGCTGTCCTGCATCCATACGTGCCACCATTACTCCTGAAATAGGCCCTGTGTTACAAAGAAACAAAAATCTCTTACAAAATGAAGAATGATAAAATGATAAAGTAAAACACTAAAGTAATCAAAAGCCATACCTATTTTTGAAGGAGTAGTTTCGCTGTTCTCATTTTTAATCTTAATCTGAAGAGTTTTCTCAGCCTTTTCACTTTCCAGCATGGCAGTCTTGTGAGCAGCTGCTTTCTTAGCTTCCAGCTTCTTCTGGCGGCAGGACTTTGCTGGTTCTGACAGCATACGCACTTGGCGGCGGTAAGCACTGAGAACTTGGATGGCTCCAGACTTAACCTTCTCACGCTGACCCTCCTCACTGCCAAATTCATCTGTACTGGAGGGCTTGTAAAGAGGAAGGACATGGAGCTGCTCGTCCTCTGGGATTTTCCCAATCTCTCGATTATCTTCCCTGGTTAATGTGCATACCTACCATCCATGAATAAGTTTTTAGACAAGTTACAAGTTAAATATTATTTTTAAATCTACATAGCTCCTTATTTCAAAATATGTTAAAGAACACTCACCACAGTGCTACCACCCTGCATATTGTGAAGGTCTCTGTGAGCATGTGCACAAAAATCCACACAAGCTGTGACTCCAGAGAACGGACGTCCCTCTTTGAATCCAAGACGACAATCTGTTGCCCTGTTTTCATGCTCAACCTATATAAGAACAGAACAACATATTTTTTTAATTTAAGAAATATTTCATCATCTTTGTCAAACAAAGACTTTTGCTTAAAGAAAAATACAGGCCTATTTCACGAAAAATCCTTATACAAATTTAAGAGCAGTTTTAACATGTGATGTTTCAATAGAAAATGGCCAGTAGGGGTCAGAAATGTGTTACTGTATTGCCCATCATGGTCAGTCAAAAATACATGTTCTGATTCTATGTTATACAAATATAGTTATTTAAAAAAAACTAAAGGGGAAAACACTTTCTTTTTAGTGAAAGAATTCAATTGTTTATTGAAATAATGAATTGTTTATTGGAATAATGATTTTTAATGGCCAGTTCTATTTTCATTTATACTAATAGTTACTAAAATAGTCAATTAATAATGGTAAATTTTATATATATTATATTAAACATATTTATTTCTAGATATTTTCTTATGATTTGGAATAACGAATACAATTTGTTTACAACTTACCTGGTTGCTATACGCGTCAGGTGCCATGGTTTTATATAGCGGTCCCAGTAACGTTGCTAGATTTTGAAGATTAGTCTCCAGCCTTTCTTCCTGTAATATTATGGGATGTCAGAATTTGAATTTGTCAAACACATTGACAACTTGTTTGTGCAGGTATCCCAATATATTTGACTATATACTGAACCTACCTCTCTCACGTCATCCCCGAGAAGTTTAAATTTTCTAGGGATCTTGCTCCGAGCAAATTTGCAGCCATTGTAGTACATGCTCCAAGAACAGCCAAATGAGAACGAGGCTCCACTGAATTCAGGGTCATACCCTTGGCATGCACAAGTCCTCCTGAATCAAATGTTCAAATATTATGTACAGAATATTGCTGGTATGCATAAACTGAACGTCAGTGACTTACTCTTCATTGAGAGCACAGCGTCTTTGAGTGTGAGCTCCATATTTGGTTAGTGTTTGGCTTAATTCACTGTAAAGACTGTCAGCAAGACTTCGTGATATACCATCCCAGACCAGCATTGCTACAATAATGCAGGCTGACTCACAGCTATGACCATTACGCTCTCGCACCAACAGCAGTAACTTTTCTTCAGCGCTGGATCTCCGGATCACCTGTGAAAAATATTAGAATTAGCATTTACCTAGTTTATTAAATAGTTTAGGACTTACCCATTTAGCTATTGGACAGCCCTGTGTACTTTTTCCTTCTTTGCCAGTATAAATCACCTTTTCAATTCTGATTGCGCGACCTGTTAAACCAGACCTTCAAAGTGGAATATGACATAAGTAAACCAAAGTTACAGTTTATTTAGAGTCACTTTTCTAATTGTGCTTTTTCAACGGTACCTTTTTTCCGTTAGCTCTCTAATCCCTTGGACACTCGGAGCTGAACCCAGGTGAGTGTAGTATGGACCTTCATCCTTTTCACTTATTTGTTCTAAATGTCATAAAAGATAAAAAAAAAAATACATATAATAACATTATAACATCTTTATCCCTCAACAGATAAGTGCATTGCAATATCAGAGTGATTGGTTTCCTGTGTGATTTGAGGACAGAAATGTTGTATGTGGCTAGTTTTCTTTCAATCTCTAAGGATTTGTAGACATATGAAAAGAGTAGAAATGGAGTTGTGTTTGACCTAAATGTCAGTTGCAAAAATACTCACCAACGCAATGGCAGGAAGCAATGTCGTACTGTGTTTTAAGAGGTGTGTCAAGTAGATTCTTGATTGGTGTATCAAGTAGCTTCAAAGGGGAGTCCATAAAGTTTTGTAAAAGATATTCTTTTTTTGGACTGGAATCTGGTGGCTTTTTTAGAGCTAGAGCTGCAGAAGTTGACATTGAGGTTTCCTCTCCATATAGGTCTGTTTTTGTTGATAAAATAGTGACTGGTCCTGATGATTCAACCTTGACCTTGTTTGAATTGATGACCGTGGTCTTCTCAAACACTGGTGAGAGCTGATACTGTTTCAGGCTTTGCTCCATAGAGGCCAATATACTGCTCTGTCTCTTACTTTGGTCACACAAAACCTCCTGGGGCTCTTGCTTGACTTTTGTCTCCCCCATTGGTATGTGCTGGGGGCTGGGACCAGAAAAATCTAATCTTTCGGCATGCTCTTGTTTTATTGGTTTAATACTATATTTCATATCACAGGGACTCTGAGGAGACTGAGGAGGAGCGTGACGCTCCTGTTTTTGTAAGAGATGCATTCGCAGTGCTGCATGCCTGTAAATATCTCCAAGTTCCAGGGGTTGTTGAGAGCATGATGTCCTCTGCTGCTGTTCACTTTTCGCTGTGCTTGCTGTGGTAAAAGAGATTGGTTTGCGCCGATGGCAGGGAATTATCAACTTGGACAGTTGGTTGGCAGTGCTGTTGTTGAAATTGTTTGAGGTTATTCCAGCTTCCGGTGGGAGAATGTAGGTGTTGCTGAAGTTGTTCATCTGCATGATTGACATTCCGTTGGCCAGGTACAAGTTGGTGGCCTGGTTGTGGCTGACTATGAGGTCTATAAATGGGAGACTTAAGCTGCTGCCCATCATACTGTGGGGGCTGTGAAAGTGGACGCTGTGGGTGAGAATGCTGCTGTTCCCTTGAGTGCGCTGTGTGCATGTTGCTCTGGTAGCTGCTCTCCGTTGTCTGATTTTGGGAAAGAAAGCTTTGTTCTGGGAGAGGTGTTTTACACTGGGACTTTTGCCACTCTGTGGCATTATTGTGCTGGGCTGAATTATGGTGTGTGTGTGACCCATGACCGCTTTCTATAAAAGCACCTTGAGCTTGCACTCTTTGCACTGTTTTTTGAATCTGTGGGCTGGATGTCCTCTGCTGAGACTCAGTACTGTGGTTTCTCCACATGCTATTCTCCTGTAAATGGGATGAGGGGTTACTCATGAACTGTTGCTGCAGAGACTTTGGCTCAGTCCAGCTATGTGGTTGAGAATTTGGCATTGCTGCCTCCGGAGATGTCTCCTCAATCCCATTGGCTAACCCAGAATGACTAGGAGGCTGCAGTGGCATACCATTGGTTGGAGTATTACCAGCATTTCTTTGATACCTCTGTGGTTGAACTCCATACTCTTGAATAATGTGATTGATAAAAGAATTGTGGTTAAACTTCTGATTGACTCCTTCACAATGTGTTTTTTCTGGATATCTCTCTGGGCCATTTGGATGCTGCTGGGGAGTATTGGCAGCATTTATTGGTAAGGCTGGCAACTGACCTCGAGAGTCAATGTAAGTTGAAGGTTGATGCTGTTTTTGTTGCTGCTGGTGTCGATCATCTCCATAACTATGAGAGTAACCATTCATAACATAGCCAACAGGCATCTGGGATAAAGCAGGCAACCCTGAGGTTATTACATTTCCTTGAGCGCCTCCTGTGAGCTTATTTGCATCTGAACTATTGATGGTGTTTGTCTGTGATTTGGTTGCTTGAGGTGCAATTGATACATGCTCAGGAAAATAGTGAGACAATGTTTTCTCTAAAAGATCTCCTGGAGTGCCTTCTATGTTAGACGGAGGTGATACAGCACCATTTGAAGTAATTTGCTTATTTCTTTGGAGACCAAATACATCTCCATTAGATAAAGAACAGCTTCTTTTGTCAACATTCATTTGTGTCTCTGGGACATTGCTCTGAAATCTGTTGCTTTTGTTAAGTCTGAAAAGCTGTCACTTAAACTTGAAGGATCCACTTTGAGTTTTTTGGACTGATGGACCAAAAATGACTGGTCAGATAGCACATGTTTCATCTCTCCATTTAGCATTTCTCCATTCATTTGATGGGATGCTGGGTCAAACAATCCTGGAACTGGTGCCGGACTGGAACATTTTCCTGATGCCTCTTCATGAAGTTTGTGACTGTGCTGGGAGTGTAATGGTTCCAATTATTATCTTTGCCAATGTGCAGAGAATTGCCATCCAAAGACTGGCATCCATTCTGGAGTTTTTGAGAGGTAGTGAACTGTGCTAATCTTAGGGTTTCTTCCGTCTCATATCTGGCCTGTTCTGTTTCCATCTGGGCTTCTTACAGTCCATCCACAGGCCTGGCCTCCTGCGTAACCGATAAAACGTTGTATTAGACATGGTAAGTAACAGTTTAGCATGCAAGTAATTCACTAGCTGCAGAAAATAATTTACCCTTATGCCATTATGGGAAGGGCACACTTACGAACTATTCAGCATCATCAATACTACAGTCTTGGGTGTGCCAATCATCAATTGACAAAATAAAAAAAAAAAAAAATGGGTAGTGATGAATATAATAAAATGAATGCTAAACAATATTTATCATTTCAAACCTGTTGTATTCTCCAGTCTTTTTAGTTAAAACAATATCCCATTGGTTTCATCAACAAAACACAGACTTCAGTCCAGCTCTTATTAATGCATGTCACATCCGCAGCATCTGCAGAACAATTGCAGAGCACAGCAGAGAGAGAGCTGCAGTCTAATCTATCATAATTATGAGCCGCCCTCTTGCAGACACATGATGTACAGGCATCTAGTGAGCTCCAGGAGGGATTCACATTCAACCTTGAATTGACAGATGGATGATGTTAAAGCTTGTGATAGATTACACATGACTTTTCTGCCAGTCTCTAGTATAACATAGATTTATAATTTTTCAACGTGAATGTTTCTTTGCTATTGTAATTGAATAGCCTTATGATTCTTGAACTTAAACAAAAAGCATGAGTACTCCATTAAAAAAGTAGTAAAGTTGGAAGACAACCCCATCACAACACCTCTAAAATCACAACTATTACAAATACTGTTGCTATACTATCACTTTGTGGGAGTTAATGGGGATCCTAATAAAGAGTACATAAATATTGGTGCCATACAATATACTATGACTGCTATATAATGTCCTATTTCAAATAGAAATTTGTCAACCCAGAAATAATTTGATAAAAATAAAAAATAAACTTGTCAATGAAGTCAGGGGGCTCGCCGTCCTTAGTATGGGCCTAATGACCGCATAGCTCTTAATCATCTATTGTAGGATATTAGCACCCCAGTCCCCTGACGTGAAAGTCCCAGATTTCTGCCCTAACGAGCCATATGTTGTACTTGCAAAGATCCCCTCAACTTGCCACAGAGCAGCCAGCTGCCTCAAGCATGTGGAACCTTAATGGATGTCGCCTCAAATACAAGAAAGGCACTCGGGTTCTTGAATAGCACACTGAGACAGTTTTGTCTCTTAAGAAAGTTTTCAGTTTGTGGCCACTAGTTGACAAAGGGATGAAAAAATGACACCAATCAGATCAGAACATCTTTGCAACTGAACATTACTAAACATTATAGTTACTAACTTTATCAGGGATATGCTGCTGGTGAAATACTTTGAGCATGATGAAATGCCAGATTCAATTTTACTTAACTCAAAAAGTAACATTCCTGCTATATGTTGTTCCTGCATTTTTCATTCCCTTATAAATAGTGCTTTGTATTGTTGACTAGTAACCTCTCATGACTGCTTGATTGACTCCTACAGCATTTGATAGAGCAAATTGCTGTTGTCAGACTGATGTTAAGTGACACAGCAGGAAATATCCCACACTCAGTGCTGTAATCACAAGTGACACTGGCTTCTTTATCAAAATGTCGAAGTTATTCAAATTGAAATGTCTCAAATTGACAAACGAGTTCAGACGAAGTCATGAGGGGCCTGGAAACCATGCACTGTGCTCTCTGCCAAATGGCATTTTGTTTTGCTTTGTTTAAACAATTGAATCAGTGTGCTGTGACTGATGTCTTGAGTTTAGTGGCTAATTTGGGATTGTATCATGAGTGTTTGCTGAGTAGGACAACAGTGGCTCAGATGGTAGAGTGGGTTGTCTTATGAATGGTTTGAATCCTGGCTCCCGCTTGTGCAGACTATTGTTGTGTCCCTGGGCGAGACACATACCACCTATGTATGAATGTGGTGTATTAGTGAGTTTTAAGTGGGTGGACAGAGAGGTAATGGTGGAGATTAGCAATTTGGCAGCCTTTCCTCCGTCAGTCCACCTGTGGGCAGCTGTGGCTACAATAGAAGCTTGTCACCACAGAGTACGATGTGAATGAATAATGTGCAAAGCATCTATGAGTGTCCAGAAAAGCATTAAAACTGTAGTATTAGTGTAAAGGAGATCAAAATGTATGTACTATGTATTGCCTAGTGCAGATATCTTAGTTAATTAGTTTTAGGTGTCTGTTTTATTATTTAAAATAGTCAAGACGCCCGAAATGTCACCTAGGTGTAGGGTTCGCATTGGTTCGTCTTCTGACTATTTCACATAAGGTCTTTGACAGATTAGATTTATTAACCCATTAATACATTTTTTTCTGCTTGGGAGCTAAGCAAGCTGTGCGGATCTTTCTTGTTTCTTATTATTTAAAATAGTCATTAATTTTACTATGAAGCTATGTTTCTTAACTGGCTATGTTATTAAACTATAATTGTTGTAATCTACGCAATAGGCATTATTTGAGTAAAAAAAAAACTATTAACTAAAGATCTAGTCATGTTTATCAGCGGCTTGACCTGCTTTCATTGCAATATGTTGAATAGATTTTCCCGGGCAAGCATGCCCTTTTTTTCTAGCCCCTGACTGCAGCCTGTAAATCAATGACAAAGTTAAGAGGTGAACAGTGTTTAAACTGCTTTTCAATGCACTGGCTCCATTCCACAGGACTCTCCAGGCTTTACATCGCACCAAGGCAAGCTGTGTGTCACAGTTGGATACACCCCCCCACCCAAAAAAAAAAAAAAATCTTTGCATAAGCAGAACAAAGCCGTAGATCCCAGCTGAGTGTGCGCTCTAAGCATACAACTCTATAAACATGTGCCGGTAATGTCCAAGTTGGTGGTGACATATTACCCATTCAGTGTTACCAACAGGAAGAGCTATTTTTGCTCCAGAAGTGCGGCACTAAACTAAAGCAGTCAGTGTTTGAGTGCCTTTCTTGTGCGCGTCTGTTGGGCATTAGAGCTCTTTGATCTGTGTGGCAGCTTATGAACGGCATAGCTCTGCTGTTTGTGACTACTGACTTTGGTATAATTCTTAATAAACTCAGACTTAATAACATATAATGCCCTTTGTTTCCTGTTTGTGTGTTCTCTGTAATTAAGCTGAAAGTTCCTACTTCCCTCTCAACCTGGCTGCTAAGTGCTGTTGTTGTAGAAGGCTGTGCTGTCTGTTCAAGCCTGTAGTTTTAGTTTTTACAACTATGTATTTGTTGGTATGTACAGACAACGTTTGCGGCTTGATGGCCAGAATGGACTCTTGGTTGTTTACTGAATTATTTGGATCATTGAAGTAAGCATTCTTGTATTGAAGAAAGAATACTTAAATGTAGGGCTGTTCAATCAATCAAAATGGTCCGATAACAAAAATAACACATTTGAGAAAAAGCAATTAATTACACTAACTTTGCAATGTGTTCAATACGCACCCACTCTCCCTTACCCCTCTCAAAGCCCATACTGCGACTCTGTGGCAGTTCAAAAGTGTCTAGAGCAGTTCAATTGCAGGGCATTTGTTTACAAATAATGAATAATAAAGTGAACATACTTGACAAAAAATTGTGACCTTGAAGTTAGTTAGCCACAGAAGTTGGACTGTGAGTCTTCCTCTGGAACAAATTAACAGATGGCTATGCTCTGGAGTGCAGTTCCAACGATAGTCAATGGCAACCAATAACCTTAACCTTAAATTTGGTGCCCTGTTTTTGTTTTTACTGTGAGCAACAGTGAAATTTGAGCGCAGCCTGGGCAGACAAGGTTTCTTTGGCATGACTTGGCAGCCACATACGACATTCACCACCAATGACAGCTGCTGGGAGACTGGCTCTGTGCACTTTAGGTCCAGACCAATTCAGCCGACAGTCTTGTAAATCACACCCCCACTTGCCAAGCCACACCACCCTGCACGGTATAGTCTCTAGAATACAAAACATCTCAAGTGAACATTTCCTTTCAATTTTGAGTTCTTTCTCTGCTTCCTGTTAAGATAAAAAGGCTGAAGCGTGCAACCTCTCCAAAGATAATAAATTTTCCCCAATGTAAGGGATGTTCAATACTTGTTCAAAAATGCCATCTAACAATACAAATGCCATCTAACAATACAAATGCTATCTAACAATACAAACGTTGCATAAAGACCTAGTTGAGACTACATCGCAGCAAGGAACGGAATGCCATTCTTGGTAATTCCAGTAAGGAAGGTCAGATGACTGGTATCCTACACGGCTCAAATCGCTGGTGTAAATATGAACCCAGCCCTGTTGCTACACAAACTCCATGACCCCAACCTACATTTGTACAACTGCATTCCATCCAGTACTAAGCAGCATGTACGTTGTAGAAGACAGCAGCTCAAAGCACTAGCAGCAGTGTACATTTGAGACTCATTTGAGAATAACATATTTGTTCGCATTTTTGAAACCTGGATATGATTTACAATTCAAAAAAGTGGATAATAAGGTGTAGTCTCCTTTTCTAAAATACCCAGAGAGGTCTGTTCTAACAGCTACAAACCTACAATGGCACATGATAGCTCTGTTTCAGTCCCAACATATCGAATGCTCACTCTGGCCTTGCAAGGGAAGTCTCTTGTTTTTATTAGTATTATCATTTGTGTATAGTATGCTAGTCTTAGCACTTTTTAGGTTCTTTTGGATCTTGTTCAATCACATAGCGATTTTTGACTACATGAGCAGCCCACACTCCTGTCTCACCTAAGCTGTAGAGGAAGGTGCCCTTAAGTTGAAATATGAGTTGAAATAGAAGATGAAAGCCACAAAATGGACCACACACATCCTTTAATACTAAAACTTTTTTTATGTACTAAATAAAGCATAACTTAAGCCCTGCATTCTTTTCCAGTATCATTGCCATTATCATATAGTTTAGTTTTCATTGACAGCATTAGTATTATTCCAAGTAAAAGATATAAAAAGCCTTTTACCAGATTTACAACGCACACATGTAAAAGAATCAATCCATAGATGTTTATGAATTATTTTATATGTATTAATCTGAAATTACCCTGGAAAACATGTATTAGCGGCGTTTGAAATGTACTGGTCATGAAAGCTGCCATTTGGAGAAAAATAGTTGTATGCTTTGTTGAGCTTTGCTTTTTAGCCCGTTCTTCCACACAAATCCTAAAGGTTTCGCTGGCCTCTTCTTTCTATTGGCTTTCTTTTGGATTCAGGTCAGGTGATTGGTTGGCCCATTCTTGCGGCATGATGAAGGATATTTTGGAGTTTTCTTGGCTGTGTGAAAAGCCCTACGCTGTTCCCACCTACTTTATTCTAGGCGACAGCATGGTGTTGTTTGGTGATGTGTGCAGTACCTTTTGACCTCCACACAAGAGTTCAAATTTGGTCACATGATCGGACTGTGCTGTAGTGTCCCAGTTTTTACCGTTTTGTCTAAATATTGTTCAGCAAACTTACTCATCTACAATGGAATATTGTATGATGCGTGTGTGCATCCAGGCTATATCTTCAGGTAGCATTTCTATTGTTGTATTTGAAAAAAATGCTTGTTCTAGGCTTCCATAAGTGTCCCTTAAGTAGTTGGAAAAACTCCTCTGTCTAAAGTCATGCAGGGAGCAGCTGATCATGTTCATTTACTGTATATGTTGAAATGATTTTCTTTTGCCTTACAGATTATAGCCCCAACAGAAATAACTTGAACATTTTGATGTTTAGAAATCGAGCCTGGAACATTTTGCTGCAATAGAGCCCTACCCTGTGCTCCCTATTCAAAGTTAAACGCGACCACGCCTCCAGTGCCTTCAGTGTTAAGCGCTATTCCTCTACTTACAAAGTACTTTTTAAACTAACACTATCAACAAAGATGACAGGACTTAAACTTAGTAAACTGGTTGACACATGTTACTTTGATTTCAATTAAGTCACTCAAACACAGCATTGTGTTTTTGCTTATCCTCTTTCAAGATTCTCTTCTCTATCTTTTAAGAGACAGGTTTGACTGGATACAAACCGGACGGTACATTCTTAGGTTTTGACTCAATGGAGAGCTACAGCAATGTTTGTAGAAGCAAAGGTTGTTAGAATATCCATAACATTGTGCAACCAGTGTCTTGGTTTGTGTGTCAGAGAAGACCAGTTTCCTGTGAAGCAATAATAGAGGCAGCGTATGTCCAGTCTTTCCCCAGGCCTTCTACTATCCATTAATCTTTTTCATTTAAGTATCGGAAACCAAAGCAATACCATACTGACATACTTTCAGATTACTGTCCTGTATTATCAGGCAAGTAAACTGATTATATGTATATATATATATATATACTGTATATCTGCTTTCTTTCAAACAAACATAAGTCACTCAAAACCAAAGCACATGACACATTTCTGTTTGTAATTTCTTCCTCTGAGTGCGACCTCCCCCTCCGAAAGATGAAGGCAGCTACAATCTGCATTGTTCTTTATGTCTAATGCAAGGCAGATGTGTGCAGCTCGTGGAGATTCCCAGTGCTTCCTTTGTACTTCTGCTACTCTCATACTTGTTGCTGTCTTTGTTGCGCTTTTGTTCATTTTGATGTTTGGTTTGTCAGATTTTACTTTAGACTTTTTTTCTGCTGTCATAGATGTTGTAAGCACAGTAGGAAAAATAAATAAATAGTGAAACCTGTATTCTCATAAAAGCTCTATATTTTCAATCCAACTGAAGTCATAGTTCACATGAGAGTAAATATTCATTGTATTGTTTACCCAACTAAGCTTATAGTGTATTTTTGCCAAACTGCATACTTTTTCAACTTAATGTAAGATACTGTTGGAAAAATTAATGTAGAGAGTAAAAAATAATCTGAGCAATTAAGTGTGAAAATATTGGTTTTATATAGTTTTGTGAATGCATTGAACAGTATATAGCGCCTGCGTACCGGTAGTGTGATTTATGATATATTTCACGTAAATGGGCCAAGTTTTAGTATTATTCAGGAAACCAATACCAATATTAAAGTTAAAGTATACTTTATTGTCTTCTTAAGGAAATTTGTCCTCTGCATTTGACCCATCATTCGATGCCCCTGGGACAACCTGTAAGGAGCAGTGGGCGACGGCAGTGCCGCGCTTGGCGACCAATCTCCAGATGTGGAGCCAGGCTGATGGTCAGAATCACATGGCTGGAGGATTTACATGTACATGTACATGTACATGTCCATCCATCCATCCATCCATTTTCTTCCACTTTTCCGTTGCCGGGTCATGGGGCAGCTTTTGGAGCTGCCCAAATCACATAGCACCTGCCCCCTATGGCTCCCTCTGCAGGTGGTGGGTCCACAGAGGACTACATGTACATGTGTGTGTTGTAAACCGGAGTACCCGGAGGAAACCTTTGCAGACACAGGAAAAACATGAAAACTCCACACAGAAAGGCCCGTCCAGGTGGGAATCAAACCCGGGACCTTCCTGCTGTGAAGCACAAGTGCTAACCGCTGCGCTACCGTGTCGTCAATTGGCAATACATACCAATATTACCAATATAGGTATGTATTGTGAAGTTCATCTCAATATGTTGCTGGTACAATACTGTACACAGCCCTACAGTTGGTATTATTAACCAATAGTCGGAAATTGAATCCGCTATAAAGTTAATATTGACCACAGCTGACAAATATCTTATCTAAATATAAAAAAATAATGCACTGCATTCTAATGCACTAAGGGGGTCATTCATCAAGACAATTGCTTAATAGCAAGTACAAGCTGGTAATGAGCATTTAGTCTTTTGCACCTAATTTACACGTTGAAATATCCTGTATTACTGTATTATGGCCTCAAATCTGATACGGCAATGAAGGAATGCTGCGTGAGTAAGAAATACGCAAATGAGTCTGCTGCTGGTCCATGTTTGCATGTGCTACTTGTTTTGCACATGAGCAAACGCTTGGCATGTGACCCCTTAAGTATTATGATTTGTCCTTATAATGAACTACAATATTTTAGCCTGAATGAATTTGAAGAAAGCACAACTTAAGTTTCCAAAAGGTATAAATATAAATTAGTCAAGACATTAAGTAATATATTTTAAACGTCTGCCTCTTTTTTTCTTCTTTTTTTTTATCAATCAGCACCAAAACTGGTATCAACAATACCAACTTTAAGTTAAAAACAAACATTTGTATAATCTTTTTTAGAGCTGAGCTGAGTTGAGTATCCAAAGTATTGCAAATCGACCGGCCCTAGTATTTACTGTTACTGTTTACCTATTGTAAGATGCGTGTCTCTTTCTTCCTTGTTTGCCATCCTACAAACATATAAACTTCTCTTTTGTTGATTTATATCAGCGTTAAAGATTAAACCTTCCATCATATTGTACATTCTACATAAACTTCTCACTTCAAACTTTTATGGAGCTAAATATATTTTTTCTAAAACGGGCCATGGTAGGATTTTCTTGTTCCTCTTGGCCAACCTTACAGGAAGTATGTGCACAATCCAAATACTTAAAGGGCATAAGCTCTAATGCAAAGGTTACACAGCATGTAACAGATACCATTGTATTGTAACGCAAAGCATGAAAATACCATCGTCTACTTCTTTGCTATTCTCATCTTCTTTCCCCTTTTGTCTTCCACAACAGTCGATATATCTGACTAGCCTGATGAACTGTGCAGAGAGCAAAGTTAATTTCTTTCAGGGTGCGTCGTAGTCATGGCAACCATCTTCAGAGTGCTCCACAGCCCATCTGGTCTAAACATTAGCCGTGTGCAGACAATGCCCAGTGCGCATGTACTTTATGCATTGATCCCAGCCACACAATCAATACAATATTACATTTTCAGAAAGGGTGCCTTTGCACTAGACCTTCACGTACATGTACAATCACCATGAAACATGACGAATGTTCTTGGGCATTATGTTAGACTCTAATGTCAAATTCTCAGGTTGACTGCAGCGACCAATATGAAAAGTTTTAGAAGTAAAAGTCTACGAATGTTGAACACAATTGTAGGTATGTATTTATATTTTGGATATAGGTCTTGATAAACTAATATTCTTAATTGTAAGCTATAGCCTTGTATGATTGAGTATTATCAAAACTATTTAGAAGTTAATTATTATTTTATTTTTTTTAAATACCGTTCTTGCAGGCAGACTGGCTTTTAAGGCAAAGCAAATGGTTTTAAAATACTGTAGCTACTATTATCAGTAGTTATAGTGGTAGCTAAGAATAGAGGCAACAGTAATACCAGATCCATAGAATATCTTTCAAATATAATGTGTTCTTTGTAACTAGTGCTAATTCTGTTCTCAGAGTGCTCCATTTAAAACATGGGAATTAAACTACACAAGAATAAAATGTAGCACGTAAATGAAAGATGCATTAAAAATGCATACAAAAAAATTGTCGATTGTGTTTCCAAGTCCTATTTCTGATAACTGTTATTTATCACAAGTCTCCCATCATTTTACACAATCCAAGCCACAACCAGCTTCCGGTTAATGTGATTAGTTGTGTTGGGAGTCATGGAAGGGAAATAAAACAGTAAAAGCAGTTTTTTTTACTCATGTCATGCAAAGAGCAATAGACACCTTACCACTGCTCCTTCAGGGTTATAAACTTGGTTGTCTGGTGCCTAGAAATTCAGACAAGACACATTTGGCAAATTGTTGATGTTTTTTTGTGGCTGTGAAAGGGAACGTAGTAGCAATGGCATGGCAAGGCAACTTTATTTATACCGCGCATTTCGTACACAAGGCAACTCAATGCGGAATGCTGTCTAGCTCGTTGGTTTCTAAGTAGCCTGACATAAGACACTGTTGCTAAGCTCCCTCGCTCCCACTGAGAGAGAGAACCATGTGAGTTTCATTGAATGCACTATTTCTTTTGAGCAGGGAGGGTTTTCTGTGATTCATATTATTGCTTTTGCTCCCGTTCGCATTAGGTATAAAACATGAAATGCAAACGGTCCTCTCTAGACATACAGTGGAAAATAATTTCTGTTTAACATCAAAGAAATAAAAGCTTAAAATGAAATTACATGTGGCAGGTTGCCCATTTTCTTGGCTAAAAGAACAATGTTTACAATTCAATATGTAAAAAATGTTTCAGTTACAATACCCGCTTTTATACTTAGCAGTGTACTGAGGAGAGCCAGATACAGATTATCTATGTGGGCTAAGTTGGACACAGACAGCTGTCTTCATGGCGGAAGATGTCGGTCTGTTATCAGTTAACTGAGCATGGCCAACTGTGTTTAAATTTTAATATTTTTTATTACATATTTTCTTCTATCACCACTTGATGATACTGAGGCATGCTATGTTTATCATTTTTGGTCATTCATTGTCTAATCATATCTTTCATTTGCTCGTGTGGCCTCAGTGATAAAACGAATGTTGTTTTTTAGCTTGTGGCATGTGTAGCTCAACAGGACATGATTAAACCACAGACTGTGGAATTTAAGCCACTTTACTGACTCTAATACAGCAGACATGCCTGCTATAGTTTTGCTTGTTTCCAAATACAGGTGAGTAGCCTACTTACATTTCCTCCAAATAGAAATTTCAATGTTGAAAGTACCCAATAAATTAGCCCTATATGCCCCTAATATAGCAGCCCTTGCTGTCACAGTTCAACACTGTTCAGTTTACTGTTCAGAAGCTTCATACACAGGACTAAATTACAATTATTACAAAAATTGGCTTTCAATTGGCCTAAAATATCGGTGGTGCATATCTGCAATCAGCCAATCAATATCCAAAATATTGCCAATGACTCAAACTGGTCCAATTCTAGTTGCTTGACTTTCAATCATCCTAAATATCAGCTGCAGCATCTGAAACCTAACATTGAGTGTAAGCCACTTGAGTCTCTCACTGGTAGTTAGTGATGTCATTCATAGCCTTTGGTCAGGGTTATGCCTCTAAATGACATAGGGGACCAGCTGTCACTCTTTGTGTTTCTTGTGTAGACAACAGGGGGCCATGGGGCCTAACCTTATCACTGACAGCTCCTTATAGCATAACGTGCATATCTGACAGCCATTTTAGAGCTGGGCCATCAGCCATCAACAGCAGTTGTTTCTGTGTGAAGAGGCCAGGCAGATTATGTGGGAGCGTCATTAGTTATGATAATCTCTTCCCAGATATTGTGTGAGATAAAACATTTGTAGATGGCTAAATGCTATATGACAACCTTGAAAACAGGCTGCCAGATTTGTTTTTATCCTAGGTAGAGGGTTAATGTGAAGACATTTCTTAAGGTTAGAATGTATAACCCTTGCATGGAGAAAATTACAATGGTAAGCATTGTGAAATTTTAAGACTCAACATGCATTCACATTAGGGTTTAAAATACTGTTTTGTGTAGGGCTGGGCGATTAAAAAAAAAAAAAAAATCACAAATATTTTCCCCATGTTGATCGATCTCGATTTTTGATTTGATTTTTTCATAATAAATTAAATACATCTCGCTGTTTCTTGAAATTAGATACATCTTTTTATCAAACCTCAGGTCAAACAAAACCAAATGCTTTCATCAAGTCTCATTTAACGCACAAAAGTCTTCATTGTCTCGTCCAAACTCTCAAACTAGGTACTGTTTGTGCCAAAGAAATGGCTGCAACCTGTCGATTATAAAGTCCCAAGTCGATTATTGAGATTGACCAAAGTAGAGATTGCGATTTCGATTAAATTTAGATTAATTGCCCAGCCCTAGTTTTGTGTGTTGTTGTTTTGTTTGTTGTTTTGTTTTATTTTAAATTATTATCTTTTGTTTGACCTAAATATTAAAAAAAATATTATCCAAACGTCATATAGCAAAGGGCATGGAATATTTAGAGGTTTAAAAGTTGAACTGGCAACAGTATGAATCTCCTGCAGAATTGCAAGCAAAATAATGATAATTGTCTTGCTATTAGCACCCTTTAGCAAATCTTGCTAAACCTTGCAAGGAACGTTGCTCATATCGATTTTTTCCCATCTTATCTTAGTAGAAATAGAACTAACAGCTTCCCGTCCGATCGCCGGAGAGTCACTCTGTTTGCGCGGGGAGGCGAGGCGAGAGAGACGATGCTACTCGCTTTGGGGATGGTTATGTAACAATCTTCAACTGGCTCGCTTAGTTGCGCGATACGGTATGCCAGGATAGTGTTTGTAAACAGAGCGGCCATGTGCGCGCTCACATGGCGGAAGCTTTTGAGTCATTGCCCTTAGTCTGTGTCACCCAGAGGTAAAGGCTGACATCGAGACATTCTCCCAGCACTCCCTTCGGTCTATGCCTCTTTGACACATAGTCCCGAGATCGCACTCCATAATTAGGATGCGGCGCGGTACAACTCGGGTCACGTCAGGGAAACTCGCGGACTCCCTTGCTGACTAAACTGACCAGAGCCTTGATGTTTGTGTTGGAGGCCTATGAATTCACTTTTCTTTGTTGATGTGCTGTAGCTGTATACTGAAACAATTTCCGCTGATAAGACAATATGAATATGCTATATTTGTTTCTTGTGTTGTACAAATGTTAAAATGTTTCTTACGCATTATTAGAGAAAAATAACCTCTGTGTTTCAGTGTGCAAAAACAGCTAGTGCTTTCTGCTATTCTCTATTGCAAAACAACCCCCAGTAGGAGACTGGAAGCAAATCAATAATACAAAAAATCAATACAAGCTCTGAGTACTTCGCCATTTTGTCTCTGATGCAGCTCTGACTTGTTTTTCTGATGGCCGAATATGTATAGAGCAACATAAAATGTCCAACCTTTACCCCCATTGCCTGGAGTATGCGACCTGTGGGCTGCAGGTCACGGCAGAGTTAAGGGTCAGGGTTGTATTGTGTGGACAGCATTCTTTTGCAACGCTATGGCAACTGGACATTCTCCCCCTCAAAAAACGGATATTGTCTCAAGGCTGGGAGTGACATAAAGGGGATTTATACGGCCCCATCAGAGGAGCAATCCCAATGCGCTACTTTATCTTTGAGGTGTAGATAGATCACAAGAGCTATGTGCATGTGATGGATCTGCCCATCCCCCACTCAACCCCCACAGGCTCATTACTGTGCAGCCTTTCCCTGCATAAAGACCAGCAGCACTGCTGGTTTACACAAACTTCAATACAATATGCAGATCCAATACAATGTCTTCCTAAATCTAGAGTAGATCTATTAGCATATAAGATTTTACTTTAAAGTGATACATATAATATTTGGAAGGGTTCACTTAACCTTTCTTAAGCAGTAGTTAAATGTCATTTAAGCAGCAATATAATGCTTTGATGCTCCATTTTATAGCTTCTTGCTTATTAGCTACTTAATTGCAGTATACAGTGCTGTTTCATATTGCGTTACAACTACAGGCTGCATTTACACATTCTTTTGCTTTCGAAAAGTCAGTTGAGCTATTGATCTTGTTCTATTCATTATACTTATTGGGCAGCACGGTGGCACAGCTGTTAGCGCTCGTACTTCACAGCTAGAAGGTCCCGGGTTCGATTGCCACCTGGACAGGGCCTTTCTGTGTGGAGTTTGCATGTTCTCCCTGTGTCTGCGTAGATTTCGTTCGGTCACTCCTTTCCCCTACCACTAAAAACATGTACAATAGGCCAGGATGAATGAGAGTGTGTTTGAGAGTGCGAGTGTGGTATAACAGACGGAAATAGCCCATGGCTACAATCCAGAGTGGCTTGTTCATTAACATGCACTGTCCCAACAAAACAAACAAACAACTTATGTTTTGTACCTAATCCACCATGTTTTTTCAGCCAATAACATTTCAGTCCATCATAGTATTTTATGGTGCAATAATTTACATGCAGTCTTATTTTTCTGGCATTTTTTGGATACTGACCTACTTTTTTGCAATACATAAACAAACTGCCATTATGAAAGTAAACAGGCAGAACAGACTTTTTGAAGTGTTGAAATGCACTCACTGACACAGCCAACCCATTGCGTCACAGAAGCCGGCCAGTTTTTTTTTTGTTTTTGTGTGTGTAGGTTTCCTGACAGCCCTTCCTTGCTCTTTACAAAATATGCTTTTTCACTTATGTTTTACACACCCATATTTTTTCTGTTGTCCTTTTGAAGCCATTCATTTATCAGGATCTGTATTTTGACTTCACTGCTCTCTAAACACATTAACATTGCCCGAGCTCTTAGTGACCAATTGCTGTAGATAGAGCCAAGTCAATTCCTAACAGAAGGCCCCTGTCATTATTGTTGCTGCTAACAAACCTAGCCATTACTTGAGATTGTACCTGTAGGCTCTTTTATTTAACAACAAAAGCACAATCCACATCCAATACACAACTAGCTGCTGAGACTCCCTCTGTATTCTAATGACCTATTCAGATGTTAATGCTTAAGCCATTGTCGGCACAGGAAAAACTAACATGTTAGTTAAGCGATTAGTGAAGTGAATTGGGACATGCTGCCCATATGCAAATGGTACACTAATGTTATCTTATATCGATCTGTTACAAATTTGCCTTGTTATGTAAAAGTAATTTACTCAGTGAGGATATCTACTGCTTTATCATGGGAAGGAATTAGGTCAGTGTGCTGTGGTTGTAATCCGTGGCTTTGCTTACAAACAGAATAGGGCTGGATAGTGTCAAAGTAGTTATATATCATGAGTGGTTGACATCAAACAACATTGTAAAAAAAAGAGGCACACAATTTTATACATGCAATGAGCAAATGTGGCCAGACATAGCATAAAACAGTGACCCTAATAGGTCATAAACATGTTCAATGCACCATGGCACAGGTTGGTTGTGACAGCCTTGAGAGAGATTGAAGGCTCAACAAAAAACAAGCCAAAACACTTGAGAACCAAAATTAGTTTTTTGCAACACAACCCTCGCTCTAGAATCACCTTTTGCCTTGGTCTAGTTAATGGTGCATCGGTTTAGAATTTCATTTTTGCTGGAGCCTTCTGACCTTCAGCACATACACAACACTGCCACAGTTCTCCCGTTGCTTTGGCTTCTCCTTGGGATTTGCCTTTGTGTCTGCTTGTCATTCAGTGGTGAAAGCAATGAAAGCTGATTCACGGAGATGCACAAAGCCACCAAGCTATTCCAGCCCTACTGCTGTGCGCACACTGTGCACTTTACTGCTCCAAGTGTCCAGCCCGGGGCTCTCCTTCAAAGTACACCATATTCTCACCATTAAACACTCAATATAGGGCACTGAAACAGCATAAGTATATGTATAAAGTTTCAACATAAAAATAATTGTATACTGTAATCTTGCATTACCCAGTTAGATGTAGGCTATATATGTATATATAACAATCAAGAGCCTTCAAGAATTTTACTACCCACTACATATAACCAAGTTCCTAATCCTCAAGTCTATGCCTTTATATTTGAGTGTAAGTATAAATGGTACCAAGATAATGGTACTTTTTTCAGGAAAACGGAAAAAAGATCAGCCATGTTACACTATCTTTATCTAATATCCCTCCTTATTACGTCGGCTTGTGCTTTTTACCGAGGGGGCCAGAGCTTTACCTCATCAAGGGTTAAAACCCAACCTCAAACGCTCCTAAACTCACAATGTAAACCAGGCAAGTCTTGCATTAACCCACAGTCCCCATTCTCACCTGCTTTCCTGTCCCTCCACTTTGCAGAAGATCCAACAAAAAGGCGTCCAAATCTCTCTTCTCCGCTTCTACCCTTTAACAAATCCTAAAGGGCAGCCATCTTGCCTCCTTCTGTTCTTCTATGAAACAGACTATCCTCCACATCAATATTCATGGAAGCCAGGCTGACGTCGGCGTCCAACATCATCAGGAGACGCTTCTGGTGTCGCTGTTCCTGCTCTGCCGATACATAACTATGGAGTGGCGTGGTGTGCAAAGCCAGAATGCTGCTCTCATAGGGACGAGGAGGCTTGGCTTGGAGAAATAATCACAAAATCACTATCCTGCTGAGTCCTTCCCACACAAAGGGACAGGTTTTCTTTCCCTCCCTTCTCCGCTTCCCCCTTCTTCTTTTTTTCTTCTTCTTAGGTCAGCCGCACACAATAGTGAACACTACTATAATGGCTCCCCTCAAGCGCCGGACTGGATTTCATGGGACAGGACTCCACCCTCCCCCGCTGGACTTTTTTTGTGAAGCTCAAATTGTGCACAGTCTTGTCTCTCTCTCCACCCCTCTCGCTCATTCTCAGACAGGAAGCCTGAGTCACTTTGAGTTTTTTCCCTCCTTTTTTTCAAGACTTCCTCCTCTTCTCGGGCATGAGTGGTGGTGTTGTTGATGGCGCTGGTGGTGGTAGTAGATTTTTTCACAATTCACCAGAATAGAAGCAGTTGCCCTGGAGCCTGATTTTGGCTGGCTCATTTTTAGACAGCGCAGTGTAAGACAACCCTTAGGCATGTGCACGTACAGCCAGCATAGTGGGACTCCCAAGACCTACCTCCTGTTGACACTGGCCACGTGGGCTCCTGCGTACAGAGACAGCTTGGCGGGCGAATACTTCATACAAGGGCTTCAAAGCCTATAACAAAATTGTTATTCGTCCCCCTACGTTTTACACTTGGTTTAGTTCTTGTACTGGCTTTAAGAGCTCAGTACTTTTCCAGCGCTGTAAATATAGTTGAGTGTCTTTTGCATGTTTCATCTTCAGGTTTCATAATACTTGCTTGCCCCTCATTTGATCCTGGTTTCAGCTTTTAAGTTCTAATCACTTGCTTGGTTTTTGACAGGTGATTCAGTTCAATTCTATTCTATTCTCAATTCTATTCATTTTTGAATACTCTACTCTCACAAAAGCAGCTGTCTCATATAGCATCATAAAACTGGTTTGTCCTGATTCTGTCCAAGTGTTTTACCAGCTAAATCATGTTAAGTCTTCACCGTGCTCATACTTGGTCCTCTTGAAATGAGTACCTGGGAAAATCTGCTTTATTTGTGCAGCTCGACCGACCCTGGTTTGGTACTTATTGACCAAATGAAGTTCTAATCAAAGCCAATTGACTATAGATCAGTGTTTGAAATATGTAACCTGAACACATGCTTACATCTATCAGGAGCCTATGAAAATAACCATTGTTGTCATTTTGCCTTAGTCATACTTTTAGTGTGTAAGTCTTGGTTTAAACCAGGGTCAGGTGGGTTATTCCCAAAACCAAAAATGAAGCGGATTCTCCCTGGAGGAAGAAGAACTTTATTTATATAGCGCCTTTCACAGACATAGTGAAAAACTGCTTTACATGAGGCAATTTTTACATTCACTCCACACTCAGTGGTGGTAAGCTACCTTTTTAGCTTCAGTTTCCCCTGGGGGAGACTGACAGAAGCGCTGTCGCGACTGCACACATCTGCGCCAACGGTCCCTCTGACCACCATCATTCATTCACGCACACGCATCATTCATCCAGGCCTATTGTACATGTTTTGAGTGGTAGGGGAAACAGGAGTACCCGGAGGAAAGCGCTAACCGCTGCGCTACCAAGTGTTCCAGAGTTTACTTCAAGCGCAATTAGTTGAGACTTGCTATAGATTTAATACTCTTGGTTTTCTTTTAACATCAGTAATCTCCTGTTTTAGCAGTCTTTGCATTTTAGTGACATGGACTGGTTGTGTACTTGATATTTATTTACCCTTGAATTCCTTATGTGTGGTTTGTTAATATGTTAAAATTTGTGATTTTAACATATTAAAATCACAAATTCTACTAACTAAAGTCAACATCTCCATGGAAACGAGCTGGAAACGTACCCACTCATGGTAAAGTTAGTCATTAGGAGAGGTGAGCCGCTCACAGCAAAAGCACATGTTTGTTTGTACATTTATGAGGTATTTTTTAATTCTGAAAATATCTGTCTATCCCATCTGTAAATGCTTGTATTTCAATTTTATTTATTGGGTAACATTCTACACGGTGTGGCTTTAATACTAGAAACCATAAAAATAATGGAGCAACATACTTTTCTTGGCTTTACTACTTTATTTACTTTAATAGCAATGATGATGTTACAGTCAATAGCTTCTTTAGTGTAATAAAAGCAACAGGACCAGCTCTATTTAAAGAGTCACTTGTTACTGGACACAGTGTTGGCTTTCCAGTATAATTCCCTTTTTACTTTGGTTACAGGTGGGTCTTGTCTGAAAACCCTTTAGATGCAGCACAGGCTTAAAACTCAAGCCCACCGCTCTGCTCGGCCACACTGACATTTGTTGACTCAATAGTTGGAGGCTCAGAGCAGAAAAGGAGATTTGTTTTTACACTGAGTGGGGGAAGGGACACAACCAGTGGAGGGGGAGGAGCCACCGGAGCTGTAGCCAACACAACACAGACTTTTACACAGCCTTCTTTCTCTGGGAAAAAGCAAGCTGGAGTGAAAACATTATCTGGATGACCTCATAAAATGTGGTACTGTATACAAAAAGCATGCTAAAAGTGAGATACATAAAATAAAAAAAGAACTAGATTGGAACAAACTAACGTGCATCGCTCTTCAAAGTAGATCAAACCTTTAAAGATTATCTGTAAATACTTTACTTACAGCATAGTAATAGCATTGGAATGGAATGGAGAAACATGAAGTGTCACTTTGTTTAATGATGATATTTTTTAACACTAAACCAATATGAATAGTTTAAATCACAAGGAAACCGTATTTTTGTGATAATGATGCAAATACATTATACGTCATCAATTACATGCTATTACTGTGCTGCCAAATACTGCCTAATCATACATGCAAATATTGTGCTTTGCTGGAAGTTGTAGTCTATAAGCTGCTTTGTGTTCCAAAGACAGCCATTCATGAAACTCCAAATCTGCAATACAAATGTAGGCCTATATATAAAATCGCACAAAAAGTAACAACAACAGATGTCATGTAATGGGTTCATGCAGTTGCAATGTTGAAACTTGCTATAATGTTGTTGATTTTAAAAAAGAGAGGGTTTTATTAAGAACACAACTGGGTCTCATGACAGATTTTTGAAAGATTGTTCCAAGTATTTTAGAAAGTTTTCTATTTTAGTCATTTGAGATTTTGTCCAGAAGTAGAGTTCACTCTGTACTCAAGTTTCTCGTGGGTGTTTTAGTGTTGTGGCGATATTGTGGTTACAAGGGAAAGTTTATACATAATGGTTTCAGTGTGACTCAAATATTACCTCAAAGCTCTATTCTAACCTGGTGTGTTTTATTTTATATGACCGTTTTGTTGCTAGGAAACACGAGTTGTGAAACTGGGTGCAACCATTGAAACTTAACTGATGAAAGTATTATAGCGTTATTTTGATACAAATGATCATCTCTGTTTTCTAAGACCGATCTTATTGTTTGGTCAATATATTGAGCAGATATTTCAGGATGACCACCTCAAATTGGAACATTTTACTGTAGGTAAAAGGAAGGGGAAGTGCCACACTCCCTTCAGTCCTGCAGCCTGTGAGTGTGGATCTCTGGTGGTCCCCTTTCCTCCTCAGCTACTGTACGTCGTAAATCACAGATTATCTACTCGCACCTTGTCACATAACAAAGGGGACAGTGGCCTGTGCCGTCACCTCCACTGTAAACAATGAGCTGTGGAGATGTGACCACACTTGTCACGTGGTTGATTTCACACCTGAAATGGCGATGAGGGAAGGATCTGGCCTAATTGAGACTGTTGATTTACGCTAGGCACAACACAAACACAGGGCAGTTCATGTGGGGGGCACAGGTCAAAGACCCGAGCTGCTGCTTAAGCCCCATGTGGCAGGTTACATGGTTTATAGTCCTACTCCCTGAAAAGAGCAAAGAACCTTGTCATAACTGAAAATGTTTTAATACATATTCCAAAATATTGATGACTAGAGAAAAGAAATTAAGCAAGGAGGAGTTGTTTTTGTGGCAAGTCATTTTGTCATCTGTAGAGTTCTTTTTCTGATTTACTTCTCTACTTGAAGTGAATGGGAGAGACTGAGGTGTGACACTGCCATAAGGACATGTTACTGAGCTGAGAAAAACAGCACTTTCCACAACGTTATTTTTATGGGCTACATCTCAACAGGGACAGTGGGTTCTCAGCATTTTCAAATCAAATACCACTTGAGACTAAATTTATAAGGTCTATAGTAGGCCTAACTTAGGGCTATCCAAAGTCCAAAATCCCCAGTTATAGCCCCTGAAGCAGTCCCTGTATCTGTCCTACATTAGGAAAACCACGGATGTAGGGTATTCTCTGCCTGGGCTAATACACAAGCCGCACGGCAAGACACCCCCAAACAAGATGTCACCCAGTGCCCCGCTGCTGCTCCCATCGTTATCTTAAAAGACAAGAGAGAGTCATTAGTGGTTTAAGTCTCAGCAGGGGGCTAGCAGACCGTTAGTCCTGATGAAGCTTTTTCCCTCTTGTTATACTTGAACACATTTCATGTTAATATCAAGAATTTTGCTAATATTCTTTAACCATATCATTACCATTATCTTCCTAAACTATAAATTGTGCTAAGTATTTTCAGCTAAGGCCAATACATCTATTAAAATACCTTTGTTGTCTTAAGCTAAAACTCAAGAGTGTGCCTCTCCATAGTGAATCCCTGTTTGGGCACAGCAGGGCCGGGCAACACCAGTCCTGGTCTGCCGCTGTTCTCGTGGCAACCAACTGCTCGTGAGAGTTTCTGAAGCTGGTTCCCGCATTCATGCTGCAGGTACCTCCATCGTCCTCCTGCAGCACCGCCCCTTGCTCCAGGCTGACTCCATTAACACTGGGGAAGCCCTTTCACCAGCTGGGCCGCCGAGGTTCTTATTCCTACTCCTACACTTTCCCTGAATCCCAAAGGGAAACTGTCCCTCTGTGACAACATGACATCTATGTTAAAGAGCCCATGTCAGGCTAAACTGACTTTCTGTTTTGTTTTTGCTTTTAACTATGTTGCAGTGTTGTTCCCTTATGAATAACATAGTTAATTAATGTGTACAAATATCAAAATTCCCCCTCTAGCCTTTTTTTAAACAGCTTAATTCCCTCTCTGCAATGAGACCAAGGGCCAAGGTAATTTTGTTTGCTCACATGCAAAACGAGTAGTAATTTACCAAGTGTTTGCTCACATGCAAAATGTGTAGTACATGAGTAGTACTTTTTTTTTTTTTTTTTTTTTTTACATACACAGCATACTCTCATTTGCATTTGGAGCCCTAATTCTGGAAGACAGGATATTTCAAATGGTAAATTAGGTGCATCATGCCCACAAAATTGAATATTTTATTTTTCAGATAAATAACCCCAAATGTCATATTGAACTGAAGGAATCACTGAATAAGAGGTCATTATTTAGTTAAAGCATGCCAAATTAATAATGAACACCTTTAATCGATATACATAGTTTCCTGTCTGCAATAAATACTTAATATCTGAAAATATAATTTCACTCTAATGTTATTATGTCTAAACATTTGTATACCTATATGCTAGTAGAAAAAAATCTATAACCAAGTTATTATTATTATTATTTTATTTTACTACTCCCATCTACTCCACATAAAACAAGGACATGACCATCGCACTCCATCAGTGCTGCTTACACATAGAAAATGATGACCTCTGGTGGTGAAACCTTGTCATCTCAGAAAAACCTCTTTCTCTGTGTTTGTGTGTGTGTGTGTGTGTGTGTGTGTGTGTGTGTGTCATGTTTCTGATGTAAAATTCACTTGTATCTAACAATCTGCTTACATTTAATTCTGCCATCTGCCCTACACTGTAAAATTGGGGACACAAGTTTGGTTCCTAAAGGAAGACTAAGCACATCTGTCAGTTGAGAGAAAGAGAATGAATTTGTGCCACACAGAGACACTACTGTACATGAGCAGACAGCTGGCTCTTAGCACTTGCGGTTGTCTGCTGCTCACAGTGGAACGGCCTGAGTGCTGTCTAAATAGCAACATAAATTCACAGTTTTTCTGTCTCACACATAAAAACCCACACACCTGTCTGCCAACTGCCAGTGGCCAGCAGCAGGCGATGTGTGGAGCTGTCCGCTGCCGCCACATGCTCCGTTTGTCCAGTCAACTGTGGACAGATACATGCACACTGTACCGAACATGTGTTACTCAGAAATCACACTGGCAACCATCAACAGGAGCACCTGTGTTTGTGCTGAAGAGTAATGGCAAGGCTCAAATCTCAAAACTCATATTAACATAGCAAGCACGATTTGTGGTGAACATAATCCTTAATTTTCCAATATTGTGAAAAATCTACATCCAATCTAATAATAGTGGATTACACTTGTCTTGCACTTTACAAGCTTAACAAAGTTCTTAGGGCAGTATTCTGTCATTATTCATTCACTCCATGCTCGGTGGTTGTACGGTATGCTACTATTGTACCAGCCAGCTGCCCTTGTGTAGACTGACGGAAATTAGGCTGCTACATTTAAGCAGGCAAGCTGGTGAATTGTCTTATTGGCCATTATTTTATATTGGGTCACACAAAATTAAAAAGTCACAAGATTAAGAACTATACTCTATTCAGTAAATCTGCTCCTCTAAAAAAGTTGCAAAAGGTCTTGCTGTATGTACTGTAAATACAGGAGTTTACCATATGATAAAATCGTACCTATTTACAAAATGGAGACAAACATGGTTTTTCAAATTACAGACCAGTGTCTTTATTGCCTCAATTTTCAAAAAAATAGAAAAAGTATTTGCTGCAAGAATGCACAAATTCATACAAAAGAGAATATTCTAAACAATAGTCAGTATGGATTCAGGAAAAACACTCCACGGCAACTGAAAAAATTGCAAGAGAAATAAACAATAAAAACATTGCTACTTTTGTTCTTATAGCCAGACCTTTGTGTTAATTTCGTACCTGACGGTTTCGGCTACAACTGTGGCCTTCCTCAGAGGTTGTAATGTGGTGTTACACATTTTTTGTTACACCACGTGTCGACCTCAGAGGAAGGCCACAGCTGTACCCGAAACCGTCAGATACAAAATTAACAGGAAGGTCTGGCTGTAAAAACAAAAGTCGCATCATTCTTAGAACACCTAATGAACCTAATTGGACTAATAAAAAACATTTTATAGGTATTTTCATTGACTTACAAAAGAAATTTGATGTAATTAATCACTCAAGACTACTTTGGAAACTAGAAAAATATGGAATCAGAGGTATTGCTCATAAATAGGGGGGGGGGGCATTATTGTTCATATTACACATTTATTTATTTATTTATTGGTTTATTTGGTCAGGACAGTGCATTTAATGAACATATATGGGTCTCATGCATGTAAACATGCCACACAGGATTGCAGCCTTAGGCTAATTTCCATCCGTCGTCCCCCATGCACACTCTCAAATACATTTTCATTCATCCTGGCCTATTGTACATGTTTTTAGTGGTAGGGGAAACCGGAGTATCCGGAGGAAACCTATACAGACACAGGGAGAACATGCAAACTCCACACTGAAAGGCCCCGTCCAGGTGGGAATCGAACCTGGGACCTTCTAGCTGTGAAGCACAAGCACTTACTGCTGCGATACCGTGCCGCCCATACATGAATGACTTTAGAAAAGCATCGGATAAACTGGAGAGTATTTTATTTGCCGATGATACAACCTTATTTAATTCAGGAAAAGATATGTAGCAGACAATGGAAGTAGTGAATGAAGAACTAAAAAAAAAACATTTGATGTATCTATAAAATTTGACGGTATGGACATTCAAAGGGTCCAAGAAACAAAATCCATTGCGGTTTTACATACATCCATCCATCCATCCATTTTCTTCTCCATTTTACATACAGTAAAGTAAAATTCTCTTAAAATCAATCCGCTTTACTCACTTTATACAACACAATGATTATGATTATTTAACTTACTGTGTGGAAAATGGGGGCTCAACCTGTAAAACATATATACAGTGGGAAGAAAAAGTAAGCACACCGTTTGGAATTTCTCACATTTCTGCCTAAATTGGTCACTAAATGTGGTCTGATCTTCATCAAAATCATAAGAATGATTAAACAGTGTCTGCTTAAACTAATACCACCCAAACATTTACATTTGATCACACTTTTATTGGCCATAACATATAAACATTCACAGGACAGCGTGGAATAAGTGAGTACACCGCCCGAATCTCACTGAACTGCAGCAATTTTGTAAAGAGGAATGGCCAAGATTCATCCTGATTGGTGTGAGCCAGCTATTTAATACATGGGGTCACTTACTTATTCCACGCTGTTGTGAATGTCTCCGGTCTTTCTGCAAAATATCTTCGGAAAAAAAAAAATCTATTGATGATAGCACGTTGTCAAGGCCCTGAAGCAACAAAACAGCCCCACACCATGATTTTCCCTGCACCATACTTTACAGTGGGTATAGGGTGTTGATGTTGGTGTGTTGTTCCATTTTTCCTCCACACATAATATTGTGTGTTCCTCCCAAAAAATTCAACTTTGGGTTAATCAGTCCACAGTACTTTTCTTTTTGACCATTAAAATGCTCTTCCGCAAACCAAAATGAATGAATAGTTTGGGAGGAACACACAACATCATGTGTGGAGGAAAAAGGAACAGCACATCAACACACAATTTTATAATATTGGATGGAGATCCATCAAATCCACTATTTATTAAATGTAAGTCACTAAAATGTTATGATTGACAATAATATCCTTCAGGTCTTGTATAAAGCAAATGGAAAAATATATATATTGCCAATGAACGTCCAAGAAAGGTTTTCGAAACAGGAAAGTCACTATAATCTGAAAGGAACAGACATCTTTAAAAAACCCAGGTTCAATTCTAAAGCAATGGAACGAACTGTTACAGTGACAGTAATGAATAATGTGGGATATTTGATATTTGAACAAGCATGAATATAGGTTTTATATTTTCACTATTTGTAAACATTCATGAATAAACATGAATACGATGGTTCTGTATTTTAAATATTGTTAATAACTGAATATAAACAAAAACATTTTTAAATACTATATGTATATGTTGACTAGTTCTCAGAATTGCAAGACAAATTTACCTACGGGTACAATAAAGAAACCTAACCTAACCTAACCTATATATATATATATATATATATATATATATATATTTATTTTATTTTTTTGTAAAGTGTGAAGTAACAAAAAGGGCAGATATTATAAGACGTGATCTTCTCTGCTCTGTTTCATTCATATTGTATTGGCGGTTTTGTTATGATTGTTAGATGTCATTTTTGAATGAAATAAATAAATAAAATGAAATAAAAATAAATTCATTTACAATTATTATGGAATTTGCATTATGGAATTTTTTTATACCATAAAGAAATTATATCATTAAGCGTATTTGACCTTTTAGTGATCCAGCGGCTGTATGGTTATTGTTGATTACTATGACCTCTATGACATTCATGATCAATTGCTTTTTTACGGTTTCTGGTAGGTCGGACGGATGGGTCATAGAAATCACAGAAATGCCTTTAGCTATCTGTGCCTGTTCCTACAAATGTGCACATTTTGTTAACCGTCAAATCCCGGACCCCTTTCAAATCGAACGTTCTATCTCATTTGAATTGGGAACATATGGGGATGTATGTTTTGTACTTTTTATGGCATTTATATAATTTCTGTTGTTTCTTTATCATTAACATCTCATAAGATGGAGTTTAGTGGATTTTAGTTATTTGAATTTGAGTTAGTATTTAGCTCATATAACCTCATGGCTATTGTTGAGTTATTCTACTCTCACTCGCCACTGCCCACACAGCCTCCTTCAGCCGACGCTTATCTATGCACTGTCAGCTGAGGAGGTACTTCTTTTAAACAGCCTGGACATGGAATCATCCCTTCACCTGCTCCGGGCTGGCTGCAGCATGACAGGCGGAGCTCGCAACAAGCGCCCCCAGCCATGTTGTCTATCAGCCGACAAACCTCCCCATCCCTGTGAAGCGCTGAGCCGTAAAACACTTCAAACTGACAGGAGGCTGCAGATAAGGAGGGCACCGCTATGATTTCTCTGCCCACAATCGCGAGTGAAGATGGCACAGATTAGGCTCGCATGAAGGAAGCAAAGGAAGCAGGAGGACAGGGGAAACACAGCGTGGCAGATTTGTTTATTTAGACAGTATTCGATGTATGAAATCCAATACATGGGAACACGAGATTGAGGGTAATACAATTTAATAATGTTAATTATTAATTTATTATGTTTCGTCTTGAGGTTTAATAATCCTACATTTCGCTTTATTCAGAAAAACCTGCTTTGAGCCCGTCCTAGTATCCAGTGTAACCTGCACTTTTCTTCATTCATTTGACATCACAGCTATACTGAACTATTTTAGGGATTTAGAAACAAGATTGCTCTGCTAAAATGAGCTGAAAATTTAAAACTGCATGAAAAATGTAATCTGAAAGTTTCTTGGCTTGGAAATGCCACAGAAGACTTGCATTCTTTATAAAGGTATGACTCCAACACGCACAAGGGGTTAAGGAGATTTTTGTTTGTTTTGAAGTACTTCAGAATTCATAAAGTAATACAATATCTCAACCACAGTCAAAATCTTATGATTTATTTATTTATTTAGCACTTTCAGAGTAGCCATTAAAATCAAAAAGGAAAAAAATAACATAAAAATGCATATGAGAGGTAGAAGCCAAGTATATTAAGCTAAAAATATGAGAAAGAGACATCCCACTCCTGTCAAATACTATTGTTTAAAATTCCTTTGCCATTGTCAATCAGTGTTTCATAACTACTATCGGAAAACCTCAACAGGCCTGCCATGACTAAACCTGGGCTGAATCGGGATGAAACTGGGTCTAAAATAGCTCCAGTGGTACGTACCATGATTTTAGAAACAGTCTGTTGTCGTGCAGCAGCAGCATCGTGCTCGTGGTGGAACAGCTGCGCCGTGACACTCCAGCTCTCTCTGATTGGAGCGTGTCCTTGGCTCTGACCTTGTTCCCTCTCTGCCCACGGCACCGGCACCGTGAGACGTTCCACGATCAATTTGAGCTGCGGAGGAAGAGAGCATATGGTGAGACGTGATTTACGCACCAACGCGAGTAGTTTTCCAATACATACACGCACGTCCCAATCCCCAGCCCTCCCCGACAGCAAACATTCAAACAAGCACTTACATAAATTATCATGTTTGCGGCACCAACACCAGATAGTAGGGATGGATTAATTGATGTGGGATGCTTGACAAGAGCAGGAGAAATGGTGATGGAAGATTGATTGAATCATCTTAGATAATATATTGGAATAGTTTAGCAAAGGAAGCATGGCAACAATTTTGAAAAACAATCTATTTTGACTTTTCTTAAAACTGTTGCAGCTGTGTTTAGATTGTTAGTGATGTTTCAAATCTAGATTCAGTTCATACTGTAGTGCTAATTTTAAACAGGAGCTGTAACATTTGAGACAATACTGAAATATGAACTGCTGGACTAATATCACGAATGTTTATAGAGCAACAGGATTAGAAGGTGATATGCATTATAAGTACTCTTAGAAACAGAGGGAAAGTTTTCACTCATGGTTTGTGGTTATGCGAAGCCATTTATATCTTTTAAAATCATAATGACCCTGATCAAAAGTTTACATACCCTGGTGATCATGGCCTGACAAAATGCACACAAGTCAAAAACAAACGGCTACTAAAGGTAAAGCATCCTCACCTGTGATCTGTGTTTGTAATGATTGTGTGTGTATAAAAGGTCAGAGATTTTGGGCGCCTGACAGACCCTTGCATCTTTCATCAGGTGCTGCACTGGCGTTTCTGGTTTCTGAGTCATGAGGAAAGCAAAAGAATTGTCAGAGGATTTTGCACGAAAACGTAGTTGAACTGTATAAAATGGAAAAGGGTTATAAAAGGATATCCAAGGTACTGAGCATATCAATAAGCAGTGCTCAAATTCTATGTGAAAAATGCAAGATTCTGCTGAAACCAAACCACGTCAGGTCGACAAACACAATTTCAGCAACAACTGGCAGGAAAATTGTGGATGAAAAGAAAAACCGAAAGATAACTTCAACTAAAATACAGGACTCTCTAAAAAAAAAAAAAAGTGGTGTAGCTGCTTCAAGATGCACAATAATGAGGCGCTTGATGAAAAATGGGCTGCACGGATAAGTCGCCAGAAGAATGCCATTACTTCACAAATGTCACAAAGTATCCACTTCCAAAATGCTAAACTGCACAGAGACAAGCCCTACATTTTTCTGAAATGATGTCATTTGGAATGATGAAACCAAAATTGAACTTTTGGCCATAACCATAAACGTTACATTTGGAGGAGTCAACAAGGCCTGTGATGTACACCATTCCTACAGTGAAACACGGAGGTGGATCACTGATGTTTTGGGGATGTGTGAGCTACAGGAAACTTGGTCAAAACTGATTTCAGGATGAATGCAGCATGTTATTAAAGAATACTGGAGGAAAAGTTGCACCCATCAGCCTGGAAGCTGTGCATGGGACGCACTTGGACAACGATCCAAGGCATAAGGCCATGTCTACCTCTCATTGGCTACAGCAGAATAAAGTGAAGGTTCTGGAGTGGTCATCTCAGTGTCCTGACCTCAATATCATTGAGCCACTCTGGGGAGAGCTCAAACGTGCAGTCATGCAACCCAGGAATTTACAGGAACTGGAGGATTTTTGCAAAAAAGAATGGGCAGCTTTACCATCTGAGGAAATAAAGAGGCCCATCCACAACTACCACAAAAAATCCAAGCTGTCATTGATGTTAAAGGGGGAAATACACAGTATTAAGAACTGGGGTATGTAAACTTTTGATCGGGGTCATTTTTGGTTTCTTTTGTCATTATGATTTAAAAAGAGTAAACTCAGTTGCTTGACCATAAATTGCTTTGCACAACTGCTAACTGTAAGTGAAAAAAAAGTGTTATCCTTCATATTTTCTGAAAAATGTCCAAAAAATTCTGCCGGGTGTGTAAACTTTTGAGCACAACTGTAGTTCTCTGCTGAAGACATTGCCACAAAGAAATAACTGCAACCTTGCAAATTTGTGATTCACAAATTTTGAAATTTGTGATCATTAGCTTAATCTTCTTGATGCAAAATGTGTATTACATAGTATTCAACAAGTCATCATGTCTTTGTGCGTTCCTTTTTATTATTTTGTAACTCTTACGTGTGGCGAATTTCAAAAATGTTAAGGCATTTAAAAAAAAACAGCCCTCAAGTTTTTAAAATATATTCTTTACATTTATACTCACTTTTTAAATTGATGCTGTTTTATTTAGACTTTTTTCCCTGCTCTTGTCATGAAGCTTTGTGGCCTTCCCTGACCTAAAATGTTCCCTTGAATCACTGCTTCACAACCAGCACCAATCCATCCATACCATTACATTAAATCACTCTCGCATAATTCAAGTGAAAAGAAGCTCTCAATCTCCAGCTTTCTTAAGCAATTCTCTACAAAATGCTATAAATCATATGGATTGCGTCGCTGTGGGACAAATCTCCACAATGTAATGAGCAGTTTTCAATCAGCGTGATGCGTTCTAACCTTTGACCGTTCATCATGCAGCGGCAGAGGTCAAGACTGCTGGATGTTGGTTGGCTGGAGGGTGTGGTGTGTGTGAGAGTGGGGGGGATGCTTTGTAGTTCTGTGACAGGATTGTTATAAAAGTGTTGTCTGGTCGCGCTGGACCTCGCTTACAGAGAGGTCAGGCAAGCTGGGATTTAACCCGCAAGAGCGATGAATTGTACTGTTGTCAAGGCTGAGCTATATGACATTAAATTATAGAAAGCAAAGGAATATCAACACCAATATAGCTCGGTCCAGATCATGAGTGACATTCAATATTAGACAAAACTATTGGATAGAATCTAAAAAGGAGCACACAATTACCTGAAACAAAGGAAGGTTGGCGTAACTTATTTTTAGAAAAGGAGCGGATTTGTTGAATCTGACTTTAGGGATAGGTCAAGTTTGCTGGAAAATGCTCGACTCTTGTGAGTCTTCTCAATCTATGTCCCTCTCGCCACTGGAACCTGCTGTGATCTCATATTGTAACATTTTTCAAACAGTTTGGAGTGTGGCTTGTAAATATTGGAAGGTCACTTTACTGTCACTTTTACTGTATTTCATTCTCCATGGCCCCCATAATACACTTTGTGGTTTGAATATGTTAGGTAAGGGTGTTCCACAAGGTTTGGTGCTTGGTCCTCTTCTCTACATCTTCCTTCTCGGCAACATCGTCGTCATGGCCTCCGTTGCCACTGCTACGCTATGGCGACAATACACAGGTCTACATTTCCAATCAACTCCACCCTCACCCACTGCTTAACTGACATCGCGACCTTGATGTAACAATATATCTTCTCAAATTAAATAGTGACAAAACAAATAATCATCATTGGTCCTAAAAAATCACCAAATCCTCTCAAAATGTCTGCCTCAATTTCTCTAACACCACCCACACTTCATCCACACTCATCCGCAATCTGGGTATCGTCCTTGAGTCGACCCACCACTCCTTGTCAAATACAGTGGTTCTCAACCTTTTGGAGTCGCGACCCCCATTATAACAGTTAATTGAGATCGTGACCCCCGCCCGGGTCACACCATGGGAAAAACAGGGACATTAGCCTGTATAATTCTTAAACAAAGAAAAAAACAAATGGCTAAAATAAAGTTAATCAAATTAAGAACAAATAATGACCCTCTGATAAAATAGCACAATAGCTACAATAAAATAATAATATATAGTTTTTATCTTCATCACTGAACGTTAAAACCTTTCAACTGGACATTTTTCACACATAGTTGCCCGATGATTTGAGAATCATCCAGTTCTCTTCTTCAAAGGGACAAAGATCCAAAATCCAAAACTCTCAACAAACTGCAATTCATCCAAAACTCCGCTACCCACCTGCTTACCCACACGCACTCCTGTGAATACATCATTCCTGTCCTTCAGAACCTCCACTGGCTCCCCATCCCTGAACGCATCCCATTCAAAATCTTTCTCATCAAATTCAAGGCCCTCCATAATTTGGCACCTCCATTCCTCACTGATCTACTCCACCACCTGACCAAGCTCCGAACCTGCGGAGACAGAGCCTTCTCTGTCATGTGTTACATGTGTTTTGCACATGAGCAAACGCTTGGTAAATGGCCTAAATTAAAAGGTTAATGTATTTTCCCACAGATTATTGTTAATTTAAGCATTGAATAAGCCTTTAAAGCTGAAATCATAACAAGAGTTGGGTGGTGTTTTTGTGCTTTGTCAGTAATATTGAAGAAATATTCCCATGGAAAGGCCTCGTTCTAACCCACTGAAAACATTGTCACTGCAAACTTTTGGGTCCCGCTGACCAACCAGTTTAGCACCACTGCTCCATTGCTATATGATGGAATGATAAAATCTTTAAATCCTTAAATACTTTATATAGGATTCTTTTTATGCCAGCTACCATGGTCAAAACTGTAAAAGCTCCTTAAAGATGCTTTTTAGAGTAGTTTGATACATCCTGTTACCCCAAAACACTGCAACGATCTTTGCTGTAATGACATTTTTATTCAGGCGCACGAGGCTCGAGTGATTTCATGTGCTAATGCGATGGCTTCGGCTGTCCCCAAGGCAACGATGCTGTTCTCATTAGAGTTTCTAGTCATGAATGTAGAAGGCAGTGAATGGGATCGTTAAATACATCATCAAAGAGGTGGAGCCGCTCTCCCCCTCGTTACCAGTTAAGATAACACGGAAAGCGCAGAGTTTATGATGAGGTTACTACGGTGTGGGGGTTACGTAGCGACAACTACGCAGGCTTTTGTTTTTGTGTAATTGCTAATGAATTTTCTGTATCTCTTAGTGAAATTACATCTGGCTGCAGCTAATACCACTGGTAGCTGAAGTTTTATCTGTCCCATTGCACATTTTCCCCATTGTAAAGGTTAATTCCCGGGTCATATTCTATATTGGTTTATTGATTCTTATGGAATTAATGAGCTTATATGGAACAGGCTCAGTTTTTCCTATAAATTAAGCAGCCTACTACGCGATTGCCTCTGCCAAGCTCCCTTTTGGAATTATCTTATTTTTTGTATGTGTGTTGTCAACTCTTCCAACAAATTTGCTAAATCGAACCTTAAAAGGTTAATGAAAAGGAAAGCCTCATTTAATTAGTAAGAAAATAGATGAGGGCAGGGCGATATGGCAAAAAGATAATCACAATCATCTCATTGTGGTTTCATGCATGAATATTAAAAACAGATGTTTTCTTTTTCTTTTTTACAAATGAAGTTTATGAAACAGACAAAACAAAAACATGTTTTCCACTGCATTGAAAACTAAAACTTTGTATTTCACTCCTCCATAGTATGAACTCTGGCTGTAAACCAGACAATTAAAAAGCACAGTGCTGATAATTTAGACTGATTAGCAATTTGATCACGATTCAATAAAATTGTATTAATTGCACATCCTCAAAAGATTTCAGACATAACTTTAACAGATCTATTTGTTATTTTTTCATAATTATTCATGGTGTCAACCCACCATATTATGGAAGGCTAGATTTGGATAACTTGGAAAATGTGTATAAGAATGAAGTAATGTATAATGAATGAATATTGTGATTCAAATTCACTTTATTTATCCGTTAGGAACTGATTATCAGTAGCATTTACTTACTGACAACAGGACTTATTGAAATGCTTTTTTTGGTCAGTCAGCTATACTCTCATGATCACCTTGCTTGCTGATTTGGTGATATCAGTGATGATCCATACACTTACATACAAATGGTGTGAAGTTACATTTAGATGCCTTATTAGTTAATTATTAGATTTGAATAGTTTCTCAGTGTTACAAAGATAGCTATGTGAAAGGATTATCACAAACGCTAACCTGGAAAAGGAAAGTCTCAGTAATAAATTGAATGAGAATCACTGACAATTTGAAGAATATGAAAAGATAAGAATAGAAAGGCTCAGACTTAGGTTTAGAGAGATTTCTGATGTTCTCCATCAGCCACAGACAGTGCATGACCACTAGAGGGCACTGTGTCCAATGCATTCAGGGATGTCTCAGGCAGGGTGACAGAGCACACACAAAGGAGGAGAAAATTCACTCTCTACACAGTGTACACGAAATCAGGGAAAGACCTAAGATCTAAACATTACTTTGAAAAAAAAAAAAATTCCCTTCAAAGTGCAGGACGAGATGAAATGTTGCCTTTTTTTGGCATTTAAATAGTGATTGTTTGATTGACATACAGTATGTTCTATTTCATGGAGAACTGCTACTATTTCATGGATATTTTCAGTGGGAAAAGTTTGTGTAGCTGAATTTAGGACATTTTTATTATTGCTTCACATTTGTTATAGTGTCTGTTTGGAGCTTTTGATCCAGGCCTAGACAATCGTATGCCATTTAACATTGTAATGTTTTTTGTGAAACTGGTAGCATTGATACATACCTACAAAGCAGTTGAAAGGGGAGGCGACCATGTAAGGGGGGCCTATGTTAAAACCCCATTGCCCCAGGCCCCAGCAAGTCCGTTGACGGCCCTGTATTCAGTACATATAGCCTACAAAATGTTGTTTTATCAAGTCCACAGTCAAAAGCTTAAAAGAAACTGCGTGTATAATCATGAATTTTCTCTATTGAAGGTCATAAATAACAGGGTGTATAAAAACAAACAAGTTCTAGTCAAGAAAATAGGAATTTGTTTATGTAGTAACTAAGGCCTATATATTTTATTTTGGCCTCCAACAAAGACGCCTGTGCTGCCTTTCTCCTTTCCCGTATCTCTCCGCTTCCTCACCGTGTTTCGGTCCCTTTTATTTCCCTCCTGCTATGCCCCCCTCCCCCTCTCCCCCCTCCTCCTGTGGGATCATGGGAATTGTGCGAGTAGCGTGGCGTTCTGCGCTCCTGCCCGCGGCGCTCCAGGAGGAGGCGTGCGGTAATGACCTGCTCCTCGGCGCGCTCGCCATCATCGCCCTCACAATTAATTCCCGCCTCGCGTTCCCGTGTGGTGGCGAGGGGGGGAGTGGTGATAGAGAGGGGAGGGGGGCTGCCTCATTAGAGCTCCTTGTAATGTGTCTGGCAGCGGTTCCCGTTCTGCCACTCGCGCCCTTCCACCGCTGCTCCCATGTTTGTTTTATAGACGCCGCTTTTCCTCTCCTCGCGCCGTGACTGACACCGACTGTAAAAAAAAAACGGTCCTGTTTTTATCCATCCGGGATCCTGAAACACATGAATGCACATTTCAAAAGCCGGCACATGGAAGGGAATATTTCAGCAGGTTATCCTAGGTCCGGCTTATACCTCGCTCTCGCAGCACTCACAACAAACACAAATCATGGAAATGTCCCCTGCGCTGTCACATTATAATACCTTTAAACCGGGTGCTGACATTTGGAGAGCCAGGTGACACTAGAGTAGGGTGTACACGGTGAACTCTGAAGAATAAGGGCAGGTGGACGGATCTAGACTTGAACTTGGGAAATACATTTTGTTGATTCAACCAGAACCAGCAATATCCTAATTGCATTTTGACATGTTCAAACCTTTGGACAATAAACAAACTCAATCACCTTAAAATGGTTAACAATTTGTCACCAATCGGTCTTTTTCAGACACAATAGCGACTGCTGCTGGAGCTCGCCATATTGATGCCAAGTGTGACACCTATTAATCGCACAGTGATTGGTGATTGATACAGCTGATCAGTATGCTCTCGTCCAGTTGGCTGCTAGTTGAATTTAACCAATTAACGGTGCCTGGGATTGTAGGGGGGAGGGGGCGAATTTTGTCTCTTCAGAGGGTCAAGTGATATTATCTGAGCAAATTAAATGTTTGACGTAGAAGTCAATAAAGCGTTAAAACTATCAAATATGACAGAAAAATAACTACGGGTGCAGAAAACACACCAAGTTCAGTTTATTTCTTCGAAAATAGCAATTGTTATTATGCTTTACCACATTTGTGGGGCCCCGGCTTTGGAATGGGGTGTCGCAGCGTGACTGCAGCATGCACAAGAGGGGCTTCAAAGAAAAAAGGTTGGGATCATGCGCAGAGAAACGGTGCAGTGTTGACTTGTTGGTGCAAATGAACATCGGACATTGTACACAAATCGGCAAACATTTCCCTCATTCTCTGCTTAAGTAACGTACCACCCCGGAAGTGTCAAGACAACGCAAAAAGAGGCAAAAGTGGGCGGGGCGGAATAAGGTGAATACAATAACTGTGTTGCTGTACAATCGTCCATGGATGATCGAAATCATCCTTAGTAGCATTGGTGACTTAATTTTAGTGTAACATAGAATTTTTGAGTTGAGTTTTATCCGGGATGAGCATCAGCACCTCCAAATCCGAGGCCATGGTTCTCCACCGGAAAAAGGTGGCTTCTCCTCGTCAGGTCGGTGGAGAGTCCTTGCCTCAAGTGGAGGAGTTCAAGTATCTCGGGGTCTTGTTCACGAGTGAGGGACGGATGGAGCGTGAGATCGATAGACGGATCGGTGCGGCGTCAGCAGTGATGCGGTCGCTGTATCGGACTGTTGTGGTGAAGAGGGAGCTGAGTCAGGGGGCAAAGCTCTCGATTTACCGATCGATCTACGTTCCCACCCTCACCTATGGTCATGAGATTTGGGTTTTCTTCGCAGGGTGGGTGGGTCCCTTCGAGATCGGGTGAGGAGCTCAGTTACCCGGGAGGAGCTCGGAGTAGAGTCGCTGCTCCTTCACGTCGAAAGGAGCCAGCTGAGGTGGCCAGGGCATCTGTTTCGGATGCCTCCTGGTCGCCTCCCTCAGGAGGTGCTCCAGGCATGTCCTATTGGGAGGAGGCCTCGTGGAAGGCCCAGGACACGCTGGTGGGACTATGTCTCCGAGCTGGCCTGGTGTCGCATCAGGGTCCCCCCACAACAGCTGGAGGAGGTGTGCGTGAGTCGGGAAGTCTGGGAATCTCTGCTTAGACTGCTGCCTCCGCGATCCGGCCCCGGATAAAGCGGAAGAAAATGGATGGATGGATGGATGGATGGATGGAGTTTTATCCATCCGATGCTTTATTACTATGTTCCAAGTAAAAACACTCAACAGTGAAGTGGATCAAACTTACTGTGGTGGTATTTTCTGATAATAAATGTATTCTCTCTCCCATTTGTCAAAAATAAGTTGCAGATTTGTAAATGTTTGTGTTTGCCCAGCCTGTTTTCTCTTCAAGCTAACAGATGAGCAAGGCAACTGTGTTTGCACATATTTAGCACAAAATCAAAATGTTCCCAGTCTTCAGCTTCACTGTGTTCCCAGCTCAACAAGTAGCACAAGTCAACCAGGCACTCTAGCGATCAGGCTGGTCATTCTAGGTCATATTATTGCACATGCTGATTGTGTTGTATGCCTGCGGATGTACTGTTTTTATTGGGCCTGTACTGGAACTTATTCTGCAAATGAAGTTCCTAACGGATAAGTAAAGTGAATTTGAATTCTGATTCAACATCCAACTTTATTCAACTTGATCATTATGAATCTTTTCAGATGAAGTGTCAAGTTTGTGAATTGAATGGTTAATTTTCTCATCCAAACCAACTCCAAGGGAGGATTTACCTTTATGACTATATTTGTGAGCTTTGAGCAAAACTTACATTTAACGTACAAGCATAGCCCACTATGCTTTATGTGAGTGGTTCTCAAACTTTACATGCCAAGTAAAGTACCGCCCAGTACCGCCTGGCTTAGATCTAAATTGTCTAAAATAGATCTAAATGAAACAGAATTGTGTGTAAATTTGGATGTAAACCTTGTCCAAAGGAAAGAAAATCTTGAATTATTACTGTAATAATGGAAAAACAGTTTTTAGGGAGAGTATGCTCAATTATCACTGTCTAATGGGATAGAGGACTAGTGCCAGATAGCTCTAATTGTTCATAGACAGCTTACACAGACTCGTTCATACTGTGTCTAACGACAATGAAGAGGAATCATTGTCTATGTATTTACCTTCATGTAGCCAGACAACCTTGTGGCAGAAAGAGCAAATATTGATTGTGGGCTGCAGTGAGGCTCAATTCCAGTGTCTAACCTTTGTCACTTGCGTCTATTGTTCTTGTGTGGACAGCAACACAGGCCACAACAACTGTGGAGCATATGATTCTCTACAAACATATTCACTGCTCACAATCAGCACATATTCTGTTGCTACTGACTGCTTTGCATAGACAACTTGTTTAATGCAAAAATGAAAAATATCCATTACAAAAAAGTAATAACACTGTATTGTAGGCGTATGTATTTTCTTAAACTTTCAAAATGATGGTGACATGCAAGGGTTTCTTAGCTTGCCTACACCTAGTATAAACTAAGTATTCAGAAGAATCCTTTTAGACTTGCTGGGAGTATTTTCTTCTCAAGCTTTTGCCCACTCTGACATTTATTCTTACTGAGAAAGTAACTAACTAAGAAAGACTTTGACTTACACTTTGACATTACCAAATACCTGCAAAACGCGTCCAGGAGCATAAACATTTGAGAAAAGGCTGGGATAGACTGAAAAATGAAGAATCACTTGGATTCCAGAACATAGGGTCAGCACCACAGAGTGAGTATGTTTTACATAAGACCCCATGGAGACAGGATAATTTGTTGAGTGCAGAGGATATGCATAATACTGACAAAATAATTGCAGTTTTAGCGATTTGCTTTGATTTCATTGCGTGTAATAGTATATTCATTCTTGAAGAGCCTAATTGTAAGTTTGGGGCAATGCTCTCTGCTTGAATTAATGATTAATGCAGGCAATTGCACAAGTGCACATTTGGACAATATTTTACACTGGCCCATAGTCTGATTACCTTTTCAATCTTTCCTACCTTCAGCAAGAGCTTCTCTTCACACAGCTCCCCTGTCTCTCTCTGGGTACTTTAAAGGCCTCAGAAAAATTTTCTTTACCATAACAGTCTGAAACTGTCTACTTTTGGATTTTCATGCACTCGCAAGGAGGCAAGACAGTCATTTTGGTCACAGTATGTTACGGACTACACGGTGTGTGTTTTAAGATATCATGTATAAAAAAATGGATGTCTTGAATATTGTGATAATACTATTCAACACATTACATTTAAAGGAGCTATATCATGCAAAATTGACTTTTTGGAGCTTTTAGCCATGTTGTTATGCTATTTCCTTATCAAAAACACCCCAAGAGCGTTTTTGTCTCTTCTAAGTTCTAAGCAATCCTCCTGAATCCTGCTCTCTGAGCAGCTGCTCCGCCCTCTCCTGGTAAACGACTGAGTTGTTCTGTTGTGTCGTCAGAAAGGAATGAAAGTGCTCGACGTCTGTAATGTAATGCCTTACGGCCTGATTTTAATTTATAAAACAACTTTTTCATTATTTTTGTTGTAAGAGAGAAATTAAAAAAGGGACTCTCTGACGCGTCTGTGCTGTTCCGGGAGAGTAATAATAATGTCACGGATGCGCATTTGGCTCTATTAGATCCATGGTTTGGCTAGAGAGGACTACCTTCCTAAAGAAGAGTGCACTCGCCAGAAGTTGGAATTTCTTTCCGGGATTCAGCTAGCTACTATATCAACCAACCTGATGGATGCTTGGTGAACCTTGGCCAGAATCAAAGGGGATTAACTTTTATAACCAACACGAGTGCCATAACGTAAACATCCGATGATGGGAGGCCAGGCTGAGCGGTAAGTCATCAAAACGTGTGTTAGCATATGTGTTAGCCATTTATGAAACTGTGTTGCGCATGTCAACTCCTTATAACTGCATTATGTGAAGTAACTTCACTTTTTGCAGCGATATTTATATTTATAATACTGTAAATGTGGAATGAGCGGAGAGAGGGGCGGAGTTAACTGAATCGAAGCGTCTTGTCTTCCGGGTTTGAAAAATACCCTCAGAAAATACTTATATTTCTCTCAAAAATGAGTACTCCATAGTGATAGAGGTGCAATATATCATATAAATGCCTATACTTTACTTTGGAATGGCTAAAATAGCATGATACAGCTCCTTTAAACAAAAATGGTAAGCATTTTTTTTCTTCATCAAATGAAGGGTCAAAACAAGATGACAAAAAGCTAAAATAGGACCAAAAGAAGATAAGAAAAGACCTCAGTGATTTTGCAATACTGATATTCGTCACCTAATATTGCGATAATAGCAATAATTTGGATTTATTCTGTGCAGCCCTAGTCATTTATAAAAGTTCATCAAATGCAGAATAGCACAACCCGGCCTACCCATGTGAAAATGCTGTGATTATTTCAAGAATCACGTTTATTTCATTCCATTTTTGTTTGTATATAACACACTTATGAGAAACATTCAACAAAATTCAGTCAGACAGAAAGCTAAATGTGGCATTGAAATATTCACATTTTATACTATTAGTACTTTTAATGGCAAACAACTGTAGGATTTTGTAGGATAGTATGTTTTTCCAAGCTACAATATTGACAATACATGCGTTCGATAAGCATACTCTTGTGTGTCAGCTTCCTAACATTTGGTGTGCATGCTGGAAATTGAGACCGATAAATCGATTTATTCGCACCATCTACCGTCAAACGGCCCTATCTTATGACTTCTCTCCCATGTGATTCTCTTCCCATCGACTAAATGTGGGCTGCATTTGAATCCAAGGCGATGGTTATTAATTACTGCTTCGGCGTGAGCTAAAAGCCCGGAGACGCAGGAGGCGGAGTAGCTGTGGAGGGAGCGGCGGCGCTGTAAGCAGCCTGGAACAAAGGCCTGCCACGAGGGTTCGAGCCTCCCACTGCTGCCGAGCCACATCCAGCACGCAGAGGTTAGGACCACCTAGGAAGATTTCCCCTGGGGGCTATTATCGCTCGCCTCGAGATAAAATCATTTTCAGAGAGGAGCCTTGGCACGCACGCGCTTACATGGACGTATGCTCAGGGCAGTAGGGGAAAATAATCATTTAGGATGCGTTTAAATGCCTGACTGACTTACAAATATGAATCTTCTGTCTCTTCTCTCGATTCATCACTATTTTTGGACCCAAGAAGAAACTGTGCTGATTAAACCCATCTGGTTCTCTGCAAGCATATACAGATGGAATAAATTTGGTTCAATTCGTACATTTGAATCAAGTTGATCCTGTTATGATGCGTACACAGTAACAGATGAGATGTTATTGTTGCTGTTTTTATGAAGGTAAAGCTCATATCCATATTTCATGTTCAAACAAAATATGGTGCCCCTACTAAGAAAAAAACAGTTTGGAATTAATTAAAGACCTTTACCCATTTTTTCACCTTTTATTATACAGATAAAAAAGGAGGAACATATCTCAATTCTTCTCGTAGATAAGTTCATTTTCAGATTTCACACCTTTCATGGAAACCACTAGCCTGCACCTGGATAGTATGTAGATTTTAGAATCAGTGCTGTTTTCAGGTTTACGGTGACTTCATAGTTTGTATGACGCACACTGGACATAGTGGTGTCTTTCTTTGCCACAATTGTCTACAAACATAATATACTGAAAACAGTGCCTTTAACATGTCTGCATGCCTCTAACATGTCTGCCACCATTAACCCGTATTAGGAGTCATGTTAGGATCAAGATTATCTTCTTTGCACAATACAAGTCTAGTGTCTGTATTCCTTATCCTCAAAAATACAAAATCCATCCATCCATTTTCTTCCACTTTTCCATTGCCGGGTCGTAAATCACATTGCACCAGCCCCTATGGCTCCTCCTGCAGGTGGTGGGTCGACAGAAGGACGGCCTCACAATTCAAACTTGGCCTGTTGGTCTCTATAAGGTGCTTCTGAACCGCTCTTTGTCTGACCCATCAACTAGGACCTGTTTGCCATGGGAGACCCTACCAGGGGCATGAAGCCCCTGACAACAGACCTCCCAGGATCATTCGGGCGCTCAAACCCCTCCACCACGTTATGGTGGTGGTTCCAGGAGGGGAAATACAAAATATGAATCTACCTAATCACCCCCAGTGGTTTTATTTGTTATCTTTGGACATATCAAAACCACACATGTTGTTGTTAAGTGTGATGGGATCATAGCTTTTAAAACAAACTTAGCCTGTAAATTGTATTTTAACTTCCTACCATTGCGCCATCTCTCTGTAAGTTCATCAAAGTGGTGCCTTTAGCTGCCTATGGGCCTGTCTCAGAGCAGCTCACCTGTCGGAAGAGACACACTTTTTCACACAAATACAGTGCCTCTCGAAAGTACTAATACACCTTGAACTTTTGCAAATTTTGTCATGTTTACAACAATAAACATAAAGATTTTATTTTGAATTTTTTACTGAAAGTTCACACACAAGTAACAGACAACTGTGAAGTGAAAGCAAAATGATACATGATTCTGTTATTGTTCAAAAAATAGAAAAGTGACAAGTGGGGCGTGCAAGTATTCATACAGCATGAATTAATACTTTCTGGAACCCCGTTTTGCTGCAATAACAGCAGCAAGTCTTCTGGGGTATGACTCTGCAAGATTTGCACATCTAGAGACTGACATTTTAGTCCATTCCTCTTTACAAAACAACTCAAGCTCTGTCAAATTAGAAGGAGAGCATTTGTGAACAGCAGTTTTCAGGTCTTTCCACAGATTTTCAATAGGATTTAGGTCAGGACTTTGACTTGGCCATTCTAACACATTAATATTGTTTTTAAACAATTCCATTGTAGATTTAGCTTTGTGTTTAGGGTCATTGTCCTGCTGGAAGGTGAATCTCCACCCCAGCCTCAATTCTCTTGCTGACTCCAGCAGGTTTTCCTCCAAAATGTCCCTGTATTTGGCTCCATCATCTTCCCAACTATTCTTACAATCTTCCCAGTCCCCGCTGAGGAAAAGCAGCCCCATAGCATGATGCTCCCCCCACCATATTTGACACTGGGGATGGTGCACTCAGGACAATGAGCAGTGTTAGGTTCGCTCCATACATAACATTTTGCATTTGGGTCAAAAAAGTTAAATTTTTGTCTCATCTGACCAAAGCACCTTCTTCCACATGGTAGCTGTGTCCTCCATATGACTTCTAGCAAACTTCAAACGGGATTTCTTATGGCCTCCTTTCAATAATGGCTTTCTTCTTGCCACTCGTCCATCAAGGCCAGATTTGTGTAGAGTACGACTTATAGTTGTCCCATGTACAGATTCCCCCAGCTCAGCGGCAGTACGTCGCAGCTCCTCCAGAGTTATCTTGGGCACTTGGTTGCATTTCTTACCAGTGCTCTCCTTGTTCGGTCTGTCAGTTTAGGTGGAGGCCGTGTCTTGGTAAGTTTGCAGTGGTGCTATACTCTTTCCATTTCCGAATGATGGATTGAACAGTGCTCCGTGAGATGTTCAAATCTTGGGAAATCTTTGTATAACTTAACACTGCTTTAAACTTCTCCACAGCTTTATCCCTGACCTCTCTGGTGTGCTCCTTGGCCTTCATGATGTTGCTTAGTGACCAATACACTTACCATAGCTCTGAGGCCCTCACAGAACAGCTGGAATTATACTGAGAGTAGATTACACACACGTGGCCTCTATTTAATGGTTAGGGCAAGGTATGAACATTCTGCAGTCATTAGGAATGTTAGAAAGGCAATTTAATGCACTCATAACAATGCCAATGCTGTATGAATGCTTATGCACGCCCCACTTTTCACTTTTCTATTTTTTGAAAAATAACAGTTACAAAAATAACAATGTATCATTTTGCTTTCACTTCACAGTTGTCTGTTACTTGTGTGTGAACTTTCAGTAAAAAAATTCAAAATAAAATCGTTATGTTTATGGTTGTAAACATGACAAAATGTGCAAAAGTTCAAGATGTATTACTACCTTCGAGAGGCACTGTATAGGTATGGGACACAGGACACAGCGTAGTTTAAAATGCTGAATTGACCTATCCCAAAAGCCCACCCCCTTAGCAACAGTTGCTAGCTCCATCAAGAAGTGGAATTTAACCGGGGGCAGAGGGGCAGGGGCTCAAAAAAATAAAAAGGGACACATCAAGTGCACATTAGTGACTCTGTGTATTGCAATACCAGCTCAATATCCTCCAGATCAAGGCAAAATGGGTTGCAATGTGCAGCAGAGGAATATATGCAACAAAGGGGACACTACATCTACCAATGCTAAAGCACCAGTCTCAAGTGAAATCGGAACAAAATCCCTGAAGCCGCCTTAAATGTAGCCGATGCAGTTGTGTGCACAAGTTATGCTCTTGCACTACCTCCTAAGTTCTCTTCTTATGCTAGTCAAGTATTGACTTAAAGAAATACCATGTTTTTATTGGCCATAACATGTAAACATTCACAGGACGGGAGCAAAAAGGAAGTGAACCCAGGAATCTTGCTGAACTGCAACATGTTTAAGAGGAATGGTCCAAGATTCATCCTGATCGTTGTGCACGTCTAATCCGCAACTACAGAAAAGCAGTTATTGCTGCAACCCAGGCATCCAGAGAAGGCGCGGTAGAGACACCACGCCTCCATCCAGACACCCACAGGACAGCACTGCTCCAGAGGCAGAGGGCTCTTCCAGAGGAAACTGGGAGAACCTAAGAATTGTCAAAAGAAAAAAGTAAAAAAAAATTAAAATCAAACAATAGGTTCACTAAAATAAGACTAAGAGGTAAAATACATATATACAAAATAAATATTAGTAATTAAATAGCAATTCATAATAATTGTAAAAAATAATTGCTTAGATAAATAGATAAATAAGTAAGCCTAACCAGAATAAGTGAAGTTTCATAAACTAAAAGCATTTCTGTAAGATAAGAAGGACCAAGACAGTTAAGACATTTAAAAAACATTTTAAAAAACTCGATCCTGAAACACACGGTGAGCCAATGCAGCGATTATAAAACTGGTGTAATGTGGTCCCGCCTCCTGGTCTTCGTCAGGACACGATCTGCTGAATTCTGTAAAAGTTGTAAACCCAAGATACTCTTTTTGGGAAGACCAGAAAGCAGGGCATTACAGTAGTCGATACGACTGGTGATTAAAGCATGCATTAGCGTCTCCATGTTGGCCCAAGAAAGAATGTGACAGACTCTGGCTATGTTCTTTAGATGGTAAAAAAAAGCCTATCTTTGTGATATTCTTAATGTGTGGAATAAAAGTCAGCTCAGAGTCAAAAATCACGCCTAGAATCACCTGTGAGGAAGAATTAAAACACAGTGACTGTTGTTTGGGTAAAGGTTTCTCTCTCAGTTTTGTCCTGGTTAAGCTGGGGAAAGTTTTCTGCCATCCAGAATTTGATATCTAAAGCAGAGCAGAGCGAGACAAACGGAGGAGGAGAGAGGAAGCGGATCTACGAATGTTTCTGGAGGTGCAGGTAACACTGAGCATTGCCTAAAAATTAAGTTAAAGGATCTGTATCATGCTATTTTAGCCATTCCAAAGTAAAGTATAGGCATTTATATGATATATTGTACCTCTATCACTATGGAGTACTCATTTTTTTAAAGTATTTTTGGGGGGTATTTTCCCTACCCGGAAGACAAGACGCTTCGATTCAGTTAACTCCGCCCCTCTCTTCGCTCATTCCACATTTGCAGTATTATAAATATAAATATCGCTGCAAAAAGTGAAGTTACTTCACATAATGCAGTTATAAGGAGTTGACATGTGCAAAGCAGTTCCATAAATGGCTAACACACCAACACACGCTAACACACGTTTTGATTAACTCACCGCTCAGTCTGGACTCCCCATGAGATCGCGTTGGTTCTAAAAGTTAATCCACTTTGATTCTGGCCAAGGTTCACCAAGCATCCATCAGGTTGGTTGATATAGTAGCTAGCTGAATCCCGGAAAGACATTTCTGGCGAGTGCACTCTTCTTTAGGAAGGTTGAATAGTCCTGTTCCTCTCGTAGCCAAACGCGCATCCGTGACATCGTTGGGTAAGAAAAAAGAACAGGCGGTGTCCAGAGTAGGTTAGAAAGAGCTCAGTCTTCAAAAACAAGACTTCTGCTCGGATCCATGGATCCTCCGGCCGTGGGTGCGTTTGTTTAGCCTCGTGGGACAGCACAGACGCATCGGAGAGTTTTTTTTTTTTTTTTCTCTCTTACAACAAAAAAAATGAAAAAGCTGTTTTATAAATTAAAATCAGGCCGTAAGGCATTACATTACAGACGCAGAGCACTTCCGTTCCTTTGTGACGACACAACTGAACAGCTCAGTCGTTTACCAGGAGAGGGCGGAGCAGCTGCTCAGAAGCAGGATTCAGGAGGATTACTTAGAACTGCGTGAATGAAGCCAAAAACCGCTCTGGGGGTGTTTTTGATAAGGAAATAGCATAACAACATGACTAAAAACTCCAAAAAGTCGATTTTGCATGATATAGCTCCTTTAAAAGCTAGGAAATGGAAATAGCCCCTATATTGTATATTAACTTAGAAAATAAGCAGGCATAACTTGCTTACATGTGAGCCTACATTATAACATGAAGGATTTGGACGTGGACTTAATGTACTTGTTGTAAATGAGGCGTTATTTCTCCACTGTTAATATGGTGACGTCATCACACGAATAGTCGACTCGACTTCGACTATCTTGACAAATAAGTTGACCTCCAAAGATCAGTAGTCGTTAATGCCACTCGAACCAGAAGGATGGCATCGCAAACCACTCACCCACACGCCACATATGCTGTCTGCCATCTGAACAGTGAAAACTGGGATTCATCCCTGAAGAGAACACCTCCAACGTGCCAAACGCCATCGAATGTGAGTATTTGAACACTCAAGTTGATCATGATGAATCTATGTAGCCTCTAGAGGCGGGAACCTCATGATTCGTTACGGTACACGATACATGGCTCATGATAACGATGGTAAAGAAAGCAAAAAGATCCGCACAGCTTGAATGCTCCCAATCAATTTTTATTTCGCACACCACGAATGATAACTGTTAGAGGATAACATTAAATCGCTATTTATCATACTGGGTCAAGCTGTAAAGTCGTGGGTCAAGCTGTACAGTCGTACTATCTCTGTCATAGCCATGACTGTGGTGCTCAGGCGCCCACTCTCAGCCACTGAATGTTTTGCTTGCGTATCAGTATGACGCTCTTAGACGGTATTTATCCCTCTTCTGTGGAAGCATAGACAGACTTGAATGGTAGGACTAGCGCAATGTCTCGAGTTCATGTCTCCGGGTCCCGTACTGATGGTAAATAAACTTCCCCTGTATAAGACATCCTGACTGCTGCCTATTCTTCATTAATCCTCTCGAGCACCATTGTTATTTCTCTAACAATAACGATGACCTCATGATACGCCGATACTGCGATAATCAATATACAGTATTTCACAAAAATAACCTAATTATGCTTTATTTAACAAATGTGTGATTTTTAACCATTATTTTTATATACTACATATTCATTTACATTTGTTTTCATGTGCACTGTACCCTTTTGAAATAAGTGAACATAGGTTGATAGATCTTTCAGTGGCATCACTTCATTTAACTTTAAACGAACAAGAAACCAAGTCCTTTTTCAAAATGAATAATTTAACTTCAAATTAATCTTATTTACAATTTTTAAAACTATAACTAAAAGTAATATATTTGTGTGACAGTGTTTGATCCAAGTGACTAGTGCAGTAGACGGTGCCGGTTGCATTTATTCCAGGGATATTTTCCGATCAGATATACAGTATATCAGCAGAAAAAAGTTGTTTTGGCCTTTAGTTGCTCTTTAAAGCACACTGGTTCTTTAGCCCCAATAGTTGATATGCAGTGTTTAACATATACGTACTTGCAATGTACATGGGTCTATGTCTCTTACATAACCACCAAAGCGCCCCTGGTCTGACTGAAAAGTACTACCCCCAGGAGCTGAAGCAATCCCTTCCCTCTAAAAACGGTTCAGCCCCCAGTTCTCTACTGTCCGAAAGCGATCAAAAGGTATTGAAAAAGCTTTAAGAACTGCAAAAGGTTCCTGCGGTGCAAAAACTACTATTCTTTTCCAATAAAGGACTGATTTTTTTTTTTTAAATATACAACATGATGAAATAATTTCACCCTGGTCACTGCAGTCTGTGGATTGGTTTCACTTCAATATTAAGCAATGATCAGTGGTGATCAAAGTATTGTAAGTTCATCCTTCTGCTCAAATGTTTTGAAGTGTTGTGAATAATAATGCTGTGCCTGAATTCACCACAGTACAGCCACACATCAAGGACAACGTTCTTCACTGTCATGAGTCAGTGGAATTGATACTTTACACTGCCATGTCACCCTCTAGGGTTCTGAAGTACATTATATTATGGCCTTTAAATGGGAAAAACACATGCAGTCAACTTTATACTTTTATTTTGGAGCCTCTGTAAAAAATAATATATAATAAGTATAATATGTTTAATATGTATCTTTCAAACATAGGGGAGTAAAAGTAGATTGTTTTTTTTTCCAAGTACAAAAGCTCTTCTTATACAGTACTTGAGTAAGTTTACTTTGTTACTGACTGGTAATAATCAGATGCATGTTGATGATTACTGTGAGGGGTGTGGCATGTTTATAAAAAGTAATAATGAGCTTGTTTCTTCTTGCACTGCTTAAGCCTTCGACCACTAATGACAGAAAGTGTGTCGAACTGAATCTATACGGGTGCGTAATTAACAATTAGCTTTGACTGGTGTTTCAGGGGTGATGGTGACATGTTTACTTTATTCCAAAGTGCACCCTGAAGCTTTACAGATAAGCTCTGAGAGGGCTGCAATAATCCTGGAGTTTATACCATAACTGTAGGCTTGCATCAACATGAATGAGCGCACAGACCAACTCACGCTGGCTTGAATGTGCAGTGAGTCTGTGGGAGCCAAATATGGGCAATGGGTGGGCAGCAGGCGGGACTTCTAATGGAGATGAATCCTGGAGGTTTTAGTAATTATGGCTGTCGCTGGACGTGTGAGAGAGAAGAAGAGGGGGGGTATAGCCCAGCGGAGGCATTTTATCTTAATCATGGCTCAGCTCCATTCAAATTAATTTGACAAGTTTCCCCCAATCCTTATTAAAAGACACGTGTGGCAAATGACAACCCCCTCCTCTCCTCGCCTCTATAAACTAAACGCTTCAACACGCATCCCAAACGAAACCAATAGCCTGCGTTAATAGACTATGCACGAAATGGAGAAATGTTGAAAATAGTATAGGGGCTAAACCCATTCTTTTTTGCACTTTTAAACAAATATTTGAAATCTAAATGTTAGTTAACAGCTTTGTAAGCTACTGTGACAGACTTTAGCCGCTCAACAGGTTCTGGTTGTGATGCCACACAACTTCAGCTACTTTTACGTTACAAAAAGGATGGTGAGCTACTTACTGTATGTTTTGAAGACATTTGAGTCATTCAGCTTAGGTGGAGTTCACCCCTTTGAAGTTTGTAGCCAAGATATTTTCTCTTTACTTTACTATATTCATCTAAATGTGAACAGATTGTGTTTGAACATGTTCAAAAAAAAGAATGTGACTCATCAAGCGTGTTTAAAAATGTAGATAGGGCTGGAGAGCTACTGGTAGACCCCTGTTCTCCTTTCTTGGGTGGGTCAAGTCCAGGTATTATGGTTGCCTCTTTAACTTTACTGTATATACAGTATCTATATTGCCGCCCATTAGAGCTCGTGCTTCACAGCTAGAAGGTCCTGGGTTCGATTCCCACCTTGACGGGGCCTTTCTGTGTGGAGTTTGCATGTTCTCCCCATGTCTGCGTAGGTTTCCTCCGGGTACTCCGGTTTCCCCTACCACCCAAAACATGTACAATAGGCCAGGATGAATGGTGTGTGTGTGAATGTGTGGTGGTGGTCAGAGGGACCGTTGGCGCAAATGTGTGCAGTCGCGACAGCGCTTCTGTCAGTCTCCCCAGGGGAAACTGAAGCTACATATGTAGCTTACCACCACTGAGTATGGAGTGAATGTAAAATACTCTCATGTAAAGCACTTTGTGACTATGTCTGTGTATAAATAAAGATCTTCTTCTTCTTCTTATGATCTTTTAGATCATAGATCTTGAATAATCCTGGCATTTTGAGCACACCTGGTTTCTCTTCCAATATATCTATTCTAATATTTAACCCCATTGGCACGGGTTGAAGGGTAGTTCAACATGATGGAGAGGACACATTTTCCAAAAGTGGCAGTTGGCCCACTATAATGCATAAACAGATTTATTACATAGACTAAATATGTCTTGAATAATAATATGTATCTATTACAGTTTAAGCTGAAAGTTCACTAAATTGTCTGGTTGTAAAACGATTATTATTATTTTATTGTTTGACCTCTTCAATTACAGCTTGGTTGTTTGTAGTGGAAAGACATTGGCCAATGGAGTGTAATAGGAAACTGTATGTAACCTAAAATTCTGGCCTGATCTTTAGACAAGTCCTCTGCTTTAGGTTAAACAAGGACTAGGAGAAATAGTTGATATTAGAACAAGAAGGGTTTGATCTTATGGATAGGATATCTATACAAAAAACAATAGGTTTGCTAGACTGGATAAAAGGGCATTCAATTTATAGGCCTGAAAAATGACATCATTTAAGCTATTAGCATACCCAATTAAGGTCAAACTACAGGCCAGTTGTCCTTGCTCAACTCACTACCTCAAATAGAGCATTATAAAAAAACTCTAAAAACTTCCTCTTTCCAAAAAGAGTGCAGCTGAGGGCGCGCGCATTTTCCCTGTGTCGTCGCAGACGTGTTTTTCTCTCCCCGTGGGTCGCCCCGAGCTCGCCTTCCCTCCCACCTCTCCTCCCGTGCGTTTCTATAGTAATTTCCAGCCAATGATCAGTAGGTGTCCACATCCCCGCTTCCTCACCTCAGCGCCAATCAGCCACACACAGCGACAGGAGACACGGGCTGAGCGGAGAGCGCGGGCAGCCAGGCAGGAGAGCTCACAGGCAGCCAGCCACGCACGCACGCACAGCCACACAACAGCGACTCACACCGAGCCCGACAAGCGGACCCTTCTCATCTCATCTCACCGCACCTTTTCTTTTCTTTTTTTGGCGGTTCTCAGTTCTTTTGTACTTTGCTGATCTTTACCGGACGAGTCGTGAAAGTCGAGAAGAAGAAGAAAAAAATGCTTCTTTTGTCTTGAACGTCAACTCAACCGACTCTTCCCGTGTGTTGTTCTCCGGGTTTTTGCTTTATATTTTTATCTTCCTTCGGTGATGCTCTGGACCACGGTGGCACGCTTTTAGCATATTGGGAGCTCATCTCACCAGGGACCCCCGGTAAGTAATCGCTGCCCTTCTCCGCTGTCTCCCCCTTGTTTTGTCCTCTTCCATCCGCGTTTTCCCACCCCCCTTTTAAGTCATTGTTGTGGTCGCGTGTCCTCGTCCCGGTGTAGTTTTGTAGATTTTTAAGTGCTCTTCGTTGTGTCAGAATGGATTTTTTTTAATGGGCTTTTTATTTGCACGATCGCACCGCAGTCCCCTCTCCGGCTTATGAGCGCATGACCTCTTGATCTGAATGTCTACCACGGTGTAATTAATGGCACCGTGCTGCAGCGACGGCACAATGGCTTATCCTCCTTTTCCCACTTTTTCTTTCCTCAGTCTATCTCTCCCTCCTTCCTCGTTCTCTGTCGCGCAGCTCAAAGTATTGAACATTTCTGTCTCTCTAAACTTTGTTTACAGGCTGAAAAAAATCAATGTCCGTGACTTGATTGCCTTTGGGCTGCGAATTTCGCTCCAGGGGTGAATTGATTAAGTAATAATGACCCGAGGAGGGCTGATCATTAAGCCGAGGAGGTTTTGTTTACTGGTGGCTGCGGGTCGTTTGTGACGCCACGATGACATTGAACCTCTACATAGGCGGCTGTGAATGTTTATGGCGTTGTTCAAACTACGGCTGCACGATATATCGCTAGATCATTGTTATCACGATTATAGCTTCTTGCGATATGGCGTCATGTAATGTCCATATCGCGACACGCCACACACAAAGTTACCGCCTGATAACTTAAAAATGTGCATGAAGTTCAGTTTTAGTCTATTTTAATTTCATGGTAGCCTTGTTTTGGTCCTAATTTCCAATGTTTGATCACAAATACTGATTTGATGGGAAAAAAACAAATTGTGAAAACAGTGCTAAACATCATAATAATATCAACACGGTTATCAAATATCGTCATTTTTGTTCTCATATCATGCAGCCCTAGTCTGAACAGAGATTAAGATGAGACTTGAATTTGTTGGAGAGTGCTGTGTTGAACTTTAGTGGTAGCCTACCTGATACACAATGTTGAATAATGCATTTAAAGAAAGAAATGAGCACATTTACCCTATTTTTCCATTAGGCTATTGCTCATTCCTCCTCAAAATACATTTCAGGTAGGCGATATTTGATGTTTTTGAGCCACTTTTTTCTACCATGCTCCTTGTTAAGTGGAATCACCTTGATATTTAAGGCTTTGTTTACAATTTTTTTGACACCGGTCTAGACAAGAGAGCATGTGCAAAGTCTTCTTCCTGTACTTTGTTATCCGGGTTACTGTTATTGTTTTTACATTCTTTCTACCCCTAAACTAACCCGGGATATTTTATGTCGTTATACTTCATTAGGCTATCCGGGATGAAGCATCTGCCTGACTTTTAAGAATACTCCAATTACACCAAGCAGTTTTTCCCATTAGACATGTGCATATTTATAATTCCTTTTTTTTTTTGAGACAGCTGCTGAGTGTCACCATGGAAGTGATTTGAAATGCTTTAGTGTTCCAGCAATGGATCAGCGTTGGCAATTAAGAGAGAAAGCTCAGAAAAAGGTAATGGAAGTAGAGGGAGATGTGTCTAATGGGCTTTTATCTGTGGAAACCAAACCCAGACCGACTGTAGAGGAGAGAGAGAGAGGAGAGGAAATGCCCCCCCCTCCCCTTTCTGTTACGCACACACACGCATTTTATACGCACTTGCTCCCGGGGCAGCTGAACCTGCTTAGGGTTTACTTTATGATTCTAATGTAAATTCTCCACTGGATATCTCTGCTGTCATTGAGTAAATGCTATGGAGGCTCTGAGCGAACACCAGGTGCTCTTATGAGGCTGGTCAGCTTTATGTGGACGTCTTTGTTTACTGTGGCACCTTGTGTTTGCAATCATGGCTCATGATGCTTCTCTGCACTTTTGTGGAATATGTGAAATAAAAGAAGTCTGATCCAATTATTTGAAGAACAATTTGATTTTGAAAAATGATGAAATTGGTAATTTCTCCTGAAAAGACATCTAAAACAGCTTGAAAGTGTGGCACTTTGAATCATTTTTTCCCCCCTCAGTTATAATGAAGGCATGGTGGTCTGTCACAGTTAGGAAGCAACTGTCAAAAGATGGGATTTATTTTCTTTTGAGATTTTATTATGAAACGTCAAAGCATAAGCAACGCGGCAGATACGTTTGAAAATGTTCCATTGTAAGCAACAGAAAACAGAAGTTGGACATTTGAAATGGTTAGCATGAAACTTATGTGTGTGTGTGTAACATTTGTTTTTGTCTGTTCTAGCTCCTTGCATTGGAGGCGGTGTCTCAGGATGTTATCAGAGTGTTTGTAACCAGCTTCACCTTGGATAAAGGCCACTTTAACCTCCCCTCTTTTCATAGACACTGACAAGCCTTGCCCAGCTATGTCTAACATAAACAGTGCCATCTGCATTGAAAATGGACAGACCACAGAGGTGTCGCTTTTAAAGGATAATCTTCAGGATGGTGGATTAAGCCAACTTTTGGATTATAATGCCGAAATGGAAAGGTACAGGTCTTTTGCAAACTTTTATAAAACAAATGGAGCATTTCCACAGAAGATTGCTCGCATCACAACGCCCATTTTTCCCAGTGCAAGAATTGGCATGTCCCCGTGGAACTGTGATAACGCCATGCTCTGGGGAAGGAAATCAGCGGCAATAAACCCTAATAGGACCAGCATGCATAGAAATGACTCCCAGAGGCCGGGGAAGCCTGGCGTGCCGCCAGAGACGCTGCAAATGGCAAATAATAATTTCCTCTCTACCTTATCCCCTGAACACTGCAGACCTTTAGCAGGAGAATGCATGAACAAGCTGAAATGCGGCGCTGCTGAAGCAGAGATAATGAATCTCCCAGAACGCGTTGGAACTTTTTCCGCTATTCCGGCTTTAGGGGGCATCTCATTACCTCCCGGGGTCATCGTCATGACAGCCCTTCACTCCCCCGCAGCCTCAGCAGCCGTTACAGACAGTGCGTTTCAAATTGCCAATCTGGCAGACTGCCCACAGAATAATTCCTCGCTTCCAGTGGAAACCCAGCGAAGAAGAAAAGGAAAAGGTGTGGGGTCTGTGCACCCTGCAGGCGGCTAATCAACTGTGGTGTCTGCAGCAGTTGTCGGAACCGCAAAACGGGCCACCAGATCTGCAAATTTAGGAAATGCGAGGAGCTGAAAAAGAAGCCAGGCTCATCGCTGGAGGTGAGAACTGGGGCTCTGCTTCCCCTTCTTTTGTTATTATCCCCTTGCACTCCAAAGCATTAACCTTTTCATCCAGTCACGTTCTAAGCCCTTGAAAATTGTTTCCATGCCCACCCATGCCTGAACATCCCCCGGCTTCTCAAATCTGCCTACCCGCCTAGCCTAATTGGCAGTAATTAGGGGTGTTTGTGCGGAGCGCAAGCTGAGCTTGGCTCAGACACCCCTAATTGCTGCCAGTCAGGCTGGGGCTGGAACGCATCCGAACAGCCCTGAGCTTGGCTCAGCTCCAAGCAGGGCTGGGAAATGGTTTTCAGCAGAGAGCCATCCCTCTCTGCACCCGGTCATTTTAACCAATTATGGAAACCGTCTCTGGATGGGGAGAATCAATATCCCACAAAGCCTCAGCCTCTGACCACCTCGAGATGGTGAGAGTGATGGCAGGGCTGCTGATGGCGTTGTTCTAAACAGCCCTGGGTCCACTCTGGGGCTAGGGCAGCTCTCTGATTTGTGAAGTGATCAAGCATACACTGAGATGAAATTATCACATATGGCACCCGACTTATTCTTGCCTTTCCTTACATTGTCTATGCTGTGGCTCCCAACCTGTTTTCCTTGAAGGGGTTTCAACATAGGTGCTTGTGCCAAGGACAGGCTGTGCTCCCCTGTTCTAAACTTTGGTCCCCACAAATGCATCATGAAAAAAAAAATACAGGCATTTATTTTAGACAAACAAAACTGGGAATAATAAATGTATTAATCTGTACATTTGTTCAATTTGCAATTATTTTTGGTGATCCTTTGCTTGACCAGGCAAAGCTCTGGGAATGCCATGCAGTCTAGAAGTGAAAGTACACTCTTCTCAAATGATAAGTGCTACTACGTACAGTATGTATTTCAAACACTGGTTTGGTCATGTGCAGGATGCAGATACAGTATGTCAACATTGATATTGATAGAAAATATCATTACCAGTTTGGATGGAAATGGAAACTAATTATTACATAATTTGAAAAAATACCCGATTATTGCTCATATATTGGTAGGACTGAGGTTATAGGAAACTTATTTATTGTTGTGAACATACAGTTGTCCAAACTAAACAGGTTTTCAGGAAGCACGTTTATAATACATGGGTAGACTCACCTTTGGAAAACATCCATTTTCTAAGACAGTTACAATTACTAAGGGTGTGAAAAACCCCAAACAAATCCACACATGCTCTTAGAGGCTCCTTTGCTGACTTCAGTCATTTATATAATGTGCTCCACGTAAAGTAATTGTTATTTTTGAGTCTATATCTGCAATTACAGGAGCACCTTCTCTTACGAAAAGCACTTTTAACTTAAATATATTTTAGAGGTGTGATGTTTCATAGTCATAAACAGGTAACGTTTTTCTTACCATATCAAGGGTGCTAATGGGTGCTTGTATCTATTGGGATTTTAATATAAAATAGGTTTGAGAAGAGAAATGACTGTGTATATTCAAATGCATGTCTGTTTCTCAGACTCTGGTAACTTTAATCTCACTCCCCAACAGACAAATGCACAGTGATATCGCCTGGTGTAAGTTTTTCCGATAGACGATAAGCTACTGGAAGCCACTTAGATTTTGCTGTCACTATGATCCACATGGGAATCACCCTGAACTAATTATATCTTAAGTAGCAGTGGAAAATGCAAATCAAAATTTTACTCACACACTGAAATCGGAGAGCCAATTTAATCTAATACCCCCTTTAATTTAGCATGCTAATGCAAGGCCCCGGAGAATTACTCGTGTCACTGGCGTGCTGTTCTGCTGCAGATTCTGCTCTCTGCTGCGCTCAGACTCCACCGTGGATTAAACTGCTCAACTAACCTAACATGTCCGCAGCGCTAGTTTATACCTTTATCTGGCCAGGGCTTCTGTGGCTCAAAGGCCTAGCATGAACTTTCAAATGCAATATGGGGTCTGTGCTTTTCTTTCTTGTGATATACTTTTGGGATATTTTCATTAGGCTTTGTCAACATTCGTTTGTTGATTATTTGTTTTGTTTGTTAGCTGATACATTCTTTCTGACAAATGATGATGTTTAGATTTGTTTGTTTTCCTCACATTGATCAACTTGATACAGATATTCATGGAAGGTTTTGTACCAGGTGCATTTCGTGGTCAGACACAGCCTAAAACAAAAGTGCCTGAAAATGTGCAATTCAGTTATAGTCTTGATTATAATAATTTATTTAAATTTTAGTCTTGTTTTGGTCTAGATAATATTGTTTTGACACAATTTGATGAAAAAACTAATAGCTTGTGACAGTTATCGAATATCACTCTTTTTTTTCTCATATGGTGCTATTTTTGGAACATAGATTAAAGGGGAGTATTTTTACAGTTAAAACAGTTTAACATGTTACAAAAACCTACCTGGTGTTTTGTTTTGAGCAATGAGCACATCCTTGCATATTGCTTGCAGCGCGGCGACAGCTCCCAAAAAGCTCCTCCTGAGGTCCTACGTATCCAGGAAATGCTTTCCTCACCTCTCGATCGCTTGCTAAGCTTAATCCTTTCATTACGAAGTAAAAACACTCGCCATAGCTTCACTACAGCCACATGAGCCCACGGTCTATTTATTTTATTTATTTTTTTGTCTCTTTATTGATATAGTTGTGCAGCAGAGAGAGAGGAGGAGGGTCGCATGAAATTCAGGAAGTGAAACTACAGGATATTTTGTTTTAGCTGTTTTATATCAATATGGCATTGGTTATAAAGATGTGTTTGACATTGTTATCAAGTACCTGCAAAAGCATCATACCCCCTCTTTTTAAGATTATAGCGCTTGAATTTGTAGAAGTACCACTTTTCTGATAATAATAAGCTAAATAATAAATTGAAAGAAAGAAATACACATTTATCCTTTATTCCATTAGGCTACAGCCTGTTCCTCCTCAAAATAAACTCCTGCTAGAAGACATTTATGTGTTTTTGAGCCACTACTTTGTTCCTTGTTAAGTGGATTCATTGTTTTATCACAAAATGGATGAACATATATGGAAGTTTGTTGTGGTGGTTTGTTGTTGGTTTCAGGTAACTTCTTAATGTGGAGAGTCCCCTGCTCATTTAATATGTGTGATGTAGTAGATCTACTTTGCCTTTAGGTCTGTACCATAAAATAAATATGATAAAATAAAATGAATCATAAGCTTGTTAGGTTTACTGATATTGACATGGCTTCAGGATGTGAAACAACAGGAGAAAACAGAGGGGCTGAGGAGGTAAAAAGGGCGAAACAAAATCCAATTGAAAGCATTTATCCTTTCAATTAACAAACGTCGAAGGCCAGCATCAAGTCAGGTGAGGAAAAGTGCCTCTTCTGGTTCCTTGAGCCTTTTGTGCTTTATACAGTATGACGGCCTCAAATGAATGGGATTAAAAGGTGACACCCCCCCCCCCCTGGAAACCTTTGCTATTATTTTGAAAGCCAAGGTCCAAATTCATAGGAAGCGGAGCCTTGGGGAAAATATGTTCGAATTCTGCCTCTTAATGAGAACGCAGAAACCAAATAAGCATCGGCGACGGGCGCTAATTTGTTTTAGGTGTGCTCAGAATAGATAAGGACAAATCTGTGGCCTTCATCCCCTCCCCCAACCTTCGCTTCCCTGGAGATAACACCAAGTGCTCCCAGCCAATCTCTGTGGGCAAAGGGGAGAGCTAAATAAAAAGGCAAGGCGAGGAAAAGCCTGAGGGACAGGCGCTCTTTAGATCTGCAGATCTCAAACTTGCTGGATTTATTCAAGCTTTAAAGTTGCAGATTAATTTGGTCGCAGAGGTCTAAGGGGGTGTGAAAGAGAGGGAAATGAGCCGGCACACCGGTGTGCATCTCAACCTAAAGGCCAACCTTAAGCGCCTGTCAAGACAATAGGATTTTGCCTTGTGAATCTCGCCACAGACTGCTTAATTATACACATCTCCCTGTGAGCTAGGCCCAGGCTGCTAAAGACCGGTGGCCACCTTATCCATTGTCATGCCCTTTTTTTTTTGCGTCGATTGCTCGCGCCGTGCTGTGGGTTTCTGTCACCTTCCATTTGCACAAAGCAGCTATCCTCCTCAGGCCTTTGCCTCACTCCGGGAAGCACAGCCGCACTCTTAAAGAATTCATTGCTCTCGCCACTGCCACCAATTAAGGGCAGCTCGTAATGGGAGGCGTCTGGACGTTGCCCTTACATTATGTGGTCCATCACCCCCTCTGCCCCGATTTGATTTAACATCCATGGTTCAGCGGTGAAAAAGAGCTCATTGCCATTGTCTATATTCTGGCGGGAGTGCAGAGGAACGGGGAGCTTCAGTGCTGGGGGTATGAGCGGCCGATGTAGGCTGGACAGCGTGAAAGAGCAGGTGTGGGAGGACGTTAATGTGTGGCACTTTAAATTTTAAACAGATGAAAATCAATTATTGATGCTGACTCCGGCTGAGAAGTTAAAAGGTATCTCGTCATTACCCAGAGTCGTATGAAAAAGTGTGAGGGAGAGGTCTTAGCGAAGCCAGCTGGGGATTGCGATGAACAGCTATAGCATCATAACAAGATGCTTTTGATACACTGGGCTTAATGGAACTTTAACAGCAACAGACTATGGCAACTTGTTAGATTTTATGAACATTACTTTAGGGGAAAAAAGGATAAGATTGTGTGTTATTAAGTCGTGCATTATTGTGATCGCTGTGCTCAGTTTGCCTCGTATTACTGAATGTTTTAGGCAATCACAAACCTGGAAGTAGCAGCACTGACCATTGTTAAGGCGGCACGGTAGTACAGTGGTTAGCATCCAGGTTCGATTCCCACCAAGGCCGGGGCCTTTCTGTGTGGAGTTTGCATGTTCTCCCCGTGTCTGCGTAGGTTTCCTCCGGGTACTCCGGTTTCCCCTACGACTAAAACATGTACAATGGCCAGGATGAATGTGAGTGTTTGAGAGTGCGCATGGGGATGACGGATGGAAATTAGCCTAAGGCTACAATCCGGTGTGCTTGTTCATTAACTTGCACTGTCCCTTCCAAATAAATAAACCAATAAGCACGGATTTTGCTGTTTTTGTAGGGACAGTGCGTGATGATATTGATGAAAAGTAGCAACAGCAGTGTCAATATGGTCCCTGAAAATTGCGCCAAAATGAAGGCCTTGTTTATTATTAAAAAGCGTCGTAGACTGGCCTTGAGTCTGCATGTTTGGGAAAGCACTGACATTGCTTGGCTATTTTTACCGCATATGTTTGTCCAAAAAAATACAATATCGTTGTATCATTGACTGAAACTATACACAAACATTGCCTGTTGTATCACATTGCTTTTGGATACAGAATTCCCATGATTCCTCTGTGTTATGGAATGTTAACAAATGAGAGATGTCCAGATTTTTGTGTTTGTGACATTTTTTGCTAGTAGTGGGGCGAAATTAGTTTTTGTCCTCCTTTAGTATATAGTCTCAGATATCTGTGGCAAAAACACTGTGTATCTAGAGCGTTTGTAATAGTTTCCTGAACTCTAGTTTTTGAACATTCCTGTGAAAATGACCCTGAAATGTGACCCTGCACATTGTTACTGGCTTCCCCTTTAATTGTTTATCAAAAAAAAAAATCAGGTATAGGGCCTTTAAAATGACAATATAATGCAATAAATTTGACTTGCTGCTCCTGTAAACCTTGGTTAGGAAAGGTGAGCATAGGTTTGGACCACAACTACAAATCTAAACTTCACTTTCTCCCTCTGTCAACATTTGGAAGCCATTTTTATATCTGTTGCAGACGAAGCAGTTCAATATAATGCCATGACAACAAATTAGCTTTAAAGGCGCATTATGCAACTTTTTATGAGGAAAAGAAAGTTGATATTTGTGCGTATTTGATCTTGTAGTGCCCCGGCGGCTGTATGAGTGGTCAGCATGGTGCCTTTACTTTCGATCACAGTGGCCTCTTTGACGCTCCAGAATCAATTGCTTTGTAGGTTTTATGGTGAGAGGGTTCATCAGCAGTGAAAACCTTCCAAACCATTGATCCAGGAGCGTCCTAGAGACACCATGATGGAAAGTAAAGGCGCCATGCTGACCACTCATACAGCCGCTGGGGCTCTACAAAGTCAAATATCAGCTTTTTTCCCACATAAAAAGTTACATAAAGCACCTTTAAGTTTATTTGTTTGTTTGTAGAAGTTACACATTGAGCTACTTTTTTCGTAGAGAGATGAAACTGTTTTGTGTAATACTTCTTATGACAGGTCAGTCTTGTTGTAAGAGCCCTCGTGAAGGTCAGCTAGTGAATGTATAGGTTCAAGTCTGAGGACATTGTGCTGACCCACTGTCCAACCTGCATTTGACCTGCACCAGAGTAAAGTTACGCTGTTGTATGTAGAGTATTCTGAGTCAGGCCTGTTTGGGTTGTCTCTTTCTCTCACCCCAACATTGAATTATTTGTAAAAGCGCATTCATTGATTTTTCACACAATTTTCCAAAAGCTCTAAACACACGCCACACTTGGTTTTCCTGAACTCTTGCTCCTCTATGTAACTTCTGGCTTTGGACCAAGACGTGTTCAATGGCAGCATTTCAAAGGCGATTGTTTGCCACTGTGGGGGTTCGGAGTTGAGTTTCGAGTTACAAGACCTTACGGTTCGAGGAAACTTTCTAGAAATAAAAACAAAGTTAATATTAGGGCTCCACAGCTAATTCCAACCAAAATTTTAATAATCACAGTTATTTAGGAAGTACAATATCCTTAACAAACAACTATGTTCCATCCATGAATAGTTTAGGTCTTGATAACCATGTGATTCTTGTATTTAGCTGTGAATAATTATGTCCCTCAAATGAAGGATGCTCCTTGATGACCGCTGTAAATGTATCTTGACTAATCAGAAATTTTGTGGGGAAAAATGCAATTCAATTATTTCCCCAACATTATACAACCCTACAGTGATTTAGGCAATGTACTGTTTTAATGAAATACGTGCAAAGTGATAAAAGTAGAGTCTACCACCACCTCTATCTCTACCCAATTCGCCTTCTGAAGACAATTTCAAATTATAAACCTATCCGCTGGCATTTTTATTTTTAAGATACAGTAAATGTTTTCCATTGCTGGTTAAATGGCACTAAATGACAGCTTTGTGCTATCTGTCTGAGAAAAGTGACGTGAAAGTGAATTTGTGAGTGACAACCGAAGCTGGCATGGAAATCGGTCAGCGTGGTTTAAGCGTCTCAGTTTCTGCAAGTCAAATCCTCACACGCCACCACCTCCTCCATTGTGGCTCTGCTCTCACATTATGAATATTTCATGGCGTGCATCTGACACCATGCCCAGAAAGATATTTCAAGGTTTTTTTTTTCTGATAGAAAGCCTGGGGTTAGAGAGTGTCACAGAGGCGTGAAGTCGGTCTGTGGCCCCCGGGCTAAGGATAGGATTTATGATGACATCAGGTGGGTTTTTTAATTCCTGATCGGAGAGCGCCTTTGTCGTTTGCTGCCGTTATACTATTAAGTAATTCACAGTTTTTTGTCACTCGTGAAAATATCTGTCTCTGCTGTGCTTAGTAGTGAGGTTCAACGTTAGTCAAATCTGCACAGAAGTTAAGAGTCTGTAATGTTTAACCTTTAAATTCATATTTGTACAGTAAGTCACATAAGTATGGAGAAAAGCTTTTCTAATTGTCATCTGTACTGTGTTTTGAATAGACGTTTTTGTTCTCCTCAGTTCAGATGTATATTTCTGGCAACAAGCTGGGCTTTGATGGCTCTCCAGTAGGTTACACTTACCACTGTCACCACTTAGTTTACTGAAAAATCTGCTCTCACCTTGAGTATCAGCTGCACGGTTGTTTTCTTTTGCTAAATACTGGCTATTGTCCTGGCCTGGGCAGCGTCTCTGTCTCATAGGCATGATTATGCCCGTTTTGTTGTTGTGGTGAAGATGTGGGCCGGAGACGGAGTTGGAGCTAAAGAGAACAACTTTGATAGGAGAGAGAATCCGTAAATGAACACTCCAGATTCATTTTGCCAATTTCTTTCTAGTACTGTTTTATTGATGGGTTCTTTTTTGTGTGCATGTGTTTTGTTGTCACTTAAATTTGGCCAAATTGTAGTGAGGATACCCCTATGCGTTCTTAGATAAATGTGTGATCAGTGTAGAGCCTCTGTGACTAAGCGGGGGAGATTAGCTGTCTTTAACACTGCCTGTAGCACATTACATTGCCCAGTGGCTCTCGTTTAACCATATCACTCTTGTTTTAAATCTTCCCCAAGATTTGCGTTGCCTTTTCGGTAAAGTCTTTTTCTTTTTCACTTTTCTAAGAAACTACAAAAAAATTATTCTAACACTATGTGTGTGAAGATTACATTTTTTTGTTTTACTGGCTGTTTTACTGCTTGATGGTCAGGCTCTGGAGCCTTGCTTTCACAGGACTGAAAAGAAGTTCCTATAATGATGGGATGCATGGTATTTTGCCATCCTGTCTATACGTCTTAACAGGCATTTGCATTTTTAGTGTTACTGTGTCATTATTCACAGTCTTAAATTATTGACTGTTCTTATACTGTCTTATTTTATTGAAAATCATTGTCCTTAAAAAGGTCATTGTAGAGCACACTAGCCAAATAAAAATGTAAATGAAATCACTAAGTTAGTTTGTGATAGTGGAATTAACCTGTATATATATATTGTTGGTTTACGGTAAACAGCCCTATCTCTGTCTATAGACCTTTTGCGTTCATGGGCTCCAACACAGATGCTGATAAATCTGCTCAAAACAAGAAGGCCTGCTCCTACTTTGCATTTCAATTTAACATTTCACAGAACTGGCAGCGCGTTGCCTCGCTTAGCCCTCGCTTCGTTACACCCACATGGCTTCCGTGCGTGCTTACTGACTGTTCAAAAGCCTGCTTGGCTGAGAAATTGGGGATTTCCACTGTGAATCCCTCAGGTATCTACAACCTCAAATGCTTGTCCTGCCTGCTCCCCTTCCCCCACATTCCAGGCTACAATGCCTGCCCTTATCCCTGCTAAAAATTCCCGTCTCCTTTGACCTACAGATGCGCCTCTTTGTTTTGTTTCCATCAAATTTCAGCAGCACCCGTATGCTTCATTGCTGTCTGCTGTTTCAGGAAGCCCCAGAGGGAAAAAGCTTTGTAGTGAGGCTGTATAAATTTTTTTTTAGTTTTGGCTAAAGGTTAGGCTAATTGAAATGGAGGCTGGTTCTGCACTACTTAGTGGCTGTTCGTGACCCGTGGCTGCTGCTCAGATTCTTCCAATGTGGGTCACACTATGGTTTACCATTATGGGACATTAGAGTAAAAACTAAATGTCTTTCTTAAACTCCACTACGTTATTTCAGATATTCTTGTTCTTGTTCCTGTACTTCTTTCCCAGTTGTCAACCACATTGTGTTTTTTCTTGTTCTGTTTCTGGCTTCCAAAGTCTCCATTGTTTTGCACATTGAGTCTTTGCCACACATTAACCACTACCTAAACCAAGCACATTTTCTCCAGTTCTGCATTACCCAAATCTAAAAGCTTCTTGAAAAAAGCATCAAAATAGCAACGGAAAAGTGATGAAAAAATAACAAAAACGCAACAAAATGTGACAAAAACATGACAAAAAAAAAGCAGCATAAACATGGGGGAATACCTATAAACTAATATACAACCCATCTTCTTATTACAAAAGAAAGCAATTAGAGTGATCAGCCATGCAGAATACCTTGCTCCAACAAATACACTTTTTATTAGACTAAATATCTTAAAATTGCATGATCTCGTTGATGTTTACACAGCAGTTGTGATGTACAAGGCATACAATCTCATGCTTCCTCACTGTTTACAAGAGATGTTTCAAACTAGAGAATGTAGATACAACCTCAGAGGAACTGATCTGCTACAAAAACCCATAGCGAATACTAAGAGGAGGTGTTTATCAGTCAAAGGGAACGGTCTACCTATTCAACTTAAGGGCTCCAAAACTATTAAAGCATTTAAGAAAATGTATAAGTTAAACATTATGGAGAGGTATAGAACACTTTGAATGAAGATCGTTAGAAAAGTAGTTGATCGAGGATGCATAACATAATTTTGATTGTTGAAGTTTAGGTTTTAGTTTAGTTTAGTTTTTTATTTGAGCAGTTGAAGTTCTGCTCAAAAGGAGTGGGTCGAAAGCAAAAGTTTATGAGCGCCCACCCCCGAAAGTTTTGTGCTTACATGTTACCATCGTTGGTATAAGAGAAACTATAATGTATCATCTTTGGATCTCAGTTGTAAAAGGGGATAGGCAGTATAAGTCTTGACTTCAGCCTAAACCCATTTCGGTCAGGCATCATTTAGCACTTAAATTCTTAATGTACACGTTTTTTCTTATTGTATAATGTATAAGATCTTTGAAAAACATGTGACCTAAGATCTAAATGTTCATAATGACCGAAGAAAATAAACTACTACTACTACTACTAAAAGTGCCAAAAACGTGATTGAAAAAAAGCAACAAAAGAGTGACGACAGCGCAACGTGAGGAAAAATCTTTGACCAGTTTTGTAGGTCTTCACTTTCAAATGAGGCGTTACTCTGGCCTAAAGGCTGTGAGCTCAAGTCAAGAAGCCTTTAAATTGGGGTAAAGCCGGAGTGAAGAAAACGTTCTCGGTTAAGGCGGGTTGTAAGTGGTTAGAGACAGTTCAAGTAATGATATTAAAACTTTTGACGTAATATTCCGACGTAATGATTTCTTTAAGTTTCATACAGGCCTCGCCCCCATAAATGACATCACAGCTCAGCAGGTGTACTGCCTTGGGCCTCTAATGGAAAACATCTGGCATGACATCACTGTTTGGGTGTAACTAGAGGTGAAGCTCTTTGGAGCAGCTTTGGGTTCGCCGCCAACACCTTCGACTGTGCAATGAACATGCACCGAGTTGCTGATAACACGCAATCTGTGTTTTATCAAACTATTGTACCCTGCACTGCTGTCCAGTTAAAGGCATCGTGACCATTTGGAGAAAGTGTATTTTCTAAAGCGACATGAGCCTTGGCCCGTCCCGCTGTAAATCTGCTCGTATGCAGGGCTGCAGAACTATACGTCCTCTAGGAGCACTGCGCTGTAATTACATTCCCCCATTAGCATACGGAGGCCTGGAGTCACACTGCACTCAGCCTCCAGCAGCACTTTGCCATATGGCCCGTCTGCGCTTCTAGGACCGTATTTGGCAAGGCTCTTGCGAAGGTCAAATATCAGGGCAGAGGAGTGTGCCAGGATTGCATCTATGCTAATTGCTCTCTCCCCGTCGGTGCTCCTTCATCCATCTCACGCGCCTCTCCTCCCTGCGCTCCTCCGCTCCTCTCCTCTCAACTAAGTAATCTGCTTTAGGATGTTGCTGAGATGGAGATGGATTTGGTTGTGCTTCACTGCCCCTCAGCCTAATCTCCCCCTGTGACCACTCCTCCGCTCCTCGCAGGCACACGGCTTAGCACACCATCATGCTTGCCCCTCCACAGGTCCATAGGCGCTGTGTCAGCAAAAAACTCAAATTCCTCATTACTCACAAACATCCGCAATACACTTAGCTTGATTTGCTCCATTGGTACGGGACCTTACCAGTAATAAACGATTGAAGCTGACTTCTGGTTTTAGTCTCTGAACCTCAACAATTTAACATTTTTTTTGCTTTTTCAGCTAGTTTAGTATTGATCCTTCCTATATAATTATTTTAGTCATTGATTTATAAATTGAACCTTTTGGCTGGTCTGATCATTTGGTTACTAACATTGTTGGCTGTAGATGAAGATTTTGTCAAGGTTTATATTTGATCATGTTTTTATAATAGCAAAAAAAAAAAAGAAGCAAATTCTGGATTGCCTCCTTGAGTATGAGATTGTAAGATGATATATTCCAGGTTGGAGCTGGGCAGCCAGTGTGTAGTGTTTGCGTTCCGGTGTTGTGCTGCGGGCCTGGGGGCAGCGGTGTGTGGAAGACTAGATGAGTAGTCTGTCCGTGATGGCGGCCTTGGAGAGCTACCTTTTTATACGCATTGGGTGGCTAGAATATTGGCTACAAGCTTCAAGATGAGATTTCCACCCCCACCCACCAGCGCTGGTAACAGCTCAGGTGATGGATTGCTATACCTTCCAGGTTTGAGCCTGGCAACGCCCCAATATTCCAGTGGAATAAAGTGACAGGCAATATATAACGCATCAGTTAAGGCTGAGCGATCCGCAGGAACTTTCCCTCCTGCTTTCCGGAGCTCAGGCTGTGAGCATGAGGCTCACTCTTAGTCGTTTCAATTTTATTGAATAATCTATTTGTTTAGATTCAATAGAGAGTCAAAAAGTCAATAGTAGGTAACAATTACTACTATCCCTGTTTGTTCTAATGTATTAAGTTACTGTCGGCCTAAAGATGGCAGGTACAGAGTGTTTAATTCAAACCAAAGCAGTCATTTGAATTTTTCTTCATACATTTATTCTTGTAACTTCCAAGTTTTACTGTATCTACTGTGCCAATTAATTGCATTGAATAAACATAACATTTCAAAAGAAATATATAGAAATCATTCACTTATGAGAAAATAGTTTGAAACAACATTGTTCATAGGTTCCATTCATACGAAAGTTCTACTACTCATAATGCTCAGTTGTTAAGTACGGTCTCTAACCTTGTACATTACTGTGATGACGCTTGCTACTAGAGAAACCACAGAGTTGTTCTCGGGTATCTCCTCTCAGACTCGGAACCAAGCATGACTGATCTCCTGGACAGACTGGGGTCATACCTGGAAGCCCCAGAAGAGCCAAAACATAATGTCTTGGGGTGTTCTGATGGGATTAAGTCAGGGAAGCATTGAAAATGTTGTTTATGATTTTTGAACTGCTCCATAGGAGCCACACGAGGGACGGAACAACAGATCCACACATTAAGGTCTGGAGGATGATGAGATCTCAAGCCAGTTCAATGCTTTTTTTTTTTCTTTGATTGATCGGTCAGAGCCACTAACACAGGTGGAGATCATTTTGTATGGATACCCCTTTGTATTTTTTTATACACAGCCCACGCCCTCATTGGTTGCTCGAGAAAACCCAACGGTCCCGCGCAATCAGATTTGTTTATTTGCCAGCATGTGTTATTCGTGAGCAGCGTCACTCTTGGCATGCGGAGGTTCCCTCAATATTTTTTTTATTTATTTATTTATTTTGTCAATCAGCGGTAAATGACCAAAAACACATCACGTCCAACCGTGGCTGATTGGTTACTCCACTTCCTGTTTGTTCGCGTTTGCTCCACCTCAGAACAAATTTGACGCCACAGTCACATAACAGCGGTGAGTCTGGATATCCAAGCGACCCTCCTTGTTCCTCCTTGCAGTACAAAGCAGATGGAAGGGTTTGTGGACCTATTGCAGCTCCAACTAGCCCTTCAGGAAACAAGGTGGCATCCTGAAGAAGTTGCACTGCATGTGCCACTGCAGTGTCCTGGAAACTGATGCCACCCAAATACAAAACTACTACAAAAAAATTCCAAAGTTATTGATTTTTGAACTGTTCATATCAGTATTTTTGCAGCAGCATTTTGACGTCACCAACCATATAAGCCAATGGGTTAAGACAAGGAGTTACAGTGATACCACTTAACATACATTTTGTGAGCTTAGCATGGCCTCTAAATTTATTTTAAATGTGTCTAAAAGCCTCCTATGGACAAGTGTGGCAAATTAGCAGTTTTGCTATCACACTAAAAACAATACATCTGGTTTGTCCAATGCTATTGTTACGTCCATATCAAATAAATGAATAAGATAAATAAATAATCTGTATTGTCAGGGTAATGTATGCCCTATAGAATGTAGTGAGCATTCTGAAACACATTGGCAAACTTAACCTGCCTTGCTCACCTCTCCTAACGCTTCTGCTTTCTCATCAGACTGTGAAAAGCTTCTTCAAATTTCCTCGACAGAAAGAGAGCGAGAGCACATTTGTAGTCTGCTGAGGAAGAAAAAAAAAAAAAGAAAAAAGCTGCTTGTAATTATAGCGAATTAAAACTTTTATGATGTGGTGCTTGGCTGTACGCACGGGAGGGAGGCCTCCGTTACAAGGCTGGCTGGGAGCACAGAGCTGAGGGTTAGTGCCAGACATGTCTCAAGAGAAACCGGGGCACATTTGCAATCACCCCGAGTTCAAAAGGGTAATTTATTCACCGTCTGCGGTTAAAGCAGGGCTGCGCTGAATGCCACTGGGATTGAGCCGGGGAAGGAGACGAGTAGAGATGCTCTGTTTTCATTTCTTGATTTTTCTTTTTTTTTTTTTCCTTTTCCTGCCCTCCTCATCATCCTCATTCATCGCCTCGTGTTGTTTCTGCAAGCCCGATGTGGCGCCTTTAAAACTCCTGCCCGCGAGCATATTTCACTTTTACGCTCATCCACACTGACGTCCCGGCGCTGATTGAATTTTGAGGCTCTGCGGCATCTGCCATTATCGTCCTCATCGCGGTGAATGGTTTATCTGCGCCCTCGCCTCACTCTTGACGCCAAGGCTGCAGGGGGAACCGAGGTTCAGGACTGTGCTTGAGGTTTCAGTGACTGATCCGTGGCGTCTTGTTCATTCCGCCGTCCATTTTAAGATTAGGTTATGTCTCGATTTGTTTTGTTTTTAAAATCATTTTACTACAACTCTACAAATGTTTTTTTTTAAATCAATAAATGTTTTTTTTTTAATTAAGATTCAGATGTTTTAATATTGAAGAGAAGACTGGAAAAGTAACTGGAACTATGGAGTTCGCAGGGGTATTTCAGAAGTAAACCGTGATTTCTTAATTGCAACCTTTTAAATTTCTATTTTGGTTTGATTGAGATGAAGCTTGGTAAGATTCAAACAATAGCAAAGGGGTATCAAGAAATAAAACCCTATGAGAGTAGAAACATGATGGACAAATGGATTTCAAGCTATTCCAGATATTTGTTTTACTAAAGTTTATAAGGTATTGTTTCACTTTTCCTAATTCTACAGGAACAAACACAAATACCTATAAATCGTTGGAAAACAGGAAAGACCGGCGTAAACCAAATGTACTCTTCACTGTATTTTCTGCTAGTTTACTCGATTACCGTCATTTGCATACACACACGGGGGAAATAAGTTGCATTTTGCCTAAACTGCCTGGGATTCAATTGCTTCCGTGCCTTTAACAAGCAAAATGGACACGGCTTGAGCATTAACTGCATCTGCCACGTTGGGTTAGGATCACGGGGGGGGGGGGTTCTCCGGCCTGCCCACAACCTTCATCCATGGCTTCAGTGAAAACCCACGGAGAAATATCCCGGCACATGTCACTTTTACTGCGCCGTTATCACTAAAAGCCACGGGCAGACACTTAGAATACACCGCTTACCGCCGCCGCGCGCTGAGGTTAATTTGAGGTCTGCACAAATCTCTCCTCGCCCCCGCCTTCACCGTCAGTTCAATAGTCAGTCGTGTGCAGAGCCTGAGCGGGAAATTGTCTTTCCCTCGGCGTGTCATTGTGGCTGGCCCGTTATGTATGCCGAGCCTGTTGACGCGAGGCTGAGCTGCCGTCTCGGTTTGAGCTGAAACTGTGGCGTTGGCTTCTTCCATCCAACGCAGTCAAACCCATACCGTCTTCTCCTATATCCTGACTTCTGTCTCTGGCCTGTTCTATGTGAATTCCGATGTGTTCGAGATCTCACTAGCCGAGACTAAGTTTTGACCAAAATTGTGTATACACCAAGACTAAAGCCTCATTTCCATGTAGCGGTATGGCACAGGTCTTGTTGATGGTATGTTATGGTTCAGTATAGTAACATAAAATAGACTCGTGTTTTCACCATGATGTGTGTCATATTGGTGAATTTGGCCAAAGCCGACCCTAATCTTTCCCATTCTAAATTACACATCCCATTAGGTTGCGTTCACTTTCTAGAATTTGATGATGTCAGGTGGAGGGCAGGGGGCCTATACAACTCTATGGGGGAAATTGCAGTTTTTGTACGAAATCTCCAAAAGAAATGAACAATTGCTTTACCTCATCAGTATTTGGTTGTGATTGGATCCACAAACCCACCGTATTATTCTTGTCAGAAAGGACTTTCTACTGGCCAACGTCACGCTCATATATTTTTGAATATTGTCACCACTATTGGATACCTTTCAGTGAAAATAATTGGACCTTAGTTTACATGCCCCGACAGAGAAGACAATGGACATTCGGACAGTTTTTTTGTTTTATGTGGATTCTCCCAGTTATGACATAGATATTAGCCAAAAACTGAGACATAAATACGAGCAATTTGACAGTTACCATAGTTAACTTACCACCATGGAATTTTCATTTGTCCTCCACCTCAATTTAGAATGTTGTGAATGTGAACGCAACCTATTGAATAATTTAACACCAGTGATGAGGCCATTTTACACGTTTTGTAAAGCCTGGCCTAGGTCTGGACCAAGTACCACCTAGGAACCTCCTTTGGTTCACTGAATATCACCCGATCTAAACCTGGCATGTGAATATTCACTCATAAGAAGAAGAGCTTTATTTATATAGTGCCTTTCACAAACATGGTCACAAAGCGCTTTACATGAGACAAGCTTACATTCACTCCACTCTCGGTGGTGGTAAGCTACCTTTGTAGCTTCAGTTTCCCCTGTGGCGACTGCACACATCTGCGCCAACGGTGCCTCTGACCACCATCATTCATTCACACGCACACACATAATTCATCCAGGCCTATTGTACATGTTTTTAGTGGTAGGGGAAACCGGTGTACCCGGAGGAAACCTACGCAGACACCGGGAGAACATGCAAACTCCACGTAGAAAGGCCCCGTCCAGGTGGGAGTCAAACCTGGGACCTTCTTGCTGTGAAGTGAGAGCACTAACCGCTACTAAACCTTAATAATACTAAAGCTTACCAATATCAAAAAAACATGGGAAGAAAGTAACATTATATATACCAGAGTAGATCTATCACCACACAGTTTGAGAAACATTGCCTGAGATCAAATTCAACATCATAACATACTTATACATATTTTTTGAGGGGAACAAAGTGATCGCTTCAGTGGGTAAAATTGTCAGTAAAGGAGATCAGGTGCTCTTCAGGACGCGTCGGCATGTCCATCCAATAAAGGACTTTTATCAAGAATCGGAGTGCCTCGGATTTTTCTTTCTCTTTTGCCTATACTTATAAATATATTGAATAGTACCTAGATTTCTTAGATGGAGTTGTAGTTTTCTACAGTGCCTCTCGAAAGTACTAATACACCTTGAACTTTTGCACATTTTGTCATGTTTACAACCATAAACATAAAGATTTTATTTTGAATTTTTTACTGAAAGTTCACACACAAGTAACAGACGACTGTGAAGTGAAAGCAAAATGATACATGATTCTGTTATTTTGCAAAAAATAGAAGAGTGAAAAGTGGGGCATGCATAAGTATTCATACAGCATTTTCGGAGTTATTAAATTGCCTTTATAACATTCCTAATGACTGCAGAAAGTTCACACCTTGCCCTAACCATTAAATAGAGGCCACCTGTGTGTAATCTACTCTCAGTATAATTCCAGCTGTTCTGTGAGGGCCTCAGAGCTATGGTCAGAGTGTATTGGTCACTAAACAACATGATGAAGGCCAAGGAGCACACCAGAGAGGTCAGGGATAAAGCTGTGGAGAAGTTTAAAGCAGCGTTAAGTTATACAAAGATTTCCCAAGATTTGAACATCTCACGGAGCACTGTTCAATCCATCATTCGGAAATGGAAAGAGTATAGCACCACTGCAACTTACCAAGACACGGCCGTCCACCCCTCAGCGGGGACTGGGAAGATTGTAAGAATGGTTGGGAACATGGATGGAGCCAAATACAGGGACATTTTGGAGGAAAACCTGCTGGAGTCAGCAAGAGAATTGAGGCTGGGGTGGAGATTCACCATCCAGCTGGACAATGACCCTAAACACAAAGCTAAATCTACAATGGAATGGTTTAAAAACAAACATATTAATGTGTTAGAATGCCAGTCAAAGTCCTGACCTAAATCCTATTGAAAATCTGTGGAAAGACCTGAAAACTGCTGTTCACAAACGCTCTCCTTCTAATTTGACAGAGCTTGAGTTGTTTTGTAAAGAGGAATGGGCTAAAATGTCAGTCTCTAGATGTGCAAACCTTGTAGTCATACCCCAAAAGACTTGCTGCTGTTATTGCAGCAAAAGGGGGTTCCACAAAGTATTCATTCATGCTGTATGAATACTTGTGCACGCCCCACTTTTCAGTGTTCTATTTTTTGAAAAATAACAGAATCATGTATCATTTTGCTTTCACTTCACAGTTGTCTGTTACTTGTGTGTGAACATTCAGTAAAAAATTCAAAATAAAATCTTGATGTTTATGGTTGTAAACATGACAAAATGTGCAAAAGTTCAAGGTGTATTAATACTTTCGAGAGACACTTATATGGTACGTTTTCTTTCTATTTTTTCCGGTTTTGTTGTGTGCTGGAGTGATTTCAAAAGCCCATACTTGTGTCGGAGCAGGCGACGCAGAGCGGTGCTAATTGAGCCTTCTTTGTGCCTGGTCACTGCAGTGTGCCGAGCAGAACAGACCTGGGAGTGAATCCAAGCAGCACTCAAGAGCCCCTCCGGATCGATAATGCGGGAACTTAACAAAACAGAGACATGCCGAGTGCCCGGATCAGGGCCATTATTGTCTCTGGCGAGCAGCACTTCCACCAGGGACTGATCAATGTGAGAATATGGATCCAGAAAAAAACACTCACCTCCCCTTGCGCTCGCTTTCAACTTAACCTTAAAGCACCGCATTGTTGGTTGAAAGAGTAGAACGCAAGGCCAGTCCTATTTCTCTCAGAATGTTCATGTACAGTACTGCAGTATAGGACTAAATAGAGAGCTGTACAGATTTCTATGTCAGAATTTCAATTTGGTATTGCTGAACTGCTTTTTAAATGTAAAAACATGCTTGAAAGCAGAGACTTACGTATGTACTGTATATAATGGAATGTGTTTTGTTTTGTTCAGTCACTTTTTTTCATCCGCCAGTGTTTAGTACAGGGCAAAACTCATGTAACTGAAGATGGCTTGACAAGGTTGCACCAAATAAATGAGCCTTAACGCTTAAGCTTAATAAAGCTTTGACTGTATACACATATGTGCAGTCACCACAGCACACTACATGTATCAGTAAGCAGCAGCTTTGTTTTGTTCAAAGTTTAATGTTATAAATTGAACATTTTGTCCAAAATCAAAGCAATAAGTTGAAGAAGACTTGTTAGAGGTTTTTACCATGTTGCTCACTCATCAAAAACATTATCTGGAGTTGTATTTTGAGCAATTTGTGCATGTTTGAGTAATCTTTGGCTTGTCTTAGTGCCGAGACAAGCTTATACAATGCTCTTCAGGTTTACCACGAGCTCCTCCCCTCAGCAATCATAAAGCCTTCTCCTTTCCTCCCAATCCATAGCACAGTTTATTCCTCTATAGCTATATCAAAAACATCTGTCGAAGCTTCACTGCTTCAAAGCAACATGCAGCAGCCCGCTGAGACTAGAGACAGGTTTGTTGTGAAGGGGAGCGAGGGAAGAGAGGGAAGTGGAGCTTAAAGACACTGTATCAGTTTTCTTTTACTGGTAGTAAAATAATTATTTTTTAATATTCGATAGTTTGTGTAAAAAGACTATCCACGTAATGATAAAGTACTTTAATTGATTGTTAGCTTGCAGGCTAGTTTTCATCACCACTACCGTAACAGCAAAAAGGAAAGTTGACCCTGAAAGTTGTATACTTACTTGCATACTTATATGGCCTTTACTAGCCAACAAGTGTAAGAAAATGATCAAGCAAAAAGAATAATAGCCTCTTTTTGATGATTACGGAATGTCTCTCTAATACCAGAATACTTTGCAATTTTGACAACACAATATCGAGCTCTTCTAGTCCATAGGAATACGATTACCATCATGTCCACATCTAAACTGTGGTTGTTGTTTGTCTCAGTTAAGGTACATTGCGTGCATTTGTGTTGCAGCCATAATAGATTTTGCCAACATATTTGGAGTTGTGTCTGGAGTGGTGTCGTGTGTATACCCAAAGTATTATCAGTAGGTTTAACAAAAGAAAGCAACTTGAATTCATGTCATGTAGACCTTATTTTTCAGTAGTAAGTGACAGAAACATTTATTTACACAGGGAGCCCTGGCAACACAAGTGAAAGGGGTGCAATTAGGCTGTGAAAAACGTGCGAGTGTGAGAGCATGTTGACCTCTCAAAACGAGACGCCCGATTCATTCATGACTTTTAATTGCGGCTGATGGCGTCCCGCTGCTTCGTGCCATTATTCACCTGAGCGACCATAGCCATTGTTTAATGTAGGGGAAATAAAAGGCAAATGGAGTGAAGCTGTATGTATATAAAAAGCCATCTGATATGCACAGCTGGCTAATACATGTTTTAAAGGGACTCTAAATGCATCTGGGGGAAATGTGTTTACTTGTCTGTTCTCGAAATAGACATGCTGTACCTTTTGTCATTACTTTTGGAAATGAGAGCAATTTTACCAACATGTAGAAAAAGCAGGAGTTTGAGGAAAAGTCTGAAGTTGCGATGAAGTTGGCATAGCTCTGTAGATATTTACTGTAAGATCACACAGAGTCAGACCAATTCTTAGTTTTGGGCTGCATTCTGGAAAAAAAAACAAATGCACATTTTTAATTACTGCGATTTCAGTTGCAATTTAGTTTCTCTGCAGGTTTTATATAGATAGTTTTTGGCGGAGGAAATTGTGTTGACTAACTATATTTTGGTATTTGGTAAATGAGACAATTCCAACTGCGTTTTCAATTGCGATTATATGTTCAGCCTTACAATACCTGTCAGTCGAGATCATAGCATACATTTGATGCTGTACCTTGTGTTACTGTATGTTTGATCTGGTTTTCCTTTCTCTCCCCATTTGAACTGAACCAGGACTCACTTAGAAGTTTGCTGTTTTTACGTCCTTCTTTACTCCTAACTAACTTAAACTAAATAATTATGGATAACAAATTGAGTGATGAATTATTAAGTTATGCATATGACAAATAGCCTTGTGTGTCATATTGTTTAATGTACATTGACTTCAGAACTGTATTCTTTATCTTTCATCCTTATACAGAGTACACCGACTGTGGTATTTTCCGCTTCAATAATTAGCATGGATTTTAAGATACAGGCCTATACAATGGGATTTTCATTCATTTACTTTTTATATTGGAAGTTACTCAGGCGTTAAATAGTAATAGTCAGACATTATAATGTAGTATATGTAGTGTGCACCTCTGGTCAAACCAACTGTCTTTGTACTGTAGGTCTTTGTAAAAATCTTCCCCACTCAAAACCATTAATGCTTGATTCTACTGGTCCTGTTTATTTATTTATTTTCTTGTTTTTCTGATTATTCACTGTTTCCTTGTTCTTTGGTTGTACAGTATACTGTATCCATTTACTTTGACAATTTTACATTTTTAAATTTGTTAGGCACCCTTGAAATCAATAAGAACACCTATTTGAAGTAAAGTAAGTCCAGTTGTGTTGATTTATCCCTTTTTTGAGTTTGACAAAGGGAATAGAATTAAAGGGGCTATACGGACTTTAAAAATGTTAAAATAATGTATTTTCCTCCCCTACATGTTCCAGCCATGTCCTAATGTGTAGAATGAGCCCAGACCTATTCACCACAACTGCCTCTAAAATCCTGCACTGTCACTCAAAAAGTTGTTAGTTCGGGTCCGAATTGCACGAGCTTAATATAGAAACTGCAGTTACGCATAAGACCTGACGTGGCAGTAGTGAGTATAAAATGACCAACTTGCATCTAGTCCCTTTAAGTCTATGGCTTTAAATACCATTGAGTAAAATTTCGATGTAGCGTACGTGTCATTGACAATATATTGATTTTGTGATATATCGCGATATTTTGCGGGACAATGCGATACCAATACTTTTAAATCCGATATCGATACTATTGGACCAAACACTGTCACACAAATTAAATTACTTTTAATGATAGTTTTTATAATTATTAAAATAAATAATGTGTGGCTGATTGATTCCTTCTGAAACAGGGCTGTGGTTTCTTGTTTATTTAAATGTAAATGAAGCGATGCCAATGACAAAGCAATAGGCCCGTTTTCAGTCAGTCGGGGATCATTTATTCACTTATTTCAGAAAAGGGGGAACAAAGCACATGGAAACAAATGTAATCCTGAATAATATGTTGCAGGTTAAATAAAGGTTCAAAATTGTATGTTTCTTTAAAAATCGTGATGTATTGTAGGTGTATCGTCAGGTTATCGTTATCGTGAGCCATGTGTATCGTACTGAATCGTGAGGTACCCAGAAGTTCCCACCCCCTACATTTCATAGATGGTTGCGTCTAGGAAATTAAAGTTGTTATGAAGTTTTATGAATAGACCGTAAAGCACGCGTTAATGTGCTATCCTGCCACGTTAACCACTATGAAAACACCTTTTTATTATCAAACCACAAAACTGAGATTGCGGTTTTCTCCCCATTAGCACACAGCTTGAGTATATGGCCCAGACTAATGTTTTGGCCAGCTCCGCCGCGCCGTAGGCTGTGAGGCTGTTTTTTTTTTTTTTTTTTTTTTTTTAACTTGCGCTTCATAAAGTGCACAGCTGAAGGAGGCGCCCGCTCCGCACTTTACATCAGCATGCCTTAAAGCAGCCGCAGACGACGCTCGGTATTAAAATGTCAAATTGCCCTTCCTCTCAGACTAAAGTGATTTCAGTTGTGATTACGCACCGTTTTCCCCCTCCCCTCCTGTCAAAGAAAAAAGGAAAAAAAAAAAAAAAGGAGGGGAATCAAGCAAATGTGCTAATTGGTCATGGGGATTGCTTGGAAACTTCAGTATTTTCTGTGCGTGTGACTTTTAAATGAGTTTGGGAAGGAGAGGTTGTCAGAGCGGTGTAGAGGTTGCAGCGCGGGGGGGGCGGGGGGGGGGAGGGCGACTAACTGGCGGGGGCTCAAATTGAAATGATGCACTGTTCCCCCTCACTGCCGCTCCGGCGCGCAGTAATTAAATGCCTCATTGTTGTTTCTGGGGAATTTGTATTGAATATTTCATCCAGTGTAATGATTATTTGGGAGTGGGAGGGACATGGATGTAATCACCTTGGCTGCCACTTTGATGAAATACTCAGTTTAGGAGCATGGCGCAAATATTAATTCCTTATTTAAAAAAAAGAAAAAGAAAAAGTCCCTTCATGATTAGGTGCGTCCTTGAATATGCCATTGACGTGACCTCAGCGTGTAGAGTAACAGTGGCTTCTTCCAGAGCATTTAAAGAGAGCTGCCCCTTACACGTGCGATAATGTAGGTCAAATGGTGATTCGTTTATGGGCATCAGAATGTATAAATAAAATCTAAACTCTCATCCGAAACCCCCAACTACTTCATCCACACACGCAAAAAAGTTACCATCTTAATTTAACTAACTGTTATGTTGTGGGGTCACTGCAGTTGGTCAGGTCTAGGCTTAGCAACACTGTGTGCCCAAAGAATGAGATCAGCTGAACATCCTGAATGACTAGGTTATTCCATCAGTGGATTGCTTCTTCCCCGATGAGCATATTTGAAAATGACAATGCCAGGATTCGTCGGGCTCACGTTGTGAAAGAGTGGCTCAGGGAGCACAAGACATCGTTCTCACACATGGATTTGTCGCCACAGAGTCCAGAGTTTAACTCCATTGAGAATCTATAGGGAAGATCTCTGTGAAAACACTGGATCTTTGTGACAGCGATTGTGTGCCGCAAACAGAGTTAAAGGTGGTCCAACGAAAATAATAGTGTGTGATTTGTTTTGTTTTGTTGGTCAGGCAATGTATTTGTTTACACATTATAATATAGTCTATCGAAAAACTGAAGCCAACATGTCAACCAAGGCATTCCACTATCATCTTGCATCTGTTTGTATAGTAGCTGCAGAAACAGAGGAAAGCCTTATGTTTGTTTCCTTTTTTTTTTTTTTTATCGACAACAACCAAAAGTTTGAAGTGAATATAGTACATTGATTATAACATTTTCTTCTCCTTTAACTTTCTTTTCAACTTGTGTTTCCACAGAGGACGCCAGTAAGCAACGGTGAAGCTTTCCGGTGGTTCTTCTAGTGGAGCCCGCCTTGTACACACAGACGCTGGGACTCTGACTAAAAAAAAAAGTCCAGGAGCACTTGACTGGTTCAAAACAGAACCAAAAACATGTCCAAAACGTTTGGAGCAAAAGCACGGACCCTGAAGTGAACTGACAAAACAAGCTAAAGGTGTTGTTTTAAACTGTAATTTCTTTTCTGTGTAATTAATTGTACTTTTTGACAGTATCATAATGTATATTTTGGTGTCTCTGAATGTGTTCTCAATGTCATGGCTGTAGGTTTTCACAGCCTGCCCCATGTAAAGGAATCAACAGACAATCATATGACCACACAAAATCTGTCAAACATGAATGGCCACCAAAATTTGTCCAAATTTCTATAACTACAGGCTTATTTTAGAGCAATAATATGTTCTTTCCGCAACTGATTGGAGTTACATGGAAACCTCATTTTACTGTAGCACTCAAGGATGTTTATACCATGCACCCAACACAACTGGATCAATAATTTGAATGAACTGTAGCTGCTTGTTATATGGTTTACACGCAACAAAATGTAGCAAGCTGTAATTATACCTCTCCTAAAATACCAAAACTACTTGAGCATTGTATTTACTAGACTCTGGGGCACATTGTCTGGTTCTATGGATCTAATTTAGCATTACTTAACGTTGACAGCTCTGAAGGATTAATCCCGTGTTGAGTGGTGGCTGAAGGTCACTCGCTCAGAACAGCGCCACCGTTTTTGCCCATGGTTTGAAACACGTATGATTGTAACTGTAGCAGTTAGAGGGTAATGCCAGTAAAGGAAGTGTAGCTTATGGTAAATTCACTCAAATTTAAAGTAAGTATGCGATGTATGCTCTGAAACTAAGAACACTTCTTCAATGAGACACATTCCAAAAACAAAATTCTTCAAGTTACTCATTGTCTTAAACCCTATTGTTGCATGTGTAAATGTGTTTCGGTTTTAAAGATTACTAAGAATTTGTATATTGTTGTTGTGATGCTTTTATGTGTTCAAATAAAAAAAAGAATTGAGTAAACTTGGTGGAATTGTTTGATGATGAAACACTAAAATGGCATCGCAGTAGTAAAAACTGGATCTTTGATACAGTAGGTGCTGACCAATGGGCGAGGAACGCACTGCTACATGGTCCTCATGGCGGGGAGTCACATTGCTGTAGTAGCACCCCCTGGTGGCCAGGGGCGACTCAAAAAGACACTTAGTAAACATCGTAGCACTGCTTTGTGGAGGCTCGTAGCCGGTCCGCGCCGCCTTTTTGCCCTGATCTGTGCCTTGCGTAGGCACAGATCACTCGGGACCATTACAATGAATGGGGATGAATGGGACCCGCCGATCGCTATTTATTAAATCTATGGTGCTGACAAAAGTCTTGTTGAGCTGTATTAAGAACATGTAGCCCTTAACGTGGTATGAATTTCCCTTTGCTATTATATCTAATGTTGAATATACTGTATCACCATAAGATTAAACAAGCAATTTTATTTACTGCCGTTTCAGTGATTGAACTTTATTCAGTGCAGCTGCTGAACCATCAGCCACCTCAGCCTCTCCATCATGTGTAGGCCACAGAGGAGATAACCACTACAAATATTGTATATATCTCCTTCAACACTTGCATCTGATCATTTGTTATACTTGTACCTACTTTGTAAGGTACAAGATAAAAGGCTTTATTTGACATTATGCATACAAATTGCATGAATAAAGTAAGAAACTAGTGAACTGACTTTAATAGATCCATAATGGATGAATATGAATTTAAATGATGACATGATTTCGTTTAAAATAAATTTACTGAATTATACTGAAATTTATGTTAAGATCAATTCTAAATACATGCTGATTTCTCTTCTGTTTGACACTTGATATTGTTTATTATAAATGTTTGTTTTCTCGTGGAAGTATGTAAACTGGGTTAGGCATAATAAGTTTTCACTTCAGCCTAAACCCTTTCGGTCGTGTTGTACACGAATAATGGAAATGTTTGTTTAATGTTTAAAGGAATGAAATGACCGAATACTACTAATTATACACCAAAATTACAGAGAGAGTCTTGAGCCACTGAGACCAGGTCTGTTACAATAACAAAATCTAGAGTTCGATATATTGAGGCAGAAAACTATCACGATAAACGTTATTGAAGGCCTTATAATGCCACAGACACTATCTCTAAAGCTTAAAAGTTACAGTTAGTAGTCTCTTCGAAAAGTGCTTCATCTTAAAATATCCCTCAGTGTACATGAAATACAATGAGACACAACTTACTTGGGTAAAAATAAAGTATTGCATCAGAAAAATTGGGGGGAAATGCAAATAAATGTACAGATGATAAATATTGAGCCCAAAATGTATTGTTTATATGTCTTTTTTTTAAGTCGAACTGATCTAATCTGACCGAGAGCTCTGGAGAACCCAGAGCTAACCTTCAAACTTCACACAGAAAGGCACTGTTTTGGTCCTGGAATCAAACCCAGGACCATCTGGCTGTGCCGCCATGCCGTCGTATTTTCTCCTTCCAAAGACAGCTATGAGTTAGCCAGAGGCTTGTCGCTTGTAAATAAATGCAAGATTGAAACTTGTGTCTCGAGCCACAGGGTGTGCCTGCCTAAGCCTCAAAGTATCACGTTTAAGCTACAGTAGCGACTCATAACAAAGATAACATCATGAACGAAGCAATTAATGTTTAAGATAAATCAAAACAGACAAAAATAAAACACACATTTCTTTCTTTTAGCATGTCCATAATATGTGCATGCCATTCCAAATCCACAATCAGCAATAACCATCACTTCCTCCTCTTCATAAGCGGTGGAAATGCGGCGCGGGGGATAGGGGGAGTTGTAACAGTCCCGGTTGCCTCCCCAGTCACGTCTCCTGGAATACTAAAACGGTGCACAGAGAGGAGCGCTTCCCAGCGGCGGCAGACTTTAAAGGACTAGTGAAGTCCCGTGTGGTTTGTCATGCCGGAATGCGCTCATGGGGTATGGGGAAGGGAGGGGGGGGGGGGGGTTGTCGGTGTGGGCTGGGGAGGGGGTGTGCATGACGTGAGACAGGTTCCTGAGATAGCAAGCGCGAATGAGCAATTGGCGGGTGTCGAGGTTTCTGAGCTATGGGAGGCTGCAGTTGCTCGGAAGAAAGGGGAGGGGGCACGAGGACAGAGGCACATTTGGGCGGTTGCTGAGGTGGGGAGGGATGTCAGCGTGAGAGCGAGCGAGCAAATCATCCGGGACCAACTTCTCCCCTGGCTGAGCACGCTGCCATCGCCCAAATTGAGCTGCTGCTGCCTGCTTTAAGTGGCGAGCCAGCCAGGAGACACGCTCAAGTCTTCAGCCGCAGCATTACGGAGTTCAGGTGGAGAAATGCCTCCTCTCCGGTCAGAGCAGGTCGATAATGTGCATCAGGGGTGTGCTCCCGGGCCGTTCACCCACATTAAATAACATCTACAGCGGCGCACTCTAATCCGGCCACCAGCTACAACTCTGGAACTGCTTGTTAAAACCCCAGGCCCAGTGCTTATTACTTTGTCCAAACACCAGCAATAATCAAGAGAGCAAAGGCAAAATGGGTCAGACCTATGTGTTGTCATTTATGTATGGTGCGTTTGTGTCCAGTGCTTTTAACGCAACCATGTATAGGCGACCAGGAAGATCAAACTTGCTCCAAACTTTTTGAAATCCGTTAGATATAAGCATCTATTTCTAAAGCATCCTGCATTTTATTAACAATTTCTACATGGAAAACAACTGTCCCGCTGTGGTAGATAATCCTTGAATCTATATATATCGAAAACAAGTAGTTCCTTCTCAGCTCATTCCAAATTAATGTATTCAATTCGTTTTAAGCAATTGGCCACTAATAAAGGGTCCTCATCTGAGCACACATGATGTACATTGTGCCGATGGAAGCTCGAAATTACTGTAAGCTTCTTGTATTAAGTTAAAGAGCTGATCTAAGACTTTTTTTCCCCCTGGCTTTGGACTTTATTTGAACCCTGTTTCCTTCCTTCATGGATAAACACTTAAAACATGTACTGTTTATAGATGGTTGAGTCACTTTGCTAGACTGCGCTGTGCAGGCAGGTTTTGTGGGAATAAGCTCCCAGTGATCTCATGGAGGAAGCCACATCCACACAAGCTCATCATTACTGGGTCCTTAGGTCATCTCTGCATCTCAACCTCCAGCCGATGTTGCCTCTCCATACTTCTCTGAGCTCTGAAAAAAAAAAAAAAATCCCAGTCAAACAAGTTGCCATGCCGGTGCCATTTCGTGCCAGGGGTTAGTGGGCCAATCACACGTGTTTACCCTCTGTGTGTCCCCGGCGGGATGCAGCGGCGCTCTCATAATCCCTTTAGGGAGTAGGAATCAAAAACGCCCGTCTTACTCTCTGGCATATTTCGTCTGCAGAATCCGCACCCCTTTCCTCATAAAGGACAGAGGCGAATGAAAGCAATACGGGGGATTATTGAATGGCGAGAGTTAAATGTCTTCACAGCCTCTAATTAAACAAGCGCTTTAATTAAAATGGACGTGATTGGAGAATTTCAAGGTGATCTGACGCTTTATTTATCCTTCAATAACTTGCAATAAATCACGATTTCTCCCGCACTGAGCGAGGCGCATGAACACACCACACACACACAGGACACAGAACGAGGCCGCGAGAGAACAACGCACACCGCCACTCCCCACCTTGTCTTTCATTATTTATTTACTGTCTGCAGTTTTTCCATGGCACGCATATTGATGCGGAGAAAGCAGGGTGTGAGTGCGTGTCAGAATCATTTCCTGACGAGGGAGACAAGGTGGAAGTAATCAGCAGAGCGCTGATGCAATATGACAGCCCCTAGAACCGCTGGTACACACTTAAGAGCAGGAGGCACAGGAAAAACATCCCCCACTCAGGAGCCAAAGAACAGCCAAGAATCGCACACGCCACACTCGCGGGAAAGTACATTTATCCAACTTGGCAAAGTTTGCGGTGAGAGAGCCGTATTTTTGAGCTGTTGTGTCTAGAGTTCCTCGCTGAAATTCTCTGCTCTGAGTTGAAACGTTTCCAGACACTTTTTTCCTGTTAGATGTTGCATTATCTGTCAGTTTTGTAGACCATTTCAGAAAATTCACTTTCAATTGCCCCTTTGCAAAATCACATCAAGTTACAGTGTGCGCTTCCTTTTTTTTAGGTGATTTATTTCAAGTTTGACTGTGAATTAGATAACAGCTCTTTTGTGTCTGCTGCTTGTGTGCTACTTTAAAACTACATGCTTACGGAAAGGTGTAATATATACTGCATATATAGTATATTGACTACTAGAGTTGCCTATACAGTTCGTAAAAATATAAAGACTTTTTAACAGTCCTTCTGGCTTAAATGACCTTGAATACAGTGGTTTAAAAAAAACACTAATTACATTCTTCTTCTTTTTTAATTCACACATACAGGAAAATATGTTCAACTTGCACATAAGTCTGTTCAGTAAGTGCAGGAAACGTGGATACACACTAACTTGATCTTGCCCAAAGTTATAGATTAGCCTATTTCCTAGCGCTCCTTCTATCATGCAAAGGTTTAAAAGTAGTCATATGGACTGGGTTTGATTACAGTGATTAGTCAGACATTTGGCTCCCCTGTATCCTCCGACTGTATTCTCTATCTTTCAAAATCTCGCCCCATTCTATCTCTGCCTCACCGCACAAACACAGCACATGCATATATTGTACATGCGCTTCCTCCATCGCCTGACAGCACAACACTTCCCGCACGCCGTAATTGATGAGTGTGGAAGACGGTGTGTTTAGGGTCCCTCCCTGTGTGGTTTCTTCGATTCTTGCACACACATGCATGCGCTCACAGGTATAAACAGGCAGAGGTGATTGATGGATTGGGCCGTTGGGTTTGGTGACGGCTGATGGTGACATTTCTCCACATCATGTCAGCGGGCTTGGCGGAGTGAGCGCTCAGGGATTAGGTAATCAAAGTGAGCGGGCCGCAGCCAGGGTGGAGCCTGGAACACGCAAAACTCCATGGACTTTCACCAAGTATGTTGAACTTTAGGTAACTTTGAGATCTTCAAATGGGTTGAACTGCTGATAAGAAAAGACAAAATGAGAGAGGGATATTGTACATCCAATTACACAATGGAAATCATTTTTTTCACTCAAACTTGGCTGTAAATACTGTTTAAGTGGCGCTAGCCCGCAGTTAGCTTTGCCCGTTAGCTTCTTCTTCGTGATTCCATTAGATGCATTGGTGCTCCGACCCGGTGGCATTCAAGTTGCAGTTGTGGTTTTCTGGCCAGAGACACCAGGCCCATTAACACTTGTATTACTACGAAAAGGATTTATTAAGGTAAACAAGTACTTGGTACTGTTTCAAAGCCACACAAACAAAACTAACACAAAAAGGAGGGAGACCGGAGGCCTGGGGCCGTAACACCCTGCCCCTTAAGTTACAAAATATGTTTTGTTATGAATTAATTTTTGGTTTTACACTTACTTAAAAGATGCGGGCAAACGCCAAGTGGAGGGCAGGCCAGGCTGCAACAGTGGGATAGAACAAGTTGCTAAGTGGGCCACCCAGATTCAGCTTTCAGCCTTGCAAACTCTCCATCCTCCATGGGACTGACCAGGAACAACTCGAACCCAGCCCAGTTCGAGGAGTGGGGGAAGCGCAGAAGTGAGAGGGGTACAGAACAGGGAGGATACATCAACCTAGTATGGGGTTCCCTGAAAACTAAAGACTTAGCGCTCAATGAACTGCCTCAGTTTCACACAAAGGACTCAGCAACATATCCACAAGCAAACTCATGACACCACATTCCACCACACACTTAACCACACCAATTATGAAAAAATTGCCAATTAAGAAGACAAACCTATACAAACCAGAAGACAAACCTATACAAACCAGAAGACAAACCTATACAAACCAGAAGACAAACCTATACAAACCGATTATGAATACAACTCTATGATGGTGTTATGATCCCGGATGAGCCCCAATTGTTCTGACCCAGCTCGGCTAGGGTGGAGGGAAGTAACAAAAAACCAAGATGTTAAAGTTTAAATAAAGTCATAATTTAATCAAAGGAGTGTAAAAGGTAAATTTACCAAAGGAGCCACAAAAATAACTAAACAAAACGGGATATTTACAATTTACAAAGGTAAATCAAGACAAAGTTACTTTCACACAGGCTTAGGTCGACCTAAAGGGCCTTTCGGCCTGAGAGCGGCACTTTTGAGTCAGTGTGAATCCAACCGCAGCACTTTAAGCCGGTCTAAACAGCCGCTCCGAATGCGGCTGAAACAGGTGGTCAAGGTTCGCCTCTCTTTCCCGTCTTTCCCTTCCTGCTGCAGTGAAACTTTCCTCTTCATGAGCCCATTAAAGAGCATTTCTGCTCGCTTTGCGTCTATAAGCCTCACTGTATATAACCATGAGGGAGAGGAGTGACCACCGTATAACATCGGGGAAGTGTGGATGTGCGCGCGTCTTGGTGCTTTGACAGGTAGATGCCCGTTGTCATGGGAATAAGTTCAGCAAACAGCTGATCGCTGTTATGTGGCTGATGGCTGACACAAACAGCCAAGGAATGACTGAAATACAGCTTTAAAATTTTAAATCCGAGAACACCGTTATTATCTAATTAAATATGCACACACGCAATTGTTTACCGATCCTGATTGTCTAAAAAAAAAAAAAAAGAGCAGCAAGCAGGTCTCAACAGGGTTGTCAGGTCCCAGCAGCCAAACCCGCCCAAAAATATATTTAAAAAACGCCCAAAATCCGCAGACATTCAGCACAGCTGGAATTTTCAATGTTTTTGCTATTTTACAGAGCTCACGTGCTCCTGCAATTAGAAACCATCCCAGGAGGCGGGACCACATTACACCGGTTTTAGAGTCGCTGCATTGGCTCCCCGTGTGTTTCAGGATCGATTTTAAAGTTCTTTTAATGGTTTTTAAATGTCTTAATGGTCTTGGTCCTTCTTATCTTTCAGAACTGCTTTTACCTTATGAACCTTCACGGCCCCTTCGCTCCTCCGGCAGGGGTCTCCTAGTTATTCCTAAAGTCAACAGAAAGACTCATGGCGAGGCGTCTTTCCAATATTGTGGCCCTCGCCTCTGGAACGACCTGCCGGAGTATTTATGTACTATCATGTCAAAGATGTTCATAGTAACTGAATGAACTGAATGGGGTAGAGTGGGAGAGGCCCCTGTGACTGAATGGTATTGACCAGTGTTTGCGCCGCTGTTTAATTAATTTAGGAATACTGCGGTATTCAAAGAGAATGGGGAGGAACAGGAGTAAAAGAAATATGTGCCAACGAAGCCAACGATCAGGGCAGACTTTACGCACAGGCATTGTGCAAGTCTCTCCGTTCATTCATCAGGTAAAATGGAAAACAATCATCAGCAAATATAAGGTTACTGTAAATGCCCTAACAGAAAGTTAGCGGCCTGCAGTGTCTCTGGAGCGGAGAGAGGAAGAAGAAAAGGCGAGAGAGGCAGAGGGGGATATACGCATCTCAGATTCTGCGTCTTTGGGTTAAAAATAAGTTTAAGCCAGTTGGTGATCAATGATCAATGATCACTAGGGGTGTTGAAAAATATCGATTCGCCGATATATCGCGATATTACGTCGCGCGATTCTCGTATCGATACAAAAGCGCCCGTATCGATATTTAAACATCTATTTTTGGGGAAATATTCATTGCAGCGTCTCTCTTTGGTCCTGCACTTTTACTCCCGCCCGCTAGATGGCAGCGCACCGCGCAGCCCGCTTGAGTAACACTAGAATTTAGTGAGAGTTAGAGAAACACAGGAAGAGCTTAGCATGGAAAAGAATGAGTTATGAGACGCTACGGGGCTCTTTTAAACTCTACATTTGGCTTTGGCTTTTACAGCAAAGACAGAGACCTGGATTATTACGAGAGCCACAGCTTTGTGCATATTGCTGAGTGCGTCGCCGCTGCGTTTGGAGAGGATTTATCTTCGTAGCATGGATTTATCTTCGTAGCATTTATTACGGAATTAAACGAAACCGAGGTGAAACTACAGTAAATACAGCATACTCATGTTAAACCTGTGTCTCGCCACTGCAGTACTACGACACAAGTTTAAAAGAGCCTGCTGTATGTAGTTTCCCCTCTGCTTCAGTTGTGTGCTACTGCTGCGCGTGATGCCCGTGTCATTATGTCCCAGATCTACGAGTGACACCCGTTGTGGAGTAGACACAATTTTAAATGCCCCGTCTGAGTTATTGTATATTTTAATGGATGAAACCCATAATAGTTACTGATCGCCAAGGACTCCCAACTATAGAAATACTAGAAAACGTGCATCCCCAGTAATTGGTTTCATTACTAGGTTTCCAAGAAATCTGTTTTCCGTTCAAAGTTACATAATCACCATAAACACCACAGTCACAAGCACATTAGTGAAAAGCATTTATATCATAAGATGGATAGATCAAATGTATTTGATACAAATCTAATGAAGGTGGACTAGTTTACTGAATAGTTGTTTCCAAAGTAGTAAAAAAAAATCGCAATAATCGTCTAATTCTTCAATATCGGGATATATCGTATCGTATCGTATCGTGACCCTTGTATCGGGATACGTATCGTATCGCCTGAGACTAGGCGATACACACCCCTAATGATCACCAACTCAATTCTGTCCCGGTCAGAGAGCACGATGCAACACTCTGCACAGGCAGCGTGAGTACTCCGTGAGACTCCGCCCACCCTCTCCACTGCTCCTGCTGTGTGAGCTGACACTGTGGCGCTCTTTCAGTCGAATTGTAACGTGCCACTTTGTTTACCCAGTAACAATAACGCCGTTGTATCGACGGGGAGAGTAATTAATTAGATTACTCCGTTGCTGAAAAATAACGTTGTTACCTAATGCCGTTCTTTTAAACGGCATTATTCCAAACACTGCTGACAAAGCAGCTCTCAGAGCCTTGGATTTGAGATTTTGTCATTCGAAATTGTGATCTTTATCAAGCAATAAGATTTTGCATTGAAAAAACATTATGAGAAAACGTTTTTTTAACCAAGGCTTTAAAAGCTGCCCATTGCACGGTGTAACCGCAGCCCTGGCAACCCTGGAGCTCTGCATGAGTAACATTAAGTAAGTATGTGGCCACACCGCCTTTGCTATGCCCAATCCTGTCAGATCTTGGAAGCTAAGCAGGGAAGGGCTTGGTCAGTACTTGGATGGGAGACCAGGAAGCCTAGCGAATGTAGTGAGTGAGTGGTTGGTGGTGGTCGGAGGGATCGATGGCGCAGACTGGTTGCCTCGCTTCCGTCAGTCTACCCCAGGGTAGCTGTGGCTACAATAGTAGTTTACCACCACCAAGTATGGAGTGAATGAATAGTGCAATGTAAAGCATCTTTGAGTGTCCAGAAAAGCGCTATATAAAACTGATGCATTATTATTATTATTATTATTATGATATTAAGTAATATAAGGCCATTCTGCTATTTAGGACCAAAAATGTAGTTTAAGAGTAAAACACTGAATGAATTGCATTATTTTCAAAGCACAGTCATTATTATTGGATTTAATTAAGGTTTAAAAATCCCATATAACCGTAAATTGCCCCGTATGTTTTTTCTTTATTATTATTTTTTATTTGGACCTCAGTGATTTTAATTCAGGACCCCTGTGCTATACTGTATGCACAGCATGTACTGGCACTGTCTCAACAAAGACTTGAATCTCAGGATGAATAGGTGTATAGTGCTTACATTCTTACCAGAAGAGAAGCTGAAACTCATTTGTAAAACCTCATCTGTTGCATTGGCTGCAGTAGCCAACTCCACCATTAGCAAATTACAACTTCTACAAAGCATTGCACCTTGGTTATTGGCCATGCCAAGGAAATTAAATTACACTACAGGTTAAAAGTAAAGAAACAACTCTTGCAAAAAGTTACAGTGAGAGGTAGAGAGTACACCCTTTAGAATTTCTTACATTTCTGCCTAAATTGCTCATAAAATGTGGTCTGATTATTAAAATCACAAGAATGAGTAAACAGTGTCTGCTTAAACTAATACCACCCAAACATTTACATTTAATCCTATTTGTATGTATTATTTATTCATTTTAGGACAGTGAGGAATAAGTGAGTGAACCTCCTGGCTAAGGATCCTGCAAGAGCTTATTAGACAAATGCATGCAGACATTTAGGGTCAGGTGTGAGCCGACCTGAAGTCCAATCACTGAGGGGTGGCTTAAAGCTGCCCTGGGCACTGAAAAACACACACTGGTTAAGAATTGTCTCTTGTTGAGAAGCATTGTCTCGGTCAAAAGAGCTGTCTGAGAACCCACGATCAAGAATCATTGATTTGTATAAAGCTGGAAAAGGTTACAAAACCATCTCTAAAAGTCTTGATTGTTGTTTTATTTGTCATTATACATGAACTGTACAACAAATTTGTCCTCTGCATTTAACCCATCCCTCGACGCCACTGGACGGCCCGTAGGGTGCAGTGGGCAGCGGCAGTGCTGCGCCTTGGAACCCATCTCCATGATGTGGAGCCAGGCTGGTGGTCACAAACACCTGGCTGGAGGATTCAGTTATTGCACATGTTTTTGGTAGTAGGGGAAACCGGAGTACCCAGAGGAAACCTACGCAGACACGGGGAGAACATGCAAACTCCACACAGAAAGGCACCGCCCAGGTGGGAATCAAACCCGGGATCTTCTAGCTGTGAAGCACAAGCGCTAACCGCTGCGCTACTGCATGGTTGTGCTTCATAGCTAGAAGGTCCGGGTTTGATTTCGTTGTACAGTTCATGTATAATGACAAATAAAGCACCTTTACCTTTAGAAAAACAATAAAAATCTATTATAAATGGAGACAGTTTGGCGCTTCCAAGGAGTGAACGCCCTGTAAAGATGAGTCCAAGGGCACAGCGCAGAATACTCAATGAGGTTAAAAATAAATAAATAAATAAAACAAACCCTAGAGTGTCAGCTAAAGATTTACAGAAGTTACTGGCACATGCCAACATCTCTGTTGACACATCTACAATACCTGAAACATTGAACAAGAATGGGGTTCATGGGAGAATGCCATGGAGGAAGCCATTGTTTGAAGTTTGAAAAAGAGCAACTGGATGCTCCACAGCACTACTGGTAAAATATTCTGTGGACTGATGAAAAGTTGAATAGTCTGGGAGGAACACACAACGTCATGTGTGGAGGAAAAATGGAACAGCACAGCAACATCAAAACCTTATCACCACTGTGAAGTATGGTGCAGAAAAATCCTGATGTGGGGCTGCAACTACAGGAAATGTCTGGTTGATGCTATTGCTGCCAAAGGAGGGTCAACCAGCTATTGAAATCAAGGGTGTACTCACTTATTTCACACTGTCCTGTGAATGTTTACATGTTGTTATGGCCAATAAAAATGTGATAACATGAATTGTTTGGGTGCTATTAGTTTAAGCAGACACTGTTTACTCAATCTTGTGATTTTAATAAAGATCAGACCAAATTTTCTGAGTAATTTAGGCAGAAATGTAAAAAAGGGGGTACTCACTTTTTCCTCCCACTGTATACCAGAATACACAGGTCTTTGAGCGGTTCATGGAAAGAAGCCTTTTTGGCCCATTCTGTAGATTATTTCTTTGCAAAATTAAAATATTTAAGTGTGACCATAATTCAATACTGTAGACATGGGTATACAATCTTTGCCTGCCTCTGCCATACTATATTCCACGCAGGGAAGTTAGTCTGGTCACGGAGCAATTGCAACAGTTTGAACGGGCGGGCCTAACACGATTGTCAGTGAAATAAACCAATTAGCAATTAGCATTTAGCAATTAGCAATTAGCGGACGTGACGACAGCTGTAGTCCAACTCACAAAATATGAAGTTAATATAAACTCATGAGAACGCGGAGGCCAAATCCTCGACTACGTCATCCATGATTAGTTTTGGCTAATGTTAATGTTAATTGAACTAACAACATAGTGGTGCTGCGAGTGACGTAAGCTTGTCAATTCTCTGTGACAGTCGTGATTGGTTCGGCTAGGCCTTAGCCGCCAATCAGCAACTGGTTTACCGTGTATGTCCAGACCCACCTTCTTTCGCGCAGAAAAGAAGTGGGTGTGGTTTATCAGGCTAATACATTCTCATTCCAACAAAATCCAACAAAATGTGTCACTGCTGTTTTGGATAAAATAGTTATAACTCTTAACTCTGCAACAATTCAAAATAAGCTGCAAATGTTTTGCCTCTGGTAAAATGTCTCCTCACCTCCTCCAAGATTTAACACGGCAAAACAATGTTCTCTGATCCTTAACACGTTGCCTCAGTCACAGTATTTATTTTCCCATTGATCAAATGTCAGAAATGCTACACACTATAACTAACCAGCACAATTCATGGCTTAAAGCTCAAAGTATGCCCATTTTAATCCAAATTCTGTAAAGTAGATAGTTTATCTGTTGAATTGTTAATTATATAAGGCCAGTGGAAGAGAAAAAAAATGAACATTTGTGCTGCTACAGCTGAAGGGATTCTTTCACTGATCATCTCTTTCATAATGGCATAGATTTGAGTCATTAAAGAGACTTTAGAGTATGCATTGATCCCTATTTTAATGAGACAATCTATTGGGCTGCTGTGGCCTTCACACTCTTTCACCTACACGACTTGTTTAAAAGGAAAGTTTTAACTGAAGCAGGATTGCACAAGCATGTATTACAAAAGAGAAAATGCCATTAGTCACAGGGTGTTTACCTTAAGTTCAAATGCCTTTAAGGCTCTTTTTATGGTTGTTCGTTCTTCCCGCAGATGAAACAGGCGGCATCCGGACTCCTCCTGCATGGTGAGACAAGCTCCAAACAGGTTTTAACTTCATTTAGGGATGCATTGAGTTAATGTAAGAATTCCTGTTATGATTGGGTATTTAATTGTAGCTTTTGTTATAAATATACAAATGTCTATAGGAACAAGACCAGCTTCTTACAAATCGATCCATAGAATGTCAAGGCCTTTATGCACTTTATGCGGTGTTGGTTTCCTCTGGGTGTTCCTGTTTCCAACCTGAAACCTGAAAACAAGCAGCAAACAAATATACGTATTATATAAATACATTTCTAGTGCCTTGGGAACATTCAGATCTGGGTCAAATATAGACACAAATTGCCCGAGAATGACAATAAGGTCTACCTTACTAATCTGTAAGTCCAAATCCATGGTGAATATTGGAGAATTCTGGCCTGTATGTCGAGTCCAGGTGTCATGTCCCATTGGGGTCAGATCTTTGTGGCTACATTTACCAAAGCAAACAGCACAGGGGAGCGGAGCACTTCAGCTGTCAGTCCACATCACTGCATTATCACATCCCGTCCCTCAGCCCTGGTACTACCAACACACTTTCAACATTCACATGTACAAGGTACCCTGTTAGTTTTTTTTCTTTTTCTCCCAATGACAGCATTTTTTTAGACTACAGATTCCTTTATAATTGTCAACAGCGCCAAGAGAGAGAAGAACACGGTAGCAGGTAATGGTAGATGTGGTCCTGTAGCTGATGACTGTCGCTGACTGCGGTTTCCCTACAGCGAAGCCCCGGTACCAAATTACCCCTGTGCTTCACCTCTGCACATAGGGCACAGTCCGAATGGCACAAAGATATATCCACGGCACATGGGGGTCCCTCGAGAGCAGGCTGACACCAGGCAGTCGCTCGGGTGCTCCTCAGCTGAGTGATTAATAACCTCAGTGGCCCCTAATCTCTCCATCATCTATCTATGTAAATGCCCTCGGACCCACCGCGCCAGCGTTCTCTGACTGATGGCTGTTCCACTGCACTGGGCGCGCTCAGATGTGTCTGCAGCCCAGTCCTAACGTGCTGAGTGCGTGTGTGTGTGTGTGTGTGTGTGTTCTTGTAATTACGACATTGTGAGGACCAGTTTGAGTTTTTTAACCAACAGAGTGAGGACATTTTTGGAAAGTGAGGACATTTTGGGTGGTCCTCACTTATTTGAAGGACTGTTTGAGGGTCAAGATGTGGTTTTAGGGTTAGGGTTAGAATTGGGTTTAGATTAGGTTTAGGGTTAGGATTAAGGTTAGGGTTAGGGGCCCTAACGTTAGGGTCTGGGTATTACATTATGTCTATGAGTGTCCTCACTAAGATAGAATTACAAACATGTGTGTGTGTGCGTATGTGTGTAGAAGATAAGATGAGAAAGTTATATGGTCTAACCAGAAGAGCTGAACAAACCTATGCAATACAACAGTAATGTGTAGAATCCCACGGAGAAACATGAATGCATTACACTGAATATAGTATTCGTTTGTTTATCTCACTGCATAGGTTTCACAGTTTCACTAACACAATCTATTTAAATGAGTCATTTCAAAGTGCTATTTTTTTCATGTTTGACATGAATTCATTGATGTGCGCGTGTATAGAGCCAAATGTTTAGAGTGGTACTTTCCGTTTACGCCTGGAAAGAGTATTTTTGCTTAATCTGAATGAGTAAAGCCTCGCTAAGAAAATGAAGACTTGGTTACATGTGGATTGTTTCAAATAGGTGGGATATGTTCTATAAGTCCTTGTATAATCCTGATCGAGGTCTGGTAAATTATAATGAGGCTAACTGAGGTCATAATCAATGAAATCTGGATTTCAAATCACGAACATGATAGCCAACTAAAGTCAGGGTGATTAAAGTTAGTATAACACGACTTATATCAGGATCACTTAAATCAGGGTTACCTAAAGCCAGACTAATCACAGTCAGCCACATTACAGTCACATTACAAAATTCAGCAGCTCGTGTCCTGACAAAGACCAGGAGGCGGGACCACATTACACCGGTTTTAGAGTCGCTGCATTGGCTCCCCGTGTGTTTCAGGATCGATTTTAAAGTTCTTTTAATGGTTTTTAAATGTCTTAATGGTCTTGGTCCTTCTTATCTCTCAGAATTGCTTTTACCTTATGAACCTTCACGGCCCCTTCGCTCCACCGGCAGAGGTCTGCTAGTTATTCCTAAAGTCAACAGAAGACTCACGGCGAGGCGTCTTTCCAGTATTATGGCCCTCACCTCTGGAACGACCTGCCGGAGGAGCTCAGGACCGCAGAGAACGTTCATGTTTTTAAAAGCAGGCTTAAGACCCACCTTTTTAGTTTAGCTTTTAACTGCTAGGCCTATTTATTTATTGTTATTAATATTTATTTATTTATTATTTATTTATTTATGTTTTCTTTATGTATTTTACCTCTCGGCCTATTTTAGTGGTCCTTATATTCTTATTTTTACCTTTACTTTTTACTTATTTTAACCATTTTTATGGTCTCCCAGTTTCCTCTGGAGGAGCCCTCTGCCTCGGGAGCGGGGATTGGCTGTGGCTGCTGGGGTGCTGTCCTGTGGGTGTCTGGATGGAGGTGTGGTGTTTCTACCGCGCCTCCTCCGGGCGTCCTGTGTTGGTGCCCTGTGGCTGCAGCCGAGATGCTGCTCCCGATGCAGACGGCTCCTTGGATGGTGTTTCCTTACCTGGTTTATCTGTACCCAGCCTTACCTCAGCCTTATGTCCATTGTGTCCATTGTTTTACCTTGAGTGTGTGGTGTGTCTCTGGGAAGGTGGGTGGGGAGAGTGTGAGTGCGACAATGTGTTTGTATTTGTGGGAGGAGGTGGGTGTGAGAGAATGTTTTTAAATCTGTAAAGCACTTTGTGTTACATGAAATGTATGAAAAGCGCTATATAATAAAGATTGATTGATTGATTGATTGATTAAACTATTAAAATAGAGCAACAAAAAAGTCATATTATAATCCCACAGACACCACACGCAAGGAACGCCAGAAGAAAAAAACTGATAAGGGGGAACCATGGGGTCAAGCCTCCCTAAACTCAAATCAGAACCTAAATCTGGAAAATAGTCCTTTAGTTTGTTCCAGACCTTAGATTTTTTGCGAGACTAAAGCAAATCAAATCTTCATCCATGTGAAACTATATTATGTGCTGAAAGGTTGTACGTTTAAGATGCGGTAATGTTCATTTCTGAATCTACAGCGGCGGCTAGAGCGGGGGATGGAGGAGCAAGACCGGCCTTATGCGTTGTGTTTTTAACCATCCCCATCCCCTCCCACAGGCAATTTGGGGCTCAAAGACAGATAACAAGGGAGTTATGAAAAGGTCAAGGAGCAGCGTAGTCATAATGTATGTCTGAATCCGTCTGATAAGAGTAGACAAAGAGCAGCTGAATACCTTTGAGACAATACATCCTGCTGTGTCGCGAGCATCACTCTATGTGTATATTTTTGTACAAATCTGTTTTTTCTCAACATACCAGCAGTAGGGAAAATTGGTTGATGGTGGGCTGAAGGATCATCTTACTGATAGTGTTCTCCACTTAAGTTAAAGGGATATTTCAGGATTTTTGACATTGGGCCTCATTTCCTAGTTATCCAGAGTGTTGTTGATGTCTGGAGATATTTTTTTGTTAAATTCATGCCGTTCTTATATTTGAAGAGTCTAGTGGCGCTAGGCTAGTGCAAGGCTAAAGCATTTATATGGTATCAGTTATCTTCAAATATAAGAAATGCATGAATTTAAGAAAAAAATATCACCAGACATCAACAGCTCATAAGGCAAAAGAGGGTACATTTTCTCAAGGATGTTTGTTGCAGGTGTGGTTTTGAGACAAAAAACACCAAAAAAACCACATATTCCATCCTTGGGCCTGGCGTTGCCTATATCTGTGGCATCATGAGGACCCACAAGACCTTATAACAAGGTTAACCGTGGCTTTAATGGCGGGGATAAACCTGATGTGATTCGATAATTATCAAGCTATCTCAATCTTGTAATTGATAATTACAGCTGTCTGATTGTGGGCTAATTACAATGCAGCCGAAATGAAAACAGACACATATTGATTGGGAGCGAGATGCTGGTGAGATCCGTATTCCCCCTTGTGTCAAACTGCTGCTATAAGAATGATAAACAGGAAGATAAACACATCCTCATAACATCTGTGTTCAATAGTTTGGGTTCACGTTCTTGATGGATAATGTTATAAAAGGAGACATGAGCTAATGTGAGAGACAAGTATTATGAAAGAAAATCCAGAAATGTTATGTTTGGTTAGGGATGGGTCCCTCAAACCTTTCATATTGACTTTATGGTTTTCAACAAACAACAATCACACTTAATGCCATAGTAAAAAACAAACCTATTTTTGTTGACAAGGAAGACATTACCTCATAAACCAGGGGTAGGCAAGTTTGCTTGGTGGTCAAAAGACAGGCCTAACACACATGGCCTAAAAGAGAGGTCCGTCCTCCACCTGAATTGGAAAACTATTGGCTCCTTAGAATGACCTCTCATGAACTGTCCGACATTACATATTTTGACTTTGCGATGTTATGTACAACAGCCTTTTTCCTCCAACCAGACTCTGCGACCGGGAAGGGGCCAGGGAGAGGGGTTGTGGGTGAGTGGGGGTGAACATGTGCTTTTCTTTAGTCGCGTTACGCAATTATGGCGGGACCGGCCTGTAGGTGACATCTCTTTCTCTCGGGACACGAACATTGTTTAGGGTAGCTTCTCTTTTTATAAGCGACGCCCTCTTTCATGTGGCGCAGGCACATAACGCAACAGCTGCGCCACTCGGAAGATAACCATAGCCCTTTAGAGTTTGCGCTGTCCTTGCGCCAGGCACAAGATCTGGCCCCATGTCTTTGTTGTTACAGTACATGTATACTGTATTGTCTGTGTGACGTCCCCTGGCGCGTGTGTTGACCTAGGGAGTGTGTGCTTTACGTAGTGACATCTGCGATTGTGCAACTTTCAGGCTGAATATGTGTCCCAGTCTATTTAATTGTACAGAAGTTGTTTCTTTTTGATCGGAAAAATTTGGCCTTGAATTCCCATTACACAGAACTGCTTTCATTATAGAATAAAATAACTAAAGTGGAATTTGTGTACCAATCAGCCATCGAGACCACTGACAGTTAAAATAAACAAAATGTTTACCACCATGGCACTTGTTGGCTAAATTGGCATTGGTCATTGAAGTTGGGTGTCTGCAGGATGATTGGGATATACATTTATATCAAGACCAAACACCATCCTAAGGCTCAGTGATGATCTGTGCTCCTATATTACTTGAAAAGACTTCCCTTTCCCTATAGCATCTCGATCTCTATCGCTAAACATTGTGCACCCAGTGCACACCTTCTCACGGATCTTCAGATGGAGACATGTAGTTAATAATTAAGGTTGTGGCTGCAGGCGCGGAGAGGCTAAACTTCCTCTAACAAGTGGCTATCTGACAGCGCTGACATATGGCATCCACAAAACCTGCTCAGCATTTCACTCACGCTCCCATCCTCCGTCCGGGCTGCCAAAGAACAATAAATCACTATCCTAATGCCTGGCAACAATTGGATAATTATGAGCGGGACCGCACGGAATTTTCCCCTTGAAATCAAGTCAAGCGTTTAGGCTGATTTCCATCCAGCTCTCACGCCGCCTGGAAAAGTGGGCTGCCGCGCTTTTTATTTCAAGCTTGACGCCTGGAAGCAGGAAAAAAAGAGCGTTATTAGTCGGTCTCTGAAGTGATTATCAGCCGGCTATTAGTGCCGACTCCGTGCTGTTTCATTTAACATTTTGGCTGGACAATTATGATTCCTCTGGCCCGACTGGTTAATGAATCCCACAAAAAACTTACACAGAAGAAGTCATATTTTTATGCAGATGTTAAAACACTGCCCACTACCAGGTCGGCTTGCACCTTAAATGTCTAACACCACTTTACATACGCAAATTATGGAAGAAAATGGATTCTGTGGGTGTTGAAAATTTTGACATATGAATTATTGAAATACAAAGTGCAAATAGGAAAGAACAAAACTTCATAAGTGAGGAGTGGGGACTGTGTGTTATTGCATAGTTTATTCTGTGATTCGATGTACAAATACTCCTGCAGGCACTGGACTGCTCCAGCAACCAATTATTACAATTTCGCCCCATCGCAGTGCCCAATATCAGTCTTTTTTAAAATAAAGGGAATAAAATCAGGAAGTGCACAACAGGAGTCACAGGTGAAGGTTTTCACTAACCGGAATGAGCCCCAGGCTATCCTTCCTTTCTTTATACCAGGGATCTCCAACGAGTAGCTCTCCAGCCCTCTCTTGGTAGCTCGCCAGAGACTTTCTATATTTCTACACGCACTTGATCAGTCATTTTCTGTTTGTTTTGAACATGTTGAACATAATCTGCAAACATGAAGGTAAATAAAGTTAAGTAAAAGGACAAAATTCATTCATCATCAATCATGTTTAAAGGGGCTATGTGAAGTTTGTCAGTTTTGTACTCACAAGTGCCCTCTCAGGCCAAACGCGTAACTGCAGCCTCGATGATAAGCTCGTGCATGAGGCGCTCAGGCTGTACGAGCACCAGAAATAACAGTCCCGTCCTGGTCAATTTACAGATTTGCAGGCGTGACTTCAACTGAGGTAAAAACTTTACTGTTTTGTAAGATATTTAGATCAAATCAATTTGAGTGAATGTTTTCCTAGATGTGATACTTGAGCAAATGCATAGCAAAGTGAATCGAGTGAAGAAGGCAAATAATACAGATAAAAGAAGGAATGACGTTTGAAGGAGAAAAAAACAAATACTGGTATACTTTGTATGCATAAACGTAGGCCTAATTGAAATAATAAAATATTTCCACTGGTAGAAATGCTACTAGGAAAAGCCAAAATCGTCTCTTCAATTCCCTGGGCCCAAAGTTAGTGTAGCTAACTCATAAACTATATTGTAAACGGCACATGTCCACTTTTTGTAGTTGTTTCACTACTTATAAATCCGTGAACAGTCAGGCTTATTTTGCGGCCAAGAAAAGCTAACATTAGCAACATTATTTTTGCCATTGTAAATACAGCACCATTACCACTGTTACTACTCAAATGTTTTGTAGGTACAGCACAATTACTGTTATTACTGACACTACTAGTCTGCTACTAATACTACACAACTTCTCTGTAGGTATAAACTATTAGATCAACTATTTTGGTAACTTCCAAATATGATTATTTTATGGCTTGTTTCAGTGAAGTTTGTACAACATGCACGGACAGTCGGACACCGTTGTTTTGAAAGCATCAACAACACTTTTCCCCCACGTATTTAGTCATAATTTCTTACCTTTCAAGCAAAAATAATCTGCGGGTCTTTTGAGAGATTCAACATTTTCCAATGTTTACACCGATGTTTACTCTGGTTCTTTGCCTACGCCGATCAGACTCGACTTTCACCTTTTTTGTCACACTCGAATAAACTCTTCGTTTCTTTTCGTTATTTGGGGTCTGGGCTGGAGTTTCGATGGTGCTTGAAGCCGGTCTCCTCTTATTCTCCGCTAAATCCATCCTTCCGAAGTTACCACTCGCTCGGCAGCGTCAGTATAGAGGAGCAGTGTTGGGAACGTTACTTTAAAAAAGTAATTAGTTACTCACTACTTGTTCCAAAAAGTAACTGAGTTAGTAACTGAATTACTCTATAATGAAAGTAACTCGTTACCAGGGAAAGTAACTATTTGCGTTACTGTTAAATAAAAAGTTGCTAAATATCAAAGAATTTTTTTTTTTTTTTTTTGCAGTTTTCAAAAGTCAGTATGAATGAGTAGAACAGACAGGTGTTTGGATTTATGTACTATCAAGTCAAAGATGTTCATAGTAACTGAATGAACTGAATGGGGGGCAGAGTGGGGGGGAAGCCTCTGTGACTGAATGGTATTGACCAGTGTTTGCACCGCTGTTTAATTAATGTAGGAATACGGCTGTATTCAAAGAGAATGGGGAGGAACAGGAGTAAAAGAAACATGTGCCAAGCAGCCAACGATCAGGGCAGACTTTACGCACAGGCATTGTGCAAGTCTCTCCGTTCATTCATCAGGCAAAACAGAAAACAATGTCTCTGGAGCGGAGAGCGGGGAGAGAGGAAGAAGAAAAGGCACTGAGAGAGGGAGGGGGGAAAGACGCGTCTCCACCGATTCTGCATCTTTGGGTTAAAAAATAAGTTCCAACACTACAGATCAATGAATCATTGACAATGATCACCAACTCGATTCTCCCTGCGGCCGCACCGCGCTGTGGGGATGACGAGCGTAGTTTTTGGAGCAGAGAGCACGATGCAACAGTACTCCGTGAGACTCCGCCCACCCTCTCCCCTGCTCCTGCTGTGTGAGCTGACACCGCGGTGCTCATCCAGTCGAATTGTAACATGCCACTTTGTTTACCCAGTAACGATAACGGTGTTGTAACGACGGGGAGAGTAATTAATTAGATTACTCCGTTACTGAAAACATAACGCCGTTACCTAACGCCGTTATTTTAAACGGCGTTATTCCAAACACTGTAGAGGAGATACAGCTAACGCTGAGCGTGAACGCGTATTACGTCATTACGAATTACGCTGTTTGCTTGTTCGACCCGAGCATAAACTATTTAAGTGACTTTACAGGCATATAGAGGCAATCACGGTGAAAAGGCCAGGGCTCATTCTACTCACCAGGGCATTGCTGGAGCATGTATGAGGAAGAAATTTTAAATTTGTATACATTTATTTGTGGTTAAACTTATGTATAGTCCCTTTAAATATCATATGGTTACTATCTCTCCAGGGTGAACTTCTCCTAAATTGCATATTTAAGCAAGTACATTTGAAACATACACTATTGGTCAAAAGTTTGGGGTCACTTAGGCCAGTTCTATAGCTTTTCCAATCAACAGTTTTCAGCAGTGCTAGCGTAATTGAACGAGGGTTTTCGTTTCCAGCTAGAATAGGCATTCACAATATTAACAAGGTAGACTGTATTTCTGATTAATTTAAAGTTAGTCTCGTTTTGATTATGTAAGAGTTGCTCACTGGTGGCGATGCCTGCTTTACCGTGGCGGGTTCGATTCCCACCTGGACGGGGCCTTTCTGTGTGGAGTTTGCATGTTCTCCCCATGTCTGCGTAGGTTTCCTCCGGGTACTCCGGTTTCCCCTACCACTAAAAAACATGTACAATAGGCCAGGATGAATGATGTGTGTGAGTGAAAGTATGGTGGTGGTCAGAGGGACCGTTGGCGCAGATGTGTGCAGTTGCGACAGCGCTTCTGTCAGTCTCCCCAGGGGAAACTGAAGCTACTAATGTAGTTTACCATCACCGAGTATGGAGTGAATGTAAAATGCTCTCATGTAAAGCGCTTTGTGACCATGTCTGTGAAAGGCATAAATAAAGATCTTCTTCTTCTTCTTCTTTATGCCATCGCTAACATATACATACAGTAGCCTACTCCATTCTTGCCACTTTCAGGACACTTTTATTTAACACAGTGACCACGTTTGCTTTTTCATTCAACTACAGTGGGAGAAAAAAGTGAGTACACAGTGTGGAATTTCTTACATTTCTGCCTAAATTGGTCACTAAATGTGGTCTGATCTTTATTAAAATCATAAGAATGAGTAAAAAGTGTCTGCTTGAACTATTACCACACATATTCACACTTATTCCACGCTCTCGTTTACATGTTATGGCCATTAAAAATATGATAAAATGTAAATTTGTGGGTGGTATTACTTCAAGCAGACGGTGTTTAATCATTCTTGTGATTTTAATAAAGATCAGACCACATTTTATGACAAATTTAGGCAGAAATGTAAGAAATTCCACACAGTGTACTCACTTTTTCCTCCAATTGTATTTATTACAACATGTTCAATGGTAAAATATAAAGACCAACATTTTATGTGAGATATAAGATTTTTCTCCGTCTGCCTTTGACTCACACTTTAACTAAATGGGATGGGGAAAGGGGAATGAGACCTATATTTCTCGCTACAAATGTGGTTTAAAGTCGCAAATGAGGTGAATGTTTAGTATTTTTCAATGAAAATAGTGACACGGTTTCAGAGGTCAACTAGTGAAATATATACATTTTTATGAGTGCCATACTGTTGCCATTTCACCTTTTTCTGTGAGACTAGGTTGGCTCAGGGACAAAGCCAAAGGTTAGAGCCTGTTAGTCTTGAAAATTAGCTAGTTTTTAGCCATATGTTTTGGCAGGTTATGGCAGGAATCAGAACCGCCCTTGGTTTCCTGCAACCCTTTCGTCCGATTTTCATGCCCCTGTGCTGTAAAACCATCAGCCTTCTCACATTCTTACAGTAAGCTCCTTCACCACAATCTGGGTGAATGGGTAATATTCAATAACCACTGTTTGCTAATGAGCTCTAGGCATCATTAGAAACACTATACACCTTTACGTGTGACGTGTGTTGCTTTGATGTTCCTCTACCATCCTCAGAATTATTTTTGTTCTTCATCACAATGACTTTTTCGGGGGGTGAACATTTGGTCCAGGCAAGAACTATCATTTTGAGCGAGCGTCACTTCTGCTGCTTTCTTGGCTTCTCCCGTGGAGTTGGGATGGTGGTGGGGGAGGGAATCGGGTGCGTTGGGTGCAAATCTTGTTTTGATGCCGGCGCTGTCAGGGGGCTAGCCAGAAAGGATAGTAAACACTGCCTTTGCACAACATTTAAAATCAATCCTTCAGCTACAGGCCTTCGAACCCCCCCCCCCCCCGCCGCCCCCCTCCCTATAATGTGTCTGCCGCTCGCTGAGAATAGAGGCAGCACTTAAAAGCCGGGCTTAGAATTTTGTGACAAGAGCTATGCCTAGATGTGACCAGAAGCCTACCCAGGCCCACCACTTTGAATATTAGCACACAGCACGCGCCCACGCTCGCTGGGTGGCACACACACACACACACACACACACAAACACACACACACACACACACACACGCGGGTACATTCTGATGAGCAAATAATCATGTCATTAGTGCGTCGCTATCGGAGGCAGCGGCTCATTTAGCGCCACACAAGCCGTTACCTTTGCTCATGATTGGCCAGAAGATTAGCTGAAAATCATTTGGTTTGCGACTTTATTGCCTGATTAAGCCTCCGTTTAGCGATGGATGGGAACAGTCAACACATGCTTCCTCCAGACAACGGGGGAATATTAATAAATCTGAAGATGCAGTTTTTTTTTCTGTTTTCTTAACCCTTTGTCTGAAATGTAACGATGGAAAATGGTGGAACGGCAGTTTAGTGATGGTATTCACTTCTTCTCACCTTCATCCGATCCCAGAAATTTGATGACTTCCCCTATTACTGTATTTGGATCTGGTGCGGTTGGTGAAAGGGGGGGGGGTCTACAATTGGTCATGCAAAACCCATAAACGTACAATGAGCACTGTCCCATACAACGGCTCCACTGTGCATTGGGACATACAGTATTCAGGAGGTGAAACAAGTTAACGGCCCATTTCACTTCAACAAACAAGCCAAAAAAGGAGGTTAACATTCCAAGTTGGCTTCTGCTTCATTTTGCTCACTGTATTACAATATTCCAACCTTATACAATATGTGCTTATTTCACTCTAAATTACAATACTGTTCTCAAAAGCACAGAATTATGTTAAAGATGGGGTATTATACTTTTTGTAAGTATTTTGCAATAATCTCAAACACATCTTTATTACTTTCTTACACATGCAATATTGATCTAGACCAGCTTCATAAAAATATCCAATAGATTTATGTTTTGATTTTCGCACAATTTCACCGCTAGCCTCTCCCACCTCCCCACCTCTTGCTCCCCTTCGCTGCACTGCTGTTTCAATAAACAGTGGGGGAAAAAGTCAGTGCGGTATTTTTCTGATGAGAATTTGTTTCAGATAAGAGTATGTTTCTGATGAGAGTATGTTTCTGATGAGAGTATGTTTCTGATGAGAGTATGTTTCTGATGAAAGTATGTATGATGAGAGTATGTTTTAGATGAGAGTATGTATGATGAGAGTATGTTTCAGATGAGAGTATGTATGATGAGAGTATGTTTCAGATGAGACTATGTATGATGAGAGTATATTTCAGATGAGAGTATGTATGATGAGAGTATGTTTTAGATGAGAGTATGTATGATGAAGTATGTTTAAGATGAGATTATGTATGATGAGAGTATATTTCAGATGAGAGTATGTATGATGAGAGTATGTTTTAGATGAGAGTATGTATGATGAGAGTATGTTTCAGATGAGACTATGTATGATGAGAGTATATTTCAGATGAGAGTATGTATGATGAGAGTATATTTCTGATGAGAGTATGTATGATGAGAGTATATTTCTGATGAGAGTATGTTTCTGATGAGAGTATGTATGATGAGAGTATGTTTCAGATGAGAGTATGTATGATGAGAGTATGTATCAGATGAGAGTATGTATGATGAGAGTATATTTCTGATGAGAGTATGTTTCTGATGAGAGTATGTATGATGAGAGTATGTTCTGATGAGAGTATGTATGATGAGAGTATATTTCAGATGAGAGTATGTTTTAGATGAGAGTATGTATGATGAGAGTATGTTTTAGATGAGAGTATGTATGATGAGAGTATGTTTCTGATGAGAGTATGTTCAGATGAGAATATGTATGATGAGAGTATGTTCCTGATGAGAGTATGTTTCTGATGAGAGTATGTATGATGAGAGTATGTTTCAGATGAGAGTATGTATGATGAGAGTATGTTTCTGATGAGAGTATGTATGATGAGAGTATGTTTCTGATGAGAGTATGTATGATGAGAGTATGTTTCTGATGAGAGTATGTTCCTGATGAGAGTATGTATGATGAGAGTATGTTTCAGATGAGAATATGAATGGAGAGAGTATGTTTCTGATGACAGAATACAACAGCTCCACTGTGCATTGGGACATACAGTATTCAGGAGGTGAAACAAGTTAACGGCCCATTTCACGTCAACAAACAAGCCAAAAAAGGAGGTTAACGTTCCAAGTTGGCTTCTGCTTCATTTTGCTCACTGTATTACAATATTCCAACCTTATACAATATGTGCTTATTTCACTCTAAATTACAATACTGTTCTCAAAAGCACAGAATTATGTTAAAGATGGGGTAATATACTTTTTGTAAGTATTTTGCAATAATCTCAAACACATCTTTATTACTTTCTTACACATGCAATATTGATCTAGACCAGCTTCATAAAAATTATGTTTTGATTTTCGCACAATTTCACCGCTAGCCCCTCCCACCTCCCCACTCTTGCTCCCCTTCGCTGCACTGCTGTTTCAATAAACAGTGGGGAAAAAAGTCAGTGCGGTATGTTTCTGATGAGAGTATGTTTCTGATGAGAGTATGTATGATGAGAGTATGTTTCAGATGAGAGTATGTTTCAGATGAGAATATGTTTCTGATGACAGTACTGTATGTATGATGAGAGTATGTTTCTGATGAGAGTATGCATGATGAGAGTATGTATGATGAGAGTATGTTTTAGATGAGAGTATGCATGATGAGAGTATGCATGATGAGAGTATGTATGATGAGAGTATGTATGATGAGAGTATGTTTCAGATGAGAGTATGTTTTAGATGAGAGTATGTATGATGAGAGTATGTTTCTGATGAGAGTATGTTTCGAGTATGATGAGAGTATGTATGATGAGAGTATGTTTCTGATGAGAGTATGTTTGATGAGAGTATGTTTGATGAGAGTATTATGATGAGAGTATGTTTCAGATGAGAATATGAATGGAGAGAGTATGTTTCTGATGAAGAATCTATGATGGGAGTATGTTTCAGATGAGAGTATGTATGGAGAGAGTATGTTTCTGATGAGAGTATGTTTCAGATGAGATATATATATGATGAGAGTATGTTTCAGATGAGAATATGTATGGAGAGAGTATGTTTCTGATGAGAGTATGTTTCTGATGACAGTATGTATGATGAGAGTATGTTTCTGATGAGAGTATGTTTCTGATGAGAGTATGTTTCAGATGAGAATATGAATGGAGAGAGTATGTTTCTGATGACAGAATCTATGATGGAGTATGTTTCAGATGAGAGTATGTATGGAGAGAGTATGTTTCTGATGAGAGTATGTTTCAGATGAGAATATGTATGGAGAGAGTATGTTTCTGATGAGAGTATGTTTCTGATGAAGATGTATGATGAGAATGTTTCTGATGAGAGTATGTTTCTGATGAGAGTATGTTCTGATGAGAGTATGTATGATGAGAGTATGTTTCTGATGAGAGTATGTTTCAGATGAGAATATGAATGGAGAGAGTATGTTTCTGATGACAGAATCTATGATGGGAGTATGTTTCAGATCAGAGTATGTATGATGAGAGTATGTTTCAGATGAGAATATGTATGGAGAGAGTATGTTTCTGATGAGAGTATGTTTCTGATGACAGAATGTATGATGAGAGTATGTTTCAGATGAGAGTATGTATGATGAGAGTATGTTTCAGATGAGAATATGTATGGAGAGAGTATGTTTCTGATGAGAGTATGTATGATGAGAGTATGTTTCAGATGAGAATATGTATGATGAGATTATGTTCCTGATGAGAGTATGTATGATGAGAGTATGTTTCTGATGAGAGTATGTTTCAGATGAGAATATGTATGGAGAGAGTATGTTTCTGATGACAGAATCTATGATGAGAGTATGTTTCAGATGAGAGTATGTATGATGAGAGTATCCAATCCAATCCAATCCACTTTATTTCTATAGCACATTTAAACAACAGAACAGTTCCAAAGTGCTGCACAAAACAGAAAAGTACACACAAAACTCCATGTCGCTCAACCAGTCAATAAAAATAGAATTAAAAAAATATATATATATATATAAGTCATCACAAATGGAATAAATAATTAAAATAAGAAATAATCAATTCATAAAATCAATAAAAAATCGTAAAACAATAAATAATAAAAAAATCAATATAATCTATGTAAAATCAATAAAAATAAATAAAAAAGACACAGGGACCACACAACTCACGCGGTGTTAAAAGCCAGAGAATAAAAGTGGGTTTTAAGACGAGATTTAAAACACTCCAGTGTTGGGGCTGTTCGGACGTGGAGGGGCAGAGCGTTCCACAGCTTTCCACAGCGTTCCACAGCCAGAGCGTTCCACAGCCAGAGTATGTATGATGAGAGTATGTTTCTGATGAGAGTATGTTTCAGATAGAGTATGTATGATGAAAGTATGTTTCAGATGAGAGTATGTATGATGAGAGTATGTTTCTGATGAGAGTATGTATGATGAGAGTATGTTTCTGATGAGAGTATGTATGATGAGAGTATGTTTCTGATGAGAGTATGTTTCAGATGAGAATATATATGATGAGAGTATGTTCCTGATGAGAGTATGTATGATGAGAGTATGTTTCTGATGAGAGTATGTTTCAGATGAGAATATGAATGGAGAGAGTATGTTTCTGATGACAGAATCTATGATGGGAGTATGTTTCAGATGTGAGTATGTATGGAGAGAGTATGTTTCTGATGAGAGTATGTTTCAGATGAGAATATATATGATGAGAGTATGTTTCAGATGAGAATATGTATGGAGAGAGTATGTTTCTGATGAGAGTATGTTTCTGATGACAGTATGTATGATGAGAGTATGTTTCTGATGAGAGTATGTTTCAGATGAGAATATGTATGGAGAGAGTATGTTTCTGATGACAGAATCTATGATGAGAGTATGTTTCAGATGAGAGTATGTATGATGAGAGTATGTTTCAGATGAGAATATGTATGGAGAGAGTATGTTTCTGATGAGAGTATGTTTCTGATGACAGAATGTATGATGAGAGTATGTTTCAGATGAGAGTATGTATGATGAGAGTATGTTTCAGATGAGAATATGTATGGAGAGAGTATGTTTCTGATGAGAGTATGTTTCTGATGACAGTATGTATGATGAGAGTATGTTTCTGATGAGAGTATGTATGATGAGAGTATGTTTCAGATGAGAATATGTATGATGAGATTATGTTCCTGATGAGAGTATGTATGATGAGAGTATGTTTCTGATGAGAGTATGTTTCAGATGAGAATATGTATGGAGAGAGTATGTTTCTGATGACAGAATCTATGATGAGAGTATGTTTCAGATGAGAGTATGTATGATGAGAGTATGTATGATGAGAGTATGTTTCAGATGAGAATATGTATGGAGAGAGTATGTTTCTGATGAGAGTATGTTTCTGATGACAGAATGTATGATGAGAGTATGTTTCAGATGAGAATATGTATGGAGAGAGTATGTTTCTGATGAGAGTATGTTTCTGATGACAGTATGTATGATGAGAGTATGTTTCTGATGAGAGTATGTTTCAGATGAGAGTATGTATGATGAGAGTATGGTTTTACGTTGGACTTATTCATATCATCCCCAGGGCTTGACGTTTTAACGTTTAACATGTTAGGTCACCAACCATGGGGTCTAAGTGAACCATGTTCTGGCCGCAAAGTCTTTGGTGCCTGTTGCGGCAGCAATCCCCAAACCCGGTGATGGCGGAAGTAAGGGATGCTGTCAAGCCTAAGAAGAAGTCCTACCTGGCCTTGTTGGCTTGTAGGACTCTGGAGACATTTGACATCGGCAGGCCAAGTGTGCCGCAGCTCGTGCGGTCACAGAGGCAAAAACTTGGGTCTAGGAGGAGTTTGGAGAGGCCATGGAGGAGGACTATCAGTCGGCTTCTAAGAAATTTTGGCAAACCATCTGGTGCCTCACTAACTCTGTTTACAGTGAGGGTGGGGAGCTGCAGACTTCAACTGGGGATGTTGTCAGATGGGCTGTCCGTTCTCTGTTTGACCGCAGCAGGAGCTTGGTTCGCATTGCCATTCTCAAACAATGTCCAAAATTAAAGCAGAACTTTCCCAAACCACCTTTCACATTCTCACATTATGTGTGCTTAAATCTTCATTTATTTTGTTTTGTATGTCTTATGTAATATTTGTGATTAGCATGCACAATAATTCAAAAGGAAAATGTGCAATTTGCTGTAATCTTCCCGCTCTGTGCAAGAGTCTCTAAGGAGGTAAAATCTCCGTGCATGCACAGGAGAAATGCTGCAGTGAATGACAAGTTGAGCAGAGAGAGGCGCGAGCAGCAGCCGCGGTACAATTAAAGGCTGGTAAAGGTGAGCGCGCGGCTGTAAATTGCCTTACCCTCTTTATCCCAGGAAATCAAATGGTATTTCCGCTATTGACTGACTGAGCGCCCAGATTTGTTCGCCGCCGCCCGACCTCCTCAGATAGGGCTGCAGCAGGAGCCCGGGCAGAGGCGGGAGGGGATTTGTGGTACAAACAGCCATCAGTCAGAGCAGTGTTTCATGTGAGCAAAGACAGCTGCATCCACCGAGGCTTTTTACCACAGGGGCTTAGAGATTGAAGGCAATGGAAGAGGTGCGGGCAGTTTACCATGATGACAAGAGCACAGGCAAAACAGATGGAGAATTTCATTTAAAAAAAAAATGTTTAGACAAAACTATGAATGAAAACCAAAAGGTATTTGTGAAAACATGAATGTCAAAGTTTTTGGTGCTACTGAATATTTTTGAAGTGAGAAATGGTATTGATAAAGAATGCTTGACTGGATATTTGAACACATCTTGTAAGCTATTCAAGAATTCAAGAATGAAGTAGACGAGAAGATCATGATTTTTTTTAAAGCAAAAGATTAGCAAAAACATTTCTTTAGTCTTTCATCCATCTCTTTGAAAATGTGTTATGTTCAATGTTCAAACAGAGCATGGCTATTATTATTAAGTCATGTGTGCAACATTGCGAAATTATTGTCAACTATTTTTTTGCCCCAAAAAAATCAGAAAATCTGTAAAATTGTGAGATACTAACTCCAGAATAGGAGCAGTGGAAAAGTGCATCTACTGTATGTAACTGCATAAATGTAAAGAAGAGTTTCTCCAATACTCCAGTGTTCACTCCATGGATCAATGTGAGGAAACATTAAGCACTCTAAATCAGATTTCAGATTTTATGGAGTCAATTTTATTACAGTTTTGTGAGAATGATTGCCCAAGGGCACTGTGCCAATTCAATCTTCATGTGCAGCCATCCTAAACAAAACGGAATTAAAACTTTATGGTAAGACAATGTTTCACTGCTTAGCTATAAAGTCTATAATGTTTTTACTGCTACGTCCACTGTACTAGAGCATACCAGCAGGTATTCAATTGGTCATACTGAAAGCACACTTGACGTCCTAAATTGAAAATGGGCAAACCTTTGTGTTAAGCTTAAAAAATAAAAATAAATGTTAAATGTATTTTTATAGTGTGGACATTGTTCACAAAACCATGACAAAACCCTGACTCTGACTAGATTTTTCTTTTGTAAAAATGTTCAAAAAAAATATGGCCTTCTTGAAAACTCAGAAGTGCTTCAACTTTTCTGACATAGTAGGCATTGCAAAGGAAGCGTATTGTTTTGAGAGCTGTCCATGGTCCTGAAACACTTTCAAACATGCAAGGAATTGTGTTCACAAAAGGATTCCAGTCAATTTTGTTCGTAGAGTAGAACTTCAAACTAATTTTAAATGGGGAAAAGCGACCAAAGGGCTCAACATTTTCACAACAGACATGTGCAAATATTCAAATTTGTAAAACATGTTAATTATACGTTTTGGGTGGACTCCACAGTTTCTATCATGTCATTCCAACGCTGCGACCTACATTCATCAAGATCATTTAAAAAAATCCCTACCGTATTTCCATGCAGTGCTCTGTATTTTTGTAAATTTAGTTGATCCTGACTTTTTTTCCCCAGGCAACTTATTCTGTGCAGGCTGATTTAAAACAAAACAAAAAACAAAATACAACTCTGGGTGTGCTTTTCATAAAGTAACTACAAACAGAAAAAGACAGTACACGAGACCCTTTAATGACACTGTGCTGCTTTGGTCAATACGGAACACGTCTACAGTACTGTTCCCGCGCTCTTAGTGAGAAGTCCTGTACACCCCTCCGCACGGGATAGGAGGATTACTGGGTTATCCGGGCAGTGCTGGGGGGGAGCTGAGATAGCTGCAGTTACACAGCGCAGAAAAAGCCGGCGCTCTGGGAGTCCGGAAGGTGAAGATTTGGTTCAGCTTCAGTGGTTACCCTGTGCTGCAGAAATGCTGAGGAGGTCACTTGCCAAACACCCCCCAACCCCCCCCCCCCCTCAACACCAACCCACTCTCGCTTCCTCTTCTCCCCACGTTCAGTCTCTTGCTCACCTTATCTGCGCCTCTATTTCCGCTCCTCTCCAGCCACGTGCCAATGTGACAAACAGATTTATTGGTTACGTCATATTTCTTCCCTGTTTTAATCAAATGCCGTGGTGCGGCGGGGCTGACTCGTGCCCAGATTAATATCACCATTGATCAGATTGGATGGAGGTGTCCTCGGTTTATACACGGTTTATACCACCCCCCATCTCTCACATACGCACACACACACACACACACACGCACACACACACACACACGCTCAGCAATGACTATATGACTGGTGGGAGGAGGGCAGTGCACACCCAAAACACCAGAAATAATGTCACATTTGACGTACACACTTTTTGGTATGCAGTAAAAGAGGTTCAGCAGACGTGCAGTTGTTTTGGTTGAATGCTGTGGTTAGTTTTTGCTCGCTTGTGTGCAAACAATATCACAGATGGTGTGAGTATTGAACTTTGGGAGCAGAGCAGGTGCAATGGCTGCCAGCAACCCCATTGTATTAAGTCATTTCTACACATTCAACACACATGCAGTTTAAGAAATGCAAAGAAGCAACAGTAAACTATAACCATCAATTATTCTAATTCCAGTAAATGAGATTTGTTAACACAAACATTAAGCGAAAAGTGAATACATACCTGAGAAGGGGAACTTCAGTAATGTTTCCAGTCATTTCACCCCGTGTCTGTATGGGTTCTCTTGGCGTCCTCCTGTTTTACTCCCATCAACCTAAAACAGTGGGTCAACAATGGGCCCCATACACATAATTCTGTGTATAATGGCATCATTATTATAGACAAGATATTTTTAAAAATGTTTACCAAAATATGCGCGGTGCATATTGGCCTTAGAAAAACCCACATCGGTCGACCTTTGTTAGACATATTTAAATATATTTCTAATGAATGAAACCTTTACTATAATAATACATGTTTAACGATAAGATATTTGAGAGATTAAAAAAATGACATCAAATTAAATTACTTAAAATATCGGCCTATATATCGGCTAATTGGCCAATCCCCTTCATATTGGTATCGGACCCCAAAAATCCCCTAGTCAACAACAAACAAATCACAGGATAATTAACGAGTGAGTTGCCTTGCCTAAAATGACAGTAGTTTTTGACTGTCAGCATAATGACCAACATTATGAGGAAATACTGTATTTTGACAAAACAGCAAGTTAGTGTGTGTTTTTCCTATTCACAGCAGTTAATAAAACCTATTCAATTTAGAGATATCACGTTTGCAGTAGATTACTGATCAGAGGAGAAAGGTTTTCTGTCATTTTCTGTTTTCATGTAAAATAAGACATTTATGCATAAACATTGCCATAATTGTCTAAATATATTTGCACCGCCAAAATCAAAATAACAGACAGAGCAAGCTCAATAAATCTGGAATTAGATTTTAATACCTCTGGAGAAAAAAAAATCCCTCTGGAAAAAACAAACAAACTTCAAAATAATAAATACAAGACTGGAAAGTTTGGAGTCTGTAAGTGGATATTTTGTTGCAAATGTTGAATGAAAACCGCATTTTGAGATAACGGTAGTTTGATATATTATTATTATTATTAAGGTTTGTAACATCTGCCTGTCTCCCAGAATGGAAATGACCATATACAGTACAATGTCACCTTTTGTGTTACACATGGATACCAAACATGTCAGTATTTGGGACTGAATATGTGTGGGAAACCAGTCGGTGCAGTGTGATTTAGTAAGATTTTAAGGGAGAAAACTAGCTACAATTCTTAACATGGAGCACATTCTGAGCAGTTTTTCACCTGCCATGTCATGCCTTAATTATGATATTTTTAAGTGGGTCGCAGCTTGTCATAATTCACTGGAGATGGACCTTCAACATGAACAAAATGTTAAAACTTCAAACTAGATAATCCTGCTCAAACCTAACTCATGAGTTTGTGGAGGGGCTCCCAGGCGCTGCCCTATACGGTCGCCTAATGCTCCTGTCAGGTTGCCTTATGAAGCTTAAGCATAAACTCATCCTGGAAGACCTACCTGCCGCACTCCATTCATCGCCTCATCTCCAACTACACCTCACGCTTCTGCTTCAACCAATCATTGCCCAGGATTCCCCTCTTAAGCCCTCTCGTTCACTGCCTCACCCTTTTCCCAGCGTGCTGCGACCCTCCTCCGCCCCTCCTAAGACATCCTGACTGCTGCCTATTCTTCACCAATCCTCTCGAGCACTTTTGTTGTTTCTCTAACACCATTGATTCATGTCCAATAAAACTCTTCCAATGCTGCTTTTGTTTCTGTGAGTCTTTTTCAGTAAAGAATGGTTCTAACGCAGCGGAACCAGCATATGCATAACTTTCGAAGCTTAACCGCCTAAACTGAGCATTGGAGGCAGTGTCCCTCCGTCCTCACAGTCCTCACCACATTGAGGCACTAGAAAACATCTCTGCTCATCTACACTCCAGCACACATCCCATCAGGCCGCGCTGCTCTCTCTGTGACACGCTCTCACCCCGCCGCTGTCGTCCACGTCCATCAGCAGTGACACGGCTCACTGCTGACACCCACCCCCCCCCCAAAAAAACCCCACTTCGCCCCTCATGGTCTGCCGGCTCGACGGACCGTGGCACACGCACACACTCGCGGCAAACCACCGCTGCGCAGGAGGGGGCAAATTACCACACATCTTTTGTCGCTAAGTGCGCGGGCGAGTGATGAACAGAGGCGGGCGCTGGCAGACGCTAACTGCAGGGGTGTGTGAGGGAGTGGTGTGCACATGGGGGTAAGGGGAGGTGGGGGTGGGGGGGTGAAAGGCTTGGGGATTCTGATTAAGGCCGCCGGATGCCGAGGCGGCGCTGATGGAGATAGGGAGGAGAGAAAGAGGTGTGTGGGAGTGTGTGGGTGGGTGTGGGTGTGTGGGGGGGGGGCGCAGTTTAACGGAGCTTAAAAACCTGTGTGCCGGCGGTGGTGAGAAGCTCAGAGAGCAGGCAGAGAAGAGCAAAGAGAAGACTGGGAGGAGTGAAGAAAAGACAGAGGAGCAGAGAGATGGCAGGAAGAGAGCAGAGGCAGAGGGGACAAAGAGAGTTCCGAATGTAAACAGTTTGATAGACCAGCTTAAAGAAATCCTATAAATCCCCCAAAATCACACTGTGTAAAAAAATAATAATTTTTTTTTTTTTTTTAAAGCCTCGGACCTTGATTTTATTGGCTTCAACATTTGTTGGTTGTCTGACTTCTTGATGAGCCCTACTTGTTTATGATCATTTGACTTGCTTCATCAGTGAGAACTTTCTTCATCATGTTATGAAACAGCTCTTGGAGTGGAGTGTAATTCACACTTTACCCTTAATTAAGAGCGGAAGGAAAATTGTGCAATCATTTTAATATTGTATCGTAAATGTTTTCAATACCTCTAAATGTTACAGAATTTATTTTTAGTATTAGACTTCCTTATTATGACGCTCTATAATGAAATAACAGAAATATAAACGTATATATGCTCTAAAATAAAAGTGTAAAAGTAGCACACCCACGGGGAAAAATAAACAAGAGCCTATTAGATTAATCAAGGTGCGACCTTTTTCTACGTAATTGTTACATATTCATGCTGAACTTCCAAGTGCCATTTAACGTTATTGGAGAAAAGGACCGAAAATCACGAGCACGGGCTGAGGCGGAGGAGCACCTGTGTCATTGTTGTGCCTGTTGCCTAGCAACAACATTCTTCGCGGCGCAGTGGCGGAAGCCACGCACGAAGAAAGAGCACCTTTGAAAACAGAATTCCATATTTTACCAAGGGATTTTGACGGTGGCATTTGTGGTCAGGAACCATCATCTCTGTGTAGACCTCAACATAAGCCGCTGTTGACAATAAAATGGGGTTCAATTCACTGGAAACCTGGTCACAATCTGTCTGTTTGTGTGCCCATTTACGGCCCGTACACTTCTGAAATGGGGGTTGACTTACTGTAGCACAGTTCAAACTCAGGAAAATCATGAATTCAGGGGTAAACTGGACATTTTTACAACGGTTAAGGTGAACTTTATTGATCCCCGTTGGTAAATTTATCCTCTGTATTTGACCCTTTGATGCCACTGGGGCAAGCTGTAAGGAGCAGTGACCAGCCGCCGTACAGATTTGTAATAACTGTTTCTTATGTACAATATGGACTGTAATGTTTGCACTCAGTGATATATGTACAGATCTTATGACCAAATTTCAGCAATTTGACTAAAATAATAATCTGTTCACTAGTAAGCAAATAGTAGCCTAGTAACTAAGCAAATTGACAAAGTAGCAACACAATTTCCCAACAGCTTCATTTTCCTGTTGAGAATAATTTGAATGGTTGGTGACTTGCCCTCAGTTTGTTGTGGATAAACTCTTACTCAGAATTTCTGATACTGTAAAACTTTCACCCAGCGGCCAGATAGCCCTGTCCCGCTATGAATTTGGGACATTAAATCCTTAGCCACACTTGCAACAGGAAAAGTATAGCAAAGGCTTCTTGCAATTTATACAGAAACAAATTCCGGCTTAAACCAGTCTCCCACTGCTCTGCATAAGAACACATGGCTGAAGACAAATTTACCTGTGAGTAAGACATTAAATCACATTCATAAAGATACATTTCAAAGGTCCTGCAATTCCGCATAAATGCTGTGATTGCACCTGTCAATTGTAAAAAATAAAATAATAATAATAATATTAGTATCACTATGCATTTTAAGTTTTAGTTTCCATACATTACCAAGGGTGACCTATTGGACAAGTGGTGTTATATAGTTTTAAATCCAATTGATGAGTCGGTGTAGCCAACATACTGTATATATGTATATAGAAGCTCATTTATGGTTCCAGCTGGTCACAATGAGCCTTGTAATTGAAATAATTAGAGCATGTAAACAGAATGACATCTGAGCAACGTGGAGCTGTAATCACACCTAGGCTGACTATGTAGTCATGGGCTGGATCAGTCCATTGACAGATTTGATCTTAGACTTAGACTTCAGTTCATCTTGAGTTGCATGGAAGAAAATAGATTTTTCATCTCAACCAAACCAAAGAAAATTTCTCACATTTTTTTCAGAAATGCAAGGCGCTAGCTTTAGTTTAGCAGTCACCAAGCCGTTTGCTTCTTTCCACAATAATGATTAGAGTAATCCGTGCAATTAAGATGTTTACATGACGCAATAATGCAAAACAAATTGGGATATTACACAATAATACGTCTCCTGATATTTTTGCATCAGGAGACGATTTAACAACTGTGTCAAATTGTTAACTTGGAACTCTAAAGTGTCAATAAGTGGTTCAAACAAAACAAAACAAACTATCTTTAAATCTGAGTAAAAGCAAAATGATGATATTTGGCAGCTGTAATTCCAATGCTCAGGAAGCAATTCAGATAGAGGGTGTTGTCATAGAGCGGGTGCATGAAATAAATTCCTTGGAGTTATTATAGACGATAGAATTACTTGGAAATCTCACATTAAATATATAACTACTAAAGTTTCTAGAAGCATTGCAGTAATAGCAAAAGCAAAGCACATTTTAACTATCAAAGCTCTGCCTTATACTGTTCTCTTATTTTGCCCTATTTAAATTATTGCACTGTGGTTTGGGGTAGTACTTGTAAAAGCACATTAAAACCAATAGTAATGCTGCAAAAAGAGCTGGAATAATTGGAATAATTTGGAGATGGAGTTGAAACAATGTCCAAACATCAACCTGTTCAAATATAAATACAAACAGAAGACTTTAGAAAAGTACAGAGAAGAAGAAACGCGTTGTCACTAGGGGGAGCAGTAGGATTAATTTGCGTTCAATTAATTAAGGAAGAGTGTTGTTGCTCTGAACGGTTGTCATTCTATTGCTCAAAATTGCAAATAAAGAATTAGAGTAAGCGGACTACAAATCTGTTGAGAGGGACCCTCCCAATGGGCTCGTATACCTTGTCTTTAACGCACTACACAGCATAGGAACATCATCTACCAAATCAGCTAGTTGGGGCAGCTGGGTGGGGGTTTGTTGATGAGGAGCTACTGTCCTCTTCAATGGACCCGCTCTACACCCTGGCTTTTTAACGCACTACACTATGCAGAGCTTACATATTACATCATTCATTGTACAGAATAAAAAGGAAACAACCAAGCAAAATTGTACACTAATCAATACCATATCAAGGATGGAAATGACAACTGGGAAGTAGCAAGATCACGGATAATATGTATATTTCTGTTCTTTTAGTGACTTTCGGGAATGTTAACTGTGTTTGGCATTGATAACCATCTGTAACTAAGTAATGATCGCCTTTTGTCACTTGCTTTGCACCAGACATCGTACATGAAATGAGACCGTTGTTGTAGTTGTGCTTCGGTTCTGTTTCTGTTAATTTTTGTTAATTATATAAACATCTCAAACAGTGCTTTGTAAGTGTGGTCCGTGTTAAAACAGCCGCTTGGAAGTGTAACAGATTTTCTTTTGCTAACGAGGCAAATCAAAATCAAAATATGATGTGCAAAATGTATCATTGATAATGTGTAAAGTTAAATCACAACAGGTACGTTGTGTGTTTGTGTGCATGCTGTGTTCCTATGCTCTTGTACTTTGTTCCTTGTAATATGTTCCTTTGTTGTGATATGTTATTATTTATTGTAATGATTTCAGGGGTGGGCGCTCATAGAAAAAAATAGGGGATCTGCAAGTGAATGTAAAAACCCTCAATGACTAAAATGAACCCACTTCTATAGTGAGAGAAATCAACATTAGATTTGAACCATTATGTCGCTGAGTGAGAAGTGTTTTGTTGCCATTCCTCTGGTCCTTGAGTTTTCCGTGCACCTGAGGCGGGATGGCCGCCTTGTTGAAGTTTCCTTTCACTGCAGTGATATTGAAATCTACAGCACTACAGAAGTGGAGCTACTGCACTTCTGCCCCATTCAAACTTAAACCCTAAATTTGAGATCATTCTGCTTTATAATCTTTATTTAATGTATCCGAATTTGATCTAATTTGATAAATGTTGTATCTCATTTTTATCTAAAAAAAAAAAAGTTGTCACCTGTATTTAACTAACTGTTGAGAATGAGATCAGCTGACGACCTGACCATCCTGAATGACCAGGTTATTCCATTAATGGATTTCTTCTTCCCCGATGGTACAAGCATATTCCAAAATCACAAAGCTTCATCAGGGTCACATTGTGACAGAGTGGTTCAGGGAGCACGAGATTAGCCACCACAGAGTCCATTGAGAATCACTGGGGTGTGCTGGAAAAGGGTTTGCGCAGTGGTCACACTATCCATCATCAATACAAGATCTTGGTGAAAAATGTGTCCAATCCTGGACAATCAATCATCAATCAATCAATCAATCAATCAATCAATCAATCAATCAATCAATCAATCAATCAAACTCTTTATAAAGCGCTTTTCATACCAAAGGTATCACAAAGTGCTTTACAGATTACAACATTTAAAACAATACGCCCCGCATCCTCTCCCATCCCTCCGAATATACACAAACATTACACACACACTCAAACTTTTACCCCACCGTCTACACCCCCCCCCACACACACACACACACATCACACACTCACTAACTCTCACACACACACACACACACACGCACACAGAATAAAATAAAAAGATACATAAGGCTGGGTACAGATGGACAAGTGTGGAAACCCCATTTGAGGAGCCGTCTGCACGGAGCAGAAGTCCAGCACAGCTACAGGCACTGACCCAGGAGATCCCAGAGGAGGCACGGCAGAGACACCACACCTCCATCTGAGCACCCACAGGACAGCACCCACACAGTCACAGCCGATCACCGCTCCAGAGCCACAGGGCCCCTTCAGAGGAAACACTGGAAAGCCTAAAAAAAAAAAAAAAACCTCTTCCTCACCCTCCGCGGTGGTCTCTCTTTTTCCTCCAAGCTCGTGTCCTCTACCAGAGGCCTGGGAGCTTGAGGGTTCTGCGCAGTATCTTTGCAGTTCCTAGAACTGCACTTTTCTGGACCAAGATGTCTGATGTTTTCCTGGGATCTGCTGGAGCCACTCCTCCAGTTTAGGGGTCACTGCCCCGAGTGCCCCAACGACCACGGCACCACTGATGCCTTCACTCTCCAAGCCTTCTCTAGCTCTTCTCTGAGCCCCTGGTATTTCTCTAGTTTCTCGTGTTCCTTTTTCCTGATGTTGAAGTTGCTTGGTATTGCTATGTCGACCACCACAGCTTTCCTCTGCTCTTTGTCCACCACCACGATGTCTGTTGGTTCATTACCATTCTGTCCGTCTGTATCTGGAAGTCCCACAAGATCTTGGCTCGGTCATTCTCTACCACCTTTGGAGGTGTTTCCCACTTTGACCTTGGGGTTTCCAGCCCATACTCTGCACAGATGTTCCTGTACACTATGCCAGCCACTTGGTTATGGCGCTCCATGTAAGCTTTCCCTGCCACCATCTTACACCCTGCAGTTATGTGCTGGATTGTCTCAGAATGGTAATGGCGAACCAACCGGACATTGTGGTCCGGACAGGAAAAAGGAACACGAGAAACTAGAGAAGTACCAGGGGCTCAGAGAAGAGCTAGAGAAGGCCTGGAGAGTGAAGGCATCAGTGGTGCCCGTGGTCGTTGGGACACTTGGGGCAGTGACCCCCAAACTGGAGGAGTGGCTCCAGCAGATCCCAGGAAATACATCAGACATCTCGGTCCAGAAAAGTGCAGTTCTAGGAACTGCAAAGATACTGCGCAGAACCCTCAAGCTCCCAGGCCTCTGGTAGAGGACCCGAGCTTGAAGGAAAAAGAGACCGCCCGCGGAGGGTGAGGAAGAGTTTTTTTTTTTAATATTTATATATATACATATAATTAGGACATATAAATAGATATCAGTTAAAAGCTAAGCTAAAAGGTGGGTCTTGAGCCTGCTCTTAAATACATGAACATTCTCTGCGGTCCTGAGCTCCTCCGGCAGGCCGTTCCAGAGGCAAGGGCATAATATTGGAAATATTGGACAACAAGAGTCTGGATGTTAGCACCACAGTCTTCAGCCCTATCTGCTGAGAGACTCCCATGAGCCCTGGGTCCATCTATAGCCTGTCCATGGGAGTGGATCGCTCTCCTTCTTGTGGCTCTTCTCGAGGTTTCTCCTTTCTACCACTTGAGTTTTTCCTTCTAAGGAGCATCTAGGAAAGGGGATGCCCTGGACACCTTTCCAAAATCTGCCATCTCGTGCAGCACGGCTTCAACCCCATAACGCCCGCTATCTATTACAATATGCACCACAAAAGCAAAGGCACAGAGTGTTCACACGTGCATTAGAAACATTAACTGTACTGGTCGTCTGATATCCCACATGTAAATCTACACACATTTATATATTTGTTTGTGCATAATTTGCAAATTGGTCCCTGGACACTGCTACATGGGTTTTCCCTGTGAGGACAAGAATTTTGACTTTAGGCATAATTACCAAACAAGCCGCGACTGTCCCAGGCCACCACTTGTTGTGAACCGTATCCGGGCCCCCCTTTGCTAATTGCACACAACCAGGCCCCTAGTTCTGCCTGGCTGACAATTTCCTAATCCATGGCTGTTAAACGCTGCCTCTGCTGGAGTAATTAAGTGGATAATCTTCAATTAAACCAAGTGCGACCCCCACAAACCCATAGCCCTGTCCTGTAAGACAGATGGCTGTTGGTGCACCTAGCGTCTCTTCCTTGAGATAAATGGTCGACTCCCCTGCCATTCTGCCCCGCTGCTGGCATGCTTTATGGTAACTATGTGCATAATCTTTGGACGCATTTTAGCAGTCTGACACATGTATAGAATGAATGTGCAGTGTATACAATAATTTACTTTCAATGCCTGTGTGACGCATTGGCAAAACGGGTGGAGGCAAGAAGGAGAATATAATGCTGTATATAGAAAAACAATATGGGATGTGATCGAAAGAATCACAAGAATCACAAGAAACACAGTAGATAGTGTGATGAAGCCATTGTGAGGGATGGCTTGAACATTTAACATTTTCATCACTTTTTGTCACTTTTCTATTGCTCTTTTGTGGCTCTTTTGTTGCATTTCCATCCTTGTTTTTGTCTCATTTTTGTTGCTATTTTGACACTTTTTCAAGAAGCTTTTGGGTTTGGGTAAAACCATACTGGAGAAAATGTGCTCGGTTCAGTTGTGGGGTTAAAGAGGGGGTATTATGTAATCGACTTTGTCAAGCTTTATATCATGTTATTATGTCATTCCCTCATTAAACACATGCCTGGAGTGTTGCCTTGGCTCATTCACATATTTTTGAGTAATCAGTAAAACTTAGACGGCAGCCATTTTAGGTGTAGCTATGCCTCAGTCCTCCTAGGAACGCCCCCACCTCCTGGAGACGCCTCTGGACCTTTCGTCACCAGCCAAGCCACCAACCACTGCTCCTCAGCTCAGCAGAGCCCCTCCCCGCACAGTAGTGTTGTTGTTTAGATGCCACAGCAGTGTGCTGAAGGGGGCGTGTCGGAAAGCTTCTTAAAGAGACAGAGGCCTATTTCAAGACGTTCAGTATTGAGAGAGCATTTTGAGAGAGCAATTGTATTCAAGGCAGTTATTTTAATTTACTGCATATACAGACCAACAGAAGGTTACGTCATCATTGTAGTATGCTATAGACTGGTGCTATGTGATTGAATACCCCCCTTTAAGAGGTTAATAAATCAATGTGGAAAGATCACACTTCTCCTGCATAAGACTACCAGACTTGGCTTATATCTACACTTCCTCAATCTCCTTAAAACGTCCTCCACAATTGTCTTCGAGGATTTCAGGTCAAAAGAAGAGCGCCACCTGTCTGCTGTTGCCATCTTGCGCCACTGGAAAAGGGACTTGACTGGCATTGACTGCTTATATTTCTTTTTAAACAACTCGATGATGACAAAGTGTAATATAATTTTGAAGATCATTTTTGCACGGATGGAAATACTGAGCCCGTGTTGATGATTGACAGATGGGAGAGATTGAGATGTGGTTGTTTTTCCTCTTAGAGTAAACGATGCATTGTTTGAGAGATGAAGAATCGGCTGGCATTTTTGGTAGCATACGTATACTGAAAGCCTACTATCCTCAGTCACCACTTCTATAACCCCCCTTTTTTTTTAGGACAACAGGTGCATGCAATAATCACACTTTGAGGAGGTTGCGTTCTGAGATGAAACACCGGCCTCAGGTGCCCTTTAAAACAGTCCGCCGCCATTTATTTAGCCTGGCTCGAGTGCAAATTCTCCAGTCGCGCTGTTTTGTAATAATCAGCATGTTCTGCTGCTAAATCCGCATGTGCGCCGCTCTCTAACCTTAACTAAGCGTCACATTTGCCTTCACCCGCGAGACACAGATTTATGGAGCCCCGGTGCCATTTTAGTCCCGCACTAATGATCCTCGTGAGCTTATCAGTGGCGCTAACACCTGCACCTAACCCGCCTCCCTCCCCCACCCCTTCCCTCTTTCTCCAACCAGCCCTGTTTCCGCGGCGATAATTAAGCCATCAAAGCACGCAACTATGCCCGTTCGTTTGCCTCGGAGGTGAGAATACAGGGGCCCGTGTCAAGTGGAGCGCAGCCACCCGTGTGCCACTTCAAAAGGGGGAAGGCACGAGGGACCCATGCAGGGAAGCGCGCACCAATGGTGGTAAGCTGTTCGATGCCCTGGTAGTTGTTTTTTTTTATATTTCGACCCGGGTATAAAAGTGTCGGATTTAGGGGACGTCGCAATGGAGGGTTGTGGGAATGACGGGGTTTTCGGTTTTTGGAGGGCTGTCTAAATGGAGGTTTGTCGGAATAGCTGTCTTACAATTGTGATGTAGGTCAGGACCGCCTTTTTGTCCCGACCACAACTGTGACACTCCGATGTCTTCTTGACGATTTGAGGCATGCCCCCACTCTGACATTGTTCAAAAGGTTAAAATAGTTCTATTTACAGTGACGTGAAAAGGCCCCTTCCTGATTTCTAACATTTGTTTATTTACTGAGTTTCTGTTCATCAAGTGTATTTTCATGGCATGCAGAGACGTTCCCGGTGATTTCAAAAAGCAGTTTCCAAATGATTATCACATTTATTAAGGGAAAGAAAAATTCCAAACCTCTCTGGTCATGTGTGAAAAAGAAAGGCCCTGAACTTAATAACTGGTTGGGCCGCCATCAATAACAGAAGTCAAGAGTTTGCGATAACTGCACATTTGCTTGTAAGGGGTCTTTGCGTAACCCAAGAGCACTTGAGCTTGAACTGATGGCTGGAAGTCCTCCTCCAGGTATACTGTAGAATGTATTATTCCATCAATGACGGCAGGTTGTCCAGGTCCTGAAGCAGCAAAGCAGCCCCAGACCATCGCACTGCCATCTCCATGTTTGACATTTGGCATGGCGTTCTTTCTTTTTATCAAATGCTATGTTGTTTTTATGCCAGATAACGAGTCGCAGACACGACAAAAAGTTCGTCTGGTCAGTCCACAGAACATTTCTCTAAAGGTCTTGGGAATCATCCAGATGGAACTCTCCTTGGACGCCGGTTTTGCTCATTGTTTATCTTATATTGGAGTCATGAACGCTGACTTTGACTCAGCCTAGTGCAGCCTGCAGTTCTTCAGATGCCGTTCAGGGTTCTTTGGTGACATCCTGGATGAATCGTTGTCCTTTACGCTCTTGGAGTCATTTCGTGGCATTATGTTTTCTTATGAGATTTTTTCCCTACTTTATTTTCTGATTCAACAAACTTGGTGGTAATCAGGCTTGGGAGTGGCCAATGAAATCAAACTCCGCTTTGTTTTACACTTGATTAGTTGATCATTTAAATTGTAATGTGTATGTGCTCAACCTTCGGGACAGCTATTTAGAATTTGTAACAACTGGAGCTCCACCGTCCAGACGTAGAGTATAATCCTGTATTAGACGTCAGACATATCAACCCGTATATACATTTTAAACAATAACAAAACTGCATCTCTAAACAATGTTATGAGCAGAACCTGCTGCTTGGTGTAAATGAGTCCGGGACAAACAGCACCTGCTCTGATGGGACTTGGATCCTAAATTCTGCGCTAGAACAAATACTGCATCTTTTATAAATGTCTGTGACTCACAACAAGACAAAGTGTCTTTTGTAGGTGACCTTTGTCGCGCGCATCCCAGGGATTTAATTCTAGGCCAACCTCCCAAATTACTAACAAGTGCAAGTGTTCCCTGTTTACATTTCAACACTATTTGTCGGCTCTTTTTATTCTCCTACAGGGTGCGTGCTTTGTTTGTGCCATGTGTGCCCGACTTTAACAGTTTGTTTACGTGCGGCGAGAGCAGGTGCATGTGCAGATGTACAGTAGGAGCAGACTCAGGATTTCACATGGCACCGCTCCAGAGTTTACCCCATCCCAGCTGTGAGAAAGGAGCACGACCACGCCCGGCAACGTGCGTGGGGACCATATGCACACAGCCCCACAATATAACATTAGCACTTTTCAGCACAAGAAAATCAGTTATTAGAATTTTGTGTAAGATCATTTATATGAAAAATAGGCTACACAAACCAGCCATGTACAGGGCACTACATAAGGTGCACTAGATATTGGGCATTAGTGTACACTGTGTTCTAGTGTTAGAATAGTTTCAACTAACCTGCCTAACGTCAGACTGCTGTGTGCGCTCAAATCCTTTCGAACTGCACAACAGCCTGTGTGGACCATGGCTGAAATCTTCGCATGGATTTGGGGACCAATCACAGAACGAGGAGGGACGGTAAGAAGTTGACGCGCTATTCGACATACGGAAGCTTGTAGTTTTGTTTACGAATAAAAAAAAAAAAAGAGTTTATTTACGGATCCAACATGACAGAAGCAGACGCGACGCCATCTTTCGATCAAGCTTTAGACGATGTTCTAAATAGTTTAGCTCGAAAGTTTACACCAGGTACGTCATACGTCATCGGATATGATGATATGATTGGCTATGGCTACTGCAGACGCATATGATAGACATTCGTAGCGCCCAATAAACGGCTATGGACAATTGTAAACCACATCTCTCCTATGAGAAAATGAATTAGTGGTCCCCAGACTAAATGTCACAAGTTTCAACACCAAATCTAACTCAAATTAAAACGTCCTGCACTGGAGTTACTCTACTCCTCCAACAGACAAATGAGTATGCATGTTAACAATTTTGGAACCGACAATCATTCATCACTTAAGAGCAAAAACTATTATTATCAAATGCAAGGCAAAATGCTAACTAGCGATACCCAACATGCAAATTCACCATGTGTAATTAGAAGAGCATTGGGGCGCTATGCCATCCATCTCTCCGAAGCTGCTGCCGCCAATGCTTTTACACCGAAACCTAACCCAGCGGCCCCCACCTGCGCCCTGGACTCGGCCCACACACACCACCTCTTCCTCTGCTCACTGCCCCCTGAAATGTTGCCGTCTGCTCTGGCAGTCATAGTGCCCCTGGTGGCGGCACATTTGTGCTGTAGAGCTCTGTGTAGTGGTACCTGGGGGAGGTAATTATCGGGGCGAGCAGCATGAGGGTGGAGGGCCTTGTGCGATCACTCTGTGTCGTACTGGAGAAGTAACGCATCACTGACTTGGATTTGAATCCCTAAACCCAACTGGCAGGCCCCGTGCTGTGGGCTGAAAATAATGTATTTAGTTTCATACCGTGGATCTAAAATATATTTAATGAATGCACCTTAATGTTTAAGCTCACCAAAGTTTGATTTGAGACTGATCATTTGCAGTCATGACCTGCTCATTGTTGTGCACGGACCCATCCTCTGAAGAAGCTACATGCTTTGTCGGCTTCTAAGTCAAGAGAATCCAGTTGGTTTGATTTAGACTTTGAAACAGAGTGAACAACTTTTCCATTGCTTTAGCACTCTTTCAAAAATATGTTTTTTTTTATTGCAATGTTTTCACCTATCTCCACATGTTTTGACTGTCACTCAGCTCCTACTTTGAGGTGTTAAATCCTGGGTTCACACCTCCATTCTCAGGGGGCTTTGGGCTACAACACCCTCCAAGCCTAACGAATCATGTGAGAGAAGGTGACAATGACGCCATATCTTTAAACATAATTTGCTGTTATTGTGCCTATATTCTCTGTGTTAAATTGAGGCCAAGAACAGAGGAACACAGAAAATAAGTTGTTTGTATTATTGTATGGATGCACATTGAGGGATGCAGCTCTGTAAACTTAATATGTATGAAGAAACACATTATTTAATGTTGACGCATTAGCATTGCCGCTCATTATCGCATCAACATGTGTCAACATTCGGCCCAGGTCATCTCATCTGAGAAATACTCTTTGTAAATAGAGAAAACCTGTCACTCAATCAAAATGGATGTGTCCTATGTCTAAAGCTCTACTAATGAGCTTCAGACATAGATCAGAGCCATTAACCAGGAGTGACCAGGTTGGGACAGGGTTAGTTTGACTCTCTCTCCAGGCCGGAAAGTATAAGTCATTAACAAGTTGAAACTAAGGTTTAAGGAACTGCAAGGTGGAGCAAATGACATGTCTAAGAGGTCATAATTCCAGACAGAAGACCAGTAGTGGTTGAGAGATTAAAAAAAGAGCCCAAATTCACAATAAGCCAGCACAGATGATATGAAAACTTTTGCTACTTTATAATACAAATTAACTTTGAATCCTACAAACTAGTAGTCAGACCAGCAGACAGTGTTTTGTAAAATGGCTTTGATGCCACGCGAGGAGTGAACTCTCAGAAAAAAAGAAAAAAGCAGATGGCTTTACCGGCAAGCATTACAAAGCTATTAACACCACAAATCCATGTAGCACATTTACAAATAAACTATGAATACCTCCTCCACAAAAAAAATAATTTGTAATATCACTAGATTTCAAAGTTGTGATACGCTTCAGAAATCGGTGAAATTGTGTATTTTTGTTTGTTTGTTTGTTTTGCCATGTTGCCCATCAATAATTTCAGTCACAAACATATACAAGAATTATCTGGCTCCAAGGTCCTTTCACGTAAATAAATAAATACAAGACAAATGATCACATTTATAGAGTGCTTTTCTGTTGATCCACAGACCTTTGAACCAACACGGACCCAACTGAGCTGCTGCCATCCCAAGATCCAGGTCTGCTAAATACAGACCTTTTGGTTATCGTTGGAAAGAGGTTGGCAGTGAACACTTCTGATTCTTAGAAAAATATCCAAAGGTCTCTATTACATTGCAACACGTCAGCGACAAAGTAAAAAGCACAAATTATGAAATGTAGCCCCTTGTGGCTCTCCAGATATTGGTATAAGGAAGATCACGTTGTTTCATGAAGGACATCGAATCATAACTTCTATATTAACTCTTTAACTGCCGTCGACGAGAATTACCATAGTTGGAATGCCAACCGTAGCCTGCCCAGACGTGACTTTTTGATATAAAAGAATCTGGTTTACCCATACACCCACACCAGTTCCAGCTACAGGTAAACAAACCCTGAGATGGCTTCTGACAATGGCCTCTGGGAGGTGGGGCACTAGGAGCCCAGGGGAAGCCTGCAGTAGCACGGGCTCAGCGGCACATGTTGCAGACACAGAGAAAACACGTGGGCCTCTGGACTCTGCAGAGCGGAGGAAGAACGCGACTCCTCCGTAAGAAATCCAGGAAGAACCAAAACATACACGTCCCAGCAGAGCAGACCCCAAACAAAGAGTCGATGAGATCGAGGAAGTAGCTGACCACGATGAGATGTGCGACCCGGACGGTAATGCAGGAAACACCGGTATGTTCCTAACACCGTGAACACACCAACAGCGGCAGAAGAGAAGAGAGCGGCTAGCTTTCATTCATTCCCTATGCTGCCTGGTGACCGGAAATAAGCCTCCGGAAATACACAAGAGAGCTGCTCGATACGGGCGGACGGAGCAGCGACGGTATTTGCATAGCGTTGAAATCAATCCAACGCTATGCAAATACAGAGCCATTTCCGATGGTGACCCCCAACCACAGAACATGATCAGACATACACCTGTACATAGATGTTTAAATACTTCAAAACATTCTGAAATGTTGTCTAAAATAACTATTTCACAAAAGTGTGATTTCCTCCACTTTTTGTCTAAAACTGACTGTTTTTGATTAAAACTACCCTTGTTCATTTGCCAATTAAGAAATAGGTTTTTAATGAAAGAGACTTAGATCTTTGTTTCAGTTTGTTTCATGTTCAGAGTTGTAAAACATTTTCTTCGGGACAGCGAAGATTGTTGAAAATTAGCAAAAATTCTGGCAGGCTGGGAGGTTGCTTTTGAAAAAGGGCCGACAGGCAAAGAGTTAAGTGCAAAACAAGGTTAAAACAAAACAACTTACTGTAAAAATTGGGAAATGGCATTTTGAAAGTGTTAACTCATGAACTAGAAGATCCCTGGCTAAATTCTGGGCTCCGTATCCATGGGCGCTGTAAGGCAGTGGAAGGTTAGGGCAATTCTAAAGGCCCAGGCAGAATAAGGGACCAGAAGAGCAGACCTTTTTACATATGGCCCCGTGTGCACTCAATGCGTATTTTGCCCGTTTGGACTAATAAACAGGATATGTTTAAGGGGCCCATACATTTTTGTTTCCATAGGGTCCAGAATTTCCCAGGCCGACCCGGTTTGTATCTTCACCAGTGAGCTCAAAGGCCTTATTGGTGGAGGTCTGCTTAAGTAGGCTACCATTTCTTGCCAACATCAAATTGTCCCGGTAGAATATTGGACCAAAAAATAAAAGAGTGACTAAATGATCAGTTATAGCAATTACCTCGAATTTAGTCATCAGCTTTGTTCGGTGACATTGCGGGGAAAGCGCTGTAACCTTTGTGTGCGAGGCGGCAGATATGGGCAGATTAAATACAGCGTGGCCCGTATATGCGTGAGATGGAGGGGGCGGGGAAGGGGGAAAACTGCGCCTGTGACCGTGGCATCATTTCTGTCTCTCTCTCTCTCTCTCTCTCTCTCTCTCTCTCTCTCTCTCTCTCTCTCTCCTGGCTCCCTCGAGACCGCACGCTGTCTGAGCCTCACCCTCCCCATCCACACATACACCACCGCCACACGCCTCCCACCTTCCCATCACCTCAGCCTCCAATTCCCTAACCGCCCGCTGCTGCCGACGCCGGATGTCTCTTCTTCTCTGCTCCTGTGTGTGCGCGTGTGGGGAGGGGCGGGCTAGGGAAGAAGAGTGTGTGTGTGTGGGGGGGGGGGGGGTGTCTAGAGTCAGGATCCTGCGCCGCCGCTGCCGCCGCTAAGTGCTGCAGCAAATCATGACCGCATTAGGAATATGGGCAATTAGCAGCGTGGCACATCCCTCCACACGAACCACAAAATAAGCACACACACTATAGCTCTAACTGTGCAGACGAACCAAACCGGTCTGCGAGAAGGACGGCAATGTTGTAAAAAACAATAACAAAAAGACACACACAAAAAAAACCCCAAACATTTTGTGTAAACATAAGCGTCAATTATATATTTTTTTAATAGGAAAAGCATATGTAGACAATTGACGTTTTATTTCATCCTTGTATCAAAATAAGCGCCATACAAGTGCTTTTCTGGGTTAAAGATTGCAAACGGCACGCCCGCCGCTCCCAATAAACATCCCCGGAAAATGAAATCCATCTTTACTGCAGCGGCGCACGGAGGAGGATGCGAGGCGCGAGTTGCCGTTCCACCTTAAGAACGGCGCCTTAAAAGATTATCTCGGTTATTTCACCGCCACTGAGCCGGCACTAATAGTCCAAGGCAGATATTGAAGAGCAGCGCAGGGCCGCAGAGATCTATTAGAAATTCCCATCTACGCGCCTCATACATATTGATTTCTGACACCAAGCAGCAATGAAAGGCCCAGGGGAATAATATATTTAGCAGGGTTGCAGCGAGGGGGTCACAGAGTGCATAAAGATTAGCTGCGCAGACCCCTGACAGGAGCGTGTGCGGGCCCAAATTGTCGACAAGTGCGTCCGTGTGCACACACCCACATGCACTCACACAAATAGTGCTTAGCCAGGTGGAGGCAGGGGCACTGTGGGAGGGGAATGGGGATCGCAACGGTGCAAACTGTCAACACGGTTTTCTAAACTTTGGTTGGCTTTATATTTGGATGATATAGCCTATGTTCGTAATTAATTCAGCTTTTTTGCAAAGTTAACGTACAAGGGACTGTGTAATTTATTTGTTTGTAGTTTAATGTTGTTTGTGATGTCGCTGTCTTTTTGGACCTTGAGTCCGTAATAAAGTTGAATTGAATTGAAATTGAATTGTACCATTTGGAGACATAGTTTACAAAAATAAATTTCCATCTTGTGTCTTACTCCTAGATCAGTGGTTCTCAACTGGTGGGTCAGGACCCAAAAGTGGGTCGCGGAGCCATTTCCAGTGGGTCACGAGTATATTTCTTTCAATATTTACTGTATGTTCTATAAAAGTGTAGAAACATCTGAATATTAAAAAAAAAAAAAAAGTGTTTTGGTCATAATGTCAGTTTTATATGTTTATTTCACTCAACATACATTTGTGGAGAAAATATTGCATTTACCTCTTATAGGATCTGTATCATGCTATTATATGATATATTGTACCTCTATCACTATGGAGTACTCATTTTTGAGAGAAATATAAGTATTTTCTGGAGATATTTTCCCTACCCGGAAGACAAGACTCTTCGATTCAGTTAACTCCGCCCCTCTCTCCGCTCATTCCACATTTACAGTATTATAAATATAAATATCGCTGCAAAAAGTGAAGTTACTTCACATAATGCAGTTATAAGGAGTTGACATGTGCAACAGTTTCATAAATGGCTAACACACACGCTAACATGCGTTTTGATTGACTCACCGCTCAGTCTGGCTTCCCATCGGGTTATGGGATCGCGTTGGTTATAAAAGTTAATCCAATTTGATTCTGGCCAAGGTTCACCAAGCATCCATCAGGTTGGTTGATATAGTAGCTAGCTTAATCCCGGAAAGAAATTCCAACTTCTGGCGAGTGCACTCTTCTTTAGGAAGGTTGAATAGTCCTGTTCCTCTCGTAGCCAAACGCGCATCCGTGACATTATCGTTGGGTAAGAAAGAAGAACAGGCGGTGTCCAGAGTAGGTTAGAAAGAGCTCAGTCTTCAAAACAAGACTTCTGCTCAGATCCATGGATCCTCCGGCCGGGGGTGTGTTTGATTACCCTCCTGGGACAGCACAGACACGTTGAAGAGTTCCTTTTTTTTTTTCTTCTTTATTTCTCTCTTACAACAAAAATAATGAAAACGCTGTTTTATAAATTAAAACCAGGCCATAAGGCATTACATTACAGACGTCGAGCACTTCCGTTCCTTTGTGATGACACAACTGAACAGCTCAGTCGTTTACCAGGAGAGGGCGCTGCTCAAAGAGCAGGATTCAGGAGGATTACTTAGAACTGCGTGAATGAAGCCAAAAAACGCTCTGGGGGTGTTTTTGAGAAGGAAATAGCATAACAACATGGCTAAAAACTCCAAAAAGTCGATTTTGCATGATATAGGACCTTTAACCCCCACCTGAACCAACCACATTTCCTCCAGTTTGGTTTTACCCAAATCTGAACGCTTCTGAAAATAGCAACAAAAATGTGACGAAAACGAGGATGAAAATGAAAGAAAGAGCGACGAAAACGTGACCAAAAAACTATGAAAAGGTGATAAAAAGTGACAAAAAACATAACAAAAAGTGACAATAAAACAGAAAAGCAATGAAAAAATGTCAAAAAAGTGACGACAACGCAGCAACAATGCAAGGAAAAAGATTAATTTCGATGAGTTTTGTAAGTCTAAGCTTTTAAAAGGGGTGTTACTCTGGCCTATAGGCTGTGACCTTTTAGCTTTGAAAAATGTTAAGAGGTTAACATGATATACTGTACTGTATGAAAAATGTAATTCTTATTTGGGTCGCAGGTTGCCACCCTAGGATTGACAGCGTCCCAGTTGAGAGCCACTGTCCTCGATGGTTCAGTTATGTTGCAGACCTCCTATCCCTCAGACACTTATATCAAAATATTAATATTTTATTAATAAAAGTGTGTTTCGACATAAACAAAAATCTAAAACAATGCAGAACTGAGATGCTTCAACAACAGCGCTGGCTCCAGAACAAAATTTACTGACCGGGCAGCAGAGTTTAAAAGGGTGCAAATAGAGATTCTCGTCATTCAAATACATTGTGATGCAACCAAAACTAAGGGTGCAAACATTTTAAAATCAGGTTGCAATGCACCGGGCAGGCCCGCTTCTACAGGGTGCGCCCCTGTAGAAACGGGCCTGCCTTACTTCTTTGGTTTATTCTAAAAGTTAAATTTAAACTTCTGTCAATATCTGTAACACACTTAAACAAGTCAAGACTGCCTGTGAGAGTGTTTTTTTTTTCGTGGCAATTTTACCATTTCAATCCAGAGTTTTAACTTTACTAAATGGTGATAGTTGGTAGATCTTTTTCAATTGTGAGAAGTTGCAGTTTGACTTTCAAAACTTAAATTTGTAGAGTGCTTAGATATGTCTTTGTTTATAGTATGCTTAAAATAATATCCTTTTGGTATTCTTCAGTGCAGGGATAATTCTTCACAGATGAAAAATAAAAAAACTGAGGCACTTAAAAGGTTAGAAAAGTTTAAAAAGTCTTTATTTTACATGGCTAACTGGATTAAAAAAGCTACAGCATTTCGGTTTACAGGCCTTCCTCAGGGCAAACTAAATTGACTAGAAATTGTGAAAGTTGGTGGATCTTTTTCAATTGTAGGAAGTTGTAGTTTGACTGTGGTGTTAAAGTGGAAACTGTGTGTTTACCACTGGAGGGCCCCTCTCAAATTGTAGGTTAAGGTATTCTTATATGTTCCTGTATGGAAAAGTGTTCCCTGCATTTGAGCAATCCATTATGCCGCTATGCAGCGGGTTCTATTCCAGAGTGGAGTTTGCATGTTCTCCCAGTGTCTGGGTAGGTTTCCTCTGTGTTCAAACATATTAGATCCTCCAGCTATAGTACTCCTGTCTATCGAGGTCTGGAGATGGACCCCCGGGTGATCACCCTCTGCTTCTGATAGACCACCCCAGTGACATTAAAGATGGATCAAATGCATGGAATGCTGTCAAGCACTTCTTGTAACAAAGTAAAAGCACTTGTTGCTCTTGTTTACAGTAACAACCAACAACACTGTCAAAATGTACTTTTTTTTTTTTTTTAAACATTCATTTCTTTGGGGTATATTATGCAATGCATTTAAAGCTTTTAACGAACCTCGAAATCTTCCCTCTTGCCTGATCACTTGTCTGATATGGCAGAGGGAACCACAGCGCCATGTTGGGGGTTGCTTGTGTGCTGCCATGATGAGCTTGTCCAGGTGAAAGGGTAATTGCTTCAAAAGGGATCAGAGCAAGGTTGTGACCATTGCGAAGGAGGGCTCACTTCAGCGAGAGAGCACTTACCTCCAACCTCCTACCCATCCATCCTCCTCCCTGCTTCCTTACCTACAGCTCCTGGCTCCTGCTGTCTGGTCTTTTCCTCCCTCCTCTCTCTCCTATACCCTTCAAAAAACCACTCGGCAGCCTCTTCACAATTACAATTGCGCAGGGTTTAGGCAATTTGAGGAAATGCCGGGGCCGCTGTGTAAGGATTGGAGGTGGAGGTTGGGACTGCGGGCTGAGCCTAGGGGAGGAATGGAATGAAATTACCAATTCAATAGAACGAGCACGGCCCAAAGGAAGCTGAGCGTGGACACAAAATGAGGATTATCCAGTTTTATATGGGAAGGAAGCGTCCCACAAGTGTGCTGATGAATGCCTGTCCATAGGTTTGTTTTGGACAAGACTGTTATATTGCCAAATAAGGAAGATATTATGTTACGTGGTATCCATTAATATCACGTAAACACTAATATAGTAAACCATTACAAAAGAAACATTCTTACATGATTAATAATCAACAATGAAGAGATTTGTTGAATACGTGAAGCCACAGTGCGGATTTTTCCATGTTGGCCTGTGGTAAGCGGTAAATGGTCTAAATGTATGTAGCGTTTTCATCCAAAGCGCTTTACTACAAGGAACCTCTCACCCATTTACACAAGGTGGGTGAAGTGTCTTGCCCAAGGACATAACGTCAGTATGCACCTGCAGGAGCCTGAATTGGAACCCCCTAGCCTGGTAAACCACACCCACTTCTTTTCTGTGCGAAAGAAAGTGGGTCTGGACACACACGGTAAACACTGATTGGCGGCTGAAGCCAAGCTGAACCAATCACAACCATCACAGGGAATTGACAAGGTTACGTCACTCGCTGCGCCGCTATGTTGTAGTTCTATCAACAGGAACACGCGCAGAAGTTATTAGCCAACACTATCATGGATGAAGGCGTCGAGGATTTTGCCTCTGCGCTGATTGGTTTATTTCACTGACAATCTGTGTGCATTAGGCCCGCCCGTTTATACTGCTCCAATTGCTCCATTACCAGACTAACTTCCCTGTGTGGAATGGACAGGGAGTAGTATGGCAGAGCCAGGCAAAGAATCCCCAGCCTTCCGATCATGAGACGACCTGCTCTACCATCTGCACCACGGTTGGCCTATACTGTATTGTCTTGCAATAGTAACTAAACTGATGCAAAACGATTATTATTTAAAAAAAAACAAAAAATGCATGCAACCAAAATAATCAAGATTCCAACAATCGGTTATTGTCCATAAATATTGGGACACATTTGAGAGTATTTACATCCAAATCGGATGAACAGTGTAGAAATTACAACCATTTTTATGTGTCCCTCCCACTTTTCAGGGACCATAAATAATGGGACAAGTGGCTACTCAGCTGTCCCATGGCCAGGTGTTTGGTCTTCCCTCATTATCCCATTTATAAGGAACAGATGAGACGTCCAGAGTTCATTTCAAGTGTGATATTGCATTTGGATATTGTTGCTATTATTTTCAATATGAGATCCAAAGAGCCATCACTATCAGTGAAGTGACCCATTATTAGGCTGAAAAATCAAAACAAACCCATCAGAGAGATAGCAAACATATTAGGTGTAGCCAAATCAACAGTTTGGAACATTATAAAAAAGAAAGACCACAGCAGTGAGCTGAACAACACCAAAGACCTGGAAGACCACGGATGACAAATGTGGTGGATGACCGAAGAATTCTTTCCTTGGTAAAGAAAACCCCTTCACAACAATAGGATCAAAAACACTCTCCAGGTGGTTGGTGTATGTGCGCCAAAGTCAACAATCAAGAGAAGACTTCACCAGAGAGAATACAGACAATTAGCCACAAGGTATAACCATTGGTGAGCCTCAAAAACAGGAGGATGATTAGAGTTTGCCAACAAACATAAAATAATCTTTACAGTTCTGAAACAACATCCCAGGACAGATAAGAAAAAGATCAACTTGTACCAGAGTGATTTGAAGAGAAAAATATGGAGAAATAAAGGATCTGCTCAAAACATACCACCTCATCAGGAAACATGGTGGTGCAGCATCATGGCATGGGCTTGTATGGCTGCCAATGGAAATGGTTTCCTTATATTTATTGATGATGTGACTGTTGACAAAAGCAGCAGGATGAATTCTGAAATGTTTCGGGCAATATTATGTGCTCATACTCAGCCAAATGCTTGACGCCGCTTCACAGTGCAGATGGACAATGACCCAAAGCTACTACCAAAGCCACCAAAGAGCTTTTTAAGACAAAAAAGTGGAATGTTATTCAGTGGCCAAGTCAATCGCCTGACATGAATCCAATTGAGCAACATTTCACTTGCTGAAGACCAAACTGAAGACATGTGCAGTAGAGGCCTGGGAGAGCATCACCAGGGATGAACCCAGCATCTGGTGACGTCTATGCCTTCAAGACTTCAGGCTGTAATTGACTGCAAAGGATTTGCAACCAAACATTAAAAATAAAAAGGTTTGATTCATAATTGTTGCTTTGTCCATTACTTTTTATCCCTTGAAAAGTGAAAGGCTCACATAAAAATGCTTGTAATTCCTACACCGTTCATCCGATTTGGATGTAAATGCTCTCAAATTAAAGCTGAAAGTCTGCAATTTAACTACATTGTTTTATTTCAAATCCATTGTGGTGGTTTATAGGGCCAAAAACATAAGAAATGAGTCCATGTCCATATTTATGGACCTGACTGTATGTATGTCTTTGTGTGTTTGGGGAGAGGCTATTATGCTTTTTCCAGGTGTTTAGTATTAATGTAAGATACATCTTTATCACTATCTTAGACTTTGTTGGTTAGAAAATGCAATATCAATGAGCCCGATGAGGGTGATGCCATCTGCAAACGTATCCATTTTACAGATTTATGGCTGGAGGTGCAGCAATTGGTGTACAGGGAGAAAAGCAGGGAGGAAAGTACACCGCCCTGAGGGAATCCATTGCTGATAGTCAGATTGTCCAAGACAGTCTTCCACATGCTGCCTCCGGTCTGTCAGGAATTATCCACCACCTGCAGATGGAGCCAAGCATGTTGAGCTTGTGCTGGAGCAGAGCTGTGGGGATGGTGTTGAAGGCAGCGCAAACAGGATCCTGGTTCCAGGGGTTCAGATGCCACTATGAAGTGGGGAGCCAGGTTGACTATGTTGTCTAGAAGAAGAAGAACTTTATTTATATAGCGCCGTTCACAGACATGATCACAAAGCGCTTTACATGAGACAATTTTACATTCACTCCACAGTGGTGGCACACATCTGCACCAACGCTCTGACCACCATCATTCATTCTGGCCTATTGTACATGTTTTTTAATGGTAGGGGAAACCCTATCAGAAAGGCCCCGTCCAGGTGGGAATTGAACCTTGGACCTTCTAGCTGCGCTATACCGTGCCGCGCTGCCGTCTCCACACCTACTGGCTCTGTGGACGAACTGCAGTGGGTTTCGGAGGTGTGGTGGTGATGGTCTTGATGTAACGATGGACCAGGCTCAAAAGTACCTCATGACTACAAAGGTGCTGCCAATTTCTTTTTTAATCTGATAATATGCCCTGTGCCTCCTGCTAAGTGCTCCTGTATTTATCGTGCACAAACATAACTTTAGTCTTCAGAGTTTACAGTTTAGAGTATTTTGATTTACAGTAGAACTGAAATAAAGCTTATTCTTCTAGATTTCGAATGTTCTATTTTTGGAACAGACACACTGGGTATTTTTGGCACAGACACACTGGGTAATTTCAAAAACTTGAAACACATAAAAGTCTTCTTCCACTATCAGATGTAAAATCCCCAGATTTCCCCTGAATTCTGATATGAAGGACGGGCTCTGGGCTGACAGCCGATCTCACCGTTTTCACTTGTTCCACCATACAAATGGAAAAGACGAATGTTTGATCATGTCTCCATGTCCTGTCTCTGCCGTTCATCACCAGAGACCCAAGATCACTGATTTCTCTCATTCTTTTGATAAACATACAGTAACTTCCATTTCTTGGGATTGCTATATGCAGTGTCTAAACACACTTGCCTCTAGTCATTACCTGGCGCGCCCAAGTTTGACAGGCAGCCGTCAAAAAAGTGACACCTGAGTCTTCCAGCGGGAGTGACGTGGAGAAATCAGGCATAAGCTAATCATGACGCGCGGCGCTGAATTGATGAATCGCAATCATCGAGCACAGCGTGATGAATGGCAATGGTGCTAACTATAGCCATACATCAGGGCTCCATCAGTTGTGCAGAAGCGGGCGTAATGCTTCATCCACTCAGACCTGGGCGAGAGGACAGCCATCGCTCAGCGGGGGCCACTGGGACACGCTCACATACATTTCAATCTTGTCTTGTCATCGCTCCCATGGCACACGCGCTCTGGCTCCAAATCATCATTTTGAGCAGCACCAGTAAACCATGCAAATACAGGAGGATTGGGATTCAAGTAGAACTGTTACTTCACAAAATACAGAGCAGAACAGTTTTGTGTAACATTTTGTAGTTAAAATGAAAACTTTTTGAAGGCCAACGATCTTCCATGTCTAAAGTACAAAGACGAAATAGGGTTGAAACATGAAAGGCATCGTGTAAAATGCTTTGTCCTGGGTCTGGCAAGTTGTATTGTTTTAGTCCTACATTTGTGTCTCCTTTTGTCATATACTCTATAAATGCTCAAATTGTACTTTTCTTTTAGATAAAGCACACTGTGTCCCTAAAATGTTTCAACCTCTGGGTTGATGGGGGAATGCTTTGCCACTGAGCCACTGATGCCCAATTATGTTTGCACACAGACCTGTGTCGCAAAGATCAATTAGTTTTGGTTGCTTACTGAAGAGATATTTTGCGAGGGGAGATTTTTTATGGGCTGGTGAATTTCGAGAAAGTCCCGCTGAGTACGCTGTGCTGTTTGCTTGCGCGTTAATGCGTTTTTGGCTCGGATGTGGACGGCTGGAGGAGCGGCAGCAATGACAGGAGGTCTTTCAGCGCACCGCTTACAGTAAATTAGCATTCTAGTCGCGCGCCGCATTTAGCACTTTGCGATTGGGTTCAGCGGAGGCCTTGCCCAGTCTGTCCCTGGGGGAAACGACGGCAGCTCCAGCGCCTCGCGATGGGCGGGACTAGCCTGTCAAAATTAGATAATAAAGCACCGTGCCGCTGGCGGATAAATGTGTGTGAGAGGGCATCCATCTTGCAGGAGCGTGGCTGAAGAGGATGCTGCTAAATGACAGTGAGAGTCGTGTGTGTCTGGTGTGTGCGCGCAGATCAGTCCCTGCAGAAACATGGCAGCCTGGCGGACCAGTGGAAATTATGAGCAAAATCACAACAGGGAAGGATGTTTACTATTTTTGGTCAACTATGCTATTCTTTTATCTCCACCATAAATGTATAACACAGAGAGAGAGAGAGAGAGAGAAGAGAGAGAGAGAGAGAGAGAGAGAGAGAGAGAGAGAGAGAGAGAGAGAGAGAGAGAAAGAGAGAGAGAGAGAGAGAGAGAGAGAGAGAAAGAAAGAGAGAGAGAGAGAGAGAGAGAAAGAGAGAGAGAGAGAGAGAGAGAGAGAGAGAAAGAGAGAGAGAGAGAGAGAGAGAGAGAGAGAAAGAGAGAGAGAGAGAGAGAAAGAGAGAGAGAGAGAGAGAGTAAAGTATAGATGGCGAGATGAAGGAAATTAAATGTCGGCTGGGCACTTAACCTTTTCCTAATAATGTGTGGCCTGCTGAACCAGCACACTGGCTGATGTTTTATCAATACTCCTAATTAATGTGCAGCTGCCATATTTTTGACAGTATTTATACAATATGGCTGAGTAATGCAATCAATAAAGTTTCTATTCATATTCCATGTAGCTCTTAGTTCAAAATGTGCTCACTGTCTCAGCACAGGTTCGGCTTTTCTATTACCAAGTATATATTCCACAATCCAATTTTTTCTGACTCGAGGATTTAATTTGATAAACAACAGGACCTACTTAACATAAATATATCAATATTGCAATAAGATGATAATTGCTAGATCGCTTTTTTTGACATCACTATATTTAAAAAAAACACACACACTGTATTATCAACAATACCGAAGAAAGAGTTTAGATTAGAGTTTTGGTTCTACAAGTATTGGGGAAAAAGGGTATCAAAAACAGGTACCAATATTGGGACATCGACTCAATTCTTATCTTTTTGGCTCTATAAACCACCGCAAGCTTTTAAAGCTTTAATTCTTTAATTAAAGCTTTAATTTGAGAGTATTTAAATCCAAATCAGATGAACGGTTTAGGAATTACAACCGTTTGTATGTGAGCCTCCCACTTTTTAAAGGAATAGGCCACCGTTTTTACATACTGAGATATGTTCTTACCTTAGCTTAGACGAGTTCATTTGTACCTGTCTGGTCTCCACGTGTGCCTTCAGTCACGTAAACACAGCACAGACGGCGTTAGCATTTAGCCTCTCTCTTCTCCTCTATAGCTCCAAACGAGGTGAAGATAGAAGTGTTATACTACAAAGTATAATTACACAAAATTGAACAATGTGGATTTTCGAAGCGGATAAAAAGGGGAACTATATTGTAAGGCGTAATAATACCAGGAGTAATTCGGCATCCGCACAGTAAAGTGAAGATATCACTGCGCGGATGCCGAATTACTCCTGGTATTATTACGCCTTATAATATAGTTCCCCTTTTTATCCGCTTCGAAAATCCACATTGTTCAATTTTGTGTAATTATACTTTGTGGTGTAACACTTCATGTAACCATATTTAAATAGGGAAAACGTGGAAGAATTTGGTAGCTTCTATCTTCACCTCGTTTTGGAGCTATAGAGGAGAAGAGAGAGGCTAAATGCTAACGCCGTCTGTGCTGTGTTTACGTTACTGAAGGCACACGTGGAGACCAGACAGGTACAAATGAACTCGTCAAAGCTAAGGTAAGAACATATCTCAGTATGTAAAAACGGTGGCCTATTCCTTTAAGGGACCAAAAGTAATGGGACAATTGGCTGCTCAGCTCTTCCCTCATTATCCGATTGATAAGGAACAGATGAGATGTCCAGAGTTCATTTCAAGTGTGATATTTGCATTTTGGATATTGTTGCGGTTAATTCTCAATATGAATTGAAGAGCTACTATCAGTTAAGCGAGCCATTATTAGGCTGAAAAATCAAAACAAACCCATCAGAGAGCTAGCAAACATATTAGGCGTGGCTAAATCAACAGTTTGGAACATTATATTAAAAAAAAGAAAGACCACAGCGGTGAGCTGAAAAACACCAAAAGACCTGGAAGACCACGGATGACAAATGTGGGGATTGACCAAAGAATTCTTTCCCTGGTGAAGAAAACCCCTTCACAACAATAGGTCAGATCAAAAACACTCTCCAGGTGGTTGGTGTATGTGCGCCAAAGTCAACAATCAAGAGAAGACTTCACCAGAGAGAATATAGACGATTAACCACAAGATGTAAACCTCAAATGTAATGTAAACCTCAGCCTCAAAAACAGGAGGCTGATTAGAGTTTGCCAAAAAACATCTAAACTGCTCATGATTGAAAACATACCACCTCATCAGTGAAACATGGTGGTGCAGCATCATGGCATAGGCTTGTAATGGAACTGGTTCCCTTGTATTTATTGATGATGTGACTGTTGACAAAAGCAGCAGGATGAATTCTGAGGTGTTTCAGGGAATATTATGTGCTCATATTCAGCCAAATGCTTGGACGCCGCTTCACAGTGCAGATGGACAATGACCAAAAACTACTGCAAAAACCAGCAAAGAGCTTTTTAAGGCAAAAAAGTGAAATGTTATTCAATGGCCAAGTCAATCGCCTGACATGACTCCAATTGAGCATTTCACTTGAAGACAAAACTGAGGGGAAAAGGCCCCAAGAACAAACAGGAACTGAAGACATTTGCAGTAGAGGCCTGGGAGAGCATCACCAGGGATGAAACCCAGCGTCTGTTGACGTCTATGCCTTCTAGACTTCAGGCTGTAATTGACTGCAACCAAGCATTAAAAATAAAAAAGTGTTACTTTGTCCCATTACTTTTGGTCCCTTAAAAAGTGGGAGGCACACATACAAACGGTTGTAATTCCTACACCACTCATGTGATTTGGATGTAAATACTCTCAAATTAAAGCTGAAAGTCTGCAGTTTAAGCACATCGTTGCTGTTAAATTTCAAATGTGTTGTGGTGCTTTATAGAGCCAAAAATATGAGAATTGAGTCGATATCCCAATATTTATGGACCTGACTGTATATCACATACTGCTTTACACGCTATACGAGTTGTGTATACTATGACTACTCTATATCAGAGGATGCTTTTCCTGATGTTTAATCCCATCTTTAATCATAATCATGCCCCATATGTACAGAGTTAGAACCAAAGTCTGATAAACCAAACGACAAAGAACACACAGTAGTGTCGTAAACGCAACATACAATGACTCTCTTTGTGAATCCAAAACGTAGTCAGACCTTGATATTGTCCCCTCATCTCCTGTTCTCTTTGTCTTACATTTTATTTGTCACTGTGAGCCGCATTGCTTCTTTCTGATTAATGTCCTTTGCAGAAAAGTGCTGCTAATGGCGCTTTAATCGCTCCTACTTCCTCACCAGGCTACAGGTCGCTGTCTCTCACGTTGGAGGAGACATGGCGTGCAAAACACAAGTGAGGACGTCTTTGCCCTTGTGCCTTATATGGTGAAAAAATTGCAAAGGACAAAGCACACAGCCTGTTCTTCAAGGTGGTTGTGGTTATCCTTTTCAAGAGCTAGTTGTATAAGAGCTCCTTATCCAGTATATCTGACCTGATTATTAGAATCAAGCATGCTGTCATACAATGGAGATTTTATAGCATTTGCTAAACTGGTGGATCTAAATTGTCCTTGGCACGATGGTGGAAAAATAAAATAACGGGTAGGATTATCATTGATGTGGCCTTTCTGTGGTGAGTTATGCTTTCCTCTCATCTTCTTGTCTTCTGGGTGGTCTGGGTTCCTCCATCAATCCAAAGCATGTACAATAGGCTAAAAGTAAGTAAGTAAGTAAAGAGTTCATTTGCAAAAACAGATTAGTTCCAGTGAAAAAACTCAACATATGCTTGCAAATTTCTCTTTACATAGCAGTGTTTCTCATTACCAGGTTTTTCAGTGCCATGAAAATATAAAGTCACTAGTTCCTAATCAAATTTACACAACTTTCGTTTCACCAGTGTCATATGTAGAGCAAATATCCAAAAGGATTCTGAAAAAAATACATAGATATTTGTCATTGTACAATTGCACAACAAAATTACGTGCAGGTGTTGGGTTAGTCCTGAGCCGCTGCGACTGAACGCGGCACCATTGTGGGCCAACTTGACCAGCATGGTTTTGGTGGTAGGGGAAACTGGGCTGCTGTTTCGGGCGTCTGCCGTTGATGCGGTTTTATTAGCGGTCCTGCGTTAATATTCGCGCAGGATTATGAATCTCTAAACTCACCTACTGTCGATGTGTTTTGGGTCATTTACCGCCCATTGGAGACACGCTCTTTCTCTCTCTCGTGCGCCGTTCGTAGATTGGTATTGAGGGGACTTCTGCGTTCTGTGAGTCACGCTGCTCATGAACAACACGTGACCGCAAATAAACAACTCTGATTGGAGTTTTGCTCATGCCTCCACAACGGGGGTGGGGGGGGCGAAAAAAATGTTCGTAGGTATGTACTGCCATTGAGTACATTTCGTATCCAATCACAGATGTATTAAAATTAGGCACCAGCCCACTATCCTTAAAGGGATATTTCGGGATTTTTGACATTGGGCCTCATTTCCTAGTTATCCAGAGTGTTGTTGATGTCTGGAGATATTTTTTTCTTAAATTCATGCAGTTCTTATATTTGAAGAGTCTAGTTGTGCTAGGCTAGAGCAAGGCTAAAGCATTTCTATGGTAAAGTCTAGCCTGCATTAAAAACAGTCTGACCCACTCCACAGTGCACCAGAGGTAAATCACTTATAACGCCAGACTAACCATATAAATGTATGTGTTAATAGAATAATTTTTGAAATATAACTGACCTTGTATCACATGAATTACCGCATTTTGAGGGACTATTTTCTCGCAGATCACTCCGCCGCTGCGTTAGCTTACAGCCACGAAGCTGATGCTGCTCAAATATAAGTTATTTTAAATGCAAAATGGTTAAAATTATTCTATCGACACAGACATTTATATTGTTAGTCTGGTGTTATAAGTGATTTACCTCAGGTGCACTGTGAAGTGCGCCAGACTGTTTTTAATGCAGGCTAACTTATACCATAGAAATGCTTTAGCCTTGCCCTAGCCTAGCGCCACTAGACTCTTCAAATATAAGAACTGCATGAATTTAAGAAAAAAATATCTCCAGACATCAACAACACTCTGGATAACTAGGAAATGAGGCCCTATGTCAAAAATCCCGAAGTATCCCTTTAAGGTTAGTGGCTAGGGCAGGGTCAGGGTTAAGCTGATCGGTTGATACATGCATGACGTTTCAAATTGGTGTTCTTAGTGCCTCTTCAGTGTTTCAGAAGAAGAAATGTGTAGGTCTCAAATGTCTTTAGCCCATACGCTAGCTGTTTGTTTACATGGCTAGTACGGACTCTCTGCAGTAAAAAACAACAACTGAACTTTTCAAAAACACAGCAAAGATGTACAAAGGTTTTCGGTAAAACAATGTGGAATAAAGAAACTACAAATGCAGTGTGCAAATGCAAAAACACCTTCCTTTTGCAGGTATTTGGTAATAATCTCAAACACTCATCACTTATCACTTAGTGATAAAGACAATGCAATATTGTCTTATATTTTTGCGATGAAAGGATTAAGCTTAGTCAGAGATCCAGAGGAGAGGAAAGCATTTCCTGGATGTGTAGGACCTAAGGAGGAGCTGTTTAGGCCGCGGTGCCAAGAATAGCCTCTAGAGAAGATTGATAGATGCACGAGTGGGTCGAAACACAGCTCTAGGTATTTTTCAACATTGTAACATGGTAAAAAGCTAAAAAAAAAAGTCGATTTTGCTGGGAAAAACAACAACTTTAACCTATGATGCCCACATGGATGGTTCCTGTCTTTAAGTGTTTGTCCAACAACACACATGTAACTAATCATTGTCCAGAGTTTTAACTATTTAGAAAGAGCATCAAATAGGTTCTGTGTCTTTACTGAATACAGCACATGCAGCAGGCCATTGCTGTGTTACTCACTGGGTTATCTTATCTGGAGGCCCATTGCTGTCATAAAGCCCAGAATGGGGAGACGCATGGCAGGCCGTGGTGGTCATCTATCACTTGTACCACAGCTTAGGTACTGTACCTTCGAGAGGTCCAGGCCTGATTTTATTCCAGTCACATCCAAGTGCCCTCCAGGAACTAAGGTCTAATCCACAGGTGCCACGGAGCAACCTTTAGAGAAAGATGTATTTTAATGTTAGAGTTGTGAGCATGAATAGGACTTTTGACAAGAGAAGAGAAATGTGAAGAAGTGTCACAAGCTTGATTTCAAATCACTTTTCTGTTTTTGTTTTTAAACACACAGATAAGTGAAGGCTACAATTATTATCCAACTTTTATTCTGTCTAAACTTCTCTCTGGCAAGAAAGATCAACTCAATCGTCTTTAGTTCCGTGCTCGAAAATCCCAAACATTTGTGAACATCCACATTATTTCCAGTGTGCAGCAAATGACAAAGTAATTAAAAGCCCTAATATGATTATAATTAGATGATATTAATTGTATTGTTCCTCAAGACCTTGAACCCTCTGCAAATATCCTGTGCTTTGTGTTAAACGTATCGCCATAAAATGGTCAATAATTCCAGTATTTTCCACCGAGCTACACTGACGTCGTCCTTTCCTCAATTTCCCTCTTTTTTTCCCCGTCCTCTTTGCGACAGGGGAGGTTTTGGTGGGCATATCGTTAATAACAGAATAGTGATTCATCATTTAATTATGATTTGACAAATGCTCGCGCCTTCCCCGTTGCCGGCATCCTCCTCCCTTTCAATTCTCCGCTCTGCCAAACTGTCACGCACTCCCCCGTGGGATTAATTCGAGCTGTCTGTCTTTGTGAGGCTGCCGGCGCTCTCGGGGCGGCGGGTGCACGACACTGTCAATGAACAGAGAGCCTGACACTTCCAGGAGCCGCGCCGAGACGCACGCTCCCCGCTCCCCTTGTTATTGTTTTCACCTTAACCCCTTCCTGCCTGCCTCCTATTCACTATCTCATCTGCCTCTACTCCTCAATGTCCTCCTTTCTATCCTTCTTCCCTCGTTCCCTGCCAACCTTTCCTCAGAGGGACCCAGGCATCGGCGTGAAAATATCTCACAAAGGAAACAGCGCTTGTACCTCCAGCGGCGAGGCAGTGTGAGCAGAATGTGAAGCAGCTCAATCAATCAATATTTCTTCAGCTCGCATGTAAAGTTCAGAGCGCTATTAGGAGGAATATACATTCTGGCTAGGATTGGAAACCAGTTATAAGGCTTTAAAAAGGGGGAAAAAAGAAAAAACCTCTGGAGACTCATTTGCAGCCGCCGCACACCTCGCAGTGACAAGCGTCGCTAATGGGCAGCCATTAAAACAAGGCATGTTTGAGTCGAAAGCATCGCAAACGGGCAAGCCGCCGTGGGCAGGCCTTAGCCCCCGCTGAAGAGATAAGGTTTAATACCAGGCAACAAACGGGCCCTGGCCATATCTCCCCCACTGATACGGAGGGAAGGAGGGGTGGGTGATGTGGAGGGAGGGGGGCAGGCAAAACAAGAGGGACAAAAACAAGTGTCTTGCAGGGACCCTGGCTGGCTGGATGCGTGAGTGCGTCCTCCTCCCGTTGGCATAGAAACTAATCCACGTTCACATTTAGCACCTGACGTGTTTTTTTTAACCTCGTCTCTGGCTCCACGGTCACGGTGCAGTGGGGGTGGGTGAAAGGGTTGAGAGGGGGATCTGCGCCACTTTCTCTCATTATGAACACTGTGAAAAAACAGGGGAAGAGGAGGTGGGGGCAGGAGGACAGAAATGGATGGACGGTTGGTTGACAGCTATGGCCTATAGGATTCACCATATAGCTGTGTAAATGCTAATGTTGTTTTGAAATGTGGAAATAGCAGGCCACCGTCCAGAGTGTGCGTCAACTATAAAGCCGAGCGACTCTGGCAATGTTGCAAATGTTAAAATAGCACTTGTAATTAACAAAGTTTAGCGCTTCGCCTGTGGATTTGGCAGAAGATGACATTTTTCTTTGAGTAACCCGCCATGTGTGTTTAGATACCGACTGACCATGCATTTCTATGATTGGTTAAACCACCAGTCAGTCATACTCATTGGAATTGTGCATGGTCTATGACTGTTTGGTTGCTCACAATTTTCCCCCAGATTGGCTCTCTACTTAGCTATGCAATTGAGATTACAATGTCGTGTTGGATAGGGAGAATCACTGTTTATTTCAGTGATTTTCACCAGTTGTTTGTGTGAATGGTCGGCAAACAGTCGATTTATTGGCCTGTAGCGCTGTTTATATAAATCACAGATCTTTAACAGCACAAGGGCTCTGTTTGTGAACATTGTGTTGGCCGACCATAGAATTATTAATTTAACACATTCATGTTGCCTATCAAAGTCCTAAACGTGACGACGTCCCGATCACTGCTATTCTCTCAAAAGGAATCAACATTACCGATCACTATACATTGACATTAATAGGGCCCGATCTTCTGCCTGGCACAACAACAGTTAGTGCAGACCAGGGTGACATCTTGACTGCAAACAACGGTGCACCAGTGCTCGCCTGACCAGGGCTCGGAGGCGTGGCTTAGAAAGAAGGGGTTGACTGAGGTGTGTGCTGCAACCAGCGCTAGTTGCTTCTTCTCCTTGTCTCTCATCTGTGCACTAACATCGCCTGCAGACTTCATTCAGCATTCAGGCTGCATTGTTTTCAAGCTCTCACAGGACATACTACAAACTATATTCCACTGTGAGTTAAACACTTGCCGTGTCCAGAGAGAAAGACTTCGACATCGACACTCGCCATGGATGTCTGCCCAGCCCATGTACAGACCCTGTTCAACCCACTTATTACGTTAAGTCTGGAGCTGAAGATTCAAAGTGCGTCGCACGTCTAGTATACAACCTGCATTTAGAAACATAAGACCGGGACCTTAATATCCCATCTTCTAAAAATAAATTTAGCTCCCAGCTGAATGATTGAGCCTACAGGTGGGTGTTCCCTTTTTCCCCCTCACTTTATTGCCATGAATACATCAATACCGTAAGAACTATGTAAATGTATAGAACGGTGAATTATTTCTCAAAATTATAACAAAGCATCTGCCATGTTCTTTTTAAACACTTCCTGCTTCCTAGGAAGTGCACAATACTGGATGTCAAATGTTTAGAATAAACTCTTAGTCTGTTACAATATCTTTCCTGACTTTCATGGAGAGCTCTGTTGGATCCTTGAGAAGGATTATTGTCGTGGCTTTGATGCCGAGTGTCTGACTGATCGTGCTTCTCTCGCACAAAGAGCTTGACAAACAATAGATAGGCGATATTCTGCTTCTTTTAACATTTGAATTATCATAGTTGTCTACATGTGCTGGGGACATGGCTACCCACTTCCTCATAACACAATGTGTGTGTATTGGAGAAAGCATTGATTGAGCAGGACAAATATGCCTCCAACCACTTGCTGGGAATCACGGATTGCTTCTGTCCGACACTGTTTGATTTGCCTCAAGGCTTCACCAATTATTTTACGTCTCGCGTTCATACACTGCAGCTCAATCTTGAAAAATTAAGTCCAATCACACTTTTTGTCTAAATGTTCTCTCACATATAAATGAATCAATAATAAATGCAGCGACAGTGGCGCAGTTGGTAAAGCGAATAGAGGACTCAAGTTACACATTCTGTCTGAATAAGATTACAGGTTAGGTGTTGCTATTTTTGTTCCAAACTGTTGTCTTGGATTTTATTATTGACCTTGAATTGATCACTTTCCTGAAGGGGGGGGCCTCATGTCCTGGGCTTTTTCTAAATGTCTCGGGTATGCGACTGCTTGAACCTGAGTCCCCCACGTCTATTGAGGGATGGGTTCACTGATCCTGATATATGGCCTCAATCCACTCTCAGACGGCTACCAGACGGCTCCTTGGAGAAGAGCTGCTAATTTGTACACAAGCCTCAACAGTTTTACCAGTTTATCGCCGAAGATTCAGCAACTTGTAAGCCGATAAACTGTTGTTTATTCAATTTACACATTTTGTTTAAAGAAATGTAAATGGCTCACTGTAAATAAATAGATAAGAGATGAGAAGGTGTGCAGGTCTCGGAAAATTAGAATATTGTGAAAAAGTTAATTTATTTCTGTAATACAACTTATAATGTGAAACTAATATATGATATAGACTCATTGCATGCAAAGTTTTAATTTTGAAAATTAAAAAGGGTTTATACAGCTTGTATAAACCCTAAAATCAAAATTTCAGAAAATTAGAATATTACATGAAATCAATAAAAAAATATTTTAAACAGAGAAATGTGAGCCCTCTGAAAACTGTAATCATGCATATGTACTTAGTATTTGGTTTGGGCCCATTTTGCTTGAATTATTGCCTTAATGCGGTTGCGTGGCATGGATGCTATCAGCCTGTGGCACTGCTGAGGTGTTATGGAAGACCAGGATGCTTCAATAGCTCCTTAAGCTCCTCTGTATTGTTTGGTCTCATGTCTCTCATCTTTCTTTTGGCAATGCCCCATAGATTCCCTATGGGGTTCTGGTCAGGTGAGTTTGCTGGCCAATCAAGCACCGTAATCTGATGGTCATTTAACCAGGTTTTGGTACTTTTTGCAGTGTGGGCAGGTGCCAAGTCCTGCTGGAAAATGAAGTCAGCGTCTTCATAAAGCTCGTCTGCTGAAGGAAGCATGAAGTGCTCTAAAATCTCCTGGTAGACGGTTGCGTTGACTCTGTACTTAAAGCACAGTGGACCAACACCAGCAGAAGACATGGCTCCCCAAATCATCACAGACTGTGGAACCTTCACACTGGCCTTCGAGCATCTTGGATTGTGTGCTTCTCCTTTCGTCCTCCAGACTCTGGCACCTTGGTTCCAAATGAGATGCAAAATTTGCTCTCATCAGAAAAGAGAACTTTGGACCACTGAGCAACAGACCTCTTCAGGTCTTTCGTTCTTTAGCCCACACAAGACGCTTCTGACGTTGTTTGTAGTTCAGGAGCGGCTTAACAAGAGGAATATAACATCTGAAGCCCATGTCCAGGATCCGTCTGTGTGTGGTGGCTCTTGATCCACTGACTCCAGCCTCAGTCCACTCCTTGTGAAGGTCCCCACACTTTTGAATGGCCTTTTCCCCGACAATCCTCTCTAGACTCCGGTCATCCCTGCGGCTTGTGCACCTTTTTCTTCCACACTTTTTCCTTCCACTTAACTTTCTATTAATATGCTTTGATACAGCACTTTGAGAACATCCAACTTCTTTTGCTATTACCTTTTGAGCCTTCAGCAGTCTTCCCATGATGGTGAATTCTACTGAACCACTGAGAGACCATTTAAAGTCTCAGTGACCAGTGTTTGGGGTGACACTTTGAGCCGACAATGTAGTCCCTTTTCACAATATTCACATTTTCTGAAATTTTGAATTTGAGGTTTTTACAAGCTCTGAGCTAAAATCATCAACATTAAAACAAACAAAGGCTTGACATATGTCACTTTGCATGCCATGAGTCTATATCATATATTCGTTTCACATTTTAAGTTGAATTACAGAAATAAACTTTTTCATGATATTCTAATTTTCACCTGTAAGTCTCAGCCAATTTCTTTCCTCCACCATATTACAACAAACTGAACACATTTGCATGAAACATTTCGCACACAAGCTCCCCCAGAACACAAAAAATAACTCCTCCTCCTCTTAGGCAATCTCACCTCCCTATACCCCTACGACTATGTGAAACTGGGTGGGTTTATGGACGGATTTCATGTGATGTATACATATTAGGTGCATGTGCGCGCAGGCCCAGTGCAAAACAACTGGAAAACTATATTGTAATAGCACCACTACGCGACTGGCACACTTTTGTTTTCATATAAAAACAACACAATGCCATCGTATCACGTTGTTGATTACACAAATAGAATTACCAACAATACATTTTATAACATACAGGCAGGTGCGTGTGCCTTTTCAGAAGAATAGACGACAGGTTCTGTGCGTCAAACGAGAGACAAATGGTCCGAAGTTGAGATCAAGAATACACCCCGCGCCACAATTGGAATCTGCTGAATCCAGACGTGGCAGTGACACTGTCAGGTCGCACAAAGAGACCGCAGTAAACTTTGTTGGGAGGGTCAAGAGAAGCTGCTGATAAAGAGAAACTATTGTCAGGATCCTGCTTCTGTGAGTAGGGAAACTCTGTCTGTCGACAACACACTACCATGCAAAAAAATGGGACACATTTTCTCTCTCTCTCTTGCATTAATGACCTACGTATCTTGTTTAATTAATGATAAATTAATAAATCACATGTTTAAAGAGCTGCATGGTTTGAGAAAAGTGCCATGATGCACTGCGCTCCAGTGTGTGTGGATATGGCACATGGATGTGTTGGTGTTTAGATTTATCTTGTGCAGTTGTGCAGGTCCTACATGGCTCTGCACCCCTCCAAACTAACGTGAATTGCAGTATTTAAGATGTACATCTACATAGCTAACGTTAGCCTGCATAAATGTAGACCTAAATGTTCAACTTAAAGTGAGTTTCCTTAAATAAGCGCCGCGTCCCGCGTCTAAAAACTATTTTCGAGCCTAACAGCGGTTCATTCATCAATCAATCAATCAATCAATCAATCAATCAATCAATCAATCAATCAATCAATCAATCAATCAATCAATCAATCAATCAATCAATCAATCAATCAATCAATCAATCAATCATCAATCTTTACTTATAAAGCGCTTTTCATACCGAAAGGTATCACAAAGTGCTTTACAGATTACAATATTTAAAACAATATGCCTGGCACACCTTCCCACCCCCCCAAGGCTGGGCAGAGTCCAGCGCAGCAACAAGGCACAGACCCAAGAAAGCCCATAGGAGGCGCAGCAGAGACACCACACCTCCACCTGAGCACCCACAGGACAGCACCCACACAGCCACAGCCTATCACTGCTCCCTAGGCAGAGGGCCCCTTCAGAGGAAACACTGGGAAAGCTGCACTTATCATGCGCACGCACATCAGTCACGTGTCTAATATTCTCAGCATTGAAATCTGTCTATTGTAACACAATAAACTAAAGCAGAGTCTCAGGCTTGTGCTGTGGTGTCGCCTGTGCACTGCACTCAGTGCTCTCGTAATTGTGGGTTAAAGTTTGTTGCAGTCAGTTTTACCAAGCTGTACCCATTTGTTTGCAGAGCAGTAGTGTAATCTCTACTGTAGCTGCATGTTGAGTTGAATCATACTATAGTGCCTTATTGATGCACTGTTGGGCTTGGAGTAGCCTATTTGTGTGCTGCTATGGACTGTGTTTAGTAGTGGTGTTAAATATAATTGATTTAGTGATATATCGCTGCATTACATCGCACGATTCTTGTATCGATGGAGAGTGTCGCTGCACAGTTATTTTCAGGTCTTTCTAGAGATGTTTGATCGGGTCCAAGTCTGGGCTCTGTCTGGGCCACTCAAGAACATTAACAGACTTGTCCTGAAGCCACACCTTTGTTATCTTGGCAGTGTGCTTTGTGTTACCCCAGTCTGAGGTCCTGAGTGCTTTGGAGTAGGTTTTCATCCAGGATGTCACTGTCTGAATTCATCCTTCCCTCTATCCTGACTAGTCGCCAGTTTCTGCCGCTGAAAAACATCCTAACAGCATGATGCTGCCACCACCACATGCGTCACTGTAGGGATGGTATTTGCCAGGTGATGAGTGGTGCCTGGTTTCCTCCAGATGTGATGCTTGGCATTCAGGCCAAATAGTTCTATCTTGGGTTCATTAGACCAGATAATCTTGTTTCTCATGGTCTGAGAGTGGTTTAGATGCCTTTTGGCAAACTCCAAGCGTCATGTGCCTTTTACTGAGGAGAGGCTTCTGTCTGGCCACTCTACCATAAAGACCTGATTGGTGGAACTCTGCAGAGACTGTTGTCGGTCTGTAAGGTTCTCCCATTTACTCAGAGTAACCCTAGAGCTCTGTCAGTGTGACCGTCAGGTTTTTGGCCACCTCCCTGACCAAGACCCTTCTCCCCCTGATTGCTCAGCTATATGGAGGCCAGTGTGTACTGCTCAGCTATATGGAGGCCAGTGTGTACTTCGGGACCTGCAGCAATTTGTTGTACCCTTCCCCAGATCTGTGCCTCGATACAAACCTGTGTCAGAGGTCCACAGACAATTTCTCTGACTTCAGAGCTTGGTTTCTGCTCTAGCATGCACTGTCAGCTGTGGGACCTTATATAGACAGATGTGTGCCACTGCCTTTCCAGTAAAGTTGCAGAATCATAGGATGATCACTCAGTGGAAAAAGGATGCTCCTGTGCTCAGTTATAAGTGTCAGAGCAAAGGGTGTGTGAATACTTATGTACTTATGTACATGAGATATTTCAAAAAATTTAACAAAAGTTTACAGTATGTTTCTGTGTGGGGATTAAAGAGTTATTGTTAGAGAGTTATTACTAACCGCTAAGGGCTCCAACTAAAGGTTGAATAAATATTTTAAAAAACGTGCATCCCCAGTTTAGGTTCATTTACTAGGCTTCCAGGAAATATTTTTTAGAACAGAGAAGCCGCTCGAAGTTATACAGTCACCATATGTGACCCGTCGTGGACACAAGTCGGCAGCCCAAGTTTCGAGAAAAACGCAAAAGAAGGTTGTTGTTTTTTTAAATTGGTGATTATCGCTTTTTTGCAGAATCGTTCAGTTGAAGTCACAAAGAAGCCACTCCATGTTTAAGCTAGAAGTAATAGTATATTTAAAAGTGTAAACTTTTAGGTTCAAACCAGCTTGTTTTGGGAGATTTTTGGAGTGCGCAGTAGGGGAGTGACTTTTCTGTGTCTATTTACATACTGGGTAAACACCGGTGTTCCGGTTCTCGCCGTGACCATGTGACAATGTGATGTTTACATTTTGCGCGAGCTCGGCACATGGATATTTAATAAAATATCGTAGCTAGCTGTGCGCCACCATGGCCAATTAGCTGTTGTGGACCTGCTGTCTCCCCTGAAGTCGACAGGAACAGGAAAGGATTGCTACGAAAATTGTGTGTGATGTTCATGATAACTGTACTGACATTGAGATAAAAGGTAATAAAGGTTTCCGTCCTACCATATGAGTGCGTTGGCGTCTTTTACACTACACGCAAAGAATAATAATTAAAAGAATAATCACTCTCTCAACCAGTCTCGAACTCACTCCACGTGTTTGAAAAAGGTGTGCTTCAGGACACCTGCGCTAACCCCTACACTACAGCACCACACAAATGTTGTCTCAATGCTTGTATTTATCAGATATTCTGTACCTATCACAGCAAGCCATGCCATTCCATCGGCCATGTCAAAATGTGACAGTCACCAATTGACGTGGGATGTTATTAATTGTACGACGAGGCTGCGTCCTTTCCTCATCCTGTTAATGTGTATGTGCGCCTGACATCGCTGGTGACACTGTTTGCAGCAGTTGGCTGTCGGTAGAGATTTTACGATCTAAAAGCCACAAAATAGCATAAACTTTAATCAACATGGTGGCCTATGCACCCATTTGACCACAGCGTGTCGCTGTTCGAATTTCGACGGAGCAGAGCTGAAAAGATTGCGCCATAAATGCAGAGCTGAACTTTACGCCTATTCAATATTCCTCTTAATAGGTTTGATGTTAATGATGAGGAGATGATGCTTGTATGGGGCCTCTTGTTAAAAAAAAAGTAATCTGCACAAATAAGCTAAATTCCATTGGCAAAAGTTTGTAGTACAACAGCGACACGCCGTGGTCAAATGGGTGCATAGGCCACCATGTTGATTAGAGCTTCTGCTATTTTGTGGCTTTTAGATCGTAAAATCCTACCGACAGCCAACTGCTGCAAACAGTGTCACCAGCGATGTCAGGCGCACATACACAGCCTTACCTTTTATCTCAATGTCAGTACAGTTATCATGAACATCACACACTATTTTCGTAGCGATCCTTTCCTGTTCCTGTCGACTTCAGGGGGAGACAGCAGGTCCACAACAGCTAATTGGCCATGGTGGCGCACAGCTAGCTACGATATTTTATGAAATATCCATGTGCCGAGCTCGTTCAAAATGTAAACATCACATCGTGACAGGGTCACGGCGAGAACCGGAACACCGGTCGTGTTGGATGGACGCCGCAAAGATTGTAGAACACGAGCTGAACCATGGACGTTACAACGAACATGTTTGGAAGTACTTCTGCGAAGTGGATTTATTAATCACGGATTATGTGGCGCCGCTTCCTCAATAAGAGTCTTAGCAAAGCAGAAACGCTTTGCTCCCCAGACAGGACACCACTTTGGCCACGCAGCTTCAGCGTTAATAAAAGCTTCCCGTAAAAGCATCAAACTGTAAGTAGTATCTTTTTATAACGCTGGATTTTGCGTTGGAGTTGATCTCTGCTGTCCCGCCTCTCACACTCAGCCCGGGCTGATGCTCCGTCCTCCCGGCCGCCTCCCTCTCAACCCCAGGCTGATGCTCCGTCCTCCCGGCCGCCTCTCACACTCAACCCCAGGCTGACGCTCCGTCCTCCCGGCCGCCTCTCTCTCAGTCCCGGCCTGATTTACGTAGCGCCACCCTGTTCCGTGCTCCTTCAGTCCTCTGTGTCATTTTTCGGCTTGCTTCTTTTCTCTTGTGATGTGGTGCGCATTCGTAAAGTGCTTTCTTTTTCCCGTAGACTTTAATTCTGCCCAAAAATGAACGGGACTGGCGTGTACACCCCTCGCGCTCTCTCGAGGACGTAACACAAACTCACACAGAGACACACATACGTGGAGAAAGAAGATATTGGATCACAAGCTGCAAAATGCTGCTTGTTTTGTAAAAATCCGACGCATATTTATGTCAAAAACCTGTTGTAAAGATAATAAGTCGTGGTTGTATACAATGAATGCGCGTACGGCGGCCCGCAGAGACCGTGTGAACCCACGCATCACTAGTGTGTGTGTGTGTGTGTGTGTGTGTGTGTTTGTGATCTACAGCAAATTCTACAATCTGGCAAATGTGAGAGGAGTTTGTCTGCGTGTGTTTGAGAGAGGGATATCTAGTATCCAACCAACTTCATTTGTGCAAGACAAGAGACATGCAAGACATTTATTTACGGGGTATGGCTTATCTAAATGAGATGTAAATGAGCCCTATTGTCAGCCCAGCTGCAGAGAGAGGTGAGAACTGCTCATTCTTTGAAAGCCGTTTATTCATTTCAATCTTGAAAGCCTAAATTCAAGTGTCTACAAATGGTCCATATATGATCAGATTTCCATGTGTTACACATTGTTGGAAAGCTCGGAGACTACACTTTAACAATCTGTGATAATCTCAAAATGCCACAGAACCGACTTGTGTCCTGGTTCTAGTGACTGGTCACATATGATCCTCTCACTCAGTGCTGGTGACATTTTTTTGCATCTTCCACTTGACTTTCAATCAATCAATCAATCAATCAAATTTTATTTGTATAGCGCCTTACAATAGCCAGAAGGTGCCCAGTGCGCTTTCCAGTATAGAAATAAGAATCACAATAGACATCAATAAAACACAAATGTACATAAAAACAGCAGTCGAGTCAGTGGCTATGTATCGAAAGCTTGTCTGAAAAGATGTGTCTTCAACTGTGATTTAAAAACACTCACTCAGTAATGCTTTGAAGCTGTACTGGAAGTGCGTTCCACAGCTTAGGGCCTTGGACGGCAAATGACCGGCCTCCAAACCTTTTGTATTTGAACTTGGGAGGTGTGTTCAGATGAGCACAGAGTTCTGGCTGGTTGATAGACCATTACTAATTCGGCGAGGTAGGCCGGGTCCAGGCCATTGATGGCCTTGAACACAAACATCAGGACCTTAAACTCCACCGTAAACCGCCCTGGGAGCCAGAGGAGAGAGAGGAGGACAGGGGTGATGTGTGAGCGTCTGGAGGTGTTGGAGAGAAGACGGGCTGCTGCGTTTTGTACCAGTTGAAGCCGATTGAGGAGTGATTGGTTAAGTCCAGTGTAGAGGGCGTTACAGTAGTCTATCCTCGAGCTGATGAAGGCATGAATGGCTTTTTCAAGGTCAGCTCGGGACAAGAATGGTTTGATCTTACTGAGTAGCCTTAGCTGGTAAAAGCTCGCTTTCACAACTGCACTTATCTGTTTGTCAAAATCATACTGCTGTCAAAAATAACACCCAGGTTACGGATGGCAGGAGCAAACTGAGGTGTAGGATGACCAAAACTGGGGGAGCTGTTAGGTGAGTCTGGGGAACAGGATGTACTCAGTCTTTCCTTCATTCAGGTGAAGGAAGTTCTGGGAGAGCCATTGTTTGATGATGTGAAGGCAGTTATAGAGAGGGTCCAATGCAGAACTGTTGCTCAGAACCACAGGACGGTAGATCTGGAGGTCATCTGCATAGAATGGAAGTGGACGTTGTGATTAGAGATAAGTTGACCAAGTGGCAGCATATAGAGTGAGAACAGGATATGACCAAGTAGTGCTGGGCGATATGGAAAAAACCTATATCACGATATGGATTATTTTATATCACGATAACGATATATATCACGATATACCACAATAAAGTCAGTTTTCAGTTATTCTTTGAAAAGTTTGACAAAAATATCATTGCATACTTTTTTTTGCAACTTTATTTTGAAGTGACATTTAACTGAACTGTCACAAATGAGAAAAATACATTTTAGTGCAGCAATATAAATGTATCAAATGACAACAGATGTGGTGGAGGTAGAGCTACAGTAGCCTTCACATTTTTTTAAATCCACATCATAGTCTAAATAGTATCAAATAAACTATTAAAAAATAATATAAAGTGCACCACATTTCAAGTTTCTGAGCAGAAAAGCACTCAATTATAAAAAATAAAAACATTTTTCAACCTTGTAGTGCAAAGTTGCAAACCAAAATAAGTATCAAAAGTAATATCAGAGTTGACATAACACTGTTTAAGGCATTAACCATGAATAAAGTGCAAACATAAAAGGCTACTTTGTAAAAGTAGAAAAAAGGTCTGTCAAATTCATAGGTTGAGTGCGAGGAAGACAAGTTGGTCAACTGTGTTTGGCTTAAGACATGACCTCTTGCATGTGATGATGTTCCCACTCGCACTGAAGGCCCTTTCAGATGAAGAACTAGTAGCGGGAATGCATAAGTACTTCTTGGCAAGCCTGGCCACCGATGGGAAACTCAACTCATGCTGCCTCCACCATTCCAGAGGGTCCGTCTCCGAGTCAGGCCCAGGTGCCTGAAGATACATGGAGAGCTCCAGTTCAATGGATGCTCTGCTTGGCTGGGAGTGGGTGGTAACTTGACCTGCCTTTTTGAAGTAGCTACCCAAACTCTTCTTTGTTTTCTTTGTGGGATGGGGACAGGGAAGCTCTGGATTATCTTCGGCAGCTGGGGGTGAATGGAGGCTGCTTCCGTTTGTGCACTTTCAGGTGCCGCCATGTCCACCAGCTCTGCTGCAGCTCTCATTTTTATGAACTCCACCCTCTCTTCCTTCATGTAGGCCGTCTTAAACCGTGGGTCAACAAGTGTTGCCATGTCCAGAAGGTTGTTGGTGGTATGGTCATCATACTTTTCATTAAGGTACTTGAGAATGCCCCTTTGATTGCTTTTGTGAGCTCTGTATCCCCATCCTTCTGGCTGAGGATTTCGTTGTTAAAGAGGTGCAGTACCGGCTTCAGAAAAGACACGCTGACATACTTCTCCCCCGACAAAGCATCAATAAACTCGAACAGTGGACCCAGTGCTTTGTTCAAGGACTCTAGCACCACCATGTCTTGCCAGCTTGGCACCAGGTGTTTGCCTAAGTCAGATAGCAAGCATAGAAAATGGGTTACTATTATGAGGAGGTGAATCTAGGCTGCAAACAAATCAGAATCCACAATGAAAACAATCACTGTGTAATGTCCAATGTCCATGTCTCACCTTCTTGTCTGCAAGGAGGACCTGTGAAAGAGCTTTCTCCTGTTCAAGGAACCTCTCTATCATCTGCTGCCGAGAGCCCCATCTTGTAGGGGTTTCAGTGATGAGCTGATGGGGAGGCAAGCCCAGCATTGCTTGTGCCTTGGCCAAGTCACTTTTCTCTTCCATGAGTTGGAGAAGGCACTGACCACCTTTTTACAGACTCCAACTGCACGTTCCACAGCCTGCTTTGTAGATGCTGGTGTGAGAGCTTTCAGAGCGTTCTCTGTTTGGATCAAATGGAAAAGTATGTAATTTAACAACATATTTGGACATTTTAACTTGATCATGTATTCCTTAACCAATTTATGGATTGTTTTAACAATTAAAGTATGGTAATACAACTAGATCTGTGGGCAGCTAGTATCAGAATTCAGTTTTTGCTATAACAGGTAAAATAATAATAATTAATAAAATGTAGGCGAGTATAACTGGTTCAATAATATCTTGTACATCAAACATAACACAGGATAACCAAACTAATCTCAATTCACTAATATTTTTGCTGTTAGTATAGTATTCCATTGCAATATTACACTAGGCAATTTTTAGATTGTTTTACACTTACCAATGGCTAGCTGTAGACGATGACCAAAGCATTGTAGCCGTTCCCACTCATTCAGTTCCATTGCAGAGATGTTGTTAGTGGCATTATCCGTGGTGACACAGACAAGGTGGCATTCTTGCAGTCCCCATGACTCCAGTGCATCTCTCAGACCTAGATAGATAAATACTTTATTAGGGGGTCTCTCTCGGAATTACTACAGTAAAAATGACAGAACAGTAAACTAAAAGTACCTCATACAAATTAGTGCACGAATGACGTACCTTGGGCTATCATGGCTCCCGTGTGGTCATCTGGAAAGTACGCAGTCTGTAAACAGCGACCACAGAGGATCCAGTCTTTGCTGATGTAATGGATGGTTACGCTCATGTAGGGCTGCGTAGCTCTGCTCGTCCACAGGTCAGTTGTCAAGGCATAATGGACCACACTGCGAACATCCTTCTCTACATTGGCCCGGCATGCGTTATATAAGCGAGGCAACTCGACTTTAGTGAAATGCTTACGACTGGGCATAACGTACCTCGGGTCAAGGACTTTGACGAGGTCTCGGAAGCTGCCCTTCTCAACTGCATACACGGGGGTCATGCCTTTACAAATGTAATGCAAGATGGCACATGTGATTTCTTTATGGCGCTGGGACGTTTTTTCATACGGTGTGCTTTTTATGAAAGACTCTTTTATTTTAGGCTGGCTATATTTTTTCTCGCCACTTGCCCGGGCTGTTTCACAACTTTCTTTACGTCGCATTTCTTCGATTCTCCCGTATTCTTTTTCGTGGACCTTCTTCAAGTGGTAAAAGAGGTTTGTTGTGTTAGCGTCGGGCGCGGAAACAGTCTTTTGTTTGCCAGAGTTTGCACATGACTGTCTTCTGCTCCGTGTCGGAGCTCTTGAAGCCAAAATGCAACCAAATCACTGACGTACCCCACGTTTCGGTAAAAGTACTTCTTGGGCTGCTGCCTGCTTAGCAGTTTCAATTTGTTGCGACTCCGGGCGTTCATCTTCAACCTCTTGCGTCTCCATCCTTAAGCACTCACGAGTTAACTACATAGAAATAAATAAGGTAACTAGCGTAAAGCATGTCGCAAAGCACGTCGTAAAGCATGTCGCAACAACGTAAAGCGTCACGTCGCAAAACCCACAAGACGGAGTTTCTTTGCAAAAAGTTCATTTTTATTCTTGATTATCACTTATATAAAAGGTAGAGTATGCATTGCATAGCGACAGGACATCATCATACATTTGTCATAGCCTATTTAATGCAATATTTTCTTCAGTAATTGATAAATTAGGTTAGAAACGATATAAACGATAGAAGAGAAATAGGACGATAGACACTTTTCTATCGTCCCCACGATATGTATCGTCATATCGCCCAGCACTATGACCAAGAATGGACCCTTGAGGCACACCGGATGCAGGATCAGCTGAGAAGGAAAAATCATTGAGCAGCACTGAAAAAGTTCTGTTTGTGAGATATGATGAAAACCATCTGAGAACCATGCCTTGCAGACCGACAGTGTGTTCAAGTCGGGAGATGAGGATGGCATGATCCATGGTGTCAAATGCAGCGGTCAGGTCCAGTAACACCAACACCATAGAGCTTTTACTGTCCAGGGCTCCAATAATGTCATTATGGACCCTCAGTAACGCTGATTCAGTGCTATGCCTAGACCTGAAACCAGACTGAAATTTATCACCCATCGCATGCAGTTGGAGGTGAGACTGAAGCTTGGAGACGACAAGCTTCTCCATCAGCTTAGACAGGATTGGCAGATGAGATATTGGGCGAAAGTTGGACAGTGTGGAGGGATCGAGATTGGGTTTCTTGAGGCATGTTGGAGAGCAGTTGGAACAGTGCCCAAACTAAGACAACTGTTTATAAAGGAAACGAGGCAGGGGCCCACGATGTCAATAGCCTTCAGGTGGTAGCCTTCAACTCATGGACAGCTTTTCTGAGGTCCACAAGAGTAACTGCCTCAAAGTTCTCCAGCAGACATTGCGCCGCTTGGGGGGCATGACAACATCAGGGGCTTGTATGATGGATTCCCTAACAGACAAAACCTTGTCCAAAAAGTACTGTTTGAATGCGTTACATGTGTGTTCAGATACATCATTCAAACCAGGAGATACTGGATTGATCACAGAGTTAATAGTGCTGAACAGGATTCCAGGGCGGTGGCTATTGTTATTTATGAGATTGGAAAGGTATTGACCTTTACTTCCTTCACTACTCTTTGATAGGTGGCAAGACTGTCTCTAAACATCTCCAGTGACACCTGCAGCCTATCCTTCTTCCATTTGTGCTCAGCCTGTCTACACCAACACCTTAGGGCCCAGGTTGTATCATCAGGGTCTGATGGGTCTTTGGTACCCATTACCTTGTAGGGTGCAACCGAGTTCATAATCTGGGAGCAAATGGTGTTAAAGGAGGAGAGGAAAACATCAGGACATGGAGGTAATGCCAAATCAGCAGCAGAGCAGAGATCAGAGACAGTGAAGGCAGCAAAGTCATTAACTGTAGATGAGGTAATGATGCGCCGACGTTGGGGGCAGTGGATGTGGGTGCAGGTGGAACAGCACGGATGTCAAACCATATAAGAGAGTGGTCAGATACGGGAAAATCCAGGACTTCACAAGTTGACAATGTCACCCCACGTGAGATGATGAGATCAAGAGTGTGACCTAACCCAGAGGTTCCCAAACTTTTTTGGCCGGGACCCCAAAATTGACACGTAAACATCTCGGGACCCCCATTGTATAAAGTTATTGCCTCTTACACTACTTTAGGAAGAAAAACATTTTATAATCAAGTTAATATGTATCTAAAAGTTTATTTTGATCAACTGAATGAATTTACAGTAAAACATGTACTAAGAGCAGTAGCATTTTTCTTTTTGTTTCATCTTGAAATCATCTGGGGACTCCCACCCAAGGCCTCGCGACCCCCGAGGGTCCTGACCCCACTTTGGGAACCACTGACCTAACCTATGAGATGGCAGGAAATGGACTGGGTCAGATCTAGTGAATGTAAAAGTGCCTTAAATCATTAGCAGATTTATCAGAGGGGCAGCAAACATGAATGTTAAAGTCACTACAGATTAGGATGTTGTCAAATTTAGGCATAACTCTGACCGAAACTCTGAAAATTGTTTTAGAAGTCCTTGTTTAATTTAAGCGGCCGGTAGATTATTGCACATAAAATAGGATAGGGCAGTGAGAGCACAAACGCTTGTAACTCAAAGCTGGTATACACTTTGGTAGACAGCGGGCGGCACCTCAAAGACTGTCTGTATGTGGTGGCTATCCCCCTGCCCCTACCCGTTTTCCGCGGAGTGTTGACGTAAATATAGCCTGAGGGGAGGAGTTCTGAAAAGGCACTGACGTCACCTGGGGGAGCCAGGTTTCAGTAAGGAAAAACAAATCCAGATTGTGATGAGATGACATCATTGAGGACAAATGTTTTGTTATTGAGCGATCTGGTGTTATAAAGTGCAATGTGGAACGTGGTCGAGTTGACAGGCGGCGATGTCACGCAAGGAATAGGACGGAGGTTTCCTTGGACGCAGCTCCTGGTGGATGTTTTTAAGCCGCGGGGCCCTGAGAACTTCAGGGAGGGGTCTCCTGGTGGTTCCCAGAGTCAATAATAAACACGGTGAGGCTGCGCTTCAGTTTCATGCAGCTAAAATCTGGAACAGTCTTCATGAGGATGTGAGACAGGCCTCAACTCTGACAATGTTCAAATCCAGGCTGAAAACAGCTCTTTTTACCCGTGCATATGAAAACTGAAAGTATGTTATCTGCACTCTTGCCTTTTACTGTAATTGATTAATTTTATGTTGATGTTTTATTGATTGATTATATCTGTTTTCTTGTAATTTTCTGCAACTGTGAAGCCCGTGAATTGCCTTGTGCTCTACAAATAAACTTGCCTTGCCTTAAATATAAAACTACTTGTAATGTCAGGTAGCAAAGAAAAGTCACCGTCACTGTGTGACTGGACAGGTTATGATTGTCACTCCACGCTGCAGTGGTCCTTCCATTGTTGAATCTCTTCATTACAGAGTGAAGCAAGCGTGTTCATTAAGAGCCTGTTCACGCCTCTCACCCACAAAATAGTTCTCACAGAAAATCCCCAATTTCCTGTCTGACTGAGTGAATGTAATTGAATCATTTGACACAGAAGACAGATAAGTCTACAGTCAGTGGGAACCACACAGGCTAACTCTTTGGAGTTTGCATTTTAATAAATGGTGGATAGAGTCACCATTTATGTTAAAAGCAATAAAGCCAGTATACAGTTTAAACGTGTCTAAAAACGGCCATAAAATTACCATACATTAATGTTTTTTTCTACTTCTTTTTGCATAAATCTCTTGAATACTTGATGCCAAACATTCAATCATTAAATGGATTTTAACCAATTAAATGCCAGTTTTATTATGTAAACTTACAAAACAAAACACACACACAAGAGCCTTTTATGTGTCAAAGTTGAGGACCAAAATGTATTCTACTGCATTAGTAGTTTTTTCGTAGTGAGAGAACTTTGCACCCTTTCGTCACCCTGGTGTACAAACATGTACACATCTAAAAACAGCCATAAAATCACCATCCATTCATATTATTTTTCAACTTTTTGCACAATTCTCTTGAAATACTGAAAAGCATTCAATAGGTTTGCGGATTTTAAGGTTATTAGGTAAACTTTAAAATGGTCCAACGTAAAACCTAAAAACATTAATATTTTCTAAATAATACACATTAAAAGGGCTGTGGCTTTGGTGGTTTTTAGAGCCTTGAATTTGTCAAACATGAGGACCACAATTGATTTGACTGCATCAATATTTTTTTCTGTAGTGGACGATTCTTTATTTCAAAATCTTCTTGACCCCATTGACTTCCATTATAAACACATGAACAACTTCACATCTTTGTTGCTCTCCTTTTGCCACAGAAAAGTCATGTATTATATATAATGTCAGCATTTCATTTTGAAGAACAAGAGTCAGATTTCACATTATGACTTTATTTTTTCAGTTTGGGCCTTGGTCCTATTGTGTGCAGATGAATGAAATTATGGTATTTTCCCATTAGAATGTAATGGGGCCATGGCAGAAACCGGGACCTTTCTTACATAATACTTCAGATTTTAAATCTCATTGCCATACAGGAAAAAAAGTAATACATCTGTGGTGTCAGCATTTCATTTTGAAGAAAAGCAGTTGAATTTGACATTTCCACAGCATTTCACAACCTTCCACTTTTTTCACATTGTAGGCAGATGCGTGTATTTTCAGTAAGGTTATTTTGAAGCTGTGACCATGGGGGGAACAATATGATTTGTTTGCCTGTGTGTGTTTTATGAAAGATATGTATATTTTGAAAATTTAGTGATTTATTGACAATAATGTTTATTGTGAAGATTTTTACAGTTTAGAAATCGGAGCCACAAAAAGGATCAGTGCGGAGCGTCACAATCAATGATTACTTTTGAAGCAGAAATGTCACAGCTTGGATAATGGCACAATGTTTGTAAACCTGAGGGGAACACAGAAATAAAGAGGCCTTCATCAAAGTTTTTTTGTGTGTTGAGGTCACTTTCAGCTGCTAATTACTATTTTTGCGCAGAAATACTAAAGAATAGTATAAAAAAATAGTTTTGGCTCCACCCCATCGCCCTCTGGTAACACATGAACCCAGAGTGAAGAAACTGTATAATGTGGCAATGAGATCAATTTGATGAAATACAGCAAAAATGACAAATTTCACATATTTTCTTCAGAATGAATCGCTGATATTACAGATTTGTATTTCAGTGAGATTTGAACATTGAAGTTAAAGGTTCAAGTCCATTGCAAATGCCACATTTCCCTCATATTCTATGGGGAAAATACAGTGATTTTATTCAAGTGCTCACATTGGGAATAATCAGATGAAATATAGTACAAATGTCAAATTCCACTCTTTTTCTTCAAAATTAAATGCTGACATTGTAAAATGAATAGTTTTAAACTGCACTGGAAGAGGAACAACAAATATGTGTTTATAATGGAAGTCAATGGGGCTCCTGAAAAATATAAATGCATCAAATTCATTTTAATTCTCATCTTTGACAGATACAAGGCTCTAAAAATAGGCAAAGCCCCAGCTCTCTACATTGTATTATTAAAGATATAATTTATTTTAAAATCTATTTTTTGTAATACATTGTTTTCAGCGTTATGTATGAAACTGGGATTTTAAGGTTTAAAATCCAGAAAAGTCTTCAATACTTGGTCGTTTTGGAAAGAGATCAAGTAGTTTAAGAGATGTATGCAAAAATCAATGTGTTTTAGCTATTTATAGGTGTGTACATTGTGTACACAAGGTTCACGAAAGGGTGAAAAATGCAGATCTACAATATGAAAGCCACGAGAAAGAAAAAAACACTGGATTCTGAAACTTTGGTTAAAAAGAACACATTCTGCAGAAATCTACGTCTCAAGCTGCAACACAGACAAAATGGCCATTAAATTAAAAAAAGAAAAAGTCTTGCAAAATGTACAAAATGTACACAGGATGACTTTAGGGTTAAGTATATTTCCCCAAAACGCAAATGAATTATTCATTATTTGTCCTGTCTCAGGAACTACTTTACTCATGGGTAAGTCCTTTTTTAGACCTTGTTTAACCAGTTTAGACCTGATGCATTCCAAGTTTGACCTGGTATAAATCTGGTGGTGCCTAAAGCATGTTGTTTATTAGTGGGGCAATTGCACAACAGTGAATTAATGAGAATCCTGTTCAAATCTAACTCTGGCTGAAGTGACACAAATGTTTAAAGGCAACACACTTGTACATATACAGTACAGGCAAATTGTGCTCTAGTGCCAATTACAAAATAAATCTAAGGAAACATTCTGACCCCAGAATGACTGGGGTCAGAATAAAAACTTTTGTGAAGTGTTACTGGTAGTGGCCAATGTGTATAAAGGTGTCCCAGAAAGAGGCAGTATAGTATAAAGGTAATCATTAATGCACAATACATGCATCAAAGTTAGATTACGATAGATTGCATTCACGTGAGATTGTAAGATTTTCAAGAGCCCAGAGTAAACAGTTGAAGTGAAGAGCAGCAAAGACTAGATCGAATTTGCCTATAAGCAGGTCCTGATGTTTTGACCTGGTCAGTGATAAGTATTTCTGTTATTTTTGTGACTGTCCTAATTAAACAAAAACTGGCACAACATCCAATTTCTTTTCTCTGGACAAATGAAATACAGTGCATCTGGAAAGTATTTAACCCCTACACTTTCCTCACATTTTGTTATGTTACAGCCTTATTCTAAAATTCATTCAATTCCTTTGTCCTCAACAATCTACACACAATACCCCATAATAACAAAGTGGAATGCTTTTTCTTTTTGCAAATGTAAATGCAAAATGTGGCTTTATTAATTTCTAAAGCATGAAGTTGGTGCTGACAGAAAAAGCTATGGGTTCCTGTTTGCTAATGGTAATCAAAATGTAACGATGATTGGTGTTTTTGACAATGCAATTCATTCTAGTCTTTTTATATGTGGAATGTCTTGATGGTCTTTGCGAGGTGTTTATTCCTCTTCCTTGATGTGGGACGCTTTCTACGTAACTCCATTTTCCCCAGTGATGCAGCCCACCCTCCCTCCCCAACCCTGCAAACCCCCGCTCATGTGACATCGGTCAATGAGCTGGAAGACAGAGGAGCGGCGTCTCTCCTCTACCCCACCCACCCTCTTCTCTCTGGATGGTGTGTGTATGTGTGTGTTAAGTCGCACAATGGTCGGTTAAGGCTTTGGAGGATGGCGTATTCGGAGCCTGCAAGGTGCTTTCCTGTGGCTGTCCTTCAACTCCCCACTCAAGAGCTCTCTGCCTCCACACCGTCCATGCCACAGCCATTGTCCCTAATTAGAGATTCCGAGTGGAGCCCATTCAATTAACAGGCCGCCACAATGCCACACATAGTCACCCCACTCTTCACCTTTACCCCCTAGTCTACGCTTCCTAAAAAGCCTTTTCAAAAACGGCAATATGCAGACACAGCGCTTTGGAGTGGCTGCGGTAAATGGAATGGTTTTCAGGAAATATAATAGAAGAAGAAAAATGTCACCCAAAAAGTGTCCATTTATACTGCTACATACTTTACAAACACGCATAATATTTTCAAAACTAACATGTAATGGATTTGTGATGTGCTTGAGCAAATGCTACTCCAAAAGTGCGTTGTCTCCCCCAAACGATTCAAGATGTACGATACAGAAGAAGACTGTACCAGCTCTCGAATATGGAGCAGGCTCATTGTCTGTTATCGCTGACTGGTTTGGGGGACAGCCTTCCAAACCAGATGCCAGTGGTTACATTTAGATTTTATTAAAGATTGACATGGCAGGAAAGAACAAATGTATAACTTGAAATGTGTCAATCATAATATAAAACAATAAAATCAATAATAGAAAAAACAAGATCAAGATAGATCAAGATCTATATAACAATCTAGGGGGAGGATCCTCGACCCAAATGAAGCCGACTGCAACCCAAGAGCCAGTGGTTCCCACAGACGAGGCCTTCAGTCATGAGGGATGCTCTCTGTAACATCTTCCCAGAGCCAGCGCCGTATTCTCATCAGAGAATACAACTTTCTTCTTCCTTTCAACGTTCCATGTTTGGTGCTCTCTTACAAAGTCCAAACGGACAGTTCTGTGGCGTTGAAGGAGACAAGGCCTTTGAAGACATGTTTTTGTTTTTATAGCCCTTCAGTCGCAGATGCCTCTGATGGTTACTGGGCTGCAGTCGGCTCTAGTAACGGCCTTCATTTGGGTTGAGGATCGTCCAGTGGCTTGACGGACAGCCAATCGGATCCTCCGGCTTAGTGCTGGGGACACTTTTTGGGTCTTCCACTTGACTCTTTTCTTCCATAACCCTCAGGATCCTTTAAGAAATTCAAAGTGACTGTCTTAGAAAGGCTCTGCTCATGGGGCTAAACAACCATTCAAAACGACGTTATTTTTGCCTTTGCCACTAGGACGTCATGACAGTGCATAGTCGACAGAAAATGACACTGAATCCTCATTTTTGACTTTTAAAGGATGGTGCTAACTTTTGATCAGCTGCAAATTCACCTATTTCAGTTTAATGGTTGTTTTCAAGGTGTACTAAAAAAAAAAAAAAGGTCTCACTCCCTTTTCTTCTTGTTGCATAATATTATTGAAGTTCCTGTTGCATATTGAAGGCTAACAGAAAATCTTCTTTTAGTTCTCACCATCTTGAGAAAAACATTTAAGTTTTTGTCAAGATGGTGAGAACTAAAATGTGAAAACCTCACCTTTGTGAGATTTTATGCAATTTTGCAATGTAATAATATTATAAATTCAACATATCTTCTATGCTTCTCAATGAATAAGTAAAACTAAATATTGTGTCACTTGTGGCATTTATAATAATTTGACAATATATTGTGCAGCCAGTACATTTTATTTATGGTAATTTTGTTGTTATTTTTGACAACAAACCAAGCTGGCCTTAAAAAAAAAAAAAAAAAACTGTAATGAATTGTACATTGCTCATTTTGTAAGATTTAGATCACGTACAAAATTGCTCATTGTTAAGAGATGCCAACTCAACACTCTTAACAGTAGCCAAAAACTTTTGTCAGTTGCTTAGTGGAGTGAGATGTTCACCAAACCAAAGATTGGCAATTCCATTATTGAAAGGAAATTAAGGTTGTTGCATCCTTGGGCTCCAGCCAGCCTCCAGTGTTGCATGTATTGAAATCCTGTATGTGTGAGTGCTCACAGAAAACATTCAATGGAGGATTTCCAACCCGTGGGACATATGATGGTATTCTGTTGTGCAACTTCAAGTTATTTTTTTAATATCCTAAAGCATGAGCCATAGACTGTGACAGACAAATGCCCCGTAGACCTATTATAACGCAAGCGCACATTAGCACACCTGTAAACATGTAACCCGCACTGGTTTGTCATGGCGCTCTCCTCATCCTCATTTTCCCCACACACCCCCACCATTCCACATAGCCTCCCAGATGTTGTGGCCTGCCTGTGACAGTAATTGAGGGAAGCTGGCCGGAACAGCGCGAGGATGGGGGAGGAGAGGGAGAGGGTACGGGGACGAGACGCAGATGGGAGGGGGAAACCATTCATCTGAGACCCATGGATGTGGAATGGCATATTACAGGTCTAATGTGTAATTAGATAGATAGGGAATAAGGTCAGTGTGCTCCGAGAGGAGATTGCTGTCAGCACAGTGCCATCTAGTGGAGCTCATTGTCACATGATAGCAGGATTCCAACATGACTGCTAAGAGAATATGTAAACTTTGCACAATTTTTGGAAGAAAAATCTGTTGAACCGAAGAAGTTTCTAATACTCATAGATAAGAGTAAGAAAACAATCATGAGCAGGGGCTCTACTTAGAGCACATCCCAGGTGACTGAGAAACAAAATGGAATATGCTATAGGAAATGATGGTTCACTTTATTTTAGTGTAATTCAGAGATGATGGCTAATTTATTTTAGTTTAACTTATATATTTTATCAAATCAAACTTGATCTTAAAGCCTCAATGAGGAACATGCCAGGTATATGTTATGCTCTCAACAGTACTCTGCATCTAAACAAGCATGTCTGTGATGCCAGTCGTGCACCTATAATACTCAGCTAGACACAGACAATGCTATTTGCAATTTTTAATGTTTGGCAATGTTTATCCAAAGCAAAGCAGCAGCATGTGTATGGAGACAAGATGATGCTGTCCAACGGCAAGTCCACTCACGGTAAAGATTTAAAAACAACCACAAATAGGATGAAATGTTATCAGTGCACAGTATATACATTTCTACATTCACCTAGCGGTCTAAATGAGTTTCCCTACGTAGGGTTGCTGGATAAAACCTTAAGCTCCGTGCACACCTAACGCGTCAAATCGTGCGACTCGCTTCTACAGTAGTTGGTCGCTTGAAACGGTTGCAATCAATCACGTGTCTCGAATGTGTAGCTTGTGTTACTTCAGGAGGAGCCACTGCTGCTGCCCGATTCTGAGAAAACCTCCAGAATCGTGTGTGTTCCTGTGCACAAAGGTGTGAATGAAAATTGTCTACTGATTCTTTGATTGTGCTCTGGTGACAGTGGAATAGTTTTACTATCTTCCTCGGACACTTACGCAAACCTCGCTCTGCTTTCAACCCCCCTGTCTCTCCCGGAGATGCCTTCCCTGACACGGTCTCTCCCTCATGGCCCCGTGCAGTGCACAGGCAGCTCCCACACCGTGCCCCTCCCGGCCTGAGCAGCAACAAATGTACAGCCCCTGAGAAAAGCCTCCTGCCCTCGGCTGCCTGGTTTGTACTCAAGCACATATACAGCCTAAACATTATTTCAGCTTTGCCCAATAATACATGGTTTGGATTGTGCAGTACCTGTCTGTCCAACGATCATGTCATAATAACATCTCGTTTCAAACATGTTTGTAATCCAGTGTGTTCTTTATTGCGTCCGTGTCTTTTGTTTTCATTGCTTTATTGAAGCGTAGAGATCCTCCGGAATGCCTGGGTCTGCGCTGTCATAAAGCTTTTCTTCCTCTTTTTAGATGATGTTTCTGTTTGACTTGTGTCTTTATGTAGCAGAGGTGAGGTTGTGCTGCTCCAATTCAGACAGATGATTTCCTGTGTCCTTTTGCCTGAATGAGTGGACTGCACATTTCCCCTATTGGTAATATCACTGTCCGACACGAGACGCTCTGATCGCACCGCGGTGTTGCGTGAAACACTCGCACATTAATCGCACATGTGCGCGCCTTCACATGACAATACACAGAAATCCCTCGCACCTGTCGCACGAGGCGCATTAGGTCTGATCGCACCTTTAGCGACAGGGTGAAGAGCTCAGTGTACCAGGAGGAGCTCAGAGTAGAGTGCCTGCTCTTCCACACTTCCACTAGAGCAGCTAACTGAGTTGGGTCAGACACATAGACTGTAAAAAATAGACAGCTCCTCCTCACTCGTCCCTGTTTGCCATAATAACCACGTTCGAGAGGGAATTCATGGCAGATAGACTCGGTCATAGCCGTGCCATTAGCTCTAAAGGTGCGTACACACCTAACTGCACGGGCCGCGCTGCTGCTTCTATTTGGACGTTTGAAAGGCTTGCAGTAAGACGCTCGAGTGTGTTCACCTCAGGCGGAGCCACTGCTGCGGAATTCTGTAGAAGAAAAAAAACTCTGCGCAGTGGCTGCTAAGCGCTAAGATATGAATGAAAACGGTTTCCTGATTCTTTGTTTGTGCTTTGGTGACAGTGGAATAGTTTTACCAGCCTACATTTCTCTGACACTTGAGGCAAATATTGCCTTTTTCCTCTCTCAGATATTATTTCAATACGTGTGGGTTTGGGTGTGAGTACCTGTCTGTCCAGCAATCATGTAACAATAAAATCCCCTTTTAAACATGTTTGTAATCCGTGCCTTGTTAAATGCGCTCACGTTCGTGTTTTCATGAGTTTATAGAAGCGATGATTCCTCTGATCCGAATGCCTGGGCTCGGGAAAGCCTTACAAAAAACAGCCTGATTTCTTTAATTGTAACTAACCCAGTGTTATCACAGGAGGAATATCTAGCTGTAGAAAGTTAAGGAAAATTAGAAACCAGGCTTTAAAGTTGTTTTTAAGGTGTCTAAAGTGCAATGCTTTCTAATGGGACACTAGTGGCTATATGGAGGTACTACAGCAATGGCGGCCCCTGGTGTCACGGTAATGAAGCAGGCAGCCAGCGGCCATTGGTCAGACGCCTCCCTGGGGACATCTTCCGAGGTATTGAGAGCACGTCCCGGGGAAGTCTAAAGGACACAATGAAAGGATTATGTCTCCCGGCTGACGTGAGAACATTTTGGAGAGATTCGGTAAGTGTGTTAGGAGAGTGAACTACACACATCTTTGCTCAAACTGCTGTCCCAGAAGCTGGCTCAAGATAAGAGAAAATGTATGGATGGTCATGCAGTGCAATCCATGACTTTTAATTGGTAACGTTTACATGATTTTACGTTTACATTCAGTTTGCTGACAGTTTAACGATGAATCAAACTGCATTAGATTTGTTTCCTGTGCGCGTGTGTTACCGGTGGTTCCTAATGACCGCTGCAGCTCTCCCTAACGACAGGTGTTTGCCCAGACCTGCTGGAGTCAGGAAGTATGGGCCTGCAACTCCAATGAAGAAATGACCCTCTGTGTTTATGAGCACCTCATAATACATGTTTGTGCACCGGAACAGCGCACACGGCATATGAATCAGGCACTCAAGCTGTTATTACAATAAACCATACAGGAAACATCGTCTTTTCGAGACCAGAGTTGACTTATTGGTGCGCATAAAAGTAAAGAGGAAATGTTTTAAAGCTGCAATTACAATATTGTACAAAGCTGAAGTTGTGCTTACTGGAAGGTGAGGTTATAATTTCTTGCCTACTGAATAATATACAACGATCAAGCATTAGGACAACCAATGAGAGATGCTGGTTTGGGGAATCAGAGTCGGCCTTTGGTCCTTTTCAAACTCACTCAAATCCATACACTTCGTTTCCAATCAACCTGCTTCTAAGTTCCAACACATTTGAGGACAGAATGTTCACTAGCATCCAGATGAGCAATGATAGTCTTTTTGTAATCTTTTGTATGTGTCAATGTCCACAGCATGTGCGGCTTAAAACAAGCTTAACAATATGCAAGATGCCGTTTTAGCACCCGTAGTTTGTGATTCTCAACTATTTTTAAGTCAATAAAATGCCTCAGTTGAATGGCATTTTATTGACTATTAGAAAATGTAGTGTAGCCTATATTTCTCATATCAAATTCAAAATGATGTAAAACGTCCATAGCTTTGAGTGTGCAATGAATTCGGAAAACGCATCTAGATTGAGACTACGCGCAACATTTCTTTCTAAACTTTGATTCAGATTGACCAAACACAACAAAACAGCCTATTAAAACTGTTTCTTAAGTTAGGCTGAACTGTGCTTACGCTGCTGTCACAACACGGGGAAAATCAAAGCATTCAGTACATTCCAGTAAACCTCGGTTATGTGTGTGCGCCGGTGGGTGTATGTGTGTCCGCTGTGGCACGCTCGTCTATCGTTCTATTACATGGGCCAGTGACTGCGCCATCTCTCCGGTTTCACCCCGCGCTCTCCCAGACGGCTCATATTGCCCGGAGGAACGGTGTGGATGTGGGAGGCAGGGGGGTGGAGAGGGGAGGGGCTCACCGCACGTATTATCTGTCTGAGCCGGGCAAATCGCACCGCAGCAGCAGCCGTCTAAAAAAAAAAAAAACTGGATATAACCGTAACAATGCTTTAGCATGGGGACATTATTTGTATTTTTACTGTCTCTCTAATGTGTTGGCTATTTTGTGAGCAGTCTTTGGTGAGCATGGGCCTTTCGGGGCTGGAACAAGTCTAAATAAAGTGTACATACCAATTACGACACATATCTTTAAATAGATAGCTCTATATGAAAACAAACCTTTATGCACATTTACCAGAATGCTGAAATGTACAAGTGTTCCATTGGAGCCTTGAAGACATTCGCTCTGGTGCACCCTAGTGCCTCACTCCAGGGCCACCCCAGTGAAATAAGTCTGAGGAAGCACAGGCTCTCGAATCAATGCGTAAGATCATTCATGTGCTGTGCCTTCTTCAGGCTTTGTCAATCTCTCCTGGGCACTCTTTAAGCAACCATTCACCAGCTTACACTTTCATGCATACACCACACACCACTGTCCACAGACACTGGAGGGAAGTTGGGAGAAGTGTCTTGCTCGAGGACAGAATGGCAGCAGCATGAATTGATGGGAGTTGGAATCGAACTTCCGACCTTGGGTCAGGGGCAAATGCTATAACAAAGTCCTTCATTCATTCAAAATTTCAGAAAGAGAGCGGGGGCCCATTCAACTGGATGGACAGCGATGTTGAAATAAATCTCACAAATGTTGTTCATTTCACAAACTTCTCAGCTAATAACTGCTGTACGCCTGTGTGCTGTGTGATATGAATGGGGAGATAATGGTATCATTACGCATTACTGCAGACAACGCAGATGTTGAACTTTGTGCTAGATTTTGCTTCATACAGATTACAGTTATAATCACCAAAAAATCCAAGTCAACAATTTTAACAGTTAAAAGGCTCATTCTACCATAAATGTCCTCACTTTTAAACTTAAGGCTTTAAGAATGTTATAATGTGGGATTGCAACCCAGTGATTGTAACATATTGACGGAAACACAAAACAGAACCTCAGTGGGACTTTGCTGGTTTAATAAAGGTCAAATAAATAGTCCTAATGTCATTTGTCATCTCTTGCATAAGAAATCCCCTTCAGTTTGTTTGTAACAAGCAATAACTTAACTGTCTAGTTTGAAATAAGGACCACTTCTGCCCTCTAGTGTCGGCGTGACATATAAGATCTCCAAATGGGAATCGTGTACAGATTATAGAAAGGACTTTAACACACATAACCCGAAACACATTACCGTAATCAAAACATAATTACTACTTGCTTTATAGGCAGTCAAAGGTGCGTCATTAAGGACACAAGTCAAAGCCATACGGTTGTAAAAAAGTCACATTAGACTCTAGTTTATTGGTTGGAGTGATCTGATTTCTGTTTCTGTTACAGTTATTTATTTTTCTGTCAATGTGCCATACCAGATAAACAAGTTGCAACACAAATATAATTGAAGTATTTATATAATCAGGCGCTGACTACGAATACAGGTTTCATGGAAGTAAACCTCATTACTTAAATCAAGGGTAGAATAAAAATAGATATATTTTCACACCTACTTCTGAGTGGTTAGAATGCACTTGGGGGATATAAAAGTAAATACAGTAGGAGTTGTACTAGCAATGGTAAAGTAAGAAGTAAGCGGTAATGATTGTAGTAGGCATGGCGTACAATAGATTTAGAAGACAAGAACATGTAAGGTAGTAGTTGTAACCAAAGCAGTTACTTAAAGACACTATTATACTTCCTTTTCTAAACTAAATTTGAACTACATTGCACTTGCAAAATTGTGGGGGATTTTTTCTTCTCATTTTCCCCTCCATTGATTCTCTTCAAAGATGCAAGATCAGCATATAGCAGATATTACAATAAATATAAAAGATAAAAAGAATATGGGCATAGATTTACATATAGATTTTGAGTGCTTCTCAAAGAGCCACACCATTGAATCAAACCTAAAACTGACAAGCTGGGGATCTCCCTAAATGCAAAGACACACACACACACACAGATTATTGCCCAACAGTGGGGCAATTCGACTTCCTGTACTATTAATACTAGTCATTTCAATTGGCCTGCCGTTGAACTGAGCCAGGCTGTATTTTGACCACCCACACACCCCCGGAGAGCGGACGTGACTAGCAGTGTCCGGAACTGCTTAGAAAATGGAGTGCATGCAGTGTAGAGAAACACACGCAAGGGACCTAAATGTTTCCAAGACAAACTGGAAACACTGGGCTACAAAAAAAATAAAAATAAAAAAAACATCTAACGCGTATCAAAATAGAAATTGCATTGAGATATTCCCCCCTCATTTTTTTCTCATTTAGTTTAGTTTAATTTAGTTTCGTTTATTTGAGCAATTTCAAGTTCCAGGTTGTTAGACAAAAGGAAACACAATAATGCCCAAAAAGGAGTAGGCCGAAGCAAACAATGCTTATATATGCCTACCCCCATTCAACATATTACAAACTTTACAATTGCTGTTTGTTTACATTCCGGTTTGTTCTCTGAAATCAGCTCATTATGGTACAATTAAGATATACATAACCATAATCAACACATAGTTTTGGATATAGATACATAACCATAATCAAACATGGGAAATCAGTTTGCATAGTCTTCTGATGCATAGAATGTTTATGTTTATGTTTATGTTTATTGAAAGGATCCCCATTAGCGCAGCCAAACTGTCGCTATTCTTCCTGGGGTCCAACATTTAATTAAAACGACAATATACACATACTGGTAAACGTATAAAAACATAGTACCAACATTTTTACAACACATTCACATCACAACACAGAATTTCCACACTCAGTTTTCATTTCAAGATCTACACAACATTAATCTTATCCTAATCCATTAACTATTTTGCCTTTTCATGCAGTTTGCACACACAGTTACAGTGCACCAAAGACCACAGTCCACCACAATCGGGTTTAGAATACTGTCTTACAGTACATTGTACTGAGTATTCTTAAACATCCAATAGTAATAGGTTATTGCTGCCTCTGATACTGCCCCATATAGTACCATCATTGTCATACTTTTATATGCCTGTACATGGACAGTACGTGCATATATATACATATAGTTTTCTTCTTGTGTGTCTTTAATGTTTTGTCATCTGTGAGTACATTTCAATGTGTCCTGATCTATGCTTTAAAAGAGGCAAGGTTTGGTAAGCTGTTGCCAGAGGGGGGCGCCCTACGAGCTCCAGCCCACCTCCTGCTCAACCTATTCTTCATTGTACATTTCGAGGAGTGCCTTTGGGTGTCCTGGTCTGTGCATTAAAAGAGCAAGATTTTTGGCGACCTGGTATCAGGGTGGTGTTCCCACTCGAGCACTGGTTACCTCTTGCTTGCCCTAGTATTGTGTTGTATGTATTTAATACTATATTTATTTGAGTAGGAGTATGGAAGGTAATAGGGACGGTCACATGGAAAAGCTAAGATAAAGATAAGAGCCATAACAACTACAGCAGTGACACTTTCAATTCTCATTGTATTCTTGAACAAGTAGGTTTTTGTACATACATTTAAAATGCTTATAGTTGCATATTCTTTTAGATTTTCATCAAGTTTATCCCATAATTTGACACCACAGACTGTTATACACATACTTTTTTGTTGACTCTACTTTGGGTATTTAAATTTACATTTCCCTCTTAGATAATATGCACCATCTCTATCTTTTAACCTTATTTGAACATTTTCTGGGAGCACTTTTGTCTTGCTTTAAAAATGACTTGTGCCATCCTAAATTTAACTAAATCCTCAAGTTTCAAAGTTTGGCTTTTGTGAAATAGAGGATTTGTATGCTCTCTATAACCAACCTTGTGCACTATTCTTAGCGCCTTTTTGGTAAGATGAATAAAGGTAGTAAAGTACTCCTATACGTGTTTCCCCAAATCTCACAACAATATGTAAGGTATAGAAGAACCAATGTATTATATAGGGTATACAGAGTTCTTTGATCCAGTATACGTGTTGTTTTACTTAAAATTCTAATACTTTTAGCAATTTTTGTTTTAATATAGTTGATGTGCGGCTTCCAGCAGATTCTGCTGTCAACAATCACACCCAGAATTTTATTCAAACATACTTGCTCAATTATTGTATTATTGATTTTTACATTTACTTTGGGTATTTCTTTATAGTTTCCAAAGATTATTAGTTTTGTTTTGCTTAGGTTTAAGGACAGCTTGTTCAGCTCAAACCATTGTTTCAATTTATTCATTTCTAATGTGATTAGACTTTGGCGGTGCGCCACATTTTCACTAGAACATAATATATTGGTGTCATCCGCAGAAAGGATACATTTGAAAAATTGTGAAACTTTAACAATATCATTAATATACAATAGAAATAAATAAGGCGCTATTACTGAACCTTGCGGTAGTCCACAGCTTAATTCCAGATAAGAGGATTTATAATGACCAATTTGAACAAATTGCGGCCTGTTCCTTAAATAACTCTTAACCCAATCTAAACTAATTCCCCTGATACCATATCTTTCGAGTTTGCTATATAGAATATTACGATATATAATGCCTTTTTGAGGTCAATAAATATACCAGCTGCAATCTGTTTATTATCAATGCAATCTGTTATTTCTTCTATTAATTCCATAAGTGCCGTTGCCGTTGATCTATGTGTTCTAAAACCATACTGACTGTTGGTGAGAATGGTGGCTTTCTATAAAATTGTTAAGTCTTTAAGAAAACAGTTTTTCTAATATTTTAGAGAACTGTGATAATATAGAAATTGGTCTGTAATTGGTGTAACTGTGATTATCCCCGTTTTTAAATAGCGGTATGACCATGGCAACCTTCATTTTGCTAGGAAATTGTCCTGAGCAAGAGAGACAGGTTAAAGATGTGAGTCAATGGTTTAACAATTATGACCTTCTTGACTATATCACGTCTAAGTCATTCCAGTCTACTGATGTTTTATTTGTACAATCATGCACTATTTCTGAGACTTCTTCAACTACAGGGCTTAAAAACATTGAAGATTTGATGGTTTCCTCAGATTCGAAGATCGTGGTTTCTTTAGGTGACACTATTTTACTGGCGAGATTTGGTCCCACATTTATAAAGAATTTGTTAAAACCATTGACCACTGTATTCATGTCGATAATGCTTTTGTCCTCATCAATGAAGTAATTAGGATAGACATTGGCCCTCGATTTATTTCCAATAATATTGTTCAATAACTTCCAAGTATTTTTTGTATTGTTCCTACTAGTTATTAATGGTTCATTATAGTAGTCTTTTTTACACTTCTGCATAATTTTGGTTAGCTTATTATAAGTTTTATATTTATACTCTTTCTCGGGAGATCTGCATTTTATATATTGTCTATGCAACACATTTTTCTTTTTACATGACTTAATGAGCCCCTTTGTCATCCATGGGCTTTGTATACTCTTCTTACGCATACTTCTATGTTTAGTCACAGGGCAGTTTTTTAATCAAATAAATAAGTAACTACTCTGAGGAACTGGTCAGATGGTGGAGTCAAGGTCATTACAGTAGCTCCTAGGACTTCTTCCCACACTTGGTTCCGTATTTGAAGTGTGTGTGTAAAATATATATATTTATTTTATTTTATTATTTCACCTGGAAACTGAATACAATGCACCAAGAAATTAATACTTTTACACATGTTTTTACTTTAAATACATTGTTGTCACTAAAGTATTTAAAGTGTGCTGCCACAAGAGGGAGTGGCATTGTTTGCATTTGTATTTTCATATTGTCATATCCATAGTGGCATTAATATTACTTATGCACGTAAGAGGTATTCAATATTGATTTGATCTAAATTCCAGTATTTTATTCATGTTGTATCTTTTACCTGTACTTTAACTAAAATGGTAAATGGTCTCAACTTACATAGCGCTTTTACCCAAAGAGCTTTACAGCCATGAGTGTCAGTCAATCTGTTATACACTTCTCATGAATAAATATAGATTATGTTATATATCAATTAAACATTTATAAACAATATAAATACTATATGGATTTGTGATGATGATGATCTTATAATGAATAATAACGGAATACTAAAATGGTAATATATTGGGTATAGGAAGTGAAGAATTATACATTTACTATATTTTGTATGTTGACTTAATGTAATTTTATTACTGTAAACACCAAGGACTATCCATTCATCCATCCATTTTCTTCCACTTGTCCGTTGCCGGGTCGTGGGGGCAGTCGTTGGAGCTGCCCAAATCACACCAAGGACTAAACAAAGTTATTATAGCAACCACATTATTTCAATATATGAATGGGGGTGGGAGTAACGAAGTTTGTCTTCTTGCCACTCCCTTTCAAGCTTAATTGTTGTTTTGGCAATTATAGGGGCAAAGAAAGTAGGTTATATGAAATGTAAAGATTTTGGACAGATTCAGCCTGTGCCTTTGTATTTGTTCTTGTACACTGTATACTTATGTTTTATATGGCTCAAAATAAAATATTCAATTCACGCTCTCATTCATACACCAATGTACACAGACACTGGATTGAAATGTTAAATAACCGGCGGGTCAAAAGGGTCATATAATTATCTTCATGAGTATAGCATTGGTGCACTTTGATAAAGTCATGAGGGTGTATCCGCCTGGGCATGTGACTCGCGAAACAAGAAAACGAAAGTAGCCAAGCCTTTCATTTTAGCTGCCTCAGCCTCCCAACAAACAGAATGACACAAATAAATCAGGGCCAAGAATAATAATAATAATAAAAATCATGTTTATGCCAACCTTTCAATCAAAGTCAATGAACGTTTTGCCTGGATAGATTACATCATACATCATAACCGGAATGACTTCATATTTTTGCACCAAGTCAAACCAGTCCATCCAGAGTATTGTTTGTGCTTCACCAGCTTCCTTGCCAATTATAGTGGTGTAGGAGTATATTATGTATTATTCAAGCACTTTGATACAAACTAATGCTATATGGGCTGTAATGATGATGGTGAATAACAGTAATACCAACATGGTAATGAAATAGGTATAGGAAACAAAATTATACACTTGTTATAAAGTGTAACATACTGTGAATGTTGACTTAATGTAATGCATTGTTGCATTTGTTGTAAATATGTAACCAACTTAATTGTTTAGTAAGACAATAAGAACTAAACATTGTTATTGTTGCAACCACATTATTATTTAAGTATATGAACAGGGGTGGGAGTCAATAAGCTTGTCTTCTTCCCACTCCTTTTCGAGCTAGAGTGTTATTTATTTATTTAAGGCTTTTGTGCTTTGTTGTGTAGCTCGAAATAAAAATATCAATCAGTCAAAATTACTTAATTACCACCCTTTGCTCTCCAAGCAAAACACAGAAAGAGAGTGGAAAAAAAGAACTATTTCTCCACACCTTTTGAAATTTGACCACAGAAAACAAACAATGCACATACATTCTATAACTTGTTGAGCCATTTGTTGAAGGCCCAACCCATAAGAAAGTACACATAATATAAAAACAAAATCTGACATATAACTATATATTAACAGGCCTATATTTTTACATTAAACCGTATCAGGATAATAGAAGAGAGCTCATCCCACCATCCTAAAAAAATCCACTTGTTCAGAAAGCAGGAATCACAAACGTCTGCATGTTTTTCAGTGGTTATACACTCGGATCTATTGAACCACGAAACTGGCACACAGAGCATCTTCACTCGGTTTGTAAAAGCATATATCGGTCTTCACTGTAGCATGGACCCCATTCATTGATCATCTACTCTTATCAATAAATCTCCAAGCCGCTTATATGGAATAAAAACAATAACAACTAACAAATAAAAATAAAAACAAAGCAAAAAAACACCATAACTCACACACACAAAAACTTAATGACAACCCCCCATGTAGGTACTTTTTCTCTCCTTTTGTCTTACCTTTATTTCCTCATAAGTTATTTATATATAGTTATAAGTTTATTTTGTAATTTATATTTATTTATTTTATTATTGCTATAACCATTTATTCACTGTTGTTCCTGAATTGTCATGATTACTACTATTATTATTAACCTGTTTTTATTTATTTTTTTCCTCCTCGGTTACCCCTTGGCACGCCCGGCATGCTTCAAATGTGGGGTTTGGGCCCCTCCTGGCATTCCTCCGCTGCCCTAGGCCTACCACCAGGGAAAAGAAGAAGAAGGAGACAAAAGAACAGGGAGGAAAGAAAGAAGAAAAAAAAGTGAGGAAAAAAAAAAAGTTTAAAAGGTGGTGTCATGGTGTCAATGACAACACATGATCATACTCATTTTATTTAGTTCTGTTGGCTAGTTTTACTTAATTCATCCAATCCAATTGTGTTCCGTGTCCTCCTCAGTTATGTAAATATGTCCATCACTTAATGTCTTGTAATGTCTAATCACTTATATTAAAAAAGTAAAACTAAATGAAGAGTAAATGCTCATTGAGCGTTTTTTACTGAAAACGCAACTTACTTAAAGCCCCACTGCGTAACCTTTCACACACCAAAGAGAAAAAATACAAGCATTTATTGATTTAACAGGGATTTGTATTGGTGGTAAATACCTAAAAAACTAAGCATCCTTCATATGCAAGCTCTCTTCAAACCTAACTAAACTTTGCCGTGAGTGGGACATGACCAGTGACATTTGGTTTAAATATCATATGTGCTACTTTTATATAACAGTAGCCTATGTCAGCATTTTTTTTATCCTATGAATCACTCCTAAAAAAAAAAGTATGACCACAAGTATTTCAGCATCAGTCTGAAGGCAGAGTGTAGATTATGTCGAAATGAATAAGTCAATTATACCAGTGTTAACTGGTAACCTCAAGGATAAGCCTCCCGCATCGCACCCCACCCGTCTGGCTGGTGTTCTGACTGGAACTTCAAAGCACAAGCCTTTATCAGCATTACCGTGCACTGCTTTGTACATGTGTGTGTGTGTGTGTGTGTTACCTGTGTCACTGTCTGTTTGGGCCTTTGAAGTGAGCAGCGGACAGTTCAAATGGCAGGGCAAACACGCGAGGACTGTCTGGGTTTTTTCTCAAGGTCTTCTGAGGTCACGTAAAGCTGATCAAGACAGAACATGCTAATTTATAACAACAAGCACATTTAAGTTAGGGCAGAGCATAACACATGGATACCAGTGAAGAAAAGGAAAGAGATATTCTGAACTTAATTTGCATCGTGACTAAAATACAAGTCAACACCAGCAATTCAAAAGGTTTGATTTTAGTCATGGTCTTTGTAGTTTTGACTGAATTTAGTTTAGTTTTCTTCTTGTAAGGTCTTTTTTTATTTTTAAAACAGTTTTGCCTAGAGATTTACACATCTATATTCAATAGGCTTAACATATATAAAATATAGTTTAACAAAAATTAATCAGTTTCACCATCAAATCATTAGATAAATGACATTCAAATGTAACAAATAAGGCACAAATGTAAGAAATAAGGCATAAAACACACCTTAACTCTGGGATGATTAGCTCATTTTGCAATTCAAAACATTAGCACCGAGTATGCAAAGTTAACTAGCCCTTGCACTAGGTCTCTGCCTTCTCCTGTTACACACAATGGATGTTGCCTCCACGACTAAGCATATTGCATTCGCGATTGACACCCATTACATTCAGAACATAAACAAACACTTTTGTCTATCAGTTATTCTTTCTTGGCATTTTCTTTCACTAACCAATGTCTTATTCTTGGGTCAGACAGCTGTTGACAAATATAGGGGGATTTCCTGAGCGATATGAGGAAGCTTTAAGTAATATGGAACAAATTATTCATTCTGAGAATACAATATGAGCTTTGCGATTCTTCACTTTGGCCACGTCACTCAATAACAGTGGATAGCATGACTATGAATTTTCAAACCAAAAAAATGCACTCAATGAAGTCACGTCTACGCTCTTCAAAGCAAAGCGCTGGTAAGATGTTTGGTGATGGCTTTGGTTGCCGCCTTTTTGAACAGAGCAGAAATGTGACGTGTACGATCGCACACACTAAAAATAAAACATAAAAGACGAGATCATCTGTAATCATTCACCGCACACACACACACACAGACATCGAACTCTGGAGCACAGGGGACTTCCAAACCAACACACCTCCACCCACAAGGGACAATCACATTCCACACATACAGTATTTGCCTCCATTATCAGTTCTACTATGATAGATTACAGAATCAGAAACAACACAGAATAAATTAAGAATATGTTAACAACTAATGCTGCTGATGGAACGACTATATCCACCACACACACACACACACACACGATGTCCACCCTCCTTCTTATACAATTCAATCTTTACTAAAACAAAAGACAACATGGGACCATTTTAAAACTTCAAACAAAAGAAAAACAAAATTGCAGGTCTGTTTGTGCTAGAACAAATTAAAACGATGCAAGTGTGTTAAAAATGAAACTATTTGGCAACGTATTAGACAGAATGTCATTAGTGTCTTCCAATTGTCCAGCGATAACAAATGGTCTACATTAAATACAGAAGTAATTGTTTTGCTAAATAAAAAAGAATAAAAAAATAAAAAAACATGTGTATGTCAATCTTAGTGCCAATGTTTTTTTGATCGGCATGTGTCTGTCTGTCTGTCAGAAACACATGTTTTCTCAGCAATAACAGACAATACCTCCCGTTTATTTTACACTACCCTTGATACATTGTAAGTGCCCAATTCAGTCGAATGTAATGTGCTATTTAACAATGTGTAAAAACCTATGTCCTATGTGCTACATACACAATGGAATATTATGTATTTGTAGTTTGGAGGTACATGATAAGGGGCTTTTCAGAAGTCCCTTATGAGAGACCAACAGGCCCGGTTAGAACCATGAGGCCACCCTTCTGTGGACCCACCACCTGCAGGAGGAGCCATAGGGGCTGGTGCAATGTGATTTCCCACAACCCGGCAACGGACAAGGGGAAGAAAATGGATGGATGGATGGAGGTACATGATGTAATAAAGACCCTAACCTTAAGGCCCTAACCCTAAGGATCTTACATCTAATGACATCACATACCTCCAAAGTACTAATACACATTATTAGTAGTTACAAAGCAGATTACATTGTATTAAATTTTGTCAGGCACAATTATCATGGTAGTGTAAAATACATTTTGCGGTTTGCAGTTGACAGTGAGTATTTTACAGCTTTATTGTTTCAAATATTTAGATAACATTTATCAGTAACTGGCAAAGGCCCTCTGAAAATTGTTGTGACACACTTTTGGATCTTGATCCACCGTTTGAGAACCAGTGGCCTTGTCAATGCATTATGCCTACATTTTCAGTACTCTGAAGTTGTTCTCATTCACTTTTACAAAAGTTGCTAAGAGTGACTAAACAAGATTGGGCTGGCATCACTAGTTTCTCATCCGTTGGCTCCAAAGTGACCATTTAGGAATCTGCCTCTGCCTCTCAGTAGGCATAAACCACAGCCTGAGTGAGAGAATAAAAGCAGAGCCTGTCTGAGTCCCACGAGCCTCTGCTGACCGGGCTTTTGCCAGCATGTACTAAACAAGTGAGATAACTGACATAGCCGATCCACTGTTTCAGCTGTCACCCGGACTAGCCTATACTGTCAACATGGGCCGGTAAAACGCATGCGCACTAACGCGTCCCTGAGCGAGTGACGTCACTCATTCAAAACAGACAAGCCTCGACACACACCGTCCGCTGGACAGAGGCGATGCTCCGGCTGTGCACCAGGACGCGCCGCGATCTAACCGGAGGGGACAGCACACCTAAAGGCACGGGAACAACACTTTGAAACAGTAGAGAGCTTTGAACAACAGGGGACCGCTGCGCTCAATGGCATTTTTCTGAACTCTTTTCCGTCGAAAGGACGTCTTTAATTTGAGTGCGCTCGGTGACTGATAAAAGCTCCACGTTAAATTCCATCATGACTCTGGAAGATGATCTAACGACAGCAGCGGCCACTGGGAACACAGCGGCCGTGGAGCAGCTTCTGCGGAGCGGGGCAGAAGTTAACGGAGTGAATCAATTCGGACGGACCGCGCTACAGGTCAGTGCCGTGGCCAAACGTTTGCGCACACAAACTTATTTTCATTTCAGCTCTAATAAAGCACAACGATTGTCTATAGGCTTGATCGTCCCATCGGCTGTCGCAATTTAACAATATATTATTAGCCGTTTTCTTATTTTAATGACAGGGCACAATAGATTATTATTTTATTTTTTTGACAGGCCTTTGGTTCAAATTAGTCTGTTATTTCTCGGGGCCTGCTCTATTGTTTTGTTCTGCTTTTTCCCTAAGCTGCAGGCGTGCAATACACCAATATACCTATACCAATTAACTTGTGCAACTTTATCACCAAACTCATAATCTATAATCTGCCTTTATCATTCCTTTATTTATTTTTTCAAGGAATGATAAAGGCTGTAAAATTATGAGCAAAAACAAACTTGAGATGGATTTCATCAATGCAGCTTAGGCATATATTTTGACTTTACAGTAGAAATAGGCCATTATAAAGATGAAAAGAACGACACTGGCCCAGAGCGCTGAAGGCCTGCGTCAGGAGAAACTGTTCCAATAACTGTTTCAGTTCATTTACCCGCAAAATTTGCAGTAATATAGACACAATTATGAAAATAAATATCCAATGCATGACAACATTGCTTCTATAGCCCTTAATGTTTTGCAACTTGAATGCCGTGACGTCGGTGCAGGCATTGCAACCTAAAATTATTTAAATGACTGTTGATAAAGTTATCCGTGCCGTCAGTCACACTGTGCTCCCTCCTTCCTTAGTCTGAGCTCTTGTTTTCTTGGGAGGGAAAAAGAGATCAATAAAAAAAATAACATAATTTTTAGGCAGTACCTAGCCTATTTAAAATGTAGTAGTCTAGATTTTAGAGAGTTTAAGGTTCAAGCACACATTGTTTTGGCCGTACTGGGCTTTAAAGAGAATATACTGTGTCGTGTTCACATACTTACACATGGCCTTCTTACATGCTCGTTGAGTGCAGGTGATGATGATGGGCAGCCTCCCCGTTGCGCAGTTACTGCTGAAGTATGGAGCGGACCCTAATGTCAAGGACCGTAGCACTGGTGCCACACCACTTCATGACGCAGCCAGGACGGGCTTCACGGACACGGTGCGTTTACTGGTCCACTTCCATGCCGACCCAAATGCAAGAGACAACAAAAACTGTCGACCCATTGACGTCGCCGGTGGCAACATCGAAGTGATCAATTTCCTGGACACTGTATGAACATGCTGTTGGTGGAGCACTGCACAGAACTCCGACAAAGGCCTGAAGGCCCCAGTCCTTTTGGCGCATAGCAATTATTTATTAATGTTGTTTAGCCTATTAACAACACGGGCACTGGTTTGTCATAATGACACAAATGAAAAGTGTTGCACACAAATGCTGCTCGGCCTCGCGATATGGCCACTTAAAGTGCACTTTACTGCAGACTGCTTGTAAAGTTTGTCCCGTCACGTGATGTGATCTTGCTGCTGCTGCTGTTGTTAAACCAAAGTAAAGCAATCATGCTTAGAAAAAGAAAATGTATATATATAAATAAATAATACATCCTTACTAGTCTAAATATGACAAAGAAAGTTATGGCCTATATTAAGTGTCCAAATTAGTTAAACTCATCTGCCACCATTACAAATCGTATTTAAAAAACTGGTTGATGATTTCATCAGTAAAATGACCCAGCATGCAAAATAATGTAGAGGGGTGTTTTATTATTTTTTCCTAAAAAAAAAAAGAAGAAGAAAAAAAATCAGGTATAAACAATGAGCAAATTTAAACAAAAATAGGGAATGAAACACTGAAACGACAGAAAGTGCCAACGATGAAATATTTGTGTTGGTATAAGTGGATTGAGCATGACCTAAAATTGAAATAGTTGTTGTCACTAAGATCATTAAATAGATCTACCAAGGCAAACATCTGAAATCCGTTGGAGTTTTTCAGACAGAGAATAGTCCTTCATCAGCTCTTTCAATACTCTCTCTTAATGTTTTGGCAACATAACTGCAGACTGGGCCATAGACTGAAAAGTAAAAATAAAACTGTGTTTAGAGTTACAACAAGTTATATGTTGTTGATAACTAGCATTTGTTATCCTTAATGGAGATTATGTAAAAAAACAACAACAACAACAACAACTTACTTTTAAGGATGCAAGAGTCTGCCCCCAATCCATTTGACTGATCTGTGGTATGGCTGTTAATAGGATGCTGCTGGCTTTGTTTGCATTTTCTTTCATTGTCTTCAGCACATTGTCAACACAGACCTATGAGCAAGATGTAAAACAATTGTCATGTTAAATAAAGTAAATTTCACTTCCTTCAAAGTGCCACACTAACTGTTCCTTTGCATATTTATCACAGGGCCAGCTACATATTATACACATTATTATTATGCATTTACATTACATCCTATTGATAACTTTCTGCTCAACACTTTGAGTTTTCCTCATCTCATCTCATCTCATCTCACCAAAACAAAACTTTTCTTTGTTTCCATGTCATGCCTGACAACTACAAGCGGTGTATTGGAGGGGGTCTGTCAGGGTGAAGATAGTGTATGTGATGACTCAATATGACTCAATCACTTCCGACATGGCTTCCACCGGAGACGGCCAGAGCAGCTCCCGAGAGTGGGTTGGTGTTGGCTGTAGGGAGGGGGGACAGGAGGTAGTGTGTGGTAGGAATGGAGAGAGTGGGCGGAAGGATGTGGCGAGTGCACAGCGGCAGGAGGGGGAACGGTCAGCTGCAGGAACTCGGAAGAGAAGTTGTGGGTAGGGAGCCTTCCATACTGTACTGTATGCGGAGAGTCGATCAGTACTGAAGTCAGTACAGCTGTAACCGTCTAGGACATAATAACCCTGTTTGAACACACTTTGATGCAAAGCTGTGCCATCCAGAAATGTGAAGCTTTACACGATCAGAAAGCATACTCACATGACCATTTGCACATTACTGTTTTTGCCTTTCTGCAATTTTGTTACAGCCAATGTATACAAAAGTGACTCAACCCATAATGAAAATACTGGGACACTGAGGGAGACATTAATCGGGATCGGTGCTAAAGAGTGAGTGCAAGCTGAAAAACAAACAGCATATGCGGGCATGTTGCACCTAATTTATCATTTGAAATGTCATGCAATACAGTAGTAGGGCCCCCAATTCAGATATGTAAATGAGAAGTTGCTGCCAGTGTAAATTGTTGATTTAAATATTCAGAAGAAGAAAATATTTTGTCATAATTTTAGTCAAAGCAATATTTTTGGCTGACTAAAACAAAATTCAAAAGTTTTTTATGAGACTATGACTAAAATGTCCAGATATTTTCGTAGACTAAAATATTACTAAATAAAAACTTCCAATGACAGTGTGAAAGAGCTTCAGATCATTTTAATTCACTGGCAAAGGAACAGGTCTGTGCTTTGTTCATGTGGGAGGAGCTCCACGAAGCAGAGGACCTTGATTAAATATGATAATACATTTTATAAATAAGATAAGATAAAATAAGATAAGTGTAAAGTCTATAAATGTTTAGTCGAGTTTTAGTCGACTAAACTATACTGCTATACTGCTCGTATACTATACTGCTCGTTTTGCACATGGGCAAACACTTGGTAAATAACCTCATGAGTAAATAAAGCACATTAAAGACCAGATTTGAAAGGATCTCAAGGCCATGTTATTGTTTCCTTTGAAATAAAAACAAACAGTATATCAGAGTTTAAACTCGGATATGGAAAGCAAAATAATTTATATAGTAACTGCAGTGTCAGTGTTCTATAACTTACAGAATACAGTCGGTAAAGGTGTATTTTACGAGGTCATAAAATAGAACAAAGTCATAAAACGTTAATGTGATTCGTTTCTTCTTTAACGAAGCCTACCCACGACCGTTAGTATCTTCAGCCACTCACCGCTTCCTCGTGCTCCTTCCAACAGTCATAGTCGGTTGCCATGGCGATGCTTGCATAGCACAGGCCAGCCTCTTTGGCGAGCACCACCTCTGGCACTGTAGTCATGTTGATGACATCAGCGCCCCACTGTCGGAACATCAGGCTTTCTGCTCGAGAGGAAAACCGCGGCCCCTCGATTGAAATCATGGTCCCTCGAACATGACACTTAACCCCAAGGCTGCGCGCCACTTCCACCAAAACCTGCACAACGCCATATATGAAAATGTTTTCAACAGAATAAATGGTTCCTAAAAATATTACCTCTCTTGTTTTGTTGCAAAAGGGTTCGGCCATGGGAATGTGACACACTCCAGGAGGGCTGCTCTGCTGTCCATCATAAAGAGTCTGAGCTCTTTTAGTAGTCCTATATTTACAGGTCACAGAAATCATAGGAATTATTTCTCAAGGATACACATGTTCTTAACACAACAAACAATGCACTATTGCTAATTAACTAAAGTTCTTTTACAGCAGGTCGTTGTAGCAGAGGATCACTTGACACTAAAATGAAAAAAATAAAATAATAATTTTCTTGTTTTGATGATGAAATGTAATAAATGTGGTGCTACTTATCGTCTTAACAACAGCATTATTGCACCAAACTATGAAATAATGACAGTTTGAGGGTGGTGGAGAAAAAAAGTAAGCCAGTTAATCCCTCCAGCTCTTTGTAAGCGCCCGGGACACACTGGCACGAGTTTTCTAACGGCTAGTCCCCGAACAATACACTCTGTTCATTGCACTCCTAATGCCTATTTTGTAAACAATGTACATGCAATTTCCACCACAACGGTGTTCAACTACTGATGGCACTTACTACATAATATTAGGCGGTGTCCTTACTTGATATTCTGGTACAAACACAATGATTCAAATATCTAAACAATGTGGGTGTTAACAGCAATGTGCTTATGCAAAGGCCCAACCAGTTCACACATTGGCACGGCTGCCATCTACTCTCGGCTATAAAGAGTAGATGGCAGCTACTCCTATATACACACACACACATACACACAAAATTTATATATATATATATATATATATATATATATATATATATATGCGCTCAAAACATAACACTATTTGCATACACAAACCTGTTGTTACATGTTGCTGGACAAGTCTGAACAAGTCCATGCAAGCAACTTCCTCCCTTTTATAAAAACAGATCTTGTGCTTGATTCTGACTGGCTAATATTTGCTGGCTTCATCAGCATGAGCAAACAAAGCCACAGGCAACGCAACGTGGCCCAGTGCATGGAGGCATTTAGGCAGCAGCTCACAAAAAAAAGAGGATCCATTTAGAGCCACCATTGCACATATTAAGTTATAGTGTGGAATTTGTGCCATCAGCTAAGGGCTCAGTGCTCCCACAGGGTAGGGCTTCGAGCGTGCTACATATTAAGTCTATGTATCGCCTTAGGGTCATGCCCTGGTCAGAAAGTCTGCTCTTCTCCAGTGGTATTGGACAAGGTAGGTTGGGTTAGGTTCCTGCCTCCTCTTTGTCACACCACTCGTAAAACATTGCGATCATTAAAAGGACTCTCACAACAAACAAAAGCGGACATACTACGTAAAAAAGTAGAGCAACAGGAAGGAGGAGTAGTACAGAACAGAAATATCTGTGCCTGCAGCCTCTCTGTAGTTGTCATCGGGGTGGTGTGAACTGCTGCCTGAGGTGGAATAACACAGACACTACACTAAAACAACGCCCCAAGCCTCTGTGCCACTTGCAGCATGTTTTCAATGCTCCTCACTCTACAGGAAAACCTAACTTTAACTAAACAGTAGTGAAAATAAACTCTCACCACATTTCATTTTCGTGATGTTAGTGAAAAGCGTGAGAAAGGTCGACCAAGTCAAACTGAAAAATAAATACTCTCTGTCAGGCTGCACAAATTAAAAATGTTCATTTCAATGTATGTTTCACGTATTAAGTTCACAATGAAAACTTAAATCTAGAAGCAATGATATTTGAGAGAAAACTAAATATATGAGACGTTAAACCACAACAAGAATCTCATCCATTTTAAAAAGTGTTTGAAAAAAACAACAACCTCTAAAAAAGGTTCGCAGGTTTTAAGTAAAACTGTGCATGACGCCAATTATAGGGAACAATCTCAATGTCTACTGATAAGCTTCAATCACCAGTAGGATTCTAGACCTAAGATAATAATTGCTAGAAATGCCGACTGTCACTTGTTGATCACTGATATCACTGAAAGGCAAACCACCCTGCCACCCCTATATCTTTATATGCATTTCTTTAGCCTGGGTTTCAGGAAGTATTTTAGTATTTGTTGTATTGTTCCTGATGGTACCGTTTTGCACACCAAGTAAAGCCCAGCTAATTTTGTCTACGTCATTCAGCCCCCCCTGTTAAAAATGTCACCCTTGCAGCTCACTGACCTGTCGATGAACTGGTCAATGATCACGATGTCTCCAGGCTGTATCTCCTCTCGCAGTGAACCACAAGCTGTGGTCACCAGCAGATGTGTGCAGCCTTCTTCCTTCAGAGCCCAGATGTTGGCTTGATAGTTTACATTGGTGGGCATTATGGTGTGTTGTCTTCCATGTCTAGATACAAATGACAGAACATTTTGTGTGCTAATAGTGCGTTTTTATATTGTAAGAAAGGTTTTTAGGCGCATTGAGTTGCCTTGTGTACGAAATGTGTGAAATAAAGTTGCCTTGCCTTGATTTTTAACAGATCACCATAAAACACACACACATTAATACATTAGTTGACCAGTTTTACATATTATTCTATAGAAACAAACAGATTAAACATTTCACTTATATGCACAGACAAAACTGTTCTATTTAACTACTGTATCAAAACATGTTGCTTGTTTGCTAAATGTTGCATTTATCCACTAGATGGTGCAAACATAAAATGATCTTACCTTGCCAGGAGAACACACTCAACATTCTTGATCTTTCCCAGTATCAGAGCATCTGATGGCTGTGGTAACACTTAAATTACTTACACTGATGGTGTATGTAAACATTAATTGTGAAACAAAAGAAAAACATATATTTCCTGAAAACAAACCTTTCCATATGGAGTGTCAACATATCTCTCAGTTCGTCCTTCCAATATATCAGGATCATCCAGGCCAGAACCTCCAATTATTCCAATCTGCACCATAACATGTTAAAGGGTAATTAAAGCAAATAGGCCTGTAACATGTTGGTTAATGTCAGCCAAATAGTGGTTTAGGTCTCCTCAAAGGACCTTGAAAAGTTAGTAACAGTGTTACAATGTTACATGATAACAATAATAGAATGTTGTCCGTGTTGCCACTGAGAACTGGACAATTTGTATCCTATATATCCTTCAAAGATCTGCGCTGAAAATGCAGACAATAGATAGGATAACTTTTTTATGATAACAATTTTATGCAAATCTATCGTTGGATAAATCATGGTCATTGATCCCCCCGCCATACTAAATGCCACTTTTATGGCGGGAAATATGCCTATGTTATGCTGCTAATATGATCTAATAGTTCATGCTTATCAAGGAGCTAGAGAAAGTAAGTAGGCTAAGGGTGTATTGGACCACTGAGCAACACAACCTAATATAGCCAACATTAAAGTGCCCATGAGAAAAATAAGTGGTCCATCACTGATTTAAGGACACAATGGCTCAGATCAAACAGTGATAGTGGCTATAATCGTCCCTCACTGATCCTCCCATTGTACTGCCTCAACACAAATGGAAATATGACAGCAGTGTAGCACATGCACCACGTGCTGCAAATCCGGTGACATCTACTCAGTGGCAGCAAATAGCCCAACTAACTTACACAAATACGCTAATACTCAACTGCTGAGAACATGTCCTATATACACTACATTTTAGGCATTATTTCTGTCCTGTCCTACCCGCTTCTGTCAGCTCTTTTGTAGCACAACCGAGAAGACGCTGTGGGCCAGTACCTTAATTGTTTGAAATGAAGCCATGATCCAAATTGTTTGCTTTTCTTGAGAAATGTGTTACTTTTCCATGTTCCGGAAGAAATTTTGACCCCTAGTTTAATAACATCCGTTATTCAAAACCAGAGGCGACCACATATCATTTTCTTCCCGTGCCTCTTCAAAATAAAAGCGCGTGCTGGCAATGGTTAAATATTATTTTGTTTATCGATATTCTTATCTGCTTGAAATGTCATTTGTTGCTTTAAAACAAGGGGGAAAAATAAAATACATTCCTATCAGTTTTCTCCTTGTTGGTTTCCTAAATTGCAAACACAATTATGAAAAAAGTGCACTTGCATAATTTATTACAAATATAAACACACTTTTTCAATTATCCTCAGAACAGTGGTCGATTTTTGACAGTAAAATCATCTCCAGAAATAATATAAGACAATATTTAGGATACTATACTGTATTTTACTTCCATTTAAATATAATATATATATATATAAAACACACATTGTGATGATGAAAACTGAACTTTTGAAAACAGTGTTTTATTTATAGTGGCCCTTTCCTTTAATCAAAGCAATAAAATAAACATTTGTAACTTATGTTATCAAGGCATTATAAATGTTTGTTTTTTTAAACATATGATCTGAACATGTTTTAAAATTAAAAACTTTTGGCAGGCTTTCACAATTGAAGGTCAGTCTATCAGTGCTTTCCGTGGTATAGCCGAGCATCAAGAGTCCTGAAGAGGGGCTCTGCTGGATCAGGAGAGGTTTTACTGGGGGAGATGGGCATATTGGAACAGTTAGCTTTATCCAGACAATTATCACTGTCGCTGTCAATGGTGATGACACCAAGTGAAGGCTTCTCTCTACGTTCATTACTTCTATGCCTTTTGCTCTTCTTCTTGTGCTTCTTTTTCTTCTTGCGATGGCGTTTACTTCTTTCGGGTGAATTTTCTGAATGGTTAAGCTCTTCAAGAGATTTTCGACGATACTTTTCTTTGCTCTTTTTTCTGTGTTTTGAAGAATCATGTTTAGCATCGTCACCGGGCTCCTCCAAGTGTCTGGTTTTGTATTTCCTCTTTCCACCGGGCTTTTCATTGTGAGATTTTCTCTTGGCTAGAGAGGGGGATCGGCTGCTGGAATAAGTCCTAGAGCGGGTGGTCCACTATTGCGGTGTCTCGATTCTCGACTTCGGCTTCTGGACCGAGTGTGCGAGTGGTAACCTGAAAACTGGTAGCCACTGTCATATCTACCGCGATTACCATCTCTGTCTTGATAGTAATAACTTCCTGACTGAGTGTGACTGCTGTGTGAAAATGTGCTGTGGCTGTCCTTCCTTTTGTAGGGAGAATAATGGGCATCTCTGTTGGAGTAGGAATGACCCCGGTCCCTGCTGTAGTTCTCTGGAGTTCTTCGTTCTCTACTTTGAGATCGTCTTCTCCTTCTGTGTTCTCTGTTCTTAGATCGATGTGAATCTTTGCCTGTGTCTCGATGGCTTTTTTCGGGTGTATGTGTCCTCTTTTTAGTCGATGATGAAGTCTTGCGTCTTTCTTTAGGATCAGGCTGAGGAGCGTATTCCCTTTTGTCAGACATCCTGGCTTCAACTGGACCACTGCTTTGTGACACTGAAGGACTGACACTAGTGAAACGAATGTGTTGAGGCAAATGAGGCCATCTTTATCATCTTCAGTGGCTGAGTCATCTGAGGAATTGGAAGAAAGTTGTACAAGTTCTGGAGTCCGATCAGTAGTGGGTTTAACAAAGCCCACAATTACACAATCCTCACTATCAGAGGAAAAGTCGTCATTGTGTGGAGTAATCTGATCTTTTTGACGAGGGCTTACAGTTTCCACGGGAGCCTGGAAATCCTGAGGGTCGTCTTCCAAACTGCTGTCGGAGTCTAAATGAGGCAGCGATAGCTGTTCGACGCAATTGGGTTCCGTTTGAGTGGAGTAAGATGGCCCAGGCGTCTCATCGTCCCACATAGTGTGACTGAGGTTGGATTCGGAGTCACCTGGAGGGTCCAGCTCCACTGATTGAGTGTCATCCTCTGATATTGCAATAACAGAGGAGTTGGAGCTGCTTTCGTTAGCGGACGAAGAACCTGGACAGTCATACACCGCCTGCTGGTCATAGGCTTCCATATTGAAAGGTGACTTGGCAAAGCTAATGAACTCGTGCAGAAAGTGTTCAGTACAACCCTGAAGAAAAGGCCTGAGTTCCTCCAGCATCGCACCATCTTCAACATCATAGCGAGTGATGCGTGACATGACAATGTGTTGTACTATATTAACCAAAGAACCATGAGCCCCATATATTACTGCTAATTCTCTTTTTAACCAAGGCACAAGTCTGTGTAAGCAGGCAGGATTCCTTCTGTAGAATTCAGCCGACGTATCTCTGGAACGGCCCCCATCCCGCACACTTCTGACTCGCACATCTTGACGATACAGCTCCTTTCTGAAGTTAATAATTTCTTGTTCTCTCAGATTATTAACAGTTCTCCCTTCACTCGCCGCTATCCTCTGAGCTGCCAGTTTTGTCATGATGCGTCTGATGTAGCGGTCTCGTCTTTGTGGCAGGGGTTTGCTGATGCCTCAAACATGACTCCATTTTCAGGGGGTGCTGTCGTCCTCTGCATCTGTCGACGCACCCCAGTGACAGTGGTACGGTATCGAAAGCGTACTCCTCCAAATGTCCCAAAAGAGCCATTGCTTGTTGGCTTCAGGTCATACTTCTTGAAATCTTGTTCCGATTTTATAGTGTGATAAATTGAATTGAAAGGCTGTTTGCATAGTGGGCACTCAGCTTTGTTCTTAGACCATTCGTGAATGCAACGAAAACAGAACTTGTGGAGGCATAGGTCCAAGTATGATATGTTGTTAAAAAGGTCCAAACAGATGGCACACTTTGAGTCAGGTGAAACTTCTGCTGACGTCACTTCAGTCGATTTTCTTATTCTGCGGTTCTGGTTGTGTTGCAGGGCAATCTTGATGACAGACATGATCTGGGGAAAAGAAAAGGGAGGATACTGTGTTTAATGAACGTTCTTCCAAAAGACTTGAGAAAAAAAAAAAAGGTCCGACGTGTAAACATGTACAATTATTTTCACATCCTACAGCAACACGTTGCAAACTGTATCCAATTCACTGAGCTATCACGAATTATGTAGGCCGGTAAAAGCAGATATACAAGAAAATTATACTTACTTAATATTTACATTTTAACACTCAAACATTACTTTTTTTTAAATTAATCTGAGCTCAAAAACACGCAGGCAACTGTTAGGCTATGCCATGTACTGGAGCGTAGCATGTTATTAGTAGCGTACAAGCGCCTCCGTTTAATTCCCTCAAATGTCACATTTACCTGTTTACTTTGGCCCTTTTACATCACCTTTTGTCAAAGCCAGATGATATTTCAGCATTGACACTTAATACTAAACCAAATGAGACTTGCTAAAGTAAGCTACCATTAGCCGCTGCTTCTACACTACAGATAACACGTTCGTTTCATGAAAGTTGAATTACCTCTGACTTTACCCAAATCCAGTGTAGTCTAGTGTGGTGGTTTGATGGCTTTGACCGAATCTCAACTTGACGTTTTCTCGCATAATACGAATCCAAATAACTCTTTTTTTATGCCAAGAGTTCACCTTTCATAAGCATTGAAGTAACACTTCCACTAAACGCTTCTGCTTCTTCTTCTTCTTCATATTTGCTGTGTACACACGTTTCAAGGTAATCACTGCCCCCTATCGACTGCTTAATTGAGTAAAATTTTTTTTTTTTTGGGAAAACTTTATTTTTAAACTCTTAGCCCCCACTTTAACCGATCACATTTTCTTCAGTTCAGCTTTACCCAAATCGAAAAGCTTTGACTGGAGCTTACAGACTATAGGCCAGAGTAACGCCTAATTTGAAAGCTAAGAACTACAAACTGCATCTTTTATGTGGCGGCTTTTTAGAATTAAGATTTTTTTAAAGCTTTTTTGTCTCCTTTTTGTTGTGTTTTCACGTTGTTTTTTATGTGATTTTGTTGCTTTTTCATTTTTTCCCGTTGCTTTATGTCATGTTTGTCAGTTTTCATTGCATTTGTCACATTTTTCTGTCGCTCTTTTGTGGCTTTTTCATCACTCTTTAGTCGTGTTTTTGTTGCTTATTTTTATTATTATATTCATTTATTTTTATTTTTTTGGGCACTTGTCTCCGTCTCATTTTCGTTGCTATGTTGATGCTTTGTTCAAGAAGCTTTTAGATTTGGGTGAAGCCAAACTGGAGAAAATGTGCCGAGTTAACAAAAAAATCTTAATCTTTTTTAAAATGGTCAATGTGCACCCTAATCTGTCAATTACTTAAGTTATATAGGAAATGTATTACTCCAGAATAAGCAAATTGGAGTGAATGTGCAATGTTTTGACCATTGGCAAACATTATCCTGAAAGAACAATATTGAAAAAAGCAATATTTTTCATAAATGTTACAATATTTAATTAATATTCACAATTATAAACATATCAATGAAAGATAATGACATTGAACTTCAGTGATGACCATGGGTCTCAGGGAGGGGTGGAACAACTTCCCCAGTCTCCATGATCGTGTCACCCTAATGTCATAAAAAACAACACAAAAACATTAATATGACATACGATTCTCATTTGGTTTATCGTGAAGAGATTATTTTTGTAGAGGAAAAGTCTGTTACAATGCTGATAATAGTAAAAAAAAAAACATATGAAGAAACATACGCAGGATTAATTTACTTACAGGGAAGAGTTTAGGCTTCAGCTCAACAATACCGTACGGTCTTTGCTGCAATGGACAAAAAAACACGCATGATTATTTTGACGTGATAAATGATATGCAGAGAAAGATGCTATTATCACTACACTACTAATAGAGCAGTGATTCGCAACATGTGTGGCTTTCGACCCTCCTTCAAAATATCATGACATGCCACAATCCAAAGAAAATGATTAATTTAAAATTTCATAAAATCAATCTGCCGTTTGACCTCGTTTTAGTTTAATCTCATAATACAGTAGAATAGTTTTGTTGATTTGTAAGTAAGTAAGTGCTTTATTGTCATTGTACAACTGTACAAGGAAATAGTGTTCAGGTGTTAGTCCTGAGCTGCTGCGGCTGAGCCACGCTGCCACTGTGTCAACCTGACCCGCATGACCTTGGAGGTCGGGGAAACTGTAGCACTCGGAAGAAACCTGGCTGGCCTCTGATCCTCTGAAATGGTGCCGCACATCCTGGGTTTGTGCATTGATCATAAGTCTTACTTTTAAAAACGATTTAACATTTTTATCAACTGTCTTTTTAAAAGATTTTGAGGCTTTGACAAACCAAAGGGCAAAAGTGAAAGGGGGTGAAGAATGGGGATATACTATCAGCAAATTGTCAGAGCTGGAACTCAAACCCACGATGCTGAGGGAAGAACAGTGCTCCGCCTCATGAGCAGTGGCTCCAACAAGAATATAAGCATTGCACTAAAAATGCAGTCACTGTAACCAGAGAGGCCAAACTGACATGGCTTGGACCCAGGTGAGGATTTTTTGATTGCATATATATAAGAATATAGGCTGGCATAGTAGAAAGGATACAGAAGATACAGGGTTATATAGACTGAAAAAGGAGAAAAAGATGTAAAATAAAAAATAATGTTTTTTTTTATGGTTGATGGTACAATTTGGTTCTGCCCCTTGCTAGATGGGGAAAACAGAAGTCTGATTATTAACCAAATAAAGACGTCAGTTAGTTAGTAAATAAGTCAGTCTCAAGTTTGACACAGTCTATTTCTGGACAAAATATTTATAATACTTACGGTAACGTGGTATTTGACGTAATAGTGGACAAGCCACACCGGAATCAGAAGCCGTGTTAAAGTGAAAACTCCTCCTCTATACGCCTTGTAGGTCTGCAAAATAAAACAAGGGAGGATTATAAAATTAAAGCTGACACACATAACCAAAAGGTTATGATTTTCATTATTTGAATATGTTGATGTAAAGCAGGGCTCCCCACAGGCTTTCCACATTTCTACTTGATGACTTTATCTTAAATGCATTTACTATTTGTTCTGAACATGTTCAAAACAATCTGCAAACATTTAGGTATAATAAAGTATGAAGAGGAAACTCAAATCATGTACTTTAATTATCTAACTGCTAAAGAGGTAGGAGACCCCTTAGACTGCATGAAAAGGCAGAGTCCAGCTTGAGATACTGTAGCTTAGCATGCAGGAGACAATTCTGTACGTCAACGAGATTACTATATTACACATCTGTATTGCTTCGTCGTTTAGCAGCTTTTTTATTTCCATCATTTAGACAGAGCAAACCATGAAATTAAACACAACACTCACGTATATCCTCCACAAGCTCTTGGGCTCCAAAAAGCCAGACCAGAACTTCGCAATGGCGCCCGGAGGTTTCGCTGGTAGCACGGGCTCTCTGGACTCAGCTCCTGGTCCTTCAGCCACAGCCTCCGGAGCTTTACGAGCTGATCAAAGCGGAGCTTCTCGTCCGGCGCGTACCCAGACATTTCTTTATCTTTTTATCCAACCTCCAAGACGTACAATGACACCGTGGAGGACGCTTCCCCCCTGCAAGTGCACCAACAACAACCAACGCTTCAGCTGTAAAGAAGGTACTCAGAGCAAATGCTACTCAGACCAGGCTAGAGCGGCACCTACTGGACTAAATGATCACACGTTTGTGCAAATGATTGAACAAAAAGTATATTTGTTTTTTCTTTATTACTAGCGGGATTGCTTTGCATAACATTCCTACTGACCTGCTGTCGCTGTACAATGAGAGACGCGCATGTTTTATTATTTGCTATTATCGCGCGCTTTTATTGTGAAATAGTGACCTATAGCCATAGCTCTGTCCGCTTTCGTCAGCGGTCAGTCGGTCACATGCGTTCTATAAAAAATATGTTTATTTGGTTACCCGACAATTAACTTTGAGGACACAATAGAAATACCACTCGCATATTTTTGACATGAATCTACCATTCCTCGAGAATCAAAGTAAGTGTCCATCTTTCCTTTCAATGGGATATTGTTTTCAGTGTTATTAGTGGTCAAGGCTAGCTGTTCAGTAATTGATGTATTAACTATGGATAATCAGCTTTTTAAATGAAATCGTTTGAAACCGTGATGCAATGCGTTTGTAATAACTGCAGTGTAAAGCCAGGAAGGTCAAAAAAGGGAAGACTGATGAGATAATATATGTTTGTAATAATAACAACAGACATTAGAAGAAGAAGATCTTTATTTATATAGCGCCTTTCACAGACATGGTCACAAAGCGCTTTACATGAGTGCATTGCACATTCACTCCAGACTCGGTGGTGTAAGCTACGTATGTAGCTTCAGTTTCCCCTGGGACTGACAGAAGCGCTGTCGCGACTGTACACAATAACATCTGTGCCAACGGTCCCTCTAACCACCACCATACATTCATCCTGGCCTATTGTACATGTTTTTAGTGGTAGGGGAAACCGGAGTAACCCTACTCAGACACGGGGAGAACATGCAAACTCCACACAGAAAGGCCCCGTCCAGGTGGGAATCGGACCTTCTTGCTGTGAAGTGAGAGCACTAACCGCTGCGCCACCGCTGCGTTAAATGATATAGGTGATAATTTTACATATGTGTCTGTGAAATGAAGAAAGAAAGTTATGAAGAAAGTTCATCTAGGAGTAGGTGCACTTACTGCAAATACTACAAAGCTCACTGTTTACCCTGTGTCTCAGCAGAGATGCAATAGGCTGTGGATGGAGTCAGCTCCATTTGGTTCATCAAGAAGTGAAGGATGGTCAAGTATTTTTCTAGTTACACAGATATACGGAGTACGTGGGACCAAGTGGTCTCGGCTTTTTGGCAGAGATACCCTAATCCTTTCAGGTAAGCAATCGAAATACAATTTGACGTTGCAGTCCAGTTAATGAGAAAATAATGATGATGATAATAATAATTTCATATTAAATTACGGAGTTATTGCTGATTGTATTACAATGTTGTTACCTAATTGTAATTAAAAGGTAAAGACAGAGTGCAATGTAGTCAATTTGCTGTTTTCATTTGTGCTTTACTTTATGTGTGTGTTCAGCACCCATGTCTTGACAGAGGATGTAGTGTATCGGGAGGTGACTGAGGACCAGCGACTCCTCTCCAGACGTATCCTGATGAAGACCAACCGTCTGCCTCGCTGGGCCGAGCACTTCTTTCCCTCTGGCATGTCTCGCTATGTGTACATTGTGGAGGACTCTATTGTAGACCCAGTCAACAGGATCCTGACTACTTACACATGGAACCTGAACCACACCACTCTCATGGTGAGAGCAGCTTGTGCAAAAACATCTAAATAAAACATCGGTTGCCTAAGTTGTGGCATGGTGTACTTTTAAGCACGCATGAAATGCGATGTGCAAGTTATTCCAGCCTGTGTGATCTTCAAAGAGGCCTTTGAACGCAGTTCACATGTAATAATCTCTCTGAGAACAAGAAATATAAGTCTTAAATCCAGAGCTAACACCCAGACCAAACAGAATAAAGCAGCTTTTATTTTGAATCCATTGGATTTAAAATGTATCATTTTTAGAAGATAATTATTTAGGTTAATTTCACACAGTACTGAAACAGAACACAGAACTGGCTCCTGCACATGGTTAGGTTTATACTTTGTTTATGGTGCCTTACCATAAACCTGAATAATTAAAGCTTCTTGATTTTCAGTCCGTGGAAGAACGCTGCATTTTCCAAGACTCGGAGGAGCCGCCTGCCACTACTCTGCTCAAAAGAGAAGCCTGGGTTTCTTCAAGCATTTATGGCTTCTCCAGACCTATCCAGGTACATTTCTCTATGTACTTGTAATGTTGTGACATGATGATACTGGCGAAACATGGCAGCCACATTCTACAATTTGATATTGTCAATGTATTCATTTCGATAACAAGTGTGACAGTAATCAGTAACATCCGCTGTCTTCATCTAAATTATTCCACAGATTTACTCCTCTCCGTGTAATACAATGACTTTTTAGGGTGGAATGGATACATTGTACTTTCAAATTATGAGTTCCCCTTAGATCGTATCTTCCCTCTCTTTTACCAAACATTAATTGTATGTTACTAGAGAGCTGGTTATTTACTGCTCTATATATCTGTAGCAGGGAATTGAGTTTTATGATGTCATCAAGTTTCATGGTGTTGGATTTTAATAACAGTATATTTGTATGGTCCCTATACCCCACTTTATGAACAATTCTGATGGCCTTCTTTTGAAGTCTATATAAAACTGGCAAATGACTATTGTAGGTATTTCCCCAGACCTCTGAGCAGTAGTTTATGTACGGTAGGATTAAGGAACAGTACAGGGTGAAGAGAGCCTTGTGGTCCAGAAAATATCTACACTTGCCCATTATGGCCACATTTTCGCCACTTTACCCATAATAATGTTTATTTGTGGTCTCCAGCTAACCTTATGATTGAAGATCACACCTTTGAATATTGTTTTCTGTTGCAGGAATTTGGATTGGCTCGCTTTAAAAGTAACCAGGCAAAAGCTATGAAAGGGCTGGAATACGCACTCTCTAATTTACAAGGTCTGTACAGTGCATGCACTAACACAAACACAAAGGCATCTTTTTTTGGACCATTTGATTGACAATTACATTTTTTTAGGATTACCATTTTTATGTGAGCATAAGATACTAATCTTAACAATGTCAGAAATTCTCTGATTAAAAATAAGAAATGTGTGCACATGACGACATTTACAATATTGAAAGTGTTGAAGTTTATTCATAAACAAATGTTTCCTAGTTTTTAAAGAACAACAAAGACAAATAAAGACGTGAGCTAGATTTAAACATTCGGAGAGATTGGTCTGGCTGTGTTCTCTTGCTCACAGGGCCAGTGCTGTGTTTTACACGTGTTGGGTTACTGTTGTCTGAAAGGACACTTTCTCATTGTTGATTGTGTCGCTCTGCCCTGTGTGTGGATGGGACGCTGAGATTAGCATCAGCCTGAGAGTTGGGGTAAGTGTGCCAGAAACAGGGCATGTATCTGCCATCCCAGGACCTGCTGTGGATGTCACATGATGCTCTGTCAAAGTCTGTTCAGAACCTATAGTGACGAGCCTAAATGATCTATTTCTGACAGGCATAGAAATACAAAGGCAAAGTATCTCAAGTCAGTTACTTCAGTAAATAATATTGAAAGAAGTAAGAACTCAGAGTTAATTACTGTTGCATTCAATAAGTTGAATTGTGTTAGTAAAGGGTTTTACACTTGCTGTCCAAACAGGGTATAACTTCAATACAGTAGTAGTAGTAATACTAGTAGTACTAGTACTTGTCATAGAAACTACAGTAGTAGCGACTATTGCCTTAAGCATTTGCTTAACAAAACTAGTAAGATGCCGTTGCCTATTAGAGAAAGAGAAATTAGTTGATTTTTTGTTTTCATTAGAAATGTAAAAACAAGATCTGCACCTAGATCTGTGCAGACTTTATTCCTTCATTTTAACCTGACAAAAGTTCTTAGGGATGTGTTTTCTGTGGCTATAATCTTTAGTAGCTGTAGCATAGCAGCAGTTATCAGCTTGTTTGTGTGTGTTGCTAAATGTGTAGGCGCCCCAACAGCAGCAGTGAAAACCTCGATAAGCATTTGAGAGGCGAGATTCAGCTGTCTGCCTTGTCTTTGTCTGGTGTACTGCCTCTGTGAATTGTGTCTCCAGCTGTTTTCAGTACATTTGGAGATAGCGGGTTCAGTCTGAGGGCACGCACAGTAGACTCACGGAGCACTTCATATTTCCCCTGTGAAGGAAAGATCATTATCATTGCAGTTTGGGCTTAGCCTCCTATCCCCTTTTTTCGTACATTTATAGAAGATTACATTTGTGAAATACAGCCAACGTTTTCAAATCAGTGACAGACACGCTGATTATGTAGTATTGTTTTTCTATTTTTGTATTCTAGGTTTAACATTCACATGTTTTAGTGTTTCAACTGTTTTGGAATTAGGTTTGTAGCTTTTATCAGAATATTCAAGCCCACCGTGCATGACTAGCATGACAGTATATATTTATTTCACAATTGCATTTCATTTTTGGCTTCTGTCTGCAACAAAGATTGTAGTTGTCGTGCTTTTCAAGATACTGTTGCGACGTGTACTGAGTAAAAACATTTTTGGAGGCTTTTACGTAGAGTAGAAATCTGTGTTTTTCAGACGTTCTACAGTAGATTCAGATCGTATTGTGATACTGTTCAGATAGAACTGAATATTGTGGAAAAGTTCCTCAAATGTACCTGTTTCCTTAAACCAAAACATAACCATACATTGCCTGACCAAAGTGTGGCAGTGTAGCTTCAGATAAAAGTTTCATGTGTATGATTTTTTTCATTTAATTTGACTCTACACCTGTTTATTGGTACACTATACACTAACATCAGAATACTGCTAAACGATCAAATGTAATGTATATCCTCCTGAAGTAGAAAGTTTCAATAAATGAAAAAAATAAATAATGGAAAACTAATACTACTGACATTTTTTAGCATCTTAAAAATGATTGAACTATTTGTTGTTATATCAATGACTACAGTAATTTTCCTTCCACAATATTCTTCATACTAGACATGTGCATGTAGTTAGTTCAATCATGAAACACTGGACATTTCGCTTGTTCTGCAGCAGTCCATGTGAGAGGTTGTTTGTTGTTGCAGGAGAGGCGTCCCAGCGGCTGCTCCGGGGATCGGTGAAGGAAGCATCAGAGAAGGCTAAAGAGGCAGCCAAGAATCTGGCTACTGCAGCGAGCACCCAGCCGAAGCCTCCGCAATATGTCTGACCACAGCCTCTGTCCAGGTTAACACAGGAGCAACGCCAGTCCCCGGGGCCATAACTGCTGGACTCTCGGGAGAGCGTCTGAGGGAAGGTTTTTCTGGTCTGTATGCTTGAATCTCAGGACGTGCGCTTTTGTATGAAATCTTTTGCCTTTCTGACTTTGATAAACCGAAATGCACAACGCGAAACAAGCATGCAATCCTACGCCCTTTAGGGGAGGAAAGTTAATTTATTTTCATAGTTCTACAGTGTGTGTGTCGATGCTGTTTGTTTTAAATAGTTACGAGCATGGACTCATTTCGATTTCAAACATTTTCAAGATTCCGTTGTGTTGTTTTAATTTTGTTATATGTTCATACTTTATAAATAAGCTGAACAACTTTAGCAAGTGGCTTTCCAGCTAATTTAAAATAGGAAAACGTGTTTTTTTTAAGATACTGTATTAGATGATCTATCAGGATTCGTCAAAAAAGTCTTAATGTGTGTGTTGGCATAGTGAACATAATATTATTTTTTTACCGATTGCCAATGGTCGACACGAGGCTGGAGCCTTTCTGCGCAACAATGGTGTGCACTCTGAGACAGTGCACTGAAAAACCATCCTCTCTCATAACCACTCACTCAAGGACATTCAATTCAGTTATTCACTTGTCTTTGTCTGGAGGGAGGAAACCACAATCTCCTTCCTGATATACTGAAATGTTAACCACCACAGACACTGAAAGGCCGCTTGAAGCAGCATCCAAATGTCTTAAAAAACAGTAACATACCAACAACCCCTTTTTTGGACATTCTCCTTTCTTGCTGTTAGTTTCAAACATAAACAATTTGAAAACGGTGTATATTTTATTATACATTGAGCCCCATAGAGGCTGTTTTAAAACCCTGTGTCAAAACAATGTGATATGTCAACATTTGCTGCTGCCTACTGCACATTTTTATTTATTCTTTTTGACTTTTCATATCATTTTTGTTCAGTCATATATCGCAATATAAAAAGAAGTCATTGTGTGCAGTAATTGAATGGATGCATTTTCCCCACTGCAGGTTATGTTGCAGAATATGTTTTGCAAATGTGTGTCTGACTAATCAATCGTACCAAAGTGACTTAAGCTGAACCATCCTCAAATTTTCAAGCCTGTGATGAGCCGCAGACTGTTAATACTGTGCACTTTTTGTTCATATGACTTATTTTAATGACTGCATTCCGTCGTGGATAGAACTTATTTTCTGCAAGACTTGAATTTTAGTGATAAATCGTTTAAGTGATTATTAAGTGCTTCAATGTTATGTAATCAAACGTTTTTGTCGGAGGAAGTTAGAGAGACGTGACCTTCGTGTGGACTTTTCAAAGCTGTAAACCTTTCTCTTGTTAAAATAAATTTCATCAAGGATTGTCTTTTGTGCTCCGAATTTGCTACACACGACCGCATTTGAAACCTGACATTTATATTCCAGTTATGCAGCTGCACAAACAGGAAGTCACATCACACCTGAATTTTCTAAATAAGAAGGATGGAAGTACAAACTCTTACCCAAGTACTGTACCATATTTAAGAGTAATTTTCTTATGTAAACCGAAACATCTTTACTCTATATATTCTAATGAAATTCTGTTCTAGCTTTCTTTTTTAATTTTTTTTTTTTAAACTATATACACCTCCACCTACTATGCCTGGCCATATTGTGATAATTGTGCTAACTGCATGACAACAACAACACCCATGTTTTTTTAGGTTTTTTTTATGTATAAAACATTTTAATTACTTTACAATGAGAGAATACACCATACCTTCAAGTGTTTGCTATAGTGTAGCCAGCACCTGGTACTCGTGTATACACATTCACACAAATAACACAAAAATGAACTTATATAACATCTTCTGAATGCATATAAGACTTCCACTAAAATAGGAAACATTTTCACAGGTCTCTGGCACAGAACTCTCCCTCTACTTTTGCACAGCACTTTAGCCCCGAGCCCCGTGTCCTCTTCCTCTCCCTCCCCTGCCGGCTGCTGTCACATGTACAACTATGAAGCGAATACTGCAGACGGATGCGCGTGAAAGGGTCAGTGACCTCAGACCGACAGTTTTAAAGCAATCGATGTGGAATTACATTGAGCAAACTGAAGTGTCTCAATTTGCCCGGGAAAAACGCAGGTACAATCATAAAAAAAAAAAAAAACTTGCTTTTCCTGATTATGTGCTGGAATTACAATGTCATCATTTTGCACCTGTGGTTTGGTTTGGGTTAAGGATTAAATGGATTTCAACTAGTGTAATTTTAATTTAATATAATAAGAGTTGTTCATGATTTATAGGTTTCATCTTCCTTATGTGGAACTTTTCATATATTCTTGCACATTAAAGAATGTAATACAGGTGAAACAAACAATAATATCTTGCATGTATATGTTAATGTCTAATGATACCCCCATGAACACAGTACAATTTTGATGCAAACTTATGACATCTTGGTGATTCCTGGCCCGCCAACAAAACTAGTAAATCCTATTTGTTGTTTGTTACACACAGCACGGTTCATCAATGAATGTATTACCAACTGGACTGACAACGTCCCATAAATATTCCCTATGTGCTTTTGTGCTCTTCAAAAACACATTCCGGAGAAATCTCTTTGCAACATAAAAGCAAAAACCGTCTTCTAAGTGCGCACTTCACTTAACAGCGCTGTGTGTGCGCCCCTTCTGTCCTTGCTTTGATCTCAGAGGGACTCCCACTGGAAAAGCCCCATGAAGATTTATCTTGACATAAATGTTTGTGATAAAAGGGCGCCAGCGGCCACTGAAAGAGCTAACAGTCATAATAATCGGTACAATCTCTGCTTTTATAATTTTTTTCATAAGAAAATAACTTTTACCAAGGCACATCATCAAAAGAATTTCCATAACATCTATCCATCAAGCTTTGAAACCCCTCGTTACCGCAACCATATTATCACATAAACAAACCAGTCATTCTTTAAAGTGTGCTATGTATATTTTTCAATGATGCCACTGAAAAAGTATAATCTCATCTCTGGCCCTCGACAATTCATTCTGTCCGTCTTTGACTTTTCTCTCTTTTGGGAGGTTCTGTGCAAGAGAATCATCATGCCATTCAAATTGTTCTATAAAACTTAAAGGTGCATAATGCAACTTTTTATGTGGAAAAAAAAAGTTTATATGTGTGCGTGTTTGACATCGTAGTGACCCATTGGCTGTACGAGTGGTCAGCGTGGCGCCTTCACTTTCCATCACGGTGGTCTCTTGGACGCTCCAGGATCAATTCTTTGGAAGGTTTTCACTGCTGACAAAGCCCCTTACCAGAAAACCTACAAAGCGACTGATCCTGGAGCGTTGTAGAGGCCACTGTGATGGAAAGTAAAGGCATCATGCTGACGACTCATAAAGCCGCTGGGTCGCTACAAGGTCAAATACGCACAAATGTCAACTTTTTTTTTGCTACAACAGTCATGTACAAATCCTGGACATGAATGTAAACTCGCATGACAAAACAGCTTTTTCATTTTTTCAAAACCCAAATATTTTTGTTTTGCCCTCCTGCAGTGTACGGAGAGAGTGCAGATAGAAGGTAAAAGAAAAAAAAAAAAATCATTAAAAAAAACATTAAAAGTTGGTCACCAAAATGCACCACAGAGTCAAAAAGCAAAACCAGCTTGTCTTGTCAAAAAAAAAAAAATACAAAAAAATATCCCACCCCTTTCCCTCCCTTACAAAGCACATGATGGTAAATATTGCTGTGTCTTCGGGGTGTAACACTATTTGGGGACGGCCCACCGGAGAGCACGGGCGACAACACCTTGAGCTGCCATTGGATTGGATAGAGTCTTTAATCGCTCCTTTTTCTCCCGGTGGACTTCAAAACATGAATCAGAGTCATGTGGTTTTCGCACACACACACACACACAAAAAAAAGATGACAGGAAATAACGCAGTCGAGAGCTTCAAGCCTCAAGAAAAAAAGTTTTTGAACCCCCGTGTTGGTGTTGACAATTGGGGCTTGGGGGGCGATTGGAAGCTGCCATGGGAGTTCACCAGTGTGTGTGTTTTTTTTTGTTTTTTTTAAGCGAAGCGGGGCGTGGACGAATACAGTCAGTAGAGGTCTGTGTGTCATCCAATTAATTCCAATATTCAGCCGAGAAAAGTTAAAAATGACAACTGATCGGACCCAAAATGTGACGTTGACATAGAGCTAACTCTAAATATGCTCAAAGTAGCATCGTATAACATGCATATTAAGTCATTTTCACATATGTTGAGTTTCCCAGCTGAATATGAACTAAAGGAATGATTTACAAACATTATAGGGCCGTGGTTATTTTGTTTGTCCAAGTCTTTATTCAAGTCTTTTGGCATGGTTTAGGAGAGAAATGGACACGTGCAGCCCAGTCAGAGTAGGACAGCAAGAACAGGGTCACGGTTGGAGGAGTGTGTAACCGGGGCGACGACCTGAGTTCGGGGGGCAACGGGTGAAGAAGAGGATGAGGTTGGAGGAGGACGAAGGCTCACCAAGGCACAGAACGACAGCAGGAGAGGGACGCCTGCTCTCCCTTCAACAAGCCTGGCCTCCTGTCCGTCTGTCTGACTCTTATATATATAGATTTATATAGATAGATATACATCGATATACTCACTCTTTTTTGCCTTTTCATTACAAGAGAACATTTAGGAAAATATAATACAAAATTTAATACAAGAAATATAGACTACACTGGCTAAAATCACTTTAAGTGACAAGTAGCTTTTGAAAGCAACTCTTTTTCTAGTCTTTTGAGTCTTTTGTAGATTTTTTTGTTTTGTTTTTTGTGCAGACCTCCCATGCAGGACTGGCCCCTTTTTCCAAGTATTGGGACGCCAAGCTCTAAAGACTTTCAGAGAAAGAGCCCTAACAATTCATAACTGGTCAGAGAGCGACAGAGCGCCTCCTCCGTCAATAGTGACTATTGTGCATTAAAAAGCTCTATATTGGTCAGCAGTGCCCAGAAGCTCCAGGAATAGCAGTCAGCAAAGGTGGAGTCCGATTAGTTTTGTTACAGCATAGAACTACTGAAAACAATTAGTTTGGATTAAGCAAACTAAAAGAGCGGAAATCATTAGAGCTGGCTTGTTTTTTTTTGTTGTCTTTTCTCATTTTCACGTTTTCCCACAGCTTTGACTTGATAACCTGGACACACTGAAAAAATGGCAGCGCTGTAGAGAAATGATCACTCAGGGATGATAACGATATCAATAAAATAAACACATCTCCCATAACACCTCATGGCCCACTAGAATCACTCCCAGGAAGCCATGGCTTCCTGTGGTTATTGCTACATCAATTTGCTACTGAGAAGGACAAAAACACAAGATTTTGATCCATCTTTAGGTAAAAGAGTTTAGCAGAGAAGCAACTCTGTTTTAGTTGACACAGTAGTCCATCCACACCATAGGGCGTTATAGTGTAGTGGTCAGTAGTGTGGATTAGTGGTTAGACAGACCAACCAGAGGGAGACGTGACAATTTGGACAGTAACTGTACATCTATTTACAATGTGATTTCTCTGACAGCACCGGCACATTTCCAGCTTTATTCTGCTATTTTGTTAGGAAGACACTTTCAAGGTCTGATAGTTGCACCGAAGAGCAAAGTGCAACAATGATCATTTTGTGCACTGGCCTATAAGTGCAAAGCATGTCATTGCCCGAAGCCGATGTCCCGCACATGCCTTACTTTACATAGATTAACAAGTCAAAGCTGTCACCGCACCACAGCAGTCCCCTTTTCAAACAAAAACAAAAAACAATCTCCTCTCGCTTGTCTGTCGGGGTTTCGTGAGGGCATCGGGAGGGCAGGGCGTGTCACGAGGTGCAGGTTGAGGCAGGATACATCGGGGTGAGGTAGGGTGAGTGGTTAAGGAAAGGAAGGCAGTAGTCAGGGGAAGTGGCACGGGAGTTTGTGTGCTTCTAGGAAAAGTACCGCTGTGTGTTTGGGCCGGTCCTGACAGACTAGCGGTGGGAATGGGCGCAAGGGGGTGTGCGTGGATGGGTGGGGGGGTGTAGGTGGGGGGTGGGGGAGGAGGGGTGCTCTAACAGTGGTGCGGCTGCAGTCTATGGGAATGTGGGGCTGTGTAGCTGGCGTCGCTGCTGGAGCTGCTCTGGAGGCTGTAGTGGTCCTCCTCGCCGTCGCTCACACTGTCCACGCTGTCCGCCTCCACCGGCGTCAACTCCATGCCCTCGATGTCCACGTCTGCAACAGAAAAGCACCAGTGATCAGTCTATGAACAGCATTTTAAACACGGGTTTATGCAAGTCGGGCTGAATGCTTTATAATGCTTTATAATAATCAGTTTCTAAAGTTAAAAAAAATAAACACCTCTTAACCTCCACCTGGACCGAGCACATTTTATCCGGTTTGGCTTTTTCCCAAATCTGAAGCTTCTTGAAACAAAGCGTCAACACAGAGACAAAATGAGGATGAAAATACAACAGAAGAAGACAAAAACACCGTAAACAAGCGACAAAAACGTGACTGAAAAAATAATGCAAAAAAAAAAAAAATAGCCACAAAAAAGCCATAAAAGAGCAACAAAAAACGTGACAAAAAAAGGAAAACATGATAAAAAAGCACGGCAAAAAAACAAGATAAAAACATGACCATAAATGTGACCAAATAATGCGGCGACAAAACTTTACGATCAGTTTTGTAGGTCTTTCAAATGAGGCGTTACTCTGGCCTATAGGCTGTTGCTCTCCTGTCAAAAAGCTTTTAGATTTGGGTAAAGCCATTAACGCTCAGCCTGTATTTTGCGTCCAATGCTATCTGCTCCATTGATAAACAACTGCATGTGAACCTCGTCCCGCTGCAAGCATTGGCATTTGGGATAACAGCTCTCAGGTTTACGCATAAATATACTTTAACTATCAAATTCAGCCGTTGAACTAAAATCAACACAACCACTCGCAAAAAGAATAAATCGAGCCGGGACGCCAAGAGCCTGATCTGTTATCGCTAATCTGTGGTGTTAACTCTTGACCTCAGCCATCACCTACAAATAGGCCAGGGGCTAATCATCAGCGGCGAACTTTTCCACGAGTGCGCAGAGGTCAGGGTTTATCTGCAGAAAGTGAAGAGGGCGGCAGAGCATTTGCAAACACTGTGCAGGAATATCCAAATTCGGTCCGCGCTATAGCTCGGGCTGTTGATCATTTGCATAAGGGGATGTACATTGAATTTACATTAACCATTGTCATTCTCCACTGTGACCACATCAAGGCCCCTGTTTAACCAAATGGTAAAGTAGAGCATGTTTGCAAACGCGAATGACAAAATGAAGGTTTCAATTCAGTCATCTCAGAAATTGCTTTTACTGTACTCTGCACATTTTTCTCAAGCACAAAATATGCATGTACATAATGCAGAATGACACATTTTGTTTTGTGAAGAGATGAAGCAAATCCCAAAGATTTGCAAAGATACAGATTTACTGAATCTGGGCCTTATTTTGAAAATGCTTTGACCCCTATATGCATGTGATTCTTGGATTAGTTTTTCAGTTCATATCTCTCAGAAAGTGTTAGCACTCCTAGACATGTTAAAAACTCGGTTCTACGCTAGTGACAGTCAATGGCTGCTGGTTGCACTGCTTTATGACCGTGACGCTAGGGGCCACCATTGCCCGCCATTGCTGTAGTATCCATATATGGGCAGCATAACAAGCTAGTTTTCCATTAGAAAGCATTGCACTTCACGCACGTTCTAAAAAAACTGCAAAGCCTGGTGCTTTACTTTGGTACTTTCTACAGCTAGATATTGCTCCTGTGATAACGCTGGGTTAGTTAAAATTAAAGGGACCAGGTGGGTTTTCGTAAGGAAAATTTTAGAAATCTCGTACTAATGAGGGTCGGACTTAGATTGACAGGCCGTTAGCATTAGAGCTAACGGCGCGGCTATGACCGAACTACGTGCCCCGCGAGGTCCGAGTCTACAGTGAAGGTCCTGCTCTTTTGCCCTTTTTAGGAACATGCTCCGTCAGAGCAGGGTAGGAGGAGTCTGTAAATCCGCCATGATTTCCCTTTTGAACATGGTCATTATGGTAAACAGGGAGGAGTGAGCAGAAGCAGTCTATTAATTCTACAGTCTATGGTGACAGCACAGAGACCTTTTGTATTTGGACAGGTATTTTCCACCTTGTGACAAATTTCCCTGAAGCTAAAGCATACCTTGCTCGGAGTCGGTGGAGATGGTGGAGCCCATGCTGTCGGTGCGAGTGCGCTCCACAGAGCCGGACACCGACAGCTGCTCCAGGCGCCGTTTGAGGTAGCGGTGCTCTCTCTGCAGCTGCTCCTTCATGTTCAAAGCCTTCCTGTCCTGCTCCTCCAGCTTCTGCAAGACAAAACAACCACTTTCTTTACCACTGTCTTTCTATTAAACAACTACATGCTGTAAATATGAGTTAAGTCTTCTCCAGTCAGACAAAGAGAGAGAATGGCTTGCATTTTTGCGGTGGCGTCATCCGCGTTCTGAAGCAGTGATCCCCAACCCAGGGGAGGGGTTCGCAAAAAACGACAGGGTTGACTGATAGTTGACCATCCAAGATCAAGATCAAATCAGTACTAAAATAGAACACAACTGAAATTGAGAATTGGGCGGCACAGTGTGAAGCACCGGTGATCGCAAAATCTGTACACTAAAGGCCAGGATAAATGAGAGTGGGTTTGTGAGTGCGACTGTAGGACAAGGACCAAATCAGCCCACGGCATGTCCAAACTAGTAGAGAATCCCAACTTAAATGCATTACTAAAGCATAAAGGATAATTGTCCCGACCAAAAGGGATAAAGTCTGAATTGCAGATGAACCTGAAGAAACCCAAGTACCACAGTTTGAGGACCGCTGCTTTAGACAGTCAAATTGCTGATGTTTTTAGACATGGGTAATTTCTCTGTAATTCCTGGGTGTGTCCATATGAAACTGGCATGAAGTTTAATACAGTATTTTCTCTGGTTAGCAAACAATGGGAAAAAACATGGTATTTTTCCACATTAGTTTCAGAAAGATGGGGTTCAACATAGATGTTCTCTTTGAATATGTCTTTCAGCAACAATAAACAACAGTAATATTGACCCTTGCCTACAATCTAAAATTTGGGTATTATACATTTCTAGAAAGTGGGCGCTTCCTAATGCAACTCTGTTTTAAGTCACATAGACACTTGACTCATTGTGTGTTCGGATTAAAATGAGCATATTTTGAATGTGAAAGTTCTCGGTGGTGTATCAAAGCAAGATGACGCGAGAAGGAAAGAAACGTATGAGCGAGAAATAACGCACGTCTTCAAACCAAACATGTGAGATAAACAGGAAGTGAAGGGTTAAAACCGGTTGCCTTTGAAATTTCCATCGACCACATTTGAGCTCTGCCAGTACATCCTTAACTGCTTGTTTCACAACAGCCTTAAGTATCTGGTATTGTCCTGTGGTTATATGGTAGGTTTTCTGTTGTGGAGTAAATTCAATTTAAATCAGATAACAAAACAAACCACTTTGCACATGGTACAACGAAATATTACATATTATATACAGTATTTGAAGGGAGTCTCTGCAGTACCTTAAGGGAACAGTGCAAAATCTGAAATATGAGAAATATTTGACAGCTAACTTTATATCATTTTTAATGCCTCTTCTGTTTTACTTTTGGTATTATCTAATATAAAAGGCATCTTTGCAGTACCTTGATGTGCATCTTGGCCCTTTTGAGGAGGCTCAGTGTGGTGTGTCGCGCGCTGTCGGGACCCACGGGCACCAGCTTCTTCAGCTGTTCCAAGTAGAGTCGTAGTTTGGCACGTCTGCAAACACACACCCACACACACACAATGGTGAATCAGCGTACATCCACCAGGAGACACCTACACACCTGATCACATGAAGTGATTCCTACACATGCAACAACTATCGTGGGTAAGGTTAGGAATTATGTAACTGAGGTATAATGCTTTAAGGGAATTGGTTTGTTTTATGACTTGGATCATAAAATGTGGCGTGTTCAGAGTTGCATTCACATCAAATGTCAGTTTTCAAGTTCAAGATGACAATCTGAATCAGGGTAAGCTTTGTTTGGTGGTGGCCCCTTTCTTTTTTCCTTATCAAAAGTCCTCCCAATCGCGGCCCAAAGTCTAGAATCGTATATGTCCTAACAGGAGGTGTGTGGTGGCGTGCCCAGGAAAATCATATTTTTAGCATTTTTTTCTTTTTGTATTTTAACAGTTATCTGATATCTGATGTGTGTAATGATATTTCTCACAATTCAGAGGTTCTATGGTGGAGTGCCGGATTTTGTTGCCTGCCCCAAATGTAGATAAAACCACAGAAGGAAAATGTGCCCCTCACAAACTCTCCAACATGCTTAGACAATGGAGGCTCTTGATCCTTCTTTGCTGCCACAGTAAACCTGAGCAATAAACACAGGGTAAGCAGGCTGAGCCTATGGAGACCATATGGATAGGTCGCAGGAAGGGTGTTGCCTATTTGTCCTCAAAGACCCTCTCAGTCATCTACTCTTGTCTGCTTCATTAAGAGGAGAGCCTTTGGGAAACCAGAATGAAGACACCATCTTTCTCTAAGCCTGAATATCACATTCCTTGATAGTAATGTTAATACAATAAAAGTACATAAAAGCCTTCTTAATGGCATGACACCTCCAAAGTGATATTTTATAATTTTGTTGTAACTTTGCAGCTGTGGTTTTCGTTTACACTCACATGACATTAATAATGGCTTTGGCGTCAGTGCGATGCAGTGCAGCGCCCTGCAGCTGGTCTGAGTTAGCTCTGCCACCACTGTCTGATTTTGACATGGATTTTTGTCAGCTAATTCCATGTAAACTTGTATTTGAAACATCATTTGGGGCCATTTGTGCACTGTGGACCCAGGATTAGACCCAGTGCTCAGTGTTTACCTCTCTACAGGTGCACACAGGCGTTGCCCAAAAGGCCGTGTGAAAGTGCTCTGGCTCTTTTATTCGCTACAGTCCCAGGGGGCAGTCTGCTCACCCGTCCTGTCCACTGAACCCCTCCAGTTCTCTGCTTCACCCTGCCAACAGCAACACACCCCAGTCCCGCTGGAAAACAAGTGTCCAGTGAGGACAGGGGCGGGGGCACCTTCAACCTGCCGGCCACAGCCACATGAAGCACTTGGACAGTCGCCAGGGGAAGCAGAGCACAGGAAGGAGCTGGGGGTCTGCAGCGGGGGAGGGCCGGGAGAGTGTTTTTGGGAAGGGAGTGGGGTCCGAGCTCTGGATGACTTTCTCTGAGCTTGAAAAAAGGCTTCTTTGAGTGCAGTGTGCTCAGCTGCACCAGGCAGCGCTCCATACACATCATCCCAGGGTAACTTGAGCCAATGGGCAACCATCTTGTACCCCATTCCACTCCCTTCACTCTTGTAATGAAAAACAAAAACAAGGCGTTTCCCAAATACTCAGTAGTGAGCTGAAAAAACAGGCATCTCACCGTCTCACTCATGACAGCCCCACCTGTGTGCTGATGGCCACATATTTAACCTGGCTCTCACGCTGACCACATGAGAGCAGGGCTGCTTCCACGTATCCAGTACTGACACTTGTTTTCTCTGCACCACAAATCAAAAGCATGAAGCTGCATACTCTGCCATAGGCAAACCCAGCACACAAAAGGCCTTTGAGGTCAATGTACTGCACATGCAAACATATAGAAGATGCTTTTATCCAAACCTGTTTGGCGACTCATCTTCATAATATGCTTTTCAAACAGATGCTGTGACAGTGCAGCTGCTGGGTTAGTTTGCTTCCATTTGTTGTGTAAAAGTAATGGACTTGGATGTCCTTGATCTTAATACATTCAAATACAATTCTAGACACTAAGATGCAATCAGTGAAAATCTATAACTTGACACTTCATGCCACCACAGTGTAACAGCACATTTCCCATCATATCTGTTACAACTACTACATTATTTAAGCAACCTCAACTGTAGAAAGCGTATTTTGATATGCACTACTACATGTGGTACAACAGTGCTTTATTTGCTAATAGGTCTGTGATAGCTTCATGCCGCCCTTCATTTTGGGTAAAGCTGGCACTGTGTGCCTGACAGGCCGTCCCAGCAGCACGTGCTTCCGTGGACACACACTATTCTCCTTCAGTGAGCAGCGCGAGACCCTCCCTCACGTTTGTTATTGCTGAGCCAAGGCCCGGTCACACAATGTTTATCAGAGTCCTTCAAAGAGCCGTATAAATTGTGGTACTGCATGAACGTGATGCTGTGTGTGCAAGAAGGAGAGAGTCTGCGTGCTCTCAAATCTCAGAACCTTTTTTTATGTTGTTGTAGGTTCGGAAAAAGATGATCTTATGAATAAAGCTGCAGTGTGAGAGGTGCTTTGATTCCATGGGCATGTTCAACACCATCTTCCATTATTGTTTTCTTGCATACGAAATGTTGAATTGATTTTGGAGAGGTAACAATAAAAATCCTATTCAGTGCACAACACGATAAAAGCAGCATATTTCGATGTTGATTGGTCTTCTTTAGTTTGATGTGTTTTTAAAGAATATATGTTCAACTATAAATAGCTTGGGCGTTTCTTAAATTACTGATGTCTTGTTTTGCTGCTATTGTTTGTTACGTAAAGTGACCGTGAGCCATCGGGGTTTGTCAAAAGTGAGTTTCAAAGATGTGAAAAACAATAAGCCCTTTGGTCAAGCCCATCTGACTGTTCTCACGTGCGTAGTACCACGGGATGATTTGTGTCTGATCTCTGGCCCTAGCCCTCCCCAACCCCCTGCTGTCATCAGATGCAGGGCTCGGTGCCAAAACAAAGCAAAGACGCAGAGGGGGGGGGGGGGGGGGGGGGGGAGGAAAAGAGGGGGGAAAAAAGTTTTCCTCTGAAAGCTGCACTCTGCTGAAACTGGAACAGGCTATTTAAACTGCTGACTAGCGCTTCAAGGTTAGCAAGTGCAGGCCAGGCTTTTCTCATAGTTCACAACCATTTTCAGGAACAATAAACAACTTGGGTTAGGTATAGGGATGACACACAGATCTTACACTTTTTTTTTTTTTACTAGAAACTAGAAGGTCTTGGCTTTCAAATGAGCTATTACACTGGCACACAGGCTGTAGTCTTTCCAGTAAGTAAGCGTTGAGATTTGCGTATGTGTAAATGGGGAAAATAACTCCGGCTAACCCTATTAATATTTGACAGCAGACTGAAATGTAACCTGCTAAACTACACAGGCATTTCAGAAAAAAGGTTTTCGACAAAATAATAGTGACAGGGGAAAAAAGCGCCTGTTTCCCTCTGACGTCGGTGACTGGTCAAAACAACAGCCCTTCGAGGCTTATTCAGGCAGTGCACTGTTTAATGAGTGAGCTGCAGTGCATTCCTCCACAGAGCGCACAGGACCGAGTGGCCACGCTGGCAACGGGCCACACTCACCGAATCAATGTCAGAGGTCACCGGAAAAAACAAAACACTGCTACTATGTTTCCTCCGATTGCAAGGGCTGCAGCAGTTAAGCCATTTTTTACCTGCAGAGAAAACATCAACTGATTTGTTTTCACTCCTGACCGAGGACACTGAGGTATAAACCCACAATCATTGTATTTTGTTTGAAAATCTCAACTGGTTGCAGCCAAACAATAGACGCCATTATCACTGGATTATGTTTATTTTCTAAATGTATTTACTTTAGCCGTCCGCAGTATCTTGAGCATTTTCTTATTCCATTTACATCCACATATTCACTTAGAAGTACTCACTCTCTTACTTTTACTGTCCCACGTATTAATAAAGAAATAGGACGCAGAGCTTTTCAGTTCAAAGCCCCCTCTGATTGGAATAGTTTACCTTTATCCTTTCGTTCTTTAAAAGTGTTTGGTTTATTTAGATCCTCATTATTTTCACACCTTAAAACTCCTTGTTTATGTCTTTAACTGTATCTGTAATTTGGGTACTTTTAGTTCATCTTTTGGAATTTGTATAATTCTGTTTTGTTACTTGTCTCAAAGTTTGTTTGGTTTTTTTTTCCTTTTGACCATATTTCTGTTGTAAATCCTGTCTGGGTATCTTGGAGGGGTTTGGGAGGACTATGGAGCAAGTTTGTTTTGTCTGTGTGACTGTCTTAATGTGTATTTAGTCCTGTCTGTATCCAGTCTTGTATTGTGTCTTGTTAACTGTAATTTGTGTCTTGTGTTTATGGACCCCCTCGAAACGAGATGGCACAGCTCAAGGGGCATTCCATCAATAAACTTAAACTAAACTTAGACAAACAATTAATGTTTGAGTATTATTTGCAGCTAGCTAGCTTGCACAATGCTTCCTATTTACTGCGCAGTAGACAGGAGATTGTTAGTTGTGAAATCACACTTCATAAACAGGTTATTTGTATTGTTTTGTACACGTTATACCTGTAAACTCATAAAAGTATTTCCCACTTTAAAAGGCATTGTCATTTTGAAGATAATTTGTGGATGTGACCAACAGCTTGTGTGGCCCATTTATTTTCCATGAACAAGGGCACACTGGGTCATTTGATCCAGTTCAATTTAAATGCAGCATTTTTGCATATTATATAAGAATAAGAACGAACATGTTGCATGAATTGTCCCCTTTTTCTTTTTTGTGTGTACATAAATTTGAGTTTGTGAGTATAATTCAATCATTTACCACAACATTTCCCTTCTTGTACATGTGCTTGAGTGTTTACTTCTTGTCGTTGTGAGCGGTGTGAGTGTAATGTCAAATGAAAGTGGGGGTTGCATGGCGTGAGTGCAGATCTCTGTGGTGAGGTGCTGGATTCAGGGGAGTGGTCCCACATCTGGCCTGCAGCTTTCTGGGCTAATGTGAATCTCGTACGATTGGAGGAGGCCTGGAGGTGCACAGGGGACCCTATAGCCGCGGGACTGTTAGCAAACATAACACACACATAATAGTGGGTCTTTGCCTGACCCTTCATCAGTCTGTCAGTCACCTCGTAGACCTGACCTGTTTATATTTGACAGAGATCTGATGTCCCGTGACAGATAACAGGCGTTCTGGACTTGCGAGTAGGGCTGCACAGTGTGTCACCAAATTATTGTTGTGACAAGATCAGCAAATGACACTACGATTCACACTGAGGTCCTCCATTTGACAAAGATTGTTACAAAGCGGCTTCAAAAATAATGGGTGCTAACTTAGATGACTGCAATTGTTGTCATCCATCCATCCTTGTTCGTTAAGTTTTCGATTTTCCTATTTTTTCCTAATTGAGTGATGTCAATTTGATTTATTTCCTCATTAAAACAGATGAACATTGTTTTATAACTTGTTTATTTTTACTCAAGTCCAAACGGCACTCCATATCACGTGCTAAGACCAGTAAGACTCATAAGAGTCATAAGAGCCTCCAGAGTTCAGCCACTGAGCTGTAATAACTGGAGGCTACACTGGCACTGATTGGGACTTTATCGGGGTATTTCTGGTTTAAACTATAGGATCTGGTAACAAGAAAACTGGAACTAATTCTGCTTTCTGACTGGATAATTGTCCTGAGACAGACACAGATATTTATGAAATGTACAATGCACACTACATACCCTCAAGTCGTTTTGTTTTTGTTTTTTTTAAACAAAATACTAAATTGTCATGTCATTTTTGCTCTTTTTGAGTCTGTGTTTACCAAACTGTTAATCACTAAAATAGTTGCCAGCTAGATTAATCGATTAGTTGTTTCAGCCCTACTTTGAACTATGAGCGCTAGTGGTTTGCCTTGCTGCCACACCACAAACTTGGAGCCAGACGAACACAGAGACACGAGATGCTTTTATCGCCCCGATATGAAATGTCAGTGGTTTGTTTTTCTGTCACCAGAGAAGCCACACCCTCCCGCTGTGTGCAGGGGACAACAGGGCCAGCGCAGACAAGAGCAAATCCTTTAGTAAGGCAAGCACATTCAAAAAGTACTATAAAGAAGTACACTGTGCCATTGTAATTAACAGTGCTATTAATAGGTGCAAGATCCATGACTCATGACTATATAAACACGGATTTCACAGTAATACAGTAGTCCTCATTTAGCACTGACATAGCCTTAAATACAGTAGTTTGAATACAGTTATGAGATATAGGAACATATTTTATTACACATATGTGAATCTGAGATAAATTTACTTCAGTACTGTACTTAAGTAGAGGTTTTGGGAACTTAATACTTTCACTCCAATACATGGGAGAGAAGAATTATACCATCTACTCCACTACATTTCTATAAAGACTCCAAAATAAGCATTAAATTGGTATTTTAAAGCAGAATCCAAAACAGAAGATGGCAGTGTGCAGATGTACTGTCAATGCCATGACTCATGACAAGGAAGAAGGTTTCTTTCAGTCGCGTTGTTTTACTGGTGGTGTGTTCGGGCATGATCTTTGTTCTTGAAGCCACAAAGGCATGATTCACAACACCTATTTAAGTTGGTTTGTACATTTTACTTTTAAAACACAACTACAGTTGGAGGGAAAAGTGAGTTGTAATTTCTTACATTTCTGCCTAAATTGGCCATAAAATGTGGTCTGATCTTTACGAAAGGTGTACTCACTTATTCCACGCTGTCCTGTGAATGTTTACGTGTTATGGCCAATAAAAATATGATAACATGTAATTGTTTGGGTGGTATTAGTTTAAGCAGACACTGTTTAATCAATCTTGTGATTTTAAGAAAGATCAGACCACATTTTATGACCAATTTAGGCAGAAATTTAAGAACTTTTCCTCCCATTGTATTTTCTAATGCGAATACTTCAGTACTTAAACTTACTTTAACAGAACAAATTTATGTATAGAAATATTTCACCGGAAGTATCTGTACTTTTACTCAATAATTATACTTTCGCCACCACTGATCCAAATATTGTAACGTTATGACAATTTCTTCTTTAGATCGTCAATGCTGTACCTCAATCTTCTCATATGAAAAAACAGAAACAACAGTCCAATACTTTACTCTAGTCTGCGCTGATCAAACGGCAGGAAATGGCTTACTGAGCACTGTGTTGTTCGCTCATCAGTGCGACGGCCACAAAGAAAGGAGGCATCCCCACAAAAAAGACCGGGGCACGGGAATCCCTCGCCTAGTTAGATTCATTTGATTCTCTTTCATGTACTCCCTTGTGCTATAGATAAATCGAAAGCTTTGCACATTGGGAGAAACACAGACCGACGTCAAACGTAATTTAGAGAGGTGAAAAACACAAAAAGGCAAGTGACACTTTTGAATCAGGCAAATGACAGAGCAGCGCGATCATTGGCTGCCCGTGTGTGATCTAAGGACATCTGTTGTAGCAATATTGGAAGGACTAGCAGAGACAAGTCCTGGAAGTTTGATAAACACACACGGGGGAGCTCTGTTTTTTTTTTTTTAATGAATCCCTGTCAATGATTGACTCACTGTAACCTGGTGACATGTGAGACCATTCTGGATCAACAAATCACTGTCAAAGTTGCCTCCAAATGCAGCGATGGCTAGCCAAGTTTCGGAAGCACTGCAATATACAATAGGCAGTCATGGCTGTGATGAACACTACGGCTGCATTCTAGCAATCCTCGGCTTGCAAGTTAGATGACCCTCATACTCCCCCCCCCGCCCCCCACACACACACACACAAACTGCCTCTTACTTAACTCCGCATTCCAGCGTATGTGTGCGTACTCCGCTGACCTAAATTTCAGCTTGTCACCAGAAAGCGGACGCGTCAAGAATTCTCGGGCCTTTCTCTGGCACCAAATGACTCAGACATGATAGAACTTTTAAACATCCCGACTTACGCCCCTCTATCCTCGCTGTAAGTTCTGCTAATAGGAATAATTTGTTCTTGACATTAAAAACCCCTAAAGCTTAGAGTGCACCTTGTTTGAGGGCGTGCTGTACCACTCTTTTATGAGTTTCAGATGTGCACGGCCAAGTTCACTGACACAGAAAACCATGTGTTACCTGAGAGGGTGCAGGCGTGTTCTCAGCAGGAATAATTAAGGTCTGTGCAACAGTCGCATTCACATTTCGCACACTCAAATAACACTGAAAAGTACACATACAGTAACAGCCTAATAACTCACAGGGGAAACAAAAACAGAAGGTTATATAGAGACATAGATATATTTTTTTTACCTTATGACCCAGACAAAAATCTAGTTACAGGACTAAATCGAGCCACTGTCAGAGCAAAGTCCCACTAACCTCAAAAACATAGAAACTGTGTACAATATCACCCTCAGGCCACAAGCAAATATACAGTCAATCAGGTATAGAGCTGTGAGGAAATCAATCGCTTTGGCCGCACGCAGCTGAGGAGCCAATGACCTGGGACGGCACAAATTCCACGTGCGACCCCCAGATTATCTCATTGTGGTCAAACAGGAAAATCTGACAATGTTTCCATACACTCAATCTGATTCGGATCTAGGCCTGTGCAAACTACAGGTATCATCGGTATTACTATGTCAGAATGTACAATGTTATTATTACTTTTTTGCCTCATGGACTTACAGTATTTTAGTTCAGTGGGCGATACGTGACGGAAATGAGTATGTAATTATGAATAGAGATGCACCGATCCAGCTTTTCTGCTTCCGATACTGATACCGATACTTGGGGTTTGAGTATCTGCCGATATCGAATATAAACCGATACAAAGAGAGTGAAAAAAGGGAATGGTCCTCTTTTTTCCAAAGTGACATCAAGTCTTATCTGGCTATTTATTTTATTAGGTGATTCAATCATAATTTCTGCCCCAGCTTTGATTAGTTGACGATGTTAGCATTAGCATACTAGCTTTAGCCTATTGTTGCTAGCCGCGGCATTTTGCACGGCATTCAAGAATACATTCGCAGAGGTTAAAGCTAACTCAGCGATTGTATTCTCCAGGTTCTAAGCTTCAAGATGACATGTCTATAATCTCTGAGATGTAGTTGGTGAAAGTTGTGTTTTTAAAGCAGTGAGAGCCAAAACAGATATCAGTTCAGTATCAGATATTTGTAGCGATACACGATATCAGGGTTTTTTCCAGTATCGGCTCCGATATCCGATACCAGTATCAAATCGTGCATCCCTTACATGTCTAATCTCAATGAAATATGTTGACATGACAAGAATTGCTGCACGCTGTTTGACGTATGCTTCTTACACGGACCCCGATGGTTTGACATACAGTGCGCTGTTCATTACTGGAGGTGATAAACCTTGCCCGTGCAGCCCTAATGGCTTTGGGTCAGCACACCGAAGGAATGCAACCGACTGTGTGACATTTGAAGAAGTACAAAGCTGGATGCACACATTTCAGCACGTGAAAGTCTCACACACAAGTTGGAGTTACGCTGTTTATGTGATTTATAATTAATGTCCAAATGTGTCAAGAATATAGCAAAGTTCAAAACAAAAAAACTAGGCCAGAAGTCCGATGTTGATAAAGGCCCTCAGTGCTGTTCTTGCTATCCTCAAGTTTCTGCTGACTCAGAAACTTTTTAGGGGCTGAACGAAGATCAGCAAGAGCAGAGGGGGGGGGGGGGGGGGGGGGAATACACTGTAGAAGAAAAAAAAAAAAACAGATGTGGCCTTTGGAGGAATAGACAAAAGGGTGAAGTAACCGGGGCTCTGTGTGGTGTTCCCTCCCACTGACACACTGCCATAACTCAAAACAAGGAGCGAGGGCCCAGACTAGCCTTTATACACACACATGCAATACACACAAAGACGAGCCAAAGGGAAAGAGCTTCTCCAAGCCCAAATAAGTCATCCATCACAGCTAGGAGTACAGGGCACCAGGAGAGTAAATTTAATTAGAGGGAAGATCCGAGCGTGACAAACTCAGAGCAGCTCCTGTGTCCGAGAGGCACGTGGACAGTCACAGATTCACATGGGCCGCAGTGGTACTTTGTTGAACCGTAAACTCGACGTCAAGTGTTCAGAATGTGGTGGAAACGGAACCCCCGCTCAAACTTTGATCAACTAAATAATATTTAAGTGCAAAAACTTTATTGTGCAATAGTCTTTTCTCTGTCATTTGTACCTTTTTGGGGGTGGGGACTTTGAACCCTTCAAAAGACTATTTTGTCTTAAAAGTCTTAAGTGCTAAAATACTTTTACTAATCATAATTTAACTGACATTTGACTTCTTTGATTCCAGTCCCATTTACAACAGATTTACAACAGGCATGTATGTTATATATTGCAAAAGTACATTATCTGGTACGATTTGTTGAGTATTACCGTGTATGATTTCATAAACTAAAGTCACCTGACGTCTGTGCGGTGTTTACGTGGACAAAAATAGCTGCGTAAATCCTTTCTTTCAATTTAGGGAAGTGTGTTCACATAGCAGATGACGCTCACAACTCTGATTTCCTGTAAACAGGTGATACGTGGGAAAGGCCGAGTGTCTGTAGTTTCATCATCTCCCGGACCTGCTCAAAAAGGAAACGCATTGGTTCATTGGCACAAATGAGACCGGCGCCAGAAAGGAGCGATCACACCATCCTGTTGAATAGACGCTGTGTGTGACACTTTGCAGCGTGATGTGCCAGTGAGAGAAGGTAGCAGTGTACGGGCCTACGCAGAGCTGTCAGGGTGCACACAGGTTGGAGCTGATAAGGGGGTTGTATCAGGACAGGGCACAGTGGGTCGGGGCTGGCACCCACCCAGACATCTCTCTCTGATAACGGGACACAAATATATGCCCGCTCAGCGCAGCCAAGCCTCCAGCAGTCACTTTTATGAGAGACAACCAGCATGCAAGCGATCCCAAATGAGCTGCCTGCCAATGGCACAAAGCAGGCCAGATGAAAAATAGAACGTGCCGACATACACTATTTAAGAGGGCTAGATATTAAAGTTGGAGGCGCGGTTTATGAAGTAGGCCTATAGGTTTTTGTGAACCAGTTGCAGCATGAGCTTTCGTATGTGTCAGCAGAAACTTCCCAGATGAATTTCCATTGCCAATAATTAGATTCAATCTGTAATAAATAATAATCATAGAAAAAAGGGAAGATTCCAACTCATTGTAAGATATCTTCTTGATTGCAATCATCAGTTAAAACAAATATAAAAAAGCTTATAATCTCATGCTGTCCTTGTCGCTATTTCCTTGTCATTTTCACAAAAGAAAATGTTGACGACGCACTAAAACTTTTGTGGTCCTGGTAAGCAGGCGTTGCATGCAAGCCACCTGGTCTACCTCGTGAACATACAGTACAAGGATGTGTCAGGGCGGTCGTAAAACACGGCACATGATCAACACAGACAGTGAGTCAGGCCTGCAGCGGCGTGGCGACTGAGGCGTGAGCACCGTCAGGCCACTGAACCGATACTCCCCATTGGACTGGAGATTAACTAAGACTGCATAGGAACTGATCATTCAGCTACTGGTTTACCAGGAGATCTGACTGGTGAATCAAAAATGAAATGACGTTAAACAAGGAGAGGCAACTACACTCAACATCAATCAATATACATGTATAGTATGCTTTTTTTAGTTGCTCATTCTGATAGAGTAACTACATTTTAGGAATAACAAAGTAAAGTCTTCGAAATTTTGATTTTTTAATTAGTTGTATTGTTTTCAATGGGTATATAATGGGTATTTTATTTTTTTTAACTTTACAGTACGTATATATATACACCGGTATTAACATGGCGTATTTGTATTCCCAGGTATGAGGTTAACAAGTTCAAATCAAATAGTATTTTTACAATGACATTTTACATTATGTAACATTTGTTTACGCATGCCATTTTAGTTTCGAATTCCAAGATGATTATCCAACCAGCAGAATAAGCCCCACACTTCGGGTGGTTCAAATGAGGAGTGGCCTGTTCACATACTGGTGCTCGTCATATAATTACAATATCATGAAAAAGTGCATTCACTTCTGTTATTCAACTTGAACTGTGAAACTAATATATGATAGACTCATTTACATGCAAAGTGAGATATGTATAGCCTTTATTTGTCATAATTTCGATTATTATGGCTCAGCTTGTAAAAACCCAAAATTAAAAATCTCATAAAATTAGAATATTTTGAAAATGGAATGAGTCTATATCATATATTAGTTTCACATTTTAAGTTGAATTACAAAATAAATGAACTTTTTCATGATATTCTAATTATATGACGAGCACCTGTATAGTCAAACTTGTTCTTGTGCCCTCATCAAACCAAGTTCAGTGGTTGTTGTTGTTGTAGTGCCACACCCTACAAACATTTCCTTTAATATCTTTAATTACAACATCAGATATGTAATATTCCTAATTGACTTGACTGCTGAGATTGAATGCTGATTGATTGCCTTCTTTAGACCAGGAGGCAATCGTTTGAAGAGAAATGTTTAAATCAGGTCATGCTTTTGGGGGATTTTTAACATTTCGCACTAATTCTAAATGCAGAAATTTCAGATGTTTGAAATGATGGTAATCTGTTTTGGTATGACACAGGATAATATATGGTGAGGTGACAGTCTAAAGCCTGATGTCAACGTTTCGGGCACAACACCTGGATGTCAGTGTAATGACCGTATAATTTTCAACCACAGGTCCAGACAGGGATTTAATCAGGATGCAATGGTTAGCAGAGGATAATAACCCTTCACTGCACGAACCGTCATTATAAAGAGAGCGGCATTTTTCACCAAAAGTAGCCATTAAAATTAAAAGAATCATGGGACATTTCAGAAACAACTTTTGGACAACGCAAACTAGTGCAGCACAAAACGATTGATTTAGTGTAATATTATCTTCATTAAAGTTATAATTAAGACTCTGCATTGTACGAGTTTAAGTTAATATTTTGCTCGTCCACAAGGCTACTCAATATCTCCACTTGATCTCTTAGTGCAATACCCAGCCGTTATTGCATATTGCATGTTTTTTGGTTACTAAATAATGAATGTTTCACTCCTACATCACCGAGAGCCTAACAGATTCTTTTCGGAGAAAAATACGTTACCGACATACAACTAATACTGACAAAGGAAGTGAATTAAGACATCATGGAACATCACGCGCCCTCGCATGTCACCTCAGCTGGACGTCACAAACCAACCACACCCGTCATCGGACATGAAGTAACCACGTGTTTCGACACCTGCAGCCCGCCCCAATCAGGTCAGAGAAGAGGAATATGTCTCTACAAGTCTCTCTATGCACCCTACTACTCACACATTACTCACTACCAGCCATGTGACTCTAGCAATGTACCAGTACCTCCCTGAACTGACTGTCAGAGAGTCACGTAAACACAACTGTTAACTCTGTCCAAAGTTACATCAGCTGTTTCCCAAGTCGTCTGTGGTTGGTCAAACGACTAGTGTAGCTTGTGATGACTTGGTGTGGAAAATGCAGAAGTGCTAAATTGATTTCTAAATAAGAATTTGCCATCATCTTGAAAGTTACATGCATGCTTGGTTAGTTTTGTGTCTCTGTGGACAAGCAAAATGTATGACTTCAACAAAATATAAATAGACTTGGAGTGGTAAATATTTGCCAAGCTGTAGAAACAGGCTGAGGTAGTCAGAAGACCAGTCTCCTCTGTAACTCAAAGGCAGATCTAATCAAGATCGACAATGAGCTTTTGAAACCAGCTTATATTCAGACAAGAGAATTAACTCCTTTGAAGATGACCTCCGATGTGATCTGCAACTCTTTTCACTGCGAGCCAAGATATGATATGCTCACCTGCAGCCAGCCTCCTCTGCACTATGTGAGGAATGCGCGGAGGCTGGCCACGGGATGCATGCTAATAAGACAAAATATGAAAGATGGGGGAGATCAGAGAGCGTCAGACGTCGCCTTACCTGTGTTTTTCCAGCTCATTGTGCGATGATCTGCAAAAGAGAAGAAGAACAAATGTCATTTAAAAAAAACTATATAGCCACATCAAAGTACATGGCATGCAGGAGTGTGTATTGAATTCCTGAGCCTAGGTTGACGTTTGAAAGTAAAAGAAAAGTGTCAAAAAAAGTATCAAATAGGCGGAGGGGGAGAAGACAGGCATTATCTGCTTTATATTCATTGGTTGGTTGCTTGTGTTCGCTGTGGAATTAGAGCATGCACTTTAATGTTCTTGAGCGTGCATCCTAAGTGAGAAAAATGTTGGTTTTTTTGTAAGCTTTTTGGCCTTGTGTTAAGCTTGGTTTATGGTAAATGGTTTTCTAACAGGCAACAATTAGACAACTGTCTCTATCCACAACCTGAGCAGCATGTCCGAGTTTGCTTTACATATGGGAGGCTTTAGAGCATTCATTCACCAAATTTCCCTTTTCTGCATTATGTTCCAATTCCATGGCAAAATATTAAGAAAAAGCTTGAGTGTATAAAGTTTAAAGGGTTTGAGAGTAATGCAATTTCTATACTCGATAGGCAAAATTTACAATAAAGCAAAGTGAACTGAATTGGTATTTCAACTAAATCTGAAATGAATGAGCAAACTGATCCAAAGAAAGCAGTTATCAATGGGAACGGCAGCAGTCCCCTTTTACACCGCGGCGTTGAATGAGGTCTAGCCAGGCCAAACTAGTAAATGCCCTGAAAGTGACTGAGTGAAGCTAGAGCGCGGGGCCAAAGCGCCCCCAGTAGCCGAGACGTACACCCCCTCCTCCGCCCATCAGACACACACACAAACAGCCTGAGAGCAGCGGCAGTGGTGCGAGCACGCAGGCCCGAGCGGTGAACACAGAGAAAAACACACTCAGACGTCTGGAGGCCCGAGACGCTACAGAATTCCTCAGCGTGTGGGCTATTCCGAGGACAGCCCTATTATGATGGGAGCAGCGAGGGCACAGCAGTCCATCTGAAACAGGCTCTCTGTTCATGGGACCGTCATGGATACCACCAGGGCAATAAAAACAAAAACAGCAACAACAAAGAGCCTGGCGGACAACAAGTCTTTTCACATTTTCCGCTGTTTTGAGGGTCCTTGCGTTGGCCTGAGCAGAGGTTCCCACAGCTGTGCGTGACAAGGCCGGGGTACTACACTCGGCCATACATCTGGGGAAACTGCACTCGGCAGCTCTGCTTTTGCTAACAACTAATTATGGCTGGAAGAGTAGCTATGACTGGGTGACATAAAGAAATGAATTAAAATCGGCCACTGTTCATGTTGTTGCATATTTTCAATGTGCAAGTTGTTTACTGACCAGATCACTTTATGTTGGAAGTTGTCCATAACCTAAATGACAGTATGTTATGCAGGCCATTTTGTGCACAAAGGCCCAGTGATGTTTGATGAATGTTTTTTCAGTTTATCAATGTAACATCTCGTTGGCAAGTGGGACCTCACAGTTTCACAAACCAGCAAAATATCCACAAGAAAGTTTTAAGAAACTTTCTTATTTTTAAGAAAGTCTTGTGGTAGGCATTGGTAGATAACTGGATTATTGACATCCAAGTCCAACTAAAACAAGATAGCAGCACATACACTACAAACGGTTCCTTTCATCTTTCTTGGAGTAACACACGCTTTCATTCTACTGAGGCATATTTCAAGTTATCGCTGATCAAACAGGTTTGGCTAGCAGTTTTGGTTCTCAGTATTCCCTCTTATCCTTTTTGTGTAGTAACATCAGTATTATGTATCTGGTCTTAAAGCTGGTCTTCTTGTGCAATATGGAAAAACTGTCAATATAAAAATGTCACTTAGCCTTTTACCAATAGTTGAAGAACACTAACTTCAAAAACTGTGAATGTCACCACCAAACTCAAACATGAACAAAGAGTGCCAGTCATTTCTGGTTAAAATATGGAAATGTTACATGGAAATCATTGGTCATAACCTGGAAATATCACTGCCTATTTCAAGGAAAGGGATCACCAATGAACCTGTAGAGTCAGCAGGCTGGCACACACCTATGAATGTTATGTAAGAGAGCATAGAGTCTCACGCAATTGATTCGGGCAAAAAATTATGTTTATGTTTTAATGAAAGGATCCCAGTTAGCACAGGTAAACTGTCGCTGTTCTTCCTGGGGTGTAATAAGAACAGCACACAAGGACATTTCATCTGGTCTCTTTTTTGGGAAACATGGTAAACATGTTATATATATTTAGGCTGGGTTGGGGAATTGTCCTTGCAACACCAGCTGGCTATAAATACAAAACACAAGATCAAACATGTCTTACTTCAGTTCCCTCGGCATCCTGTTTATTCCAGAGACTAAAGTTGGCCTGAGGTAGCTGCATATAAAGGTAGTTTGGGGATAAGTGTAGTTGGAAACATGCCAAAATAAGGTGAACAAAAAGAAAGTTTGTTAAATGGATCCAAGTTTAAGCTGTTATTTGTCATGTCTAGGGCACCGCACCCACCTGCCACAACCCCTTGCGCCGGCCGGCCAACCCCTCCCCCAGCAAACAGCTACACTCTAGGAATTCTACTACCACTGTTTTGTGACAAGACAAACACATACAATTACACTGGCTCTTTCATATAACACATTTTTGAGCCTGTAATTACTGCAGCGAAACAAAAGCCCAAAGCTGCTGTTCATGTAGTGGCAAGGCTCAGGCTAAATGGGGTAACACTGAACTTACCTCAGAAAGAAATACGAGGTGGAGTTGGGGTGTTTCTCTGTGACGCAAATGTTTTGTGCAAAGTTTGCGAGGTCCATAGCAAGGTGATATTTGTGATTATTTGTGAATATTTACCACAGTGACCTAGATTTATATGCAGCCCATAGGCATTAAAACTCTCGTGCAAGGGTCCAGTTATGTCATAGAGTTTGTTATGCCAGATGGGTTGTGCAATGCCCCAAAAGATCAATGCCTTTTTTGTTTGATTTTGATGTGGTTTGAGTCATTTCTTAACAAGCTCGGGAGACAATATTGATATTTGGACGGGAATACATTAGCTTCTAGATTAAACATTAAACTACTGAGTCAGATGCAACAGAAGTGAAACTGAAACTACATTGTATAATATAATGAGAAGTTCGTGGCTAACACATTTGCAGCCAGTCAGCATTACTTTTTGCCATTAGTCGGCAATGAAGTGCAGATGTAATTCTCAGCAACAGGCACAACAACACTAACCGACTTAAGTTAACAAATTTGTATTGAGCAAACATTGCATTTTGCATCCTCCTGAGTTAAAGCAATACAGCAAACCGCCACTGACAAATAAACCTAACCTACTGAGCAAAGTTAGATCTATTGCTTGAAAGTGGAATAAAATTATTGTTTCATAGCAGAACTGGGGCAATGATATTCCCTCCTTCCTCTCCTTTACATGCTGCATAATAATGGCCTACACAGTGAATGCAAAAGTCACATTGTAGCATCATGGCTGTTTTGTTTTGCTATGACCCTCTGTAAGGAATATTGGGCGTGTGGCTTCAAATTTGAGACCTCTGTGTGCCAGAGACTTTATTCATTTTCCCACAAGCAAAAGCGTGTCAACCACATAAGAGGTCTATTTGGGGCTTTGCAAAGGTGTGAGAGTATCGGTGAGAGACTGGCAGTCAGAGGGCTGCATGCACTGAGTGGCTGTGTGCATGTCCGCTGTAGCAAGAGAGGAGGTGTGCGTGACAACCGGAGTGGGAGTGGAGGCAGTAGAGTTGACAGTGTACGCGTGGCAGTGTTTATTGGAGAGACCAAAACAGAAAGCCAAGCCCAGGCAGAGCGCTGCATTAGCGGTGACAGAGAAGGCACGAGTATACGAAAACACATCCCCTACCCATCCCACTGTGACCCGGATCACAAACTAACAAAGTTATATTTACCTATTGTTCTGAGCTTTTCTGTTAATGGGCATCGGTTTCGTTTTCTTTCGGGAAAAGTCGTCACTGAAGGGTAATACAGATGCATAGCCGTGTTCTGCCTCTGTGGAGTGAGAAAAGAGAGATTGGGGTTAGTTTAGTCCACCGGCGGAAGAGGCGCAAAGCCTTTTCAAACCTTCATAAAACATGTGGAACCAACAAGCTCGTTTGCTTTCGACATTAGGTTTTTTAGAAACGATTCTCTCATTTCGTGACAAGTTATGATAGCGCTTCATACAAGCGAGTATCTTTGGTAAGCCTGATTAATGTGAGCGAAGGGGAGCTTATTGGTTCAATGTCGCGTAAAAACCCACTTTCAGAACAAAATTACGAAACATGCGACAGTCAGAGCACATATAACACATGTTCTACACTAAACACAATGTCATACATGCTCGATAAAAAATGACACTATATAAATGTTGAAAATAAGGCATATTTGCCTTGTTGCACTGCTCGATGCTGTTTGCACCCATCGCATGTTCTATGTCTCATTGCCTTTTAAGTGACATCATACCTGCACCGAGGCACTAACGTAAACTTTATTGCTGATAAAACTGTTTGTCTAAACCACTCGATCCGAGTACAATTGGACAGCAAGTTATCCTTTTGGCTGATCAATTTGGCATGAAATACCTCTGTCTCTTCTTTCCAAGTACTCTGCAGCCTCCAGCAGAATTAAAAGAGAATTAAATTCCATCATGTTGCCTCGATATAAAAATAAAAATAGTCTATTTACACAAATATACAAGTAATAAAATAATGGAATGGGAATAAAAACAGTTTCAGAGCGGTGCCCGTGCGCGGCTATTCTGTTCTTAGTCTTGTCGACTCCAAACTACATTATCAACAGCGCCTAACTAAAACTATGGGACGTGAGTGACCGCACGTCTGTCCAATGTGTAAAGCGAGAAGGCGGTTTGTCCACAAGCGCTTCAGCCAATCAGGAGTGACTAGTGGCGTGTGCGCCGATGTTATTGGCTGCACAGTGTGCGAGTCATCTGGGACATACCCTAGCAACAGTCATATGTCCCATCCCCCGGCTCTGCATATTGGTGTGACACGCAGAACCGCTCCATTCATTGGTCCGAAGAAATCCTGGGCGTGATTCTTAGTTGAACTTGGGTTTGTTGTTTTGGTTGAACAAATTTGATAAGCACCAAGTAGACTTTGGGATTTAGGCTGTGGAGGAAACGATAGTCAACCTACGTGGCTCATTATAGCCTATAAAAAATAAAGGGCAGAGGGAAAAAAGGCACCTCTCTGACCAAAGCACAAAGATTAGAGCCATGCACAAATGCACAATTTCGTTATGCTGGCTACCAATGCTTGTTCATTACTTTAATGTTTTACCTGTAAGCTTTAAAAAAACAAAAACAAAAACAAGACGTTGCGTATTTATAATTGCATGGTACCAGATATTGACCAGTTTGCGCGTCAGTGACAGCCAGAAGTCAACTTAGGCAAGTTGAATTTATTCAAACAGGCCAATAGATAGATGTTTAAATGAATCATGTTGAGATTACAGTGTATACAACTTTTATTGAGTCAGCAGGCAGAACCCCACCTACAGAGTAGGAGCATGACAGAAGATGTTTCAGTTCTCAGCTGCCAGATGTGAACACTGCAGCTTCTGTGAAGTGCACGCTGAAGAAATCACAAGTGCATCAGACCTGAATTGGGGTGAGACTTGTTTGAATTATGAAGAGAAGCCATACTTCCAAAGGGCTGTTTCTGGAGCCACAAATACGTGAATGTTGTTGTTTTCTTAGTATAATAAGTGCCATTCTTCACAGGGCACTCCGCTGTCAAGATTTGTTGTTACTCCCACTTACCCGCAGACTGTGCACCATTAATTAAATGTTAATGTTAACTCATTATAATCAAAGTTGTAGTCTTATCATTTATCTTTTAAAGCAGGGGTAGGCAACGTAAGGCCCGGAGGCCAAAACTATCCCTCCATCCAAGAACCTCTGGCCCTCAAGATCATTTTGAGGAATATTATTACACAAATCAGAGATCAAATGCCTGTTAACCTACTCTAGACATGTGAAAAATACTGTAAACTCCGTTATAATTTGTTAGCAGAACACCTATTTAGGCCATATATGATGCACAACACTGGCATTTGTAGAAAGTGATCCTTTACTTCGGCTGACAATTGGCGGGTCTTCTGACGATGAAATAAATTGTCCCTCCAAGCAAACTTGCCTACCCCTGTTTTTAAGTATATCGTTATTATTTATTTAATTTAAGATATGTATTCTGAGTTTCTGACACATTATGTTGAAATTATATTGAAAGAGAATGAAACTTTACTGTGATAATTGTTTTACAATAGAGTGTAACAAGAAGCAACAATCTTTGAGAAACTGTTGACTGTTTGTTTTCACAGGTCTGGTCAGGACAAAAACTTTGTTTGGGCTACATCTCATGACCAGCCCAGAGGTAATTATACACACAGTTATGCAACTACTTGTACGGGTTCTTATCACCGTTAGCAGACGTACATACTGAAAGTACTGTGTCAGGACATTATACTCTGCTCATGTGTTGCTCATTTAAGATTACAGAGGCCACAGTAAGTTTTACCAAGCTGCAGAGCCCTCCAGGTCTGCATCATGAAAGTGTCATGTTGGCCCAACACAAATGCACGGTGAAAGTTGACCTTGTCTCTGCAACAACGTTAATAAGCATTTGTCACCGTGCACAAGCAGGTCAATATTTATTGCCCTTTTTAAAGTCAGGGGTAACTATAGCTTTGGTGAACAAATAGCAAGTGCTGTAAATCAGTGCAATAAAACATGCATTGATGTGGAACAATTTTGCATACGGTTTGTGCAATAATAACATGTTGATTTTTGTGACACCTACTGTACATATGACTAGGCCAACATGCATTTTGGACATTTTAGTCCATTGACCCAAAACAAGACAGATCTAGGACTTAGAAAAACTGATGAAGCCAGGTACAAACTGTTCAGAGTGAACTAAACAAAATTTAAATAAAAATAATAATAACAGAAAAGGCATAGCAATTATGAATATTTCAACACTCACTGCAGTCTGTTCAACAAATCATGCTTTTATGGATGGGTTTGTTGTGAAAAATGAATAAAAAATTAGGTTGAATTGTCTGCAGACGTTTAACCATTGCGTGGCCCCTTTTAAAGGGAAATAGCCTTTGTCCTTCTACTGCTCAATGCTATTTATAGACTTATCATCTGCACACGCTCTGATCATCGTGGCTCAGGCCTCACACTGCCTTAGGCCTGGCAGCCAACGGATGACTCTTTTATCCCAGCATCCCTGTTTAGCTAGCAACCAGCTTGAAGCAAACAGCTAAATGAAAGCAAGGAACTGGTGCAATGCTTGTCATAGTTGCGTCAAATTATCACTCAGCGCATTAAATATTTAGTCGATGAGAAACAGGTCAAAAGAAACTGCAGCTTGGGGTTATTTATAGTATTTATAGATTGAGATCCTACCTTATTAAAGACCGTATTTCACGCTAATACTAGCATTTGATTATATATAATTTATTGTTTGTTTTGATGCAACCTGAAGCGTAAATACCACAGGAGCTAAATGAGTTTTGCGTTAAAAAATACTGTGAACAGCAGCAGAGTGGAGGATTCTTTTTAGCTCGTGAGGTTATAGTTTGATCCATGATGCATCCATCAACTCAAAGATGGGCACATGCAGGGTTCATTGATTGGAATGCTTCCACGAATACACTGTGAAGAAATGTTGTATTCTTTAAGACCCAGCTAGAATCTGAGATAAGCTACTTAAATATAGAGAACAATTGGCTGACATCTTGTTAACTGTCAATGTTTAGCAGAAACTTCCTCTTTATGAAATTTCCTTGTATCCTTCACAGTCCACTCATTAGACTAAAGGGCTTGTAGCGTCCACCACTCTGCTCCAACATGTAAAGGGGATTATGTCAGCTAATACCACTCAACTGTAAGTCCAAATAGGGCAAAAGGCCGTGTACACTTTTTACATTTTCTGATCCGGGATCACTCAAACCTTCTTTAAAACACTGCAATAGAACGCTTGGTGCTGATATTGTTCGGTTATCTCCGGGATTCAGTCTCGTGAGCTTTTGACCTTTCAGAAGACATAATATATATATATTTTTTTTAACGGCTAGGATGTATGGCGACAGTGCTACTGCTCCGATGTTAAACCAATGAGATAAGATGTCACATTCCATTTGTTGTCTGAAGTCGTATCTCAGATCTGGGATAGATGTTTTATCCAAGGTTCTATGTTTTCAATCGTTAGGCCGGAGAGTTGACAGACAGTGAAATTCAATAACTCAAGCATTGAAGCTGATAAAAGTCAGACAAATATGTTTTACCTCGATGAGAAGATAGATGGGAGCGTGCGCTAGATCACCACGGATAGGAAGGACAAACAGGTCAACAAGTGCTTTGCCTGTTTACTTATTCGCCTGGACAGTGTATTTTTCAAAAATGCATTGAATATTGTTATTGTTAAGTTAGAGAGGGGAGTTTGCTCTTGTGGATGGAGTGACTGTCAAATCAAAAAGGTTGACAATCAAAGTTTACAAGTCGGAGCTCAAAGAATCCATTATTCAAGGACAACTGGAAAGCAATTAAAATGTAAAACACTGGAGTTCACTCTGTAGCGATCCAGCAGCAGAGTTATCACTATATCTTTCGTTCAATGTCACGTAAAAACCCACTTTCAGAACTAACAAATATGAAACTCAGACCACATATAACGCGTGTCCCATTGTCATTCACTTGATGCAATAGTTCCCATAAGTTGCACTGTTTAGACATTGTATTTTTCTTCGTCAGGTAACAGGTTACAAGCAAATTTCTCCTCGATCACGTGGAGGAGCACCCTGTTCGTCATAGACATGGCGTCAAAAACAAATACTGAAGAGATAAGTGTAAATATTCTTAAAAGGCGAAGTGGGGTGTGTGCGTACAGGGAGTGGCTCACAATCCAATGTAATGCGAGTCCAAACTAACCTGACATTCAGGATAGTATACAAAATTTCGCTAGAACTTCCTTCCCCTTGACGTTGGACACATAGGGCTGATTTGCTGAGCCAGATGCTACATTGTAAATACTTCAAATTAGATTTATTAGAAACTGTTTTAGAACTGATATAAAAATGAATTAGCGCACCTCCTTTTTTCACCACTTTAGCATGCTTGTGCAAACACTTTATTTTGATTGTTGCCAATTAAAATGAAAAACAAACATAAAAACGGAAATAGAAGGAAATAAAGATTAATTTTTTTTAGGTTTGGACCCAATCATTAACAAAGAATGATTGTAGAAAACATGTTTTAAAGTTCCATCTGGAAATTTCTGGAAATCAAAATTGTTGTATGCCAATGTTACGACCCGGCTCAGCTAGATTAAAAGGAAGTAACCAAAACCAAGATGTAAAAATGGATGAATAAAGTTGTAATTTAATAAAAGGAGTGTAAAAGGTCAATTTAACAACGTCTCCTTTTCTATGGTGGAGTAATGTAACTGGTGTTTGTTAAATTTGCATGAAAAATAACTTATGGGGTGATCCACCCTACTGGCATCCTCCTGCATCAGGACCGCACCCGCCCCGAACGCACTGGCAGACCAGCAGCCAGGGAAAAAAATCCAGTCCACTAATCCGAGGCGAGGACTCCAGCAGCAGCGTTTCCATATTACATAAGGCGCACATAGGTCAAAACACGGGACAGAGTGAAGGTGCTGGCGGGCCCTTGCCAAGCGCCATAACAGCCAATTACGACGTTATACGTGCACTGTAAAATGTAAAATTTGTTTCAACTCAAAAAACTAATTCCAAGGGCTGCCAAGAAATTTTATGTGAAACCAATAACCATTTTACAATCTAGTCGATTTGAAATTTGAGATTCACCTCTTTCGTTCAATTGTATTCTTAGGTTGACATAACTGTTTCCAGTTGTCTGAAGTGAAAAACGTCAGTTACAAATTAAATCAGTTGTGTCAACCTACGTTTTTCACTTCAGACAACTGGAAACAGTTATGTCAACCTAAGAATACAATTGAACGAAAGAGGTGAATCTCAAATTTCAAATCGACTAGATTGTAAAATGGTTATTGGTTACACATAAAATTTCTTGGCAGCCCTTGGAATTAGTTTTTTGAGTTGAAACAAATTTTACATTTTACAGTGTGGTATAAGCAAAATAACACAATATTGTGCAAAAGTAGTACATTGGAAATAGGGAGTTGCAAATGGCATGCATTAACTACGCAGAGGACTGGAAGTGAAACTATGGAAGATTTTGTGTAAGTCGTTGATCAATAACCAACAAAGCGTAATATAAGGATCAATGTGTGTTTGAGATGACCAAATACTGTACATGCGAAAAGCATAAAAACCCCCTCTTTGACTCACATTCGCATTAATAAAGTCTCTCTGTGCTGCAAAGACATGTGACCTGCACAAACCAAACTCTGTAAGAATGTCCAGGAGGAGGAAAAATGATGCAAATTGAATACATTTGCTTTGTCTACACAGACTTTTAAGGACTTGAACACAGGACTTGGTTTGATCTTGATTGCCATCTACTTGGGATTGACTTGTATTTACAAAACTATGCAATCATGACGTGCCATTGTTGAAAGTATGACATTTTCCAAATAGTGCATTCCCTGGGGCTACAAAATATTTATGGTTGAAGAATATTTGTCTCAGGTTAGGATCTGAAAACCCAACATACTTTTCCACCACCCCAGAGTCATCTTCATAAACCCTTTACTACACTTGTTGTCATTGCCTAGTGCCCTTGGGAAACACTTTAATTGCTCTCTCATTGAGGTGCATTTTTCTGTCCCAAAGTGTGATATCTGTTGGCCACATTTGCCTGTTTAAGTTGCTTGTGTGGGCAAACTGCTCAAGAAGGTTTCTTTTACTAACATGCTTGTGTTTGGTCTACGAGTGGGTGGCTACTATTTCATTGCTTTTTCCAATTAGATACCATTGCACGTAATTGTAATCTCAAAGGCTTATCTATGACGGGATGTGTCCGCCTGCAGTGCTTGTGCTTTGCTTTTGGCCACATATGTTTATTAGTCCTGCCTTGCCATCCAAGTTCCTGGGTGTTTTACTTCCTTTACCGTCCTGCTATCATGGAGAGAGTTCATCTGTTTCACTGAGCCGGTCCATGCTGCTCTGACATATGTGCTAGGAAAAATAGATAAATGAAAATGCTGAATGGAATCATATATTTTTCAAATGAGCACACAGGTTTTAAAGCTCTGTTCTTATTGACTAGATTTCTGTCAGGCAGTTTGGGTTTTAGTCGCAGCATTCGATCTACTGAATGCTGCGTATGTTAGATTCGAGTTTCATTCAATGCCATTTCAAACAAGACCTCTTTGTATAAATTAACCGACCTTGATCTATTACAGCTCAAACAAGGCTGTGGCCCATTGGTGTGAAATCATTAGCAATTGTTTATGGCATTTGGCTTAAGCACATTATAAAAGATAAACCACGTTGTTGGAAAAATAACCACGGATACAGAGCTGCATGGCCATCGAAACTTCACAGACGCTCCAAGGGGCGGGGGCCGTGCATGAGAGGACGAGTGGCCTCAAATAAAACAACCATATCCGTGACCATGGCAACTGGCGAACTTAAGCTAATTCATACTCACAAACAGCGGGTTCCTAATAACAAACATCCTCCCTATCAATATGCAAACCGGGCCGATCTGCAGAGCTGGGGAAGGACACTGACAGACCACCCACCCCGCCTGTGAACCCTCTGACGACAGATGAGAACGAATGAGAATAAATAAAAGCATACCGCGTTAGAAGCAGAAGTGACGATGCGTGTCTCGTTTTGACTGCCAAACGATTGGTCAAAGATTCCAGGGTTTACAAATACGTGGCGTGCCGTAAACCCCCGTGGGCCCGGGAGATGCCAGATGCTGCAACAAGCAACATTACGCTCAACTTTAGTCATTTACTGTTGGAAATGTGTCGACACATTTGAAATGAGGTTACTTTGAAACTTACGATTTTTGTTTTGTTTCGCCAATTCAATTATCCAGTTATCCAGCGCCAACATACTCTTCTGTTGGTATAATCTTTGTTATATAATGTTTGTCCTGCACAAGAGAAGTCATTGTGCACTTCCAAAATGTCCCCAATGTTGACAGACCTTCCATTTCACTTTCCTTCTTAACACAAGAATTGTCCTTTTTCAACTTTGTCACTCTGAAGGCGTTCATGAATCCAATTGAATAATGTGCTTCATTCGTTTGTTTGCTTGAGTTTTTATTGGCAAGCCTGAATCCTCTTTTAAACAAGTTATTTTGGGACATTTTTTCCTGTAATGGTAGACAGGGCAAACTGTCAAATATGTGCGAGGCAAAGCGTTTAACAAGGCAATACTGTCCCCAGAGTCAAATCATTTGGGGAAAAAAAAAAATCGCAATGGTTTTTGAACATGTTATCCCTGGTTAAAGTTGACGTGGACCAAGCAAAGTCGAACGTTGCCTACAGTTAGAGAAGAAATGTCTGATGATTGATACATTTGATACATTTTCATGAATAACCTCCTCTTCAGGTGAGAAAAGCTGGTTCTGTCTGGGTTCGCTCTTGATGTAATCACGGTGGTACTTGAGTTGAGTTTATTAGTTTATTTTTAAGATATCTGCAATCCCTGGGCAGGTGCACAACATTAAAACAAACAAATAACTGTCAGTAACACTAATAAGCACATACATTATTATCATTAGCTTAACATAACAATTTAAAATGTATCAGAAGGTTTCCTGAAAACAAACCATCACAAGAGTCTAAAATCTATACAAAATACAAAAAAAAAACTTATGCTATGATATTACATTTGAAAATGCTGACGCCTCTGGTTATCGAGGATTTCTTTACATTTTAGAGAAAACATGTTGAAATCTACAGACAACTTCAGACTGTCCGGAAGTTTGTTTAATGGTTTCTATGAAAAAGCTGTCTGTGCAAAAGCAGGGCATCTTTTTGGGATGGCACGTGTCGGTGAGCAGTGACACGCCAGATATTAGATAAGGTGGTGTTTGGTAAGAAAAGTTAGAGAACTACAGTAGCTGCAGGGGATGTCAAATGTGTACATTATTTGGAAAGGTTAATCTATAACTAAACACCTTTATTACTAACAATTCTTACATACAGTGTCCACATACAAAACCTCACAAAAAAGTTAAACCAAAAACTGTTTGTGTATGGTAAGATCAGAGCATGTTTGTCATTATCGAAGGACATCTCAAGGACATACTTGCATGCCATCATACTCTCCACCCTGTCCTACTGTCTCCCAGTTTGGACGCTCACAACTAAGGAAATACTGGAACCTGTGGCTAGACTCTACAATAGAGCATACAAGATCCACCACAGGCTCCCTAGTTGGACCCACCACTGCTCTATCACAGTCTGGGGCCTTGACTCTCCAGAACTACGCCCTGAGCCATGGGATTAAGCTCTACTTCCATCTGCTCAACAACTGCCCATCGGCCTCACAGTCTGCTCTGGTCCCAAGACCCAGCTCTCGATCCGAGCGTTCAACCAGATCCACCACAAACTAAATCTTACCATACATCACTACAGGAACACTACGGACAAAATTCATTTTTCTGTGAGCTCACCAGGATCCCCCACACCATAAGAACCATACGTCACCTGGACTTTTTAAAAAGACTGTGCTGAAACATCTGGCCGATGGCTATCGTTGTGAACACTAGTGACGGACACTATAGCGTCACAAAAAAGTAGCCAAAACTTGTACTTAAACATAACAGTGCCTACGTTTTACCAAACAGCCAGACCTTGGTACAGTATACACTCCCAAAATGGCAATGGCACACACTTTTGTATCCTCACTTGTCACATTCGAACTGCTATTCAGAGGTATAAAGCTTCAAGCCACTGAGGCCTGTTGATAATTAGCAGCTCGCGTGAGTGAATACCTGCATTGCTGACATGTCTAGCTTAAGCTTTTCATCAGCGCTATCGCAAGTGGTCGCGGGGCGTGTCACCGACAAATGTCGAGGGAGGCACGCCACTGTTATTACTGCCCTCTCACAGGACCGGGGGAACCTATACAGTGCCATGTGTTTTGAGGGGCAAGGCTCGTCGCATGTGAGGCGTTGTTTACACATGCTTGCATTGTTCCTCTGCTATATATGGACCTGTGTGTTTGGGTGTCTGCGCTCGTCTGTGCCAGTGTCCGTCATTCTTCCCATCCGGCGTGTCAGGCTCACAGCTGCAAAGTAGTGGCTCTGGCATATCCGTCGCCGAGCTGGCACTGTGGTGAAGGACCTCAAGGTAGTTTCTCAGGACGACTAATGAAGGAGCACTGATCTAATTTATGTGAAGCACTTTGGGCATAATATACTTGACCTTGACCTTGGAGATACAGTCGAAGTTCTGGTTAATGGAATAAGCATTTTGAATAAGTAAAGTCCAAAGTGAAGATATATATATATATTTTTTTTTTATTGTTGTTGTTTTCTTTGATGAGTTCTACAATTAAACTCAAATTTAACAAAACACAATTGAAAAAAGTATCAGGGTGAAATAATATAGGCTATAGGTACTATCAGAAACTCATGGATATCATTTATGTTTATGATATCATTTATGTTGATCTGGAAAACACCCAGAAAGAGACACACAGAAAAGTCCCACATGACCCTGACGAGTTAGTGTGACACTGAAAACTCAAATTACTGCTCCACTTTTATTGCACTCAACATTTTTGCTTAATGTTGTTGGCAGGTCAAAAGTGTTATATTAGGGTGTTGGGTACCTGTCTCCATTATGGCATAAAAGTGTCCGTCATTGCGGCTGAAGCCTATCCCATGCTTTGACACGCGGTGGGTTGCACCCTCAGAAATGATCCATTAGTCACGGGGCTAACAAAGAGATTTCCTTTTGTTGGTATAGTACAGGTTGAGTCAGTTGGGCATGGTTTGGATTTGTTTTAACTTAAGAGACTCACATCAATTCTGTGTTTTGTAAGGACGCCTTCTTTGTAGACTGTGACGTCACAGTGAAACTCATGGTTTTATGGGGTGTGTTTTGAAGTAATTGAGGAAAAGTTCCTTTCTATTTTTGCTTATTAATCATTTATACAACTCTAGAAGAGATCATGCAAAAGGAAGACATTCATTCCATCTGTCATCTTTTTCTTCCACTTTATCCGGGGCTTGACGCAGTCTAGTCTAAGCCAGTGGTTCTCAAATGGTATGGCTTCAGGACCCACCGTTACCCTAGGATGACAAGCCACAACCCAAATAAAAAATGTAGTTAGTCACCATACGGTACAATACTGTAATTTCCACACCATTTTTATTGAACCAGCGTTATTTATGCTCTTAAGACTGAACTCATAATCAAGGCAACTCAATAACATTAACTCTGGTAGTGTTTATAAGCTGTTTCAGAAGGAAAATAGTGAAAGAAATGTTCCCTGGAAATGGCTCGCGACTCACAAGGTCACAGATTCTCAGTGGTTCTGTGACCCACCAGTTGAGAACCGATTAAGCAGTCTAAACAGAGATGTCCAGACTTCTCTTTCCTCTTCCCAAAGGGATTCCATAATGCAACCAAATTGTGGTCACGTGGATGTTGGAGAGGTGCTGTCGCAAATGGAGTCCTTACTCGTTTCTGCCTATGCTGAACAAAATAGCGTTGTCGGAATAGAGCAGTTAGTTAGCTTCGTATTTTCTTGTTATTTGTCACTTAACCTTTGGGGCCACCCACGGAAAGCCTGTCGGGTAAGAATCCCATGAGTCGTGGCAGGTAATTTCCTCCCATATTTGTAAACAGAGCAGAGTGTGGAAGCGAGGGAACGCCATCTGAGGAAGCAGCCAGGACTCTCTCTGACACGCTAATGTTAGTGTCACCTTTAGGACCACTTCAGCTCAGGCACATGCTGGATAATTCATGCAAAACATTGGCCATTGTCCCGATTTACAGGAGGGAAACACACTGAGCTGTTGGACCCTGCTTTCACGCTGAAACAATGGAAGAGCCACGCTTTAAAGGAAAACCTCCAGGGGCGATTTTATGAGGAAAGCAAAAGAATAGCACAGAGAGGAAATAGGTCAACATATGTAAGGCTTATATACACCAGCTGCATTTCATATATCTGTATTTAATAATTAGTCATCAACTACACCTTTATTCTTAACTAACTACATTCCTTTTTGACTTGACAGCTGTAGTTGTGGGGATGTTATGGGGTGCAGTTTCAGTGGACGCAGTGGTAGTCATGGTAATGGCTGTAGCAATACAGCCATTATCTCACTGCAATATTCACTGGGATGAGGTACATGCCATTCGGTTGTTCTACTCCTAAAACATTACTATTAAAATGTTTTATTTCACATAGTGCCCAATTACTGTATGTGGAGAGTGTTGTGTCTCTGTTGTGTTACCTGGACACCTGGAGAAGTATCTTTACTTCATTCACACCATTGCCTTCTAACCTGTGGGGTACACTGAACCAGATACTCAATTGGTTTAGGCTACATTGGCTGTGATTGGCTAAAATATGGTGCGCCTGATCCAATCAGCAGCAGTCTGTCATTTCCACAAACCGTTTAAGTCGCCCATAATACTGTATGTTATTTGCACTGTTATACTGTATAATTTTGGCCTTTGCCAGGTTAGCATTTATTACTGTGCCATTTATTTGTTAGCATCCATCAGCAAAAAATCTCTGCTTGTACAGTCTTTTTAGCATGTATAATTCCTAATACGCAGACCAGTGAACCCACGCCCAAAACATGTTCATACATCACATTAAGCATGATATGTCCACTTGAAAGACCCTGTGGAAAAGAGATGTTGCTTCATTTCATTGTTAAAAGAGAATTCATAAAATGTGGCATTAAGTGCAGAGTACATGGTTATGATATATTGCGTGTGTGGTCGGCAGTGAATGATGTCGACACAATGAAACAGATGCTTTACTCGGTGGCCACAAGCTAGACATTGTAACATTAATATATTTGCAAGGCGCATACTGTAAGAGACTGTTATGGTAAAGATTCCTTTTAAACATTACGGTATGTGTCCTGTTTTACATGTCTACGGTTATAAATTATATTTGTTTTGTCACATGAAAGAGAGCAATATACGTTTGTTGTACGGTGCAAGTCAATAGGACATAATCAAGCAAACTGTTAGTTATAATATCGATATGTAATATGTGCATATTTGTGCTTATTATATTCCCGCATTGGTTTAAGCATCTAAAAGAAAACATGTAAGAAAACAAAACTGTATTTGTTCATGTGACATCGTGTTGTTGCAAAAGTATCAGTTAAAAATATCATATAGGAAAATATGGATATTAAAAGCATTATAATAATATACTCATCTAAATTAAATGATAAAACTACAAGATAATGAGTAAAGTGTGCAGCATATGAAACAAATAGATAATGGATGCATTGTGTATGCATATTTAAGATCAGTTAATATCAATTATAATAGGCCAAACACATTTTATCCTTACAATGTCTAAATCACTAATCTTCGGTGGATAGTATACGTGACCTACTGTCCATAAACTGTTTTCCACTCTTGGCGCATAAATCTGCAGCTCGCTAAAACTTTGCACGACCACAGTCACATGAGCTGACCAAGTTTGCCATGCCAGCCCCTCACTGAGCAGTTCCAGCCGAGGAAAGTGGAGGAAAAGCAGCGGTTTAGGGGAGCGCCGGTGGTTTCAACAGTGAAGTTGAGCTGGCCCACTCACCAGACAGACGGACAGACAGAGAGAGCGAGAAAGGTCCACACACACACACACAGCTGTTTCTAATCGGTAACTCAGCACCAATGCCTGACCTACATTCTGCAGCGTGCACGTCTTTGAACCCATGGCCCTGGCAGACTCAGCCATGGGGGAAGGTAGTCAGAGCGAGAGAGAAAAAAAAGGGTGGAGGAGTGCAGAGGGACAACAGCAAGAAGAGCTTTGACTGCATAATAAAGTTGAAACCACACTTAAGAATAGGGCTGTGGGATTTGGGGAAAATATCGAATTGCTACAATATTGCAATTGTGATTTGATTAGAAATGTACACTTTCAAATCAAGATTCCGTTCACTGTGTACATTTCATATATTTCCAGAAGCATTGACATTTGAGAAATGACATTAAAAGAGAGATTTTGATACTTTATACTTCATAAAGGATACTGTAATGCCTACTTTAATGCAAGTTGCTACTTGCACTCAACAATGTGATTCGATTACAATCACTTGTGCAGCCCAACTTTATGAAATACTCTTTTGTACATAATATGTATGCTACAGTACAAATAGTTTTACTATTAAGTCCATAAATAACTGCACATACAAGAACTTGAGTGTAAAGTGTAAGCCAATGTAAAGTATAGTTTATTTTCCATGTATGAGGAATATGTTCTCTACCTTTGGCACATACTTCAGTGTCACTGGGACAAACTGTCACCACATCTTGGTCCTAAACTAAAAAACAAAAACATAAATAAGAAGCAAAGGAAAATTCAGTGAAGTATAATTATGCTGAAGGCTCAAGGTAAGCTCAATAGTTTGAATATAGCTCAGCAGTATGTTTGGGGAGTTGAAAGACGCCGTTTTGACTGTAGCCTGTAGTTATTGTGACAGCAATGACAAGGGCTGTTACATACGTTCTTGGTTCACATTATACTAGGTTTGATTGACAGGGCACTTTGTCATCTTGAAGAACTATCTTGTTGTTACAATTCTAGACCAGTGGTTCTTAACTGGGACATGGGGCCTATCCTGACAATCGCATACCCATACCATCCATCCATCTTCTTCCACTTGTCCATTGCCGGGTTAATAATAATAATAATAATACATTTTATTTGTAATGCACTTTATATTTGACACCAAATCTCAAAGTGCTACAGTGGACAACATAGTTAAAAACAATACAATATAACACAACATGTTAAAAGACAGGACTAAAAAAACAAGCATTAGCTGTTAAAATAAGCTTGTGTAAAAAGGTGGGTTTTAAGTACTTTTTTAAATGCGTCCACCGTTTGCGGGGCCCTGAGGTGGTCTGGGAGGGCGTTCCACAGGCAGGGACCAGCGACTTCAAAGGCCCTGTCGTCCATTGTTTTGAGCCGTGTCCTGGGCGTGACCAGACGGTGCTGTTGGCCTGACCGGGTCCTGGTTGATGTGTTTGGTGTGAGCAGTTCGGTGAGGTAAGTGGGGCCGCACCGTGCAGACAGTGATGGGTGTGAAGGAGGACCTTGTATTCTATGCGGGACTGAATGGGGAGCCAGTGCAGTGTACGGAGGATGGGGTGATGTGCTCGTATTTTCGCACCCTCATCAGGACCCTGGCAACGCTGTTCTGAACATACTAGAGCTTTTGGAGGCTCCTGCCAGGGATCCCGATGAGGAGTGCGTTACAGTAGTCCATCCTGGAGGAGACAAAAGCATGGACGAGCTTCTCTGCAGCAGGAAGGGAGAGGGAGGGGCGCAGTTTGGCAATATTACGGAGGTGAAAGAATGCAGTTTTGCAGATGGAGGTGACATGACTGTCAAAGGAAAGTGGGGGTCAAATTTAACCCCTAGGTTAGTGACAGAGGGATAGAGGGGAATGGTGTGTCCAAAGAATGAAACAGAGGTGATTGGAGAGGAGCAGAGTTGATGAGAGGTTCCAGTTTGAATGGCTTCTGTTTTGGAGCCATTTAGCTGCAGGAAGTTTTGACTCATCCACGCCTTTATCTCCTCCAGGCAGGAGCTGAGGCGGGCAGCCGTGGCAGGGGGGAGCTAGAGGGAGTGACTCGGAGGTAGAGTTGTGTGTCGTCAGCATGCAGTGGAAATTAATCCATGCTGCCGACGACACAACCCAGGGGAGCATGTAAATGGTGAAGAGGGTTGGACCGAGTATGGAGCCCTGGGGGACCCCACAGGTGACAGTGTGGGATCTGGATTTTGCATCCCCCGGAGCTACATACTTGATTCTGTCAGTGAGGTAGGAGTGAAACCATTGAAGGGCAGTACCAGAGAGACCTGTGTAGTGCTGGAGTCGGTGCAGGAGGATGTGGTGGTCTACAGTGTCAAACGCAGCAGAGAGGTCGAGAAGAATGAGGAGGGATGTGGAACCGGAATCAGAAGCCTTCAGCGTGCCTCCCATGAGGCTGTGTATCAGTCTCATGGGAGGCTGATACATTTGCCCCAGGGTTGTGGGGCTAATGTCGGAGCTGCCCAAATCACACCTCCAGTCACCAGTCCGTAAAACTGATCAAGTTTGCGGACGACACCACCCTCATCGGGCTGATCTCGGACGGTGATGAGTCCGCCTACAGGAGAAAGGTGGACCGGCTGGCGTCCTGGTGCAGCCACAACAACCTGGAGCTGAACGCCCAGAAGACAGTGGAGATGATCGTGGACTTTAGGAAAGACACAGCCCCACCGTCCCCCTTGCCCTGACAGACCCACCCCCATCTCCATCGTGGACTCCTTCCTTTCCTGGGCACCACCATCACCCAGGACCTCAGATGGGAGCCAACCATCTGCTCCCTCATCAAGAAGGCCCAGTAGACGATGTTCTTCCTGCGGCAGCTGAGGAAACTTAAGCTGCCAACCAAGATGCTGGTGCAGTTCTACACGGCCATCATCAAGTCCATCCTCACCTCCTCCATCACTGTGTGGTACCCCGGCACTACATACCGGGACAGGCAACGACTGCAGCGCATTGTGCGTGCTGCAGAGAAGGTGATTGGCTGTGAGCTCCCATCTCTCCAGGACCTGTTCACCTCCAGGACCCGGAGGCATGTGGGTCAGATCACAGCTACCCTTCTCACCCTGGACACGAACTATTCAACCCTCTCCCCTCAGGCAGGAGGCTACGGTCTATCCAGACCCATAAATCCCGCCACTTGAACAGTTTTTTTCCCCTCTGCCATCAGACTCATGAACAAAAACAAGACTCAATAGCTCAGTTACAGACTCATGGATGTAATCTGCACTGTGTGGTGTGTCCACACTTAGATCTGCTGCTATCACTTTATCACTTTATATCACTTTATCACTTTATACACCTACACATCTGTAAATACAATCCCGCTGTTGTTCAATGTCAACTGTAGTCATCTTACCATATTTTACTTTTTATTTTCTATCTTATTTATTTTAATATTCTTTCTGCATGCCCCTGTAGCCTTATAGTTTAAAATTCCTAGTTTGTGAACAGTTTGTGAACCTGTTCACAAACTATTTTGATTCTGATTCTGAAAGCACCAGCCCCCTATGGCTCCTCCTGCAGGTCCACAGAAGGACGGCCTCACAATTCTAACTGGGCCTGTTGGCTTCTGAACGGCTCTTTGTCTGACCCGTCACCTAGGACCTGTTTGTCCTGGGAGACTCTACCAGGGGCACGAAGCCCCCGACAACAGAGCTCCCAGGATCATTCGGCTGCCAAACCCCTCCACCTTCTTATAGATTGTTTAGTTTGCTTGTTATTGTCTTGTCTTCTTTTGGGGCCAAGGAACTTCTCAAGTGCACACTGTTTTTACTGGCCTCTGCACTTCTTGGCCCTATTGCCAATGCACTGTCTGCTCTGCCTTCAGTTACGCCTATGTGCATGCCTGGCTGTGGAGTGTTTCCATCACCCGAGTCTGCAGCTGTGCACACCTCCTTTTGCCATAAAACTCATCCGCACCACTTTTCTCACTGCTACCTTTACAGAAAAGTTTTAAATATTCCTCATCCCACTTTCTGTCCATAGTTTGGAGAGAATGAGCGTCTCCTTTTCAAATTAGCTGGAGTGCAGCTTGCTGACATTCCTTGCATGCAGAGGAGGGGTTACGCAGTCCATTGCCAGGGGTCCCCCAAGGCTGGTAATGACTCATGGCAAAGATCCCATGCACTCCCCTCTCAACAACAAGACGCTTCCCTGGATCATGGGTGCAGAATAAAAAGAGAGTGTGGGTGATGCATGTATGGAAAAGACAAGAAATCAAGAGCGAGGAGGGGTAGGGGGAGAAAGGTTTTGCAAAAACAAAAACGGTTAACTTTTTACACACGAGAAAGAGGGAGAGGAAGGAACTGGAAGTGGGTCAATGTGTCTCATGAAAAAAAAGAACAAAAATGAGTGGTTAGCCAAGAATCCACTAGAGTGAAATGTGCAGATGGAAAAATGTAAGGATCAGATCAGTAGTAGGGAAGAATAACATTGGTTTGCAGATCCACAGCAAACCAAGAAGCTGTGTACACTCTCGAACAACCATTCAGTGAGACATCTTTTGCACGATGAAACAATGCTGTTTTCCATTCACATGTTTTGGGGTTAAGTCCTGCAGTGCTTTGGTATCCATTATGAGTACTGAAGCAGTTATCCGTCTCTGAAACAGTGTCATTGAACTCCAGTGCGACATGCAGATGGGGAAATGGTTGTGTACGGGGAACCAGCTCTTCTGCTTGGGCACTAGTTCCCCCCCATCCCCCCAGCAACACTGTGTGCCGTTTTGTAACATGTCTTGTTGTTGTCCTGACGGAGTCTCTCTTCCTCTCTAGGCCCAGGGGTTATTGGCTCACATTAACGCCAACAACAGTGGAGTACATGGGCAAAGCTGGAGTTTGTGACGAGACAATCACATGTGTAAACTTTCCGTGACCTATCAAGAGGCTATTTTTACTAGAACGTCATGATATCTGGGTTTTACTTTACTACACATCAAAAGGGCAATGGGTTATTGAATACGATCAACATGTGCAATATCTGAATCGCATGCGCTCACGCATTAGTCTTTGGGGTTGGAGAGTACGTCCGTTCCTGAAATATACCGAGCTTGACAGAGTTGAAGTTGAGCATGCATTGTTGCCTTAAAACATGCTACCAAATGACCAGTATCCATTTTCATTTGGACTTTACAACAGAGTAATAACATGGTAACAACATCCACTCTACATATATATTCTTTGCGCCCCCCCCCCCCCCCCCACACACACACACACTTTTTTAGAGTGTTTATTTTTCATTGTATATAAGATACCCCTATTAACTATAACTTGTTTGCACATTATCCTGTTCTCTTTGATTGTACATTATCCTGACTACTTGCACTCCTTGAGTGTTCTTGAGAGCTGTTGTAACAAGTGAATGTCTCCATTGTGAGATTAATAAAGTTCTATCTATCTTATCTTTCGCTGTTATTTCCATAATTACCACAATTTCAGATTGCCTGATCTCATCAGATCTTGGACGCTAAGTAGTAACGGGCCTGGTTGGTGCCTACTATGCGGGAATACCAAGTAGCTTGCGTGCGTGTTTGTGTCACAGGGTTTGTCAAAGGATTGTTGGGACAGATGTGTGAAGCTTCCTTCTGTTTCCTTGAGGGCAGCTGTGGCTATGTAAGTGCTTACCACTACCAAGTGGTGTGGATGAGAAAATAAAGTGCTACAAATAATAGAGCCCCCTTCCACCACATTGTTCCACTTCAAAAAACGATGCTATTTCCACCCTATTGCCGTGCTATTACTGTGCTGTAAAGTAAAATGCCACTACTTATCTTTTGTTTTTTACATAACCAAGCTTTACATGATGATAGGTATACATTTTGAAACAAAATTCCAGCGCATAGTCAGTGCTTCTTTTGTTGTCAAAAAGTCATGCCGACTGTCAATACTGCACATGGACAAAGCTTAACAGCTGATCTGTAATAACTCACAAGTAAACAAAATAAATCAAAGTATCGGGATTATGAGGCTTTGTATGGCTGTGTTTTGATTCTTGGAAGGCAGAGTGGAAACCTGACACGGCTCCTCTCAGATGATGTTTTGCTCGTTTCACTCAATGGAACGATAATCATGTGCGATAGCTTACTCTTGTGTGCACATGCGTGTGTGTGTGTGTGTGTGTGTGTCAAAAGTTTCTTCGACCCTCATTAAGTTAACTATGGTTGACTTGCCGGGGCTTGTCATGAACCTGTGCTCTGGTCCTGCACTTCCAGACTCAGAACGTCAGTCTAAGCCACAGTCATGAAGAGACGTTCAAAACAGCTCCATCGCGTGTGCTTGCCCTCTGCATGCAGCTTGCGAATGAGCATTACGTTATGTCCACTATACAACTTGCCATCATTAACAAAGGAGGCAATAAAGGAGGAAATGTTTTTACAAGTCACTGTTGTTATCAGATGAAGTTTTGCTTAAATAAGATATCCTTAACCACTTTACACAGTCAGCATATTACAGTCCTGGGCAAAGGCGATGATTCATATTGTTTTAAAGGCAACTTTCTGGAGAACCAAATACTGCAAACCGATTGGTCACGCATCAGCAGAATAGCACGCCTCAGTAAGTGTCTCATGATGTCTTCTCACACGGTACGAGGAAAGTGAACAGAGTAAGCAATACATGACCCATAGTAGTATACCAACTTTTACATGTGTTTACTGTGAGTGCGGAATTCAAATAATTATAAGGTAAACAGTTTAAAGTTGACCTCTGTCCGGGTGTAGGTGTGCAGGTGTAACAGTGTGCTGTCTTGGCCATGCTTGGTTTGCATGGGATTGTTGCAGTGCTCCAAAACTACAGTGCATAATCGGCGGTGTTTGCACATGGATTAGTCATGTGATCCTCGACAAACACAAGACAAATAGCCGTGTATATGCCTTTGAGTTTCTGTTTGACAGCTGAAGTGTATTAGCCCTGGGACAGCTGAGTTACCCTGATAACACAGTGTAGCCACACTTCAAACAAACATGTCAAATGAGCCTCTCAGTCCACAGTATGTATGAGACTTAAGCATAGACAGCTGGCAAAGAGCATCTAGGGACACTCGCACCAGAGGCCACATGACCGATGTTAAGTGTCTTCTCCGTGTAAATCACAAGTCAACTGAAAAGGTGTTTCGACGGCAAAATGGTAAAGGCCAGGGGTAGGCATGTTTGTGTCGTGGAGGGCTGATTTTCTTCAGAAAGGGCCGAACCTCACAATTATAGCCCTAAGTAAAGCACCATTTTCTACAAATACCAGTGTTGTACATGATATACAGTGGGAACCAGACGTTTACATACACTTTATAAAAAGAGACATTTGCATTTTTTTCTCACAGTCTAACATGAAACTTGAAGTGTTTTAGGTCAATTTTCAAAATTATTTCTATTTGCTAAATGCCAGAAGAATGAGAGATAGAATTTTGTAGAAATGTTTTTGTTACTTTTTTACAATGTCAGACGTTTACATACACTAAGATTACAATACTTTTAAACAATTTGGGAAAGCCCAGAAGACGATGTCATGACCTTGGAAGCACAAGTTTGGTTCACGGGTGCAATTTTAAGACACTTGAGGGTGCCAGGTTCATTGGTTCAAACAAAGATGGAATTTACCAGCCATCATACAGATCAGAAAGAAGGCGGGTTCTGTGTCCCAGAGATGAGTGTGCTGTGGTTTGAAATGTGAATATCAACCCAAGAACAAATGCAAAAGACCTGGTGAAGATGCTGAACCTGGTAAGAGTTTGTCATCATCCAGAGTGAAACAAGTACTGTACCGACATGGGCTTAGAAGGTACTGAGCCAGGAAGAAGCTCTTAATTCAAAAGAAACATCAAAAAGCCAGTTTGGAGTTTGCAAATAAAAAAAGGATAAAGAATTTTTGGAGACATATCCAGTGTTCTGACAATTTTTATTTTTTGGCCATAATTACCATTGTCACTATCGGCGGTAAAAGGGGGAATCTTGCAAGCCTTGGAACACCATCCCAACTTTGAACTTTGGATTTTTTTTTTTATTATAGTCTGTTTATTTTCATTTTTTACTGTTTATACTTCTTACCACCTTAAAGTTTTTGGTAGTTATTGTATATAGGATACTACTATTTACTATTTAATTGTTTGCACATTTTCTGTCTATTCTGCATACCCTGAGTGTTTCTGAATGTAACAAGTGAATTTCTCCATTGTGAGATCGATAAAGGATATCTTATGGTTTCCGCTGTATGACCTAATGGGGTGTTTCACCAGGAAACTTAAAACATATTTACCGAATTTTCTGCATTTGAGTACTCTACAGGTATTTGAGCAGTGATTTTTATAATGATATGTCTCAAAATCATCTTTGGGGCTGGAGGTTCTTTGATGGAGGGCCGGATTAGGGATTACGAGCCTGACATTGCCTACCAGTGGCCTAGGCACTACACCTTGTGACCTAACTTTGGTCTAGCCCAGGGATCTGCAACCCTCATTATCAAAAGAGCCATTTTGCTCCCTCTTCCCCCAAAGAGAAATGCTGCCACGGAATACAACAAATAGAAGTGCAGTCCGCATGTGTAGGCTTACTTGAAATAGCCTAAATTAAACAGTGAACTATGTAGGCCTATTTGTGTTCTTCATTTGTGTACAATTAAAATTAAAACTAGGATACTTGAATGTAAATAAAATATTTACTGCAGCTTAGCATTTAAAGAGTAAACATAAAATTAGGGAAGTTTGTGACAAGTCCGCTTCAGTGGGCTCTCGTCCTCTGGGGTTTCTTTCACAGCCAGAAAACAATTCAGCTCCGGGTTTAAAATCCCAGGAAACATAAGACCTAATGGGCAGTAGTACAGTGGTTAGTGCTCTTGCTTCACGGAGGTACAGGTTCGATTCCCACCTGGACGGTGGCCTTACTGTGTGGAGTTTGCATGTTCTCCCCGTGTCTATGTAACTGTTTATTAGTGACATAGTGAGTGCTCGTACTGTGTAAAGATCTTTGACATGTGAAGTGCTTTTGCTTTGTCAGAGCGCAGTGTGTTTAGAAAAGTTTAGCTTGTGGCTGAAAGAAAACGGTGTCATGATGTGGATCTGATCTGTCCCTGCCGCTCAGGAGGTAATACTGTCATTTCTCTCGTTTTAATCGCTGCTTAAATGGAAATTCCTCTCAAAACATGAAGTTACAAGTGACGCTGCTGTGGCCTGTTGCTTTCTGTTGTGCCAAAACCACGCTTAAATGGTTGCTACATGTTGCTATGTCAGACTGCACAATGTCATACCTGATTTCGGCCATTTGTCATGTTTATTTTCCATGCCAAATGTAGGGTAATTCTTGATTTATCCATTGCTATGTCAGGCAACGGGAAACACGCTAAAATGGCGCTGTCCGTTGTCATAGTAATCAGTGACTGAGTACACGCCGTCTTCGAGAATACAAACTGTTCTTTTTATTTATTTATTGGTTTAGCAAGGGCCACAAGTTCTTTTTTCTCTCCCCAGTAACACAAAATTCTTTTAAAACATCGAGCTTTGCAGTTCCTAAATTGCACTTTTATGGACCTACAGTAGATGTCTGATGTATTTCCTGGGATCTGCTGGAGCCACTCCTCCAGTTTGGGGGTCACTGCCCCGAGTGCCCCAACGACTACGGGCACCACTGATGCCTTCACCCTCCAGGCCTTCTCTAGCTCTTCTCTGAGCCCCTGGTATTTCTCTAGTTTCTCGTGTTCCTTTTTCCTGATGTTGAAGTCGCTTGGTATTGCTATGTCAACCACCACGGCTTTCCTCTGCTCTTTGTCCACCACTACAATGGTTCGCCATTACCATTCTGTATCTGGAAGTCCCACAGGATCTTGGCTCGGTCATTCTCTACCACCTTTGGAGGTGTTTCCCACTTTGACCTTGGGGTTTCCAGCCCATACTCTGCACAGATGTTCCTGTACAGTATGCCAGCCACTTGGTTATGTGGCTAAGCTTTCCCTGCCAGCATCTTACACCCTGCAGTTATGTGCTGGATTGTCTCATTGGCCTCTTTGCACAGTCTACACCTGGGGTCTTGTCTGGTGTGATAGATCTGGGCCTCTATTGCTCGGGTGCTCAAGGCCTGCTCCTGTGCAGCCATGATGAGTGCCTCTGTGCTGTCCTTCAGGACAGCTCTGTCTAGCCATTGGTAGGATTTCTTGATATCCGCCACTTCAGTTATGTTTCGGTGGTACATCCCATGTAGGGGTCCAGCCTCCAGCGCCTCATCTTCTGTTCCCCATTGTCAGAGACATTCACTGAGCACATCATCTGTTGGAGCCTTGTCCTTGATGTACTTATGGATCTTGGATGTTTCATCCTGGATAGTGGCTCTCACGCTCACTAGTCCTCGGCCTCCTTCCTTACAGCTAGTGTACAGTCTCAGGGTGCTGGATTTTGTGTGTGTATATATATATATATATATATATATATATATATATATGCATAATGCTGGGCGTATTGTTTTAAATGTTGTAATCTGTAAAGCACTTTGTGATACCTTTCGGTATGAAAAGCGCTTTATAAATAAAGTTTGATTGATCGATTGATTGATTGATTAATTGATTGACCTTCCCAACCACACTTCTCTAGTCCGAATGACATCCCAATGTCTGCACTGTATATCCGGGTGGTATGGATCAGTGAGTCGATGTCTCGCTCATTCTTAGCGTACAGCTTGATGTCATCCATGTAGAGGAGGTGACTGATGGTGGCCCCGTTCCTGAGTCGGTATCCATAGCCAGTCTTGTTGATTATTTGGCTGAGGGGGTTCAGACCTATGCAGAACAGCAGAGGGACAGGGTGTCTCCTTGGTATATGCCACATTTGATGGAGACTTGTGCAAGTGGCTTGCCATTGGCTTCAAGGGTGGCTTTTCACAACCTCATCGACTTTGCAATGAAGGCTCTTTTAGTCCTGTTGATGTTGTATAGCTCCAAGCATTCAATGATCCAAGTATGTGGCATTGAGTCGTAGGCTTTCTTGAAATCAATCCAGGCAGTGCTCAGGTTAGTGTGTCAGGTTCTGCAGTCTCGAGCGACTGTTCTGTCTACCAGGAGCTGGTGTTTGGCACCTCTGGTATCTTTACCGATTCCCTTCTGAGCTGTGCTCATGTATTGATTCATATGCCCGCTAATCTTAGCCGCTATGGTGCCGGACATGAGCTTCCACGTAGTGGAGAGGCAGGTTATTGGCCGATAGTTGGATGGGACTGTAGCCTTTGAGGGATCCTTCAGGATCAGCATTCTGCGCCCTTTGGTTAGCCATTCAGGGTGATTCCCATCTCTCAGCAGCTGGTTCATTTGTGCTGCCAAGCGCTCATGGAGTGCCGTGAGATTATTTAGCCAGTAGGCGTGTATCATGTCAGGGCCTGGTGCTGTCCAGTTTTTCATACCTGAGACTCCTGAGGTTGCTGTGGTCCTCTCTCAGAGCCACCAGCCACTGTGCATCACTGTTGTGTGCTTCCTCCTTCTCCCATATGCCTTTCCAGTACTGTTCAGTTTTCAGCCTTGGTGGGTCTGCTCTGCTATTGTTACCCTGCCTTTGAGCGTACACTTTCACTGGTTGAGTTGCGAACAGCCGGTTTACTCGTCTGGCTTGTCTCCCGTGTACCTCTTTAGGCGGCTGGCAAAGGCTTGGAGCCTTTGTTTGGCAGTTTCCAAGGCTTCAGGTATGGGCATCTGGCTGTACCTTTTGGGTACTTGCTTTTTCATTGCAGCTTTCAAGGCCTCTGTCAATTGACTCACTTCTCTCCACGCTGCCTTGATGTTAGCCTCCAGCCTTCTTTTCCATGGTGGGTATTTTCATGGTTGCTCTTACGATATCAGCTCATTGGTTTCAGTGATGGTTGATGTAGGAATTGCTCGCAGAGCTGCATTTATATCTTCTAGCAGACTTTCTGATGGTACTTCACTTAGCCTCTGCAGTTGGCTTCGGGGTTGCCTGTTGGACATTTTTGCCATGATCTTATTTTTCAGGTCAGTCGCTGCCTCGTTCAGCGTGATTGCACTTATTGGGGCTTCGTACCCAATCTCCGTTGGGGGGTTGATGTTAACTCCCCTCTGACCAGGTGTCCTGGCTCCCCCTTGCCAGAGCTTTGGTGTTGTACCTCGTCAATCTCAAGTTGTGATAGCAGTTGCCGTTTGTGGATGTTGGAACACTGAGCTTGTAGTTGTTTCACCGTGAGTTTGGACTATGGGTTTCGAAGTAACCATTTCTCCCACATCCTTTGCATGTAGCCCTTCTGACTAGGGTTACTGGAGTAGTAGCATTCCATCAGAGCCCTGTTCTTGCATCTCACCCATTTCCGTCTTGTTCCAGTATCCCATTTTTCATCAAGGTGCTCTGGTTCCCCAGCACCTGACGTAGACCTTGTTTGCTATATCTATATCTATATCTATCTGCAATAACAGCAGCAAATCTTTTGGGGTATTACTCTACAAGATTTGCACATTTAGAGACTGACATTTTAGCCCATTCCTCTTTACAAAACAACTCAAGCTCTGTCAAATTAGATTTTCAATAGGATTTAGGTCAGTTACATGGTAACTGTGTCTTCCATATGACTTCTAGCAAACTTCAAACAGGATTTCTTATGGCCTCCTTTCAATAATGGCTTTCTTCTTGCCACTTGTCAATGAAGGCCAGATTTGTGTAAATTACGACTTAAAGTTGTCCCATGTACAGATTCCCCCAGCTCAGTGGCAGTACGTCGCAGCTCCTGCAGAGTTATCTTAGGGCACTTGGTTGCATTTCTGACCAGTGCTCTCCTTGTTCGGTCTGTTAGTTTAGGTGGATGGCCGTGTCTTGGTAAGTTCGCAGTGGTGCTATACTCTTTCCATTTCCGAATGATGGATTGAACAGTGCTCCGTGAGACGTTCAAATCTTTGTATAACATAACGCTGCTTTAAACTTCTCCACAACTCTATCCCTCCTTGTGCTCCTTGGCCTTCATGATGTTGCTTAGTGACCTATACACTCTGACCATAGCTCTGAGGCCCTCACAGAACAGCTGGAATTATACTGAGAGTAGATTACACACAGGTGGCCTCTATTTAAACATTAGGGCAAGGTGTGAACATTCTGTAGTCATTAGGCAATTTAATGCACTCCGAAAAATGCTGTAAAGTATTAATTCATGCTGTATGAATACTACACGCCCCACTTTTGACTTTTCTATTTTTGGAAAAATAACAGACTCATGTATCATTTTGCTTTCACTTCACAGTTATCTGTTAGTTGTGTGTGAACTTTCAGTAAAAAATTGAAAATAAAATCTTTATGTTTATATTAGGGCTGGGACTTTTTTCGATTAATTGCGATTAATTAATTACATGAGGTTTAGTGCGATTAAAAATATTAATCGAAATTTATCACACTTTGCTTTCCACACTTCAGTTTCCTTTTTTCCTGCAGACGCACAATTAATGGCAATATTGCACTGGTCTGTTGGACTTGGTTGAACAAAAATAAACAATATTTTGTTGCTTAAGCTTATGTATTCAGTCAAACCAAGTTTGATGAAGGTCAGAGTGACCGAAACGTTGCTGCAATAAAAGCCAAGTAAAAGAGTGAGACAGTGTGCGGGAGCCTTTTTTTTTTTCCAAGTTAAGTATTCTATTCTTCAACGCACCCGTTGCCGACTCAGGTGTGCAGAGCTTCCACTTATTCAATGGTATACTAAAATCCTTATGAAAAAACGTACTTCTCACTGTTCTCAGGTCAAATATTTATATGCGATTAATTTCGATTAATTAATTACGAAGCCTCTAATTAATTAGATTATTTTTTTTAATCGAGTCCTGGCCCTAGTTTATAGTTGTAAACATGACAAAATGTGCAAAGGTTCAAGGTGTATTAGTACTTTCGAGAGGCACTATATATATATATATATATATATATATATATATATATATATTAGGGCCGGGACTCGATTAAAAAAATTAATCTAATTAATTAGAGGCTTTGTAATTAATTAATCGAGTCATACACTGCACAAATCTGGCCTTATGACAGAGTGGCAAGAACAAGCGATTTTTGAAAGAAAACCATAAGAAGTCCCGTTTTCTGTTTGCTATAAGCCACCATGTGGCCTCCATGTGGCTTCTAGCAAACAGAAAACGGTATTTCTTATGGTTTTCTTTCAAAAATGCCACTCTGCCATAAGGCCAGATTTGTGCAGTGTACGACTAATAGTTGTCCTGTGTACAGTTTCCCCCACCTGAGCTGTAGCTCTCTGCAGTTCATCCAGGGTCATCATAGGCTTCTTGGTAACAGCTCTGGTCAGTGCGGTCCTTGTTCGGTCAGTAAATTTAGTAAAACAGCCGGGTCTTGGTAGGTTTGCAGTGATGCCACACTCTTTCTATTCCTGGATGATGTATTTAACTGTACTTTGAGAGATGTTCAAAGCTTTGGAAATGTTTTTATAACCTAACCCAGCTTTATACTTCTCAATAACTTTATCTCGGACCGTCTGGTGTGTTATTGGCCTTCATGATGTTGTTTAGTGACCAATACACTCTGAACATAGCTCTGAGGCCCTCACAGAACAGCTTAATTATACTGGGAGTAGATTATGCACAGGTGGCCTCTATTTAATGGTTAGGGCAAGGTGTGAACATTCTGCAGTCATTAGGAATGTTATAAAGGCAATTTAATGCACTCCGAAAATGTGTTATGAATACTTGTGCACGCCCCACTTTTCACTTTTCTATTTTTTGAAAAATAACAGAATCATGTATCATTTTGCTTTCACTTCACAGTTGTCTGTTACTTGTGTGTGAACTTTCAGTAAAAAATTCAAAATAAAATCTTTACGTTTAGGGTTGTAAACATAACAAAATGTGAAAAAAGTGAAGCGCTGTGAATACTTTCCGGATGCACTGTATATACACACACACACACACACACACACACACACACACACACACACACACATGCTTATAATGCAAAAAAGAAAGGTACAAGTATGTTGTTTAAAACTGTCCAAGCCACAAGCTGAGCAATATAGTGCAGTTAGATGGTATACTAGTCCTAAGAAAGGCCACAGCTGACCCTTCCTGGACCACGTTCAACATGTCTGGTCAAGTCTCCCGTGCAAATAAACTCGACTGTGACATCTCTCAGGGCAACAAAACAAACATGTTGACTTTCTCAGTACCTCATGTGGAACTGCCAGACATGAAATGTATGGAAATGCCTTGTCTTCACAGTCAATCTATTGTGTATAGTATACTGATACTAAACCGGTAGCCATTTTAACAATGATTCCCATGATTAACCCATTTCACTGCATTTCCATTGGTGATTCCAATTAATTACTGCATGAATATAAGGTTTATAACTAAAAGAAATGTGTATGCCAGTATGGCAAGTGAATATACTACGGAATGGAGCCACAGTACTACTGAGTTAACGAGAGCAGAGAGATAACCCAAATTCTATATTTTTCAAAATCTTTGAAGTTTCTTGAGAAAAACAAAAAACAAAACTTGACCAACATTTTGTTGGTAGGTATATGAATGAGTGCTCCAGGTGCATTTACATTTTTAAAAGGTAAATGTCCACGAGGTGCAGGATGTGAGTTAAAAGTGTAGTTGTTTTGCTGATGCCCTATAGAATAAGTAAGTGCAGAAAAAGGGAAGTGTGCAGATGCATGCCTTTCTCTATCTAAGTCCTGAGTGACATCACTGACTTATGACTATCACTGTATGCAGCTCTAAAATAACACTTCCATGTGGTGACAGAAAACATTCTTCCTTGGCATGTGTATTTTCTGACAAGTCTGCAGAATATATGCTCCTATAGACCAAGGCCTGTGAGTTAAGCCTGAGCTTGTCTTTCACAAACAAACTGTAATTTCACCATACTGTCAAATTCAGTGGCACTGCGTATTTCTCTGACATTATCTGCCCTGAACATACTGTAGGTAAGATCTTTGCTGCTTGAAATGTTGTCTAGTGTGTCCTGTTTAGAAATAATGTATTATTGGTTAAAGGACATGAAAGTAAAATAATTCAATGCACTTTTCAAAGTCTAAAGTTAACTATTCTCATTAAATCATAACATTTGCATGCGTCTTTTCTCAAATACACTTTGATTATATAACTTTGATGCATACTATTTTTTTTTATTATTATTATTATTCATACACTGCATCAATATACTTAAAACGGTCTTAAATCATTTTCTCATTCACTGGCAGGTGTGTGCATGCAGGATGGTTACTGCATATCCTTTATACTTTTTTCCGTTCCAAACAAATATTTAACCGTCAGCAGAGACAGTGTTCTTGCAGCTCATAATTAAGCACAGAAGTTAAAGATGTTCTCAGCATCAGGTGGAAAATGTCCTGTCAGCAGATGGGGTTAGCGGCTGTAGCTACCCCACCCTCATGGTACTGGCCATGATGACACACACCTCGTGTAACATAATGGTACTTTCTGTGTCAGATATGGTCAATCAAGAGATGAGCGAGGTAAAAAAAAAAAAGGAAAAAAGAAAGAGTTTGAAAGAGCTTTAATACGCAGGTAACTGTATTGCCTTTCACTAATTGTTAAATGGTGTGATGATAGCACAACTGCTAATTGTAGTCATGTTCATCAATGGTCCATTTTCTTTCCACTTGTCGCGTTGCCGGGTTCGTGGGCAGCCGCCGGAGCTGCCCAAATCACATTGCAACCAGCCGCCCCATGGCTCTTCTGCAGGTGGTGGGTCCAACGGAGGACGGCCTCACGGTTCAAACGGGCCTGTTGGTCTCTCCTAGGGGCTCACCAGTGTTGGCAGACACATTTGTAGTTCATTTAAGTTTAATATTTGATTAAGTTACTTACTACTAATGCTTTGAACTTTCTGATAAACTTTTGCTTTTAAAATGTCTTCCATCTAGTTTTAAACAATTGCTTCTTTCATTGGGCAAATACTTTTTTCCTCATCAGCTTGAAAACACACCTCATAACAGCTTTATTTGTGAATATTTATTTAGAACTTTGTGGTATAGAGCATTTATTTTTGTTTGAACCAACATGAAAGTGCAGTGCTGCAGAGGATTCCTTATATTTGGTTTCTAAAATGGAGGTTGTTGAGTGCGTGTGTGTGTGGGCGCGCTCTGACAGGTCACAGGAAGTGTCTCCAGTCATATTGTGTCATTATGTGTGAAAGCAAATACAGTGACCAAGCTCTTTCTTTCAAATGCATGTGAAATTACAGCTCATCTGGCTACAGCGACAGACTGATGCAATGGAAACTTTTTGAGCTCTAACAACATTTTCAGTGTAACTAATGAATCGATATCAAGTGCTCTCAAGTATTTTTGCTTGGCCATTATTACACTCTGTTAATCAACTAAAAGGCACGTTGTCCAAATGTCAACATGCTGAACTCAGCAACATCACTTCTTTTGTTAGGCTGATGCTTTGGTTTGGTCCAAACTCATGTCTAGCTCTAACAATCCCTCCTGCATATCCAAATTGTTCAAGTAAATTAATTCTATGCAAGTTTCACACCCATGTACAGCTTGAGTAGTGGGAAAAGTGAAGCGCAGGTGATAAGAGCAGCAATAATAAGAAAATTAAAAGTTTACATGTTCAGTTTAGCCGCATTATTGTGTGATTAGTCTCAATTGACTGAAAAGAAGAACTTGTTACCTTTCAGAACAGATTATTAACACAGACAACTCACAACCACTGTTTGAACTGTTCATTATAATTAACAGAACGAAACACTATTACAAGAACAGTCTTGTTCATAGGTACAGTAAGATCCCCAGCAAAGCAAGTAACAAAAGGCGACATGTAATATATATTACTTTCAGGATTGTTTTACCAATGTCCAAACATCACCCAAAATCACTTGTTTTATGACATAGGGTACATTAATATACATATATATTATACTCCGGAATTGTCATTACATGCTCAACACAATATAATCTCTGTGTACATTTTATTTTATTTTTGTTTTATTTTTTATTATGTAACAGGTGTATGATGTAAGCCCTACATCGGTGGTGCGTTAAAAAGCCGGGTGTAGAGCGGGCCAGTTGAAGAGGGCAGTAGCTCTCTATCAACAAACCCGCACCCAGTTGCCCTAACAGCTGATTTTGTAGATGATGTTCCTATGCTGTGTGGTGCATTAAAAGATGAGGTTTATGAGCCCGTTGGGAGGATCCCTCTCAACAGATTCATAGTTCGCCTAGCCTAATTCTCTTTTCTTTATTTTGTTTTGAGCAATAGAAATGACAACAATTCCAAGCAGTTCCAAACACTCTGCTTTAGATAATCAATCCATACACATTTAGGTGAAGACATAGGACCACAGTCTGTTATTTGCTGTGTTTCCAACATACTTTGGTGACAAAAATAAATGTACTCTACAACAACAAAAAGTCAGGTACTCCAACTTTAACTGGCCTAATGTGTGAGTAGTCGCAATTTGCTACAATGTGCTGCCCCCTTGTGGGGAAAGCTATGATCTGTCACTGGACATGCCTATCACCTGAAACACCTCAAAGCCACTGACCCCAACACGGGCCTGTGAGATCACTTGTGCTTATTATGTTGGTTTTAAGAGTCAGTAAGTTCAGATTTTATAGGCCTATAGAATCTGGTGTTGAGTTTCAGTCATACTTTGGAGGAATGGCATCCATTCCTGCTATGGATGCCACTGGTAAAGCTTTGGCCATTCAAAAGATGAATGCCCCCCCTCAATTGCTATATTAATGTTTCATAATGAGAGACCCGTCGGCCTACACATACACAGCCAGGTGGAAATAGGTAACTGGGTTGCTTAGAAACACATCTTTCTGATATCATAAGCCCATCTTACCGCAACATAGGCCTGTCAGGCTCTCATGCCTACCTCTATAATACTTTATTACTCATCACTTTGTGATACCTTTCGGTATGAAAAGCGCTTTATAAATAAAGTTTGATTGATTTTGCCAGGCTCACTTTTACATGTTTTTCATGCTTAAGTTCAAAGTAAATAGGCACAATAGCATGCTACCATTAGGATGAAAAGAAGTGCATTTTGCTGATAAAATACCTTTATGACTACTCCACACACAAGGATGTGGAGGCTGATCCAGACCTACGTTAGAGAACAATTCAATTAGGCTATTAGACTATATGAAAAGGTTACATGCTAGTATATAGTAAGCTGGTCAACTATAATAGTAGAAGGCCTATATTTTGGGCTACATAATGGGCATACCATTTAGATGTTTTTGTTGGTTTTCTTTTCTTTAAACAATAAGACCCCAGGTGTAGACTGTGCAAATAGTTCCCTGAGACAATCCAGCACATAACTGCAGGGTGTAAGATGCTGGCAGGGAAAGCTTACATGGAGCGCCATAACCAAGTGGCTGGCATAGTGTGCAGGAACATCTGTGCAGAGTATGGGCTGGAAACCCCAAGGTCAAAGTGGGAAACACCTCCAAAGGTGGTAGAGAATGACCGAGCCAAGATCCTGTGGGACTTCCAGATACAGACGGACAGAATGGTAATGGCGAACCAACCGGACATTGTTGTGGTGGACAAAGAGCAGAGGAAAGCCGTGGTGGTTGACACAGCAATACCAAGTGATTTCAACATCAAAAGGATGGGTGGAGGCATCAGTGGTGCCCGTGGTCGTTGAGGCACTCGGGGCAGTGACCCCCAAACTGGAGTGGCAACAGCAGATCCCAGGGAATACATCAGACATCTCGGTCCAGAAAAGTACAGTTCTAGGAACAGCAAAGATACTGAGCACAACCCTCAAACTCCCAGGACCCGAGCTTGGAGGAAAAAAGAGACCACTATATATTTTAATATATTTGTTTTTATGTATTTTGTGTTTTATCTGTAGCACTTTGAGATGTTTTTTCATATGTAAGTGCAATACAAAAAATTTATTATTATTATTATGTACAAATTTACTGCTATGTGCTACATAGCTTTATTTACAAACTTTTGAACAATAATAGGCGTACACAAAAATACATAAACAAAGCTAACAGTATTAAACAATGCAGTGGATGCACAATTATAAAGTTTACACTTTTCGTACCATGCATCGAAAAGTATGGTAGAGTGTCTACCATGTTGTTACTGTGCTGTAAAGTGCAACCCCAAAACATGATACACAACACCATATCACGGCACATATTTGTATATGCTGCTATATGCCGTGGACACAGCTTGTTGCAGTTAAATGCCAGCGTAGTGAGGTGTATAGCCGCTTGGTGCAGCCCGTGTGCGGCTGTTGCTGGGAGCCCTGGCCAATCACCGGCGCGGCCTGGTGTTCAAGTGTCGTGTGGTTGGAGGTATGACATCACCCCCAGCGCGAAAATACTCCATGCAACAGCTTTATTTACTACACAGAGCAGCCTACTATTGCACCGTGGACTGCACGATACTCCATACGCACACCCCGCGCACACAGGCTCAGCCTCCCCATCCTCGTGTATGGAGTAGTCTGGGAGGGGCGAGCGTGTGTATGTGTGTGTCTGTCTGTCCGTGCGTCTGTCCGTTCGGGGGAATGGCGGATGGGGAGACAGTCGCTTCTATGGAGTGGGACAGCGGCGGTGTAGCACATTAACATCATATTGGGTCTATCGGCGTCACATCTGTTCAGTGTGATCTCCATCTTTCGCTATGGATCCAGAGAAGACGTTGACATTCTGCCACGGGCTCACGGCTGAGGAGGTACATTTACCCCTTTACTCTATCTCACACGCTGCTGCTGTCAACAGCTGGGCTTCACCTCTGCAACATGCTCCCCACGGCCTGCGCGCTCTGTTGGTAAACATTAGCCCGGATATGAGGCATGCACAGCGGCTTGCTTGATGCACTAGATTACATGCTTGGAACATAGCTCATTGTTATGTCGTTCACGCACATCAGCAACAGCCATAGTTTATGAGAGTCAACTAGATTTGAGTGGTTCCTGCGGGCTCCATCTGTGCAAGTCTAACGAATGTCTTTAGGCAGTGAAGTTAGATTGGGAGAAAAAGAAGAGGTTTGGTAATGGTGAAACTAAAGTCTAGGTGAACATGTGTACGTACTTTAAATTGAGCAAGTGTGGACTGAGATATGGGTTGTCACCAGGTAATAATAATAATAATAATAATAATAATAATAATAAATAATAATGCAGACTAATCTCACATAGTCATAGTCATGTACATAGTAAGTAGCTCTTGACATTTATAAGGTAGTGTATTAAAACATAACTAAATGAAATTGCAACTTTACATATCTTTACTGTATGGTATGCATTGCTATAGGATCAGCCAGAGACATAATAAGGAAATATCTGTCCTGGTGTTGTGTGTACTTTGCTTTCTTGCATACAGTTCAGTGGGTGACAGTAAGTTCTGGAGACCTCTGGAACTTGAGGTTTGTGATTTCTGTAGTCTTTGGGGAGGCCAAAATGACCACCACCATACATTGTTATACAGTACCTTCATGTGCTGTTTGCTGTATGGTGGGCCACAGGAACCAGCTACATTTCTCCATCTTCTGTTTAAACTAGAACAATTTAGTTACATTTCATATGTTTGGATTATTTAGTAATAGATGACATGCTCCAAGTCACAGAAAAGAGGTGAGGCAAAGCAGAGCAGAAGATGTTGAGGTTCGAAATAGGAAAACATAAAAGATAGTGCTTGTGATAAAAGAAATGGCTACAGAAGATCCAGTACCAAGAACCGGGCATTCAAATTTTAACACTCGAAATTATGCAATGCTGACTATAATTATTAAGTTTTAGACAAATAACAATCTTGTTCATCCATCCATTTTCTTCCACTTGTCCGTGGGGGCAGCCGTCCGAGCTGCCCAAATCACATTGCACCAGCCCCTATGGCTCCTCCTGCAGGTGGTGCGTCCACAGAAGGACGGCCTCATGGTTCTAACCAGGCCTGTTGTGTCTCTCATAAGGGGCTTCTGAACCGCTCTTTGTCTGACCCGTCACCTAGGACCTGTTTGCCATGGGAGACCCTACCAGGGGCACGAAGCCCGCGACAACAGAGCTCCAGGATCATTCAGGTGCTCAAACCCCTCCACCACGCCAAGGTGGCGGCTCTAGGAGGGGAACAATCTTGTTATAAAATGAAAAATAAAATACTGAGGTCAAATTCAAGTGGCCTGATGGTAGTTTGAAAATAACTTGTATAACATACTGTGAAAAATGTAGGAGTACAGTAAATGGTAGTATGCCAATAACAGCAGATTGCACTGACAGCTGCTATTGTGTTGGTGGTGGCAACACGACTTATTGTTGCATAGTAGGTGCGAATGTGAATCTGTTTATAGTCTATTTCAAAGTAAACAAGTACACACAAACTCTGCTGAGTTTAAAACCAGCTCCGGGCTGACTACCTAAACTCCCGGGCCACTGCATTGCACAAAATGTACATAGTAGGCGGTCTATAACAAGGCAGGGAGCCCCTGAGGTCTGACATCATTTGTTGGAGCCAGCACAACGTTTACAAAGGTTCAGCTGTCTTTGAGTGAACCATGTAGGTTTAGGTTAGTTTAGTTTATCTCATCCAGCTCAGGAGCTATTTTACCGGGGGTTTGTGAACTTTACCAAAGTTAACTTCTTTAAGGTACTGTAATATATTTGTACTGGCAACTACTGACAAACGTTGATTTTGATAATATTTTGTGTAATACAGTATAACAAATTTAGGTTTGGTAACAAAAATAAGAGTAGCGCCTGTATTTTACAAGAAGGCTCTTGAAGATTGTGCGCAACAGTTAATAATTATCAAAAAGATGTAATAAATGAAAAATGTGTAATTGAAGTTTCTTCAGCAAATCTAAAACAATATAAAACAGGGACCAAACTACAAATCATTGCGAAACAGACTAAATAACTAAATGACGGTGTAAACCATGATGGACTTTTATTTAAAAAGTGAAGATAAAGACTTCACAGATTCTTTCACTTTTGTTTTGTTTTTTTGTATTTTGCATTCTGACCTTCTATCAGCCAAGGGCCACCAGAGTTCAACAAGGGCTCAGGGTTTTTGTGAAAACAAAGTTTCTATGAAAGTGACTAAACCAAGACTAATTTAAAAGATTTTCACGGTCAAACTCTGTCAACATCAAGATGCAAACTTAAATGTACATTTTTGCATGGAAATTGTTCATCTGTACTTAAATTAATCTGTGAGATTCTTTACAGTTCCTGCTAGGTGTTGCTCAGACGTTGTGCTGTGAAATACTGAAAGAGTTGTCACAAATTGTACAGGTGTGATTGAAGCACCTTGTATGGCTAAAGATATTGCACAGTTTGGCTTACAATATGCTATTACAGGTCTTTGCTAATGTGTTGTCACCAATATAGATGATATAAACATGGGTGAAAAGCACAACTGATGTATCCATTGGTAAGTAATGCGGCTGCCTTTTGTTCGTCAAAACTTATATAATAAATAATTGAAGCATGAAATAGATTCAATGATCGATGCGGAGTGTGTGTGCCTCGAGTGCTGCCTTGTTAAATACTCATTGACCTTCCCCTCTCCTTGAAAAACACACAGACTCCCCTTCTTGCTCAGATTCTCTGTATTTATGCATAACATAACATATTTTCACCTTTAAGCATTCTTCACACTGATAGCATGTACACTCCCCTATCATGGGTCTTAATTTTGATGCGATTTTTTATTTATTTGTGTTTCAGATGACCATGTCGCTGCAAGGGCTGGTTGGAATGGAGACTGTAACGGTAGGAAGCCGTAATACACATTTCTGCTAATAACTTACATAAAACATGATTAAAACTGGCCTCGGTGCCAAGCCGGTTTGGTTACTATGGTGATACACAGCTATTTGTTATCACCTCCAACTCTCTTGTGTGGCAGCTATGTACAAAGCAGACATGGCAACCTCTACTCTCAGCATTATGAGAAGAGGCCATAATTTCCCAGTGTTCATGCAGAGTGTAGAAAATTGTCATCTCCCTATCATTTGTCAAAGTATTTATTATTGAAATGTGCACTTGCTGCTTTTAGCGGTGACTTGCAAATGACTGCTAAATATCAGCCATATTCACAAAGGCTTTTTATGTCCTATTTCAGGTGGCGGTATCGCAGAAGGAGACTGACATCAGCACGGTTAATAAAGTGCGTGATTTCCCCAACTCAAGTGTCACCTGTTGCATTTATCAAACATTTTGTAATCACTGAAATGAACAATGCAAATATTGTGCCAGGCCTGCTATATATATTTCATAATACGTTTTTAAAAATGTGTTACTGTTTTAAAAATATGTTTTTACATCTTTATGCTCAATTTTGAATTTTGGTAAGCAGAGCACCTGATTTTTTAGCTTACCTGTAAAGTTTAGGCCTTGAAAGGATATGCAAAAAAATCCAATCAGCCAAAGTGTGTTTGAGAGCGCGAGTGTGGGATGACGGATGGAATTAAGCCCCTACAGTCCGGCGTGGTGTGTTTACATGCATCAGTCCCATGTGCGTTCATTAACATGCACTGTCCTGACCCCCTTTTAGGCTTAAATGGGAAAATCTGCCCGCATCTGGCTGATTGACTTGTGTTAATGTCCTGGCCACCCGTAGACACGCCCCGGCAAAGAGTGACCAATGTACTCAGGCTCATCTGCAATTTTGGACTTATTTCATTTCAATTAAAGTTAACTTAATTTTTGTACTTCGATTACCGTAATCCAAAGAACAATTTGTTCAGAGGGAAAGACACACATACAAACCCTGGTGTACATGTAACCCACGGCACAATCTTACTATCTCCCAACAGTAGTTTATCTTCATGAATGCAAAACTAAATGTTCAAACATCCTACTAAACGTTTGTCAAACGTGTAGTGGTGTTGTGTAGTTGTGTAGTTGCTTGCTGCCCATGTGGACAAAGGTAAGTGCTATATACTTTACTTAGGAGGGACGGTCTGCTGTGATTTTGTATCGACCTGAGATCTCTGTGATTTTGTATAGGTCTATGACAAAATTAAAAATCTAAGTAACCCTAATCCTAACCCTAAGGTTAACCATATCCCCATTCCTAACCCTAATTTGTGCCATGAAGGTTTTCACAGCAGACCGTCCCTCCTGAGCAGATTATCTACCACTATCCCTGGACAAAATGCAAATCAGAAGTGTTCTTCCGGCTTTATACAATAAAATTGTACACATTCACAGTATTTCTTAATTTAAACAATGACAGCAATCACGCGGTTACAAAGTATACAAGTTTTCATTTTGTCTGCAAACCCTGAGATGTTTCAGGTTAAGAGATGTACCTAATAATGTGGCCAGTTTCTGTCTAATATGAATATGTGTTTTATAACGTTTTGTGTTTTGGACATTAGGTGGTGAAGCAACATGAGGACTCAGACAGCCTGCCAGTCCCAGTCAGTTCCAAGTACTGCCCAGGGTTAAACAACAAGCCTGGATATCTGTGTGAAACGGGACACTGCTGCGGAGAGACTGGCTGCTGTACCTACTACTATGAACTATGGTGTGAGTTGACCGACTGACTTTTTCAAAACTGTGCCACTGGGGAGAATGATGGGGAAGCTCATCATTTAGATTATGCATGAAGATGGGCTCGTCATTATTTTTCATCATGTAATCTCTGTGCTTGTCTTCATAATTAGACTTCATAGTGGTTAATTTCCTGTTGGTCTGGTTGCAGGGTTCTGGTTGTTGTGGACTGTACTGATCCTTTTCAGTTGTTTTTGCGCTTACCGCCATCGTCGTGCCAAGATGCGAATCCAGCAGCAGCAGAGACAGAGGGAGATCAACCTCATCGCCTACAATGGAGCCTGCAACTACTCTTCCTCCCCAATGCTTGACCTCAGTATGACTTTGCTCATCATTTTCTATAAAGTATTTATCAGTCATCATTTCCACACCATGCATTTTGTTCTTTCAGAATGTCTTGGACCAGGCTGTCCAGGTTACTCCAATGCAGACTTATGTAAATAGAAAACAAACCAATGAAGATACTCATATAACTTGTATAGAATATTGGATTATGGACATGTAAAACTAGTCTAGTGGCCCACCATTTTGTAAAGCTTTGGTAGACCGTGTTGTCGCATTGAATTGTTAAAATCCTTAGGGCACTAGATCTTTATCTCTTAAGCTTTTACCTCCAAGCAAGTAGGTTATCAGGCTTTTTTTTATTATTATTATTTCTAATGCCTCAAAAAAGGAAGATATTGTTTTGTGTATAATTGTAAAACACTAACCAAGGTCAGTGCCTCATGGGTGTAGTTGGAGCAGTGTCAATATCCAATATCATCGGGCTGATGCTGGAAATTCTTTTATTTCTAGGTTTCCTGGCTTCCTTCAAATTGCCGTCTTATGAGGAGGTGGCAGCACAGCCCAGCACCCCTCCTCCTCCATACAGCTCTGTGTTTGCTCTGCAGGGAGGCTCCATGGGCAGCACCAGTTCCTCATATCTCCTCCACCAAAATCAGGGCCACCCGGGTCCTCCCTGTCCTCCCTATCTTGGCCCCGGACCGAGTGGCTTCACGACCTCCCAGAGCTCTGACAACTACACCAGCTGCTCCTGTGAGTCCTGCTCCATCACCTCCCCCTCCAGCACTTCCTTCTCTGTTCAAGTGACAGATGAGACCTACGACAGCAGCCGCATGTCCACGCCCAGTGAGCATGGAAACAAGTCCCTGTTCACGCCGATGTCCTCTCCCCCAGCTCTTGCACAAATCCAACCCGATGTCATCCCTGTTGTAAAACCAGATGTGTTACCCTTACAGAGACAATCAGCTGCTGCCATAGAGGCCATCTCGCCTTCAGCACCACAGCTTTCACTTCCTCTGCATTCTCTCAACACCCCTGGCCCTTCACACCCCCAGTGTCACCCTCTCTCGCCTCTTATTTTTCTGTCCACCCTCCCGCCAGGTCAAGTCCATCCTCTTGCTTTTCCAGACCCACTTGGAGCCATTGCTATTAAGAAAGAAAAGTCACAGAACGAAGCTTCAGAATCTACTTTTCGACCTGTTTTGTCTCCACCTAAATCTGTGCTCTTCTCTCCCTCCAACACGGAGAGGCATACATGTGATAAAGAGGACGAAGAGTTTGATGATGATGACGATGAAGAAGACCATTTCCGCCATCGAAGGTTAACTGGGGACTCTGGGATAGAGGTGTGTCGCTGCCACGTCAAACGACAGGAGCGAAAGGAAGAACAAAAAGAGACTTTAAGTCACAATCAGGGGGCAAAGGCAGGGGCCCAGTCACCACACCGGGACAACTGTGCTGAACGCAACAGCCACATCTCACCAACCTGCAGCATAAACCTGAAGACTGGTGAGGCCATCATCACTATGGAGTCCTCTTAAGTAGAAGGCCAGGGAGATGTAGACCAAGTACCAGACGTGAGATGTCTAGTTTCATAGCATTCTCATAGAACAAGACTAGTAAGTGAAAAGTTGAATCACTGAAGACAAGTCTTGCAGGTCCGTAGGTCCTTGTATTGGACAGAGGCTGAAGTGTGCTCTTGATTCTTCTTGTATATAAAAAGAAATAACAAGAGGATCAGAAGCCTCATACGAGTTGAAGTTGTCAGCTAGTTTTGGTGGTGGTTCACACATAAATCGATGTGTGGTAATGACATATCGTCTTTGTAGCCCTAAATCAAATGTCATTACCTTGAGAAACTAGACGTCAATGCAGCAGCATGATGTTTGCAGTTCCCCAGCATCATTTTCACTATCTTGTGTGATGCCAAATACATTTATGTGCAGGAAAACATTGCTTTTATGGTTACTTCCCAAAATCCAAAATGTGTTATATCAATAACCATTGTTTTTAGAAAGTGAAATAAATGTGCTTTACAAAGATATGCATATTTGTGAGACATTCACATTGCTTTTTCTTGTGCGGAATTATAGATAGTTCTCTACCTCGTGAGGCATTCATAGATGGACGTTCTGATCCGTGAAAATCAGTAAAAAAATAAATAATAGAAGTGCTGTTAACCCACTGACATGCAGATTGTAATGAGTTATATGAATATTTCTTACTTTAGACATTTTATTTGTGCATTTCTTGGATCGATATCCAATTTTATATACTGTGAGAGTGGGTCAAGAGTTTGTTTTTTCTTTTGGGGGTTACTGCCCCGTCCTCTTGACCACAATGAAAGAAGGCAACTATATCCAGTTGTGTACTTTTCAGATGTGAACTTTTTAGACAATACTATATGTCTCTCCTTTAAGGTTGTTAGTGAGTTGGTGGCAAAGCTTTACCACAATGTTGTGACTGTATATTGTTACTTCAGACTGTTAAATATTCTATCGACTGAGTGTTTGAGTCCACATTATGTTTTCACATACCCTTGGGGCTCATTGCTGTGAGTGTTACTTATTTTTAGGCAAAGCCTAACAGTCTAATCTTATTGCTGGATGTAGACTCACTCAGTGGTTAAAATCAATGATGCCGCAATGTGTCAAAAACTATAGTGGCTCAGCTTCTGTGGAGTCAAATTGTTTTGCCCATTACATTTATAGTCTCAGATATTTGCATGTCTAAGACTAAAATTTGATTACCACAAAAGTAATTACAGGTGGATGGACTAAAATATGTGTTTCAGTCATGTTTGTATTGACACTTGAAGTGAATAGTGACCACTCTCTCTAAATTGGTTAAGGCTGGCTTTGTTTAGTTAAGCCTGCATATTTTGATTTATTTCTCACTGGTATTTGCACACAGGAATTATCTTCCTAATTCATTCTTGTATAAAATGTACCACTTTTTAATCTTAGATTTAAATGGCATCAGGCCAATTTATAACGAGTTTATAAAATGCAGTTATTCTGTGAACACGTGTCTTGACGTGACTTACCATTTTATTGCTACGTGTTGGAAGATATATCATGTCTTTAGGTTGAAGGAGGTGTGCGGGTCACAGAAATGGCCCAGTTGAAGGTTATTATTGTGTAGACAACTATATAAAAGCTAAAAATGCTAGAAACAACAGGGGCTTGATGTGGTCATTGCTGCCATATAGAAGTGGAGTTTCTGTTAGCTTGATACCATTAGCTGCTGCTATGAAAGCATGTTGTCTGTATATAGCTGTAGATCAGCCATCATCATAGCAGCTTGAGCAGTCTCCAAAATAGTAAAAGGTGAGACTTGCAAAAAAGTATTTAGCAATAGCATTCACACATTTTTCCTTATTCTAGTGAACTCTGGTTGATAGGAAACAACTGTTGTGAAAAGTAATTTACCTCTTGTAAACGATTTGGAGTGAGTGAAGGGTATATGCAAGCCCTTGATATCATATGATAGGAAAAAATTATTTACATTTTGCAAAATGTTTGATTGGAAAAGTTGCAGTTTTATGTACAAAGTTGTTTTATTTAATTTTCTATGTAGCTACAGTTTATGCCTCATATGGTTATGACACAACTTTGCTGCGTCATTGTGCCAGTGTCAGTGCAGAGGACTGCTCATTTTAATTGTGTAGTTATCAATAAACGTACTATTGCACCTCATTTTCTTAGTGAAAGCAAAATCAGTCTTTTCAAGCACTAAATCTGCTGTTTGATATCCAAAAGAAAGGGTATGTAGAATGCACTTTTACAGGTTTATAAGCACCACCACAACTACAACTGAACCCAGGCTGCTTTAGGCTACATACTGAAGATACTAAAACAATGGTCAGGTCCTGACGTTTCCTCATTGGAAACACCAGAACTGAATTCAGCTATTGAACATGGTTGATTGAAGTGAGAAAGAAAGTCCTTTCTAAGTTTTATAGTTTTAACCATTTAATCTGGAAACCTAAAGTGTGGATTTTTTTCTGCTTTCTGGTTGGATAATTGGTTGAAGAACCAAAACCAAAAATGTAAACAACCAACTCTTACATCATGTAAAATTGTTTTGTAATTGTGAATAAATCAACATACAATTGTTATAAGCAAAGTAAACCTTGGATTTGAACATGTTTATTCATATCTGGGAACACAAATGGGTAGGTCTAATAAGAAAGTGAATAAAGTACTTACAAAATACCCTTAATACCCTACCTTTAGTTCTCAAGCATACATTTACGTATTTCTGGGATTAATCGCACATCGTTTCCTGCAAAAATAATCTTAGGTGTGTTTACGCATGAAAGGTATTCGAATAAAGCTATCTTTATCAAAGTAGTACGAGTAAGCTCACTGTAAATAGAAATGTATTAGACATAGATGTATTATTTTGCCTTACCAGCAGCTAAGTTCAGTGTAACCCCCAAGGCCTGATATAAGACTGTTACCTCCAGAGTTTGGACTTTCTCTGACTGTTTCCTGTTACGGAATATTTGTACTCACTTTGTTTTCTGTATGCAGGAGCATTTAAACCATTGAGCCCACATTGGTTTGGCTTATTCCAAAATAAATCTTAATCACATCAGGAAACTCTAGACTGTTTAAGTCCTTTTACTCCAGCAACGATGAGACACATTATTAGCAGTATCTACAGTATATATACTTCTCTGTAGAACAGTTGATTCTTATTACTACAGATTGTAGTGTTCTTTAAGGGTAACTTTGTGCATTTCTTACTACTGTTCTTAGATGTGTTGTACGCATGTGTGAGTTACTGTCAACTGTGTAGTGATATTCAGCCATTGTTAGTTTGACTGTACTGAAACCAAAGTTGACTGTTATTTGAATTGGTTCAGTTGTAAGTCTAGATAGACTATAAGACATTTTTAACAAGTAGTCATGTAAAATGACACAACTTTGTGCATTGGTGTTTAGGTAAAAAAAGGTGTGGGTGTAATCTGGTGTGAAGTCTAAAACTGTGCTTTTTGTTGCATCATTGTTGATGTTTCCCTATTTATCTATCTATCTATCTATATATTATATTTTAAGTTTAATCCACTTGGTGTTTGCATTTCATTGTAATTTACTGAATTTCTAATGTGTACAAACTGCTGACACAACAAAACAGTGCATTTTGTGTTGAAATAAATGATACTACATCTGTAGTATACTGTCTGCATATGAACAACAAGATCTGTGTATGTCTGTGCAGTGTCAACAGTCAATTCAAATCAGTTTTGGAGTCCAGTATAATTTGATGCAAATGTTTGCTAAAAAAAATCCAATTCATTAAATCAAAAGTTTCTTTCACTAAATTTGCACCGACTTTTTGACAGAAAACTTAAATTCTGCATAAAGTAGAGCAGCTAAATTAATGTCATTTTCAGGGAATAAAGTTCCTCAAGTCAAATTTCAGTCAAGTTGCCTTTTTACAACATTATGGGCCATTTTAATACTAAACAAATAGAAAAAAAACATAAAAGCAATCATATTTATAGCCCATACACACTATGGACCACTGCATAGCATTTATGACACTATGCCTGACCGCCATCTAGTGGAAGAAATATAGAACTGACAAGGAAGTCAATCGGACAGAAACACAAACAAAAAATGTCAACATGCACCTTGGGACACAAAGGATATAATTTATTTATCAGGCTAAATTATTGCAGACTACGCGTTTTTGACACCATTTATTTATTTGATGTTCAATACGGGTTTGGCTCAGTCTATGGTTTAGCTCCATGCACTTACAGGAGGTTTTCTATATAGTTTATTGTGGGTAATATCTTTGCATTGTCCACTTACATGTGATTAGACCTCGAATATAATTTCAGTATATTTTTGCACAAAATTTGCATTTTTGGTTCTGTAGACTTAAGCGTCATGAGCATCTTATGGAACTCACCGCCTTTCCTTAAACTGCTACAAACTCCCAGATAGAGAAGTACTTGTGATGATACGTACGGTTCTAAGTAAAAATTTCATAGTAAATATATGGTACCCTCGGGTGCGCTGCAGTGGGCCTGCGGATTTGTGATTGGTTAGTGCAGAGCAGCACCCACCCCCTGGTCTAGCCACTCCCCATCCGCGCTTTCTCCACGTGATTCTGCTCGCTCGCTCCTTGCAAAGTTAAAAACAGACTTTGTTTATCTGCTGGCTGTTAGCTGAAATGCTCACCGACTAGCTCCCTTCTTTTAGCATCTGTGCGATTCGTCCCAGCTAAACAGTTGAGAAGAGACTCTCCACCCACATCATTTTGTGCATACAAGTATTATTTTTGCATCTGTCTTGAGATTATTATTTGTTTAAATATATATCTTGTTAACATATCGTGCAGCAGAAATCAGTAGAGCTTAGCGTGGTACCACCACGTGCTATCTGTGAAACCACTTGTCAAGTTCTCAATAAGGACCGTGGAAACCATTTAATTCGGAGGAGTTTGGAGAAGTCAGGGGCAGCGATACAAGGAGGAGGCGACGTGAAGATTTTTTTCCCCCTGTGCAAATTCAGAGTGCGCCATGGCGACCGAAGTGGATGCGTGGTCCACAGCTCAGCCAGCCGCTGACGGTGAGTAAATTGCAAGCGTGGAGCTAAAGGTTGGAGTGCAAAATAAACATGACATCGGGGATGGCTGGCGTTTTCACCGTGTCCCATTGTCCCCGCATAGGATGGGCTGCATTACCAGCCATATACTTCACCATGTGCTCACGAATCACGCCTCGCGGTTGATTCACTCTAAACATTCACAGCACACTGCATTATACAGTTTTCTGGATAACGTACAATCCGGTATAAATGTACTGTAACCTGTGGTTAAAACCCGTTCGCGCTTTTGATTGGACATGGGCCATTTGCTTACTTCCGCTTTGTGTGCACATCGACGCAGTTTTTGCTCTCTGACATATACTCGATATACTCGCGTTTTACTCAATATAAAACAACGCCGTTGTGCACGAATTAACTTTCAGTCTGTACTGCATTTTCCTCGAACCTATTGTCATAATAGTATGCAAGGTATTGCCTATTTTCAAACACGCGTTTTCTGCTGCAGCTTTGGACTTTCGAGACAACAACAAATAAACCTAATTTCACATTTTGAACATGGACACAGCCGAACGTGTGCGGACTTGATCAATTTGAGTTTGTTACTCCGTGCACTCCTCTGTTGATAATGACGTCGACATCTATAGGGCACTAGAGCCAATAAAGCCTTACATAATCTGTGCTCGGCTGTGTGTGTGTTCAGAGGTTACATAAATTGTAGAAATGTATTGTTCTTCCGGATGGTTTTAATATCAGATGATACTATGTATTATTGTGCATTGGAAGTAATCCGCCTAACGCGCTTCTATCACAAACTTAATTGCTATAGGCAAAATCACAATACGTGGCCCTCAATTTGACACTAGAGCTATGTGTGACACTGTATTTGAGTTTGTATATGTCTGCACAGATGGTCCTTTTTGGCTGACCCTCTCTCTCAAGAAGACACGCTCGGTTGAGCATTGCTCTTGATGAGGGGGTCACACACTTGTAGCAAAGCCTCTATTGTGTGAGTCTGGCAAAAGGGGAGACGTAACTCTTAATGCATTGTAGGTCACTGGACACAAGATTTAACAGTATTTGAGAGTGTTGTTCAAGGCCAGGCAGCAATCTGACTGTTACTGTCACCAGTGTTGTCAACACTAATAAAAGCATGGCAAGTTTATTTTCTGAAGTTCAGAATGACAACTCATTTAGTCCAAACAGTACGTTCAGTGATTTTCCAATTTCAACTTGCTGGCTAATTTTGTAGCATTTCTGAGAAAGTGACCCTGCAAGTTGTGAAACATGGCACACTATTGTAGCCTCTGTAAACGTCCCTGAGAAGAATTGGGATGCTATATGTTCAAGTAGAGTAATCAAGGAGAGGGCCTAAGTTGCTACAGGTTGGAGAAGTTATTAGAAACGCCCACTACAATATTTTTGTCAACAAATGTTATCTACTGTATCAAATTGCACTTTAAGATAAGATCTGTGTTCTATCTCAGATGTACAGATGTCTTGTCAGACTCATAATAGGTTTATTAGAATCATTATTTATTACTGTTTGTATAGTCTGAATACTTGACAGTTAAACCCTCTCAGCGGCCACACCCTTATGTCTTTAAAGGTTGTCTTGACCCATTACATTCTGCAGTTACTGAAGCAGCATGTATTTTTTATGTTGTGTTTTTTGTGCAGTCCTCCATTTATTTATTTCATAACTTTGCTTAAATGTCCGGTTAAGTGCTACAAATCTTCCTAAAGCTGTTTCACAGTCTTTGACTATGAAGCACACCCACACAGCAAATAGATTAAAGGTTCACTGTATCAGGCTGCAGTGTTTATAACTGTGGGGGCTGATGAGAAAATTATCATTCATTTTGGCAAGAGAGGAAAAACAAGCAGTTAATTCAGCTGTCGCAAATGCTTTTAAAACAAACCAACCGTAAATGTATTTCTGCACTGTCTTTCGTCCTGTGCAGAATAGTGAATTGTCAAGCTTGTTTTGCAACTCTTGTCTTGGCAAACCACTTGACTTTATCTGCCTTTTCACTTTCTGCTTTTCTCCAATTGGCCTGCTGTATATTTGGGATGATTCCATTGGCTAGTTCCTAATTTACTGCTCTTGCACAGCCCATGGCCTACATTCAAGAGGGTGGGAGGAGCTATGGGGGAGAGGACACATGGTCTGTTGTTTACAGAAATTTAAAGGCAAAAGGGTAGTAGGATTTAGTCACTTCCTTGTCCTATTAGTGCCCTGTTTCCCTAGGTGTTTTGATGTTTAATATTATATAGTTTAATAAAAGTTGTATTTGCAACATGATCTGTGAACTGTATCTAAATTTGGATGCCATCTGTTGTGTGGGGGCTTATATTTCTATACGTTTCATGTAAAGCGCTTTGTGACTGTCTGTGAAAGGCGCTATATAAATAAAGATCTTTTTCTTGTCCTGTAATCTCTGTGGCCACAAATTGTTTGGGACTTGTATTTAGCTCCATTGAGTATTCATTACACTCTCAGACATTCCTGCCTTCTTTTTTACTCTACTGGCATGTGACTAGCCCTGGCCATGCCTTATGTAGTCAGGTTCACAACACCCTGGACTCATCGCGAGAAGATGAAGTAGCAAAATAAGGTGTCAGCAGTTTTGAAGCATGCGTGTCCCCTCGCATGCCTGCAGGGATACACTAACTTGTTATTGCTGTGTTTTGAATGTTGTACCAAGACTGTGCAGTCGGAGACTTTTTAAAATCACATAATTATAATATTAGCTGGAGATTAATTGATTTGACAGTTTGGTTTCTATTAATGTCTGGAGCTGGTGACTATCAAAAATCAGTGGCTCTGTGCTGAAACTTCCTGGGTTGCATTTTACTTGTTATGTGACCTTTGGCTTCATTTACAGAGCACTGCCATGCAGTATGTTGGTGGCTTGTAGTTTTCTGTGTACATGCAACAAGGATAAGTAACTCTCACTGCAAGAGAGTTCCAAAATATCAGTTTTGAGTCCCTTTTTGAAAACTTGCATACAGCAATGCTCGCGTTGAAAGCAATTCTAGTGCATAAATTAATGCCACCAAGAATTATTATTTTTTTTTTGTAAAATGGATTGTGATGAGATCATGTCGATAAAGGACCTGGTACCAAGGGCTTTTGATGTGTACAGTGCTTCATTTCATACATACACATTCATTGTGTACATGCATTGGTGAAAATTGGTATGCAAAGGTTTGGGCACTACGGCCAAAAAGCCTAAAAGTGACAAATAATGACAAGTAGAGCTGCACGATTAACCTTCGCATCGAAATTGAGGTTTTGGCTACTGTGGTAACCTAACCGCCTTGCACCTCCGCCGTTTGAACAAAAGACATGTTCACCAATCAAAATGATCGAGTCTTGCTGCCTTTGGCAGCTTGCCAATCAGAGGTGGCTGCAGCAGAATCAAGTCTGTATGTGCTGCAGTGTATATAAACAAATAAGGATCCCGTGACCTGCAGGCAGGGTTTGTGTCACGGAAACATTATTTCATCTCGGATAATTTCAAGCCGGTCACAACCGCCATATGTGCAAATAACTTTATATTTATTCGTATTTGACCTTTCAATATGAGCACCTTTACTCGCTATCACAGTGGCCTCTGTGATCCTCCAGGACCAATTGTTTTTAGAGTTTCTGGTAGGTTTACACTGCTGACAGACCCTCTTGCCTGAAAACCTACAAAACAATTGTAGAGGCCACCTTGATCGAAAGTAAAGGCCCCATGCTAACCACCCATACAGCCATTGGATCACAAAAAGCTAAATTATGCACAAATATCAGTTTTTATTTCACCAAAGGTGGATTTTCAGTTTTTTTAAATGGCAGCATTTGTAGCTTGTAATTCAGAGAACACTTTTATGTAGCTGAATAGAGAGAAAGCGTGCCATGTTTGAGAATGATTAAAACTATTATTGCATCCTGTTGCTACATGAAGCTTAAATGTAACAAAGGCGTACCAGGATGTTAAACAGCAGCTTTAAAGGTATATATGCACCTCAATGCTCAGTTGCATGAAAAATAAAACATAGGCTATATATACAGTGCATCTGCAAAGTATTCACACACCTTCACCTTTTCCACAGCTTTATTACAAAATGGAAAAAACTATTTCATTTTCCAATTTACCAACTCAATTTTTAAATCAAATCGATTTTTGCCCAGCCCTACAATCTACACACAATACCCCATAATGACAAATAATAACCTAAATGTTTGCAAATTTATTAAAAATAAAACATCATTGTTCACACTCTGAGCTGTAGGGAATTCTGTTACCACTGATTGATGTTGAGATGTTTGTACAACTCGACTGGAGTCCACCAATGGTAAATTAAATTCAGTGGATGTGATTTTGAAAGGCACAGACCTGTCTATGTGAGGCACCACAGCTGACAGTGCATGTCAGAGCTAAGGCCAAGCCCTCAATTCAAAGTAACTGTCTGTAGACCTCTGAGAAAGTATTGAGACAGATCTGTGGAAGGTACGGAAACATTGTTGCAGCATTGAAGGTCCCAAAGTGCACTGTGGACGTCCAAAGCAATCGGGGGAGAAGGGCCTTGGTGTGACCAAGAACCTGACGGTCACTCTGACAGAGCGCCAGCATTACTCTGAGGAAATGGAGTAACCTTACAGACGGACAACCATCTCTGTAGCACTCCACCAATCAGGCTTCATGGTAGAGTGGCCAGACGGAAGCCTCTCTTCAGTAAAAGGCAGACGCTTGGAGTTTGCTAAAATGAGAAACAAGATTCTCTGGTCTGATGAAACCAATATTGAACAATTTGGCCTGAATGCCAAGCGTCACATCTGGAGGAAACCAGGCACCGCTCATCCCCTGGAAAAATCCAGACACACCACTGTACCAGCGAGTGAGTCTGGTCACCGCTGCGTCGATTCCATTTCCCACAGCGGTACATACGCAAGCAAACAGGAAGCTTAGTAAACCAATCAGTGAAGGGTGGGCGTCTGCCGTTGATCCGGTGTTAATATTTGTGCAGGATTATCAATCACGAAATTCACCTACTGTCAATGTGTTTTTGGTCATTTACCGTTGATTTGAGACGCACTCTTTCTCTCTCTCGTGCGCCGTTCGTAGATTGTTATTGAGGGACTTCCGCATCCCGTGAGTGATGCTGCTCGTGAACAACACGTGACGCAAATAAACTAATCTGATTGCACAGGAACGATTTGATTTTGCGGATACAGCCAGTGGGGGCGGGGGGTCCAGACTGATTCCCCGATGTATAAAAATAATAGAGGGGAATCATTCTGGTCTCACCAGGCTAGCAAATACCATACTTACAGTGACTCATGTGGTGGTGGCAGCATCATGCTGTGTGGTGAAGTTTTTTAGTGGTAGGAACTGGGCGACTAGTCAGGATAGAGATAAAGATGATTGCAGCAATGTACAGAGACATCCTGGATGAAAACCTGCTCCAGAGCGCTCAGGACATCAGACTGGGGCAACACAAAGCACACTGCCAAGGTAACGAAGGAGTGGCTTCAGGACAAGTCTGTTAATGTTCTTGAGTGGCCCAGACAGAGCCCAGACTTGAACACGATTGAACATCTCTAGAAAGACCTGAAAATAGCTGTGCAACGATGCTCCCCTTCTAACCTGACAAAGCTTGAGAGGATCTGCAAAGAAGAATGGGAAAAATACTCCAAATGTGTCAAGCTTTAGCATCATACCCAAGAAGACTTGAGGCTGTAATCGCTGACAAAGGTGTCTGAACAAAGCACTGATTAATGGGTGTAAATACATGTGTGATATTTCAGTTCAGTTTAGTTTTTGTTTTTTGAATTAAAAAGCCTTTTTCACTTTGTCATCATGGGGTATTGTGTGTAGATTGAGGACAACATAGCCAAATGTTGAATGGGAATACTTTCTGGATGCACTGTATAAAATATTTTTTAGGTCGAAATCGTGCAGCCCTAAAGGCTAGATAATCATTTGGGGCATCATGAATTCAAGAAGAAAACTCGGATTTTGGTGTTTGTGCTTGCATTATTTTTTTTATACATTTATTTTGATAGAAGACATTCTAGCTCATTCCCAATTTGTTTGCATTGTACTTTCTTTACTGTTTAAAACTATTTAGAATATATTCATAAATATTTATTCCATTAAACTAAGATATTCTCTTGGAATATTTTTTGTCAGCAGGTGTCAATAGTGAACCCCCCTCTGCTCACCCACGCCCCTCACTCCCCTCCACACGCTGCCCTCATGTTCCATTGAAAGGGAAATCTCATTAATCTTTTGTGCAACACACAGTTATCAGCAGAATAAATAAGATAAGTACCTAACTTTACTTAACTCAAACGTTAATGTAAGTCTAAGTCTATTTAAAACATAATACATAATACTTCCATTTAGAACTAAATTTCCATTGCACAAGTTTTATATGCTGCAACCCTTAAACACCTCATAGCATCCCGGTAGGTGGTGTAAACATTAGGAAAATTAATGTGCCCTGTAGATATTGGCTTATTTGACAAACAAACATGGACATTTCATGATGATTTCAGCTGCATCAGAGCATGGTCACTTAATCCAATCACTTCACATGTTTGTGTTTACATGGTGCAGGTGAGGGGTGTGTTAGGGGTGCACTGCACTGTGTGGCAAGACAAAGTTAACATGCTATTTTGAAGGTGACTCATCTAGTGATGCAATGTGAGAATGCAATCATTCTGGGCCGGCAAATGGAATAGCTTAGGGTGGCTTTAAATTACTTTTATATTTCTAAGTTGGCATTGTTATCCAATGTTGTAACTTTTCTACCCAAGCTCAGGAAGGCTGGCAGCATACCTAACCTTAAGTGCTTTTTTTGCTCACAGGGGTGTTCTCTCATGAAGACAAAAAGCCAGATTCAAACCAACACTACAGTGATGACGACGATGCGCTGAACGAGAGTGAGGTCAATGGTAACTGGACCCCTCAGGAGAAAGCCCTCCATGAAGCCCGACTCAAAGCCAAAGCAAAGCGGCGTCTACGAAAGTCCTCATCCCGCAACTCCACCAGTGATTCTTTCTCTGAGTCTGGGGACATGGGAGGGGTCGATCCGCACAGTCCAAAGTCAAAGGTTCTCCCCAATGACCGCAAATCCAGGATGGGGAAAGGCCGAGGGTTACCAAAGAAAGGTTTGTCTATAAGTTTTCATTTTAAAACCAATGCCTTTGTTTTATTTATTTTTTAGGAACTCTATTAGCGATTAGTAAAGATGATTTTTGTGGTGTTCTCAGGTGGAGCTGGGGGTAAAGGAGTGTGGGGTGCCGCTGGTATGGTTTATGAAGTTGAAGAACCTGACATACGAGATCCCAACTACGATGAATCTTCTCAGGTGATTTTTCAACACAGATCCTTAGAGGTCATCAAGTGCTGATTTAAAGCAAATCTGACATTATCTTCAGTAACACTTGTGAGCTGTTCCACATTGTTGCAAAAAAATTTTGATCTAAAATGTGTTGCTGTTCAGTGCATTATATTTTTTTGTCTAATTGTGAATTGTATTCAGCTGTATGTATTCTAAAAACACATTTTGAGGGACAGTGCAGTGCAGGTTGATTTGGTGAGGGCCAACCTCAGTAGATCAACCTTAGAGATTTCAAGATTAAACTGGCCCAAACTGCTATGGGAGTGACTGACAGGCGGTGTGAGACTAATGTTAAGCTTTGCATGAATTTCACTGGTTGAATTTGGTTCATAACACTGGATTTATCTTTACTTTTATAATTAGCTTTTCGGTGTGTTGTATTTGCTTGAATCTGCGTTGTCTCTCATAGCAGGTGCGACTTGAAACCCTTCGGATCTGTTCACTAGTGGAAATTCCCTTAATAATAATAATAATAATAATAATAATTAATGCTGCATTAGTCTTATATGGCGCTTTTCCAAACGCTCAAAGTCGCTTTTCCAATTTGGTGCATTATTCATTCACTCCATACTCAGTGATATAAGCGAGGCAACCAGTCTGCGCACATCAGCCACCACCAACCACTCACACACACACACACTACATTTGCCAGGCTTCCTGGTGTTCCCAAACGGTCTCCCATTCAAGTCCTGCCAGGCCCTTCCCTGCTTAGCTTCCGAGGTATGACGGGATCGGGCATAGCAAAGGCGGTATGGCCTCTCAAACTGACTTGACCGGTATTGTACTGGTCTTATGTAGAAATAGTATAATTCAGGCAGGTGAAGACAAGTAATTTCAATTTCTAAAAGCCACACTTTTTGTTTTCCCTTTTTAGAACAGATATTCTTTCAGTTGAAAAATACAATATGAACATGTTGAACGGCTCACCTCTCCTCAGACCTGACTGTAAGTGGGAACATCTCCAGCTCGTCTCTATGGAGATGTTGACTAAAGTCAGCCAAATATGAGATTTATGGTTACGGTTAACGTATACTTTATTAATCCCCGTAGGGAATAGGTTAAATAGGTTAGGTCTTCATCCAAATCCACTCTTTGATTACCCACTGCAAAAACTGCTTTTTCTGTGTCTGGCTGGTCATTAGAAGCATGTTTTGTGTTGCTGGCAACAGTATAATCAGAAATGTTGCGCAGTATGCCTTTTTAAGTTACACGTATTAAAAATTTATATTTTTGACAAAATTAATTGTTTCACTAATCTTTTCATTAGTGTAGCAGGAAGTTTTGAGAACAAAATTAACTGTGGCCCAATACCACAGTGTGGAACTGAATATTCAAAGTAAAGTGGCACATGATGAAGCCCATCCATGATCTTTACACCCAGCAGTTACTTTAATGTTGATGGTCAGAACTGGCAGATCCTGGTCAGGCCTGTTGTGACCAGCAGCTTTTTGTTCTGAGAGGCCCATAGATCCATTTTTTTGTGTGTGCGTGTGTCAATCAAATGTGCTGACTGACTGCGCCCGGTTGCTGTTAACAAGAAAACAATTGTGTTCCTACTTCCTACAAGAAAACACAAAATGGATTCACACAGATGGCAAAATCCCAGCCCAATCAACATTTTTCTATTTTTTACCTGCTGCTATCAAACCAGTGTTCAATGTGTGAAGGTCATGTTTGCTCCACTGATAGTCCTACGGTTTGGGAGCTCACAAAAAAGGAACAGCTGAAGGCTTTGGCCTTGACGGAAAAGGACAATACAGTAATGTCAGTGAGGAAGTTGGTTGGAGTGCTAAAGAAAAGGAGACAGGGTCACATGATACATTAAAAAGAGGTGATGTATGTTGACAAAATGTTGTGTATATAATATGTTGATATATTTTCAGTATCAACATTTTTAAATGTCAAACTCGATGACGTGGCATCGGATTTATGATTTTTGTGTCTGGTTAGATTTTGTTTGTGGCAGTACAAATTAAATTGGACAGTCTTTGCTTCAATTGTGGGTTTGTAAAAATAAAATTTGAATATAAAAGCACACACTTGCTCCCCTTTTATTGTTTTGTTCTTTCCATCTTTAAGTAAACAATTTTAAAGCACTACAGATCAGGAAATTAGAGCTTCAGCATCTTTGTGTTGGTATTTTCCTTTGTCATTTTAAACAATAGATTCTGCATTCCAAAGGATATTAAAAGAGTGAGAAACTGAATTGATATGAAGCACTATTGAGAAATTGTAGTCTGCACCTATTTCATATTTGCATGTTTATTCTTTCCCAAAGGGTGATACTGTGTATGCTAAAGTTGTTCCGGAGATAGATGAGAAGGAACTGGAAAAAATGGTCAACCCAATTGTACAAGAGTACTTTGAACATGGAGACACCAAAGAGGTTGAGGTAAGGCATAATTAGTGTCTGCTTTATGGACTTTGTAAATAATTAAGGGTTGTAACTCATTTGTTTATTTGGTGTTGCAGTTGTTGCTAAAGGAACTGAATCTTGGCCATCACAAGTATGAATTCTCTTCTATGGCTGTGTCACTGTCGCTGGAAGGCAAAGCCAGTCACAGAGAGCTAACCTCACGTCTACTGTCAGACCTGACCAACAAAATGATGTCCCAAAGTGAAATGGCTCGAGCCTTTGACAAGATGCTCAAAGAGCTACCAGACCTCATCTTGGACACTCCAGAGGCCCCACTGGTAAGCCGAACTTTAAATGAGAATGCATAAACTGACAAATTGCCGTCTACTAACACTGTATTGTGAATATTCTATTAACATGAGTGCTTTTGCTTTTTGCCCCCAGATGTTAGGCCAGTTCATAGCCAGGGCCATAGCAGACCACGTGCTGCCCATGTCTTTCCTGGACTGTTATAAAGGCAAAGTGGACTGTGAGCATGCTAGGTAAGAGATCAAAGTCTGAGGTATAATCACTGTAGTTTCTTTAGTAGCATCCTTTGGGAGATTAAATGCCACATTTATCAGCCTTCCGTTGTTTATAATAGCGTTATAGCGTTGTTTGTAATAGCATTACTCTGATTTTGCCTGCAGAGTGGCTTTAGACCGAGCTACAGTGCTTCTGTCCATGAAGAAGGAAGTGGTCCGCCTGGATAATGTGTGGGGTGTTGGTGGAGGCCTAAGACCCGTCAAACATCTCATTAAAGAGGTAGGATTAAGTTGAGAATCGCAAATATTTCACAAACAAACTATGTGCCATTTGCACATGGTGCAACAGCCTTTGTGTTCACAGTGATATAGTAAATAATCCCAGGCCAGGCTAGAATCATTTCATTGGAGTTTGCTTCTGCATTTATTGTGCAAGCACAAAATGCATCTGAAATTGAGCACAGCCAGTCTGCAAACAGCACGTCAGCAGTTTCCACTGTGCACATAGCATAGGTGCACTGTATAGTTGCACACATTTTCATGCATTAAACTAAGATATTCCATCTACTTTACCCCATATGTTATCATTTTTATGTTCAACATAGTTTACTCTTTTTGTTTTGTTTTTGTTTATGTGTGGTGGGTGTTTGAGACCTTTTGAAGACCTGTTCTGTTGCTTTTGTAGCTTAATACTACAGTATATTGAGATTTAGCGTCCTCTTGAATTTTTGTCCAACCTATTCATTTGGTACGCTCTGTGGTGTTACTGGTGGCCTTACATGTTTTGTTTTGGGCAACAATGGCATCTCAGGAAGGTCAGGGGTTTGAATCCCGGCTCACGCATGTGCACACTGTTGTTGTGTCCTTGGGCAAGACACTTCACCCACCTTGCCTCCAGGGTCTGAGTATACTGGTATATGAATGAGATGGTGAATGGGTAAGTGGTTCCTTGCTTTGCCTAATGTAGGTGGAAAAGCGCTGTACAAGTTGAGACCATTTGTTTATATTTTCCTTGAATCAAGTGCCTTGCGCTGAAGATTTTTGCCTGATGAGGCACAATTCAATTTAGGTGTTTTTCCACATGCAGGCGCACGTCAGCCGAATGGCTCTTTCACCCGCTTTGTCGAGCTTTTGGAACGACTGCTTTTCATTAGCCTGGCTAACGCCAGACTGCTGTGTGCGCTCGAATCCTTTCGAACTTCACAACAGCCTGGGGACCATGGCTGAAATTTCCGCATGGATTTGAGAACCAATCACAGAACGAGGAGGGACGGCAAGACGATGACGCACTATTCGACATACGGAAGCTTGTAGTTTGTTTAGGGATAAAAAAATAAATAAAAAAAATTTACGGATCCAACATGACCGCAGCAGACGCGGCGCCATCTTTCTATCAAGCTTTAGACCGTGTTCTAAATAGTTTAGCTCAAAAGTTTACAGCGGGTACGTCATACGTCATCTGATATAATGATACGATTGGCTACGTGCAGACGCATATGATAGACATTCGTAGCGCCCAATAAACGGCTATGAACAATCGTAAACCACACCTCTCCTACGAGAAAATGAATTGGTGGTCCCCAGACTAAATATCACTTGTGATTTTAGTCTGGTGTTGGCCAGGCTACCATTTCATAGGAATTTCTTGGTTTTGCTGGATGATATCCTTCTGCTCCTAAGGGTATTGCCGTTTGGCCTTGTTCGCTTTGTCATTCTAAACATTACACAGACAGGTAATTTAGTTGTGTGTTTGTATTGCAGATGAACCTTCTCCTGAAGGAGTACCTGATATCTGGAGATGTGGCAGAAGCAGAGCGCTGTCTGCGTGATCTTGAAGTTCCCCATTTCCACCATGAGCTTGTTTATGAGGTAAGAATGAATTATTTAAATCTAACATAAGTAATTACACAGTTATTATTGCAGTACAGGACTATCCAGTTTGAGCATTTGTGGAAATAAAAAAGGCTACTTTAGCTACTTTTAGCGCTGCCACCTTGTGGTGAAATGTGTGATTTAAAAAATGCCCTCAAAGCTCTTGTCTTTTATTGTGCTGTTTTTCAGGCTGTAGTAATGGTGCTGGAGGCGAGTGGGGACAACGCTGGTCAAATGATGATGAAACTGCTACAGTCTTTCTGGAAATCTGGCCTGGTCACTATTGATCAGATGAATAGGGTATGTCCTAAAACTTACTTTTTATTACCACTTGCTGTAGAAGAAAGTTATGTGATGGTACAACCTACCGGAAGGCAAGACGAGAAGCAGTTTCACCTTACGCACTGAAAAGTAGTTCCACTAAAATTGGACTCCGGGACACTTGCAAGCAACATAGAGGCTATGTATACAATATATTTATATTAGGGCTGTCGTTAACGCAAAAACATTTTAACGGCGTACATTTTTTTTATCACGCAATTAATTTGTCTCAATTTTCCAACACACAGAGCGAGTTAACTATGAGATTAATTGCGGTTAAATATTTTAATTGTTGCACAGCACTAATTCTTCCAGGGTATGTAAACGTTTGAGCACAACTGTATATTCCTGAACTTTCTGCATGCACAATGTCTTATTTTATTTTTATTTTATTTTATAAATGACCGGAAAGGAAAAAAGCTACTCTTCGCAGTAGGCTATGTAAAATAATTATGGAACGCAACAACACATTTATTTGTTTATTTATTTGTTTGACTCAGGGCTTCCAGCGAGTCTATGATGAACTTCCTGAAATCAGCCTTGATGTGCCACATGCCCATACCATCATGGAGGGCTTTGTGGACCTCTGCTTCCAGGAGGCAGTTATTACCAAACAGCTGAGAGATGCATGTCCTTCTAGGTTTGTACTTGAAGTTATGCTAGATTTTCATTACAAAATAAATCCATTTGAATTGATGGCAAACTAACGCTGACTTGTCTGTGTTCTAGTAGAGGACGCAAGCGCTTTGTGAGTGAGGGCGACGGAGGAATCATTAAGAACTAACTGGCGGGTGCAGTGCGATTTCCACTTGGGCATGGACTAAAGAGTGGCCCAGGTGTCCAGTTCTTGGTCACAGTTTTTGACTGGTTTTGTTAAAAAAAAAAAAAAAATCTTTACTTTGGGGGTTAATGTACCCTTTTTCCTGTGTCTTTGTATGTTTGTCAAAGGTGATATGCATCAGTTTCAGTTTAAAGATGGGTTGACAGAGTGGGGTCTATTTTGCTTTAATGGTTTACTTTACTTTAATGAAAGCGCACTTACTGAAATATTTTTGTCACGTTATTTACAATAAGTTCTGACTATGTTGTTCTTTTCTGGGACATATTGTTCAGTTTTTCAAATCCATAACTGGTGCTCTCTTCTGTGGTTCAATCGATTTGTTTAAAACAAGCCTCTTTTTATTTTATTTTACTTTTGTAGTCAAACCAAGAAGTATGTGATCACTGGGTTTTCAATTGGCACGTGTATATGGGCAAGTATATTTTGGAAGTAAGACTTTACAATTTAATAAAATATGTTTACTGTTTATTCCAAAGCAAATGCTGCGTCCCTGCCTGAAATTATGACAATTTTAAAACTCAAAACAAGAGCAAGTCATTGTTTAGTCATTTCAATATGAAATTGGCCGGAATGGAATGGTAACCTACATATCTAGCACTTTATTTAGAAACAGGAGAACAGTCTAAATGCAAAAAGTTTAAAATGTTCACAATTCTATTTTTTAACGTGTTTAAAAACAGACATTTTCATTGTTCACAAACTAGCATGATAAATTAATTTTACCATTGAACAAACATTGAGTCCAAATTCGAAGTTTCTTTTTATATCTGGCACGTCTGTAAAACAACAGTTTGACTATTACTCAGTGCTTGGTTTATGATATTGATATTGGTTTGAAAATGGCAACTCCAGTCCTTTTCTCCCCATCATACATGGCCTAATGACCAGTCTTTACTATTGATTAAATTCTGAAAATGTGATCATAGTATCAGCAAATAGTGCAATATTTAAACCTTTTATTGTGACACAATACATTCACTGTCTAGTAAACCGTAAAGTCATTCAAGCTCATATTGCCTTGACTTACATGTGAACCAATTAATTTATGCATGTAGGATGCAACTGAACACTATTACATTACAGATTTGAGGCTACATTAGTCAACTTTTTCTAAGTATTAGAAAGATCTGCGAAAGCGCTGCCAACCCAAATATCTTTTTATGAAGTTCAATAAAATGTATACGCCCCTCCCAAGTGCTGTATTTTCTGTTTGACTCTGAACATTTTATTGACTACATGTTGCATTTAATATTTTAAATAAACGGTGCTAATGGTCTACATGGCGTTTACCGTGTAGGTCCAAGGCCCCCTGGGGTCCTCAGAGACACTACAGAGGGGGCCTCCCAAAGGTTGTCAATACATCAGAGTGCAAAAAGAAATTGAGTTTGACATGAAATATCTATGTATTTCAAAACTAACTTGAAACAGTAAATTGTATATAAAGTTCTTTTATATTGACTTCATTGTACAAGGAAAATGTGATATTCCAATCAATCATGTGAATTCTTATGATTCGGGAGGCTGTGGAGGATGACTGAGCCATGACCTGCCGGATTCTGAGAGCGGCTGATCTACTTCATTGTGAGAAGCAGCACTCTTTTTTTTTTTTTTTTTTTTTACTTTTTTTTTTAATGAAAAGGTGATCCATAACAATACATTGAAAGGAATAAAATACAAGCATAATATGCTAGTACAGTTTTGAGGCAATCCAGTCCAATGTAATGCAACCATGATTCTAGTCTTGAGCATAATGAGGTAGAACTATGCACATGTTCTTTCACTCATATTCATATTAGGGGAAATTAAGTTGGTTAGTTAACTTTCTTTTTTAGTTTACAATGAACAATTGGAATTCATGATTGGCAAATTTAGATTTATTTATGTGAATGTATTTCCCATGCAATAAGTAGAAATGAACAATGCTAACTTTTATGGAAGATCAAAATGTCCTGTAATAGTCTTATTTGTTTTGTCACATAAGTAATTCAACGAAGGTCCAAATTTGCTATGAATATTGGGAATCATAAAGGAAAAAAGAAAAAGATGAATCGATTTCATTTCAATAAAGATAAGGAATTATTTTATTTGTCTGGTGTACAATTTTAATTATTTGGGTCTGGGAATTGATAAATCCTCATAAAAGAATCACCGTTTAGAGTTCCTCAAATACACACGATCTAAGAAAATACGCATATTTTCGTGGGGTTAAAAGTTGTGTTTGTAGCATATTTCCCTTTTTTTCTTTTTCTTTTCAGAAAAAGTACCATGGAATAAGAATTGTTTATACCAGTGATTTTTAGTCGACATGTCGTGTAAGGGTACGAGTTCCGACGTCCCGACCCCCACGAGTTGAGCTGAAAGCAAAGAAATAAATTTATGTTTTATTTTGTATTTATGAGAGAGAGCCAGGAGTAATACACGTCAGCGGAAGAGTAACAATTAACCAGGAAGTGGGAACAGAAGCAGCCGTCAGCGGCCGCGGGGATGGTTAGCAGAAGGTGGTGATTTGACAGGCAAGTCTTTATTTAGTGAATTAACATGATCATGAAATACATTATTCTATCTTTTTTAACCTGGTTGTGAACAACATACACGTCTTTCACACATGTGTTCATGGGATCCTATGGTTCCAGCCTCTAGCGTGTAGCATAGCACTTCATTCATTGGCCTAAATCAAGGAAACGAGTAGTAATATTTATAATGTCTGTATCTAATAATTGCATATGCACTCTTTTATATATACTTAAAAAACCTATTGCTTCTATCTATTTGGCACCAACATTCGGTTTTCTAAGACGCATTTTTCTCGTAGATGAATGACTCTCCGTTGTGTAGTGTCTACTCTACACCATAGGAAACTAGGTAAAGTTAATGGTTTCACTCTCTCTCTCTGTACAACAGAATTAAAACAGATTGACTGGAACGATTGTGTTTTCATATGCTTCCTGGTTAACTAAACTTGCACAGTGGCCTAGTTGACAGTGTTGCTGATGCAGGTTATGTACACTTATTAAGTCTAGTGGTATTGTTTATGACAACAACTCACTTCTATTAAAACAAAACACCTCAAGTTAAAGTTTTTATGTATTTTATCTCAAGTGCAGAGCAATAAATTGCAGAAATAAGGACGCGTCTTACTGCTGCTCAATTTAATTTGGAATAATCAGTGTCATGATTAGAGATTTGGATTTAGAAATTGTCTGTACATTCACTTCTGATCCCAATGGGTGGACTGTAGTTCAGCAGAACAGTGTACTGTACGTACACCCACCAATCAAATAGTTGGAGGTTACTTGAATCCCAGCTCTGACTAGTGCTTAAGTACTGTTGTCGTATTTATGAGCACAAAACTTCACTCCATTTGTCTCTAGTGTCTGTACTTAGGCGTGTTTTCATGCATGTGACTTTTTCTCATGTGTGATAACAATAATGTGGTGTTGATCTTCCTGTATACTTGTTTGCAGTTTTGGCAGGGCAGGATGGGAAGGCAGAGGAAGAGGGTAGTGACAGGTGAAGCAGCACCTCCTCCCAGGAAAGATGACAAGCCTTCTGTTTTTCACCGCAAAGAGAAAAAGAAGAAAGTGGATATTGGAAAAATCTTCATCAATATCTCAATTGGCCTTTGTATATTCAGCCTCATCTGGTTTTTCTATGCCTTATACATGCGGTCAAACCTAGCTAAAAGGGTGGTGACTTTACACCCTGCACCCCCTGTTCTGGATGCCAATAGCAGCAGTGCCAAGGTTTCACCAGACAAGTTCTGGGGCTCTTACAGGCCCCAGGTGTATTTTGGAATGAAAACTAGGAGTCCCAGGTCAATAGTGACAGGTAAGTAAAAGCAGCTGTATCTTTGTGTCTTGCAAACTGGAAATACTGTTTATACTCGATTCAATTCACATCAATCTTTTACAGTTGCACCATTTCTACAGTGAAATATAAATTTTAAGTTTGTGTTTCCTTCAGGCATGATGTGGATGCGACAGTTTTCCGACACTGACATAAACTTGAGACACACCTGTGAACAGGGAGACCGTTTACAGAGCTACGGCTGGCTGATGCATGATGGGATCAACTTTGGAGTCCAAGAAATCCGAGACAATGATTTCACACTGACTACAGAGTTTGTTAAGAGAATGGGAGGTGACCACGGAGGAGACTGGACATGGAGAATCACTGCCAAACAGCATGTGAGTCCTTTCAAACAGAGTACTGCTCAAAAGAAGAAAACAGAAAGTAATCCTAGATCTGATCCAGTGTCATGGTAAAAATAGGGAAAAGTATGAAGAACTAATTGGTTAAATATAATCTAATGAAAAAAAAAAAATTATTAAAGGGGACAAAACCTTTAGCGCCATGTTATGTTGTTGCCTCATTAAAACATACATGGAGTACAATTTTCCTTTATTTACACAGGTTTAATAAAATCCTGTTTTAGGTCATTTTCACTTTGGCACTGGTTGACGTAAAGGGCGTCTTTTGGGTCAGTGTGAATCCAGCACTTTAGGCCAAGCTAGGCCCGATTTAAATTTCTGCATACCACAATGAACACGCCACACCAAATTGTAGCCATGGGCTAATTTGCATCTGTTATCCCCCACTCGCACTCTCAAACACACTCTCATTCGTCTTGGCCTATTGTACATGTTTTTAGTGGTAGGGAAACTGGAGTACCCGGAGGAAACCTACGCAGACATGGGCAGAACATGCAAACTCCACACAGAAAGGCCCCGTCCTGGTGGGAAGAGAAATGGGACCTTCTTGCTGTGAAGCATGAGCGCTAACTGCTGCGCTGCGTTATTTTGTTGCGCATTTTTAAAGCTCATAAACCATCAAAGAAATATTGATATTAATATTTTTTTTCTGAGCAGTCTTCACTTAAACTGTATTGATTATGGTGCTATCACTTTATTACCAACTTAGTTTCAAGAGAAAACATAGTTGCACATCTGTTGTCTAGTGGTTAGGGCTGCTGCACATTTGGCAAAATATTCTGTCCTCAGAATTGTGGCTTCGAGTCCCAGCGCTGATTATTTGCTTGTGCTACTGTATTTACATTTTACTTTGCCAAAAACTGCACTGTTAAGTGGGCTTGAACCCTGGACCTCAGTTATGAAGAGCTCCATAACCTCTTATGGTTAAGGACCTCAGTTTGTTTACTAAAACTGTCAGTATGACATGCACAGGAAGTACACATGGGGCACTTTTTCTCCAAATCCAAATAATGAGGGAACAGTTGTTCTAAAAGTCCACAATTAAACTGCCATATGTACCGTCTCAGTTTTGGATTTTCAGATTTCTGAAGTGATTATAAATGTATTAGATCTGATTATTGGGTTATCTGATTTCTCCAGTTATCTTTTTCTGACTATGTAAACTTTGCCACTCACAAAACTGTCACTGTTGAATAAGTGCTTGTCTTTTACATGAGTGACATTATGTTTTGTGCCCATCAGAGCTCTTCTCTCCATGCTCCTGTCCTCTCCCTGATGTTCTACACTGCAGTCGACACACAAGGATCACTCGAAGCTCATGTGGAGGATAAAACCCGCTTGGCATCTATTACTGGTTCCTCAGAGGAGCTTGGGAACTTCAAAATCACCTTTCAAAAACCTGTTACCGGGGAACAGTCCAGTGCTAAGTATGCCAGGTAGATACTGTACATGCCCTGTATTTATAACCGCTCATCTAAATTACATTTGTCTATTTATTTCCATAAGGAGACAGTTTATGACTTTACTGAAACCATGAGGCATTCATTCTGAATATAGAAGAAGAACTTTATTTATATAGTGCCTTTCACAGACATACTCGGTGGTGTTCAGTTCCCCTGGGGGAGACTGATAGAAACGCTGTCGCGACTGCACACATCTGCGCCAACAGTCCCTCTGACCACCACCATGCACGCACACACACACATCATTCATCCTGGCCTATTGTGCATGTTTTTTGTGGTGGAGGAAACCTACACAGTGCATTTCAGTTTTGTTTTCTTTGTATCCACAAGATGGCAGCACTGGGATATCAAACATCCCCTTCAACTTGCTACTATACAGCTGACCCCACAAAAGTACAAATATTTTTGGCACAAGGTAGAAGCTAGAAGCTGCACAAGGAGATGTACTGTAGTCATGAATGATTATTAATAATAATAATAATAATAATAATAATAATAAATATTCGTATTACTAATATTATGAAATATTCATATTTAGGGCTAGATTGCCAATAGATTGATATTTATGGCTGGCAGATAATTCTGTGTTGTCCAATTGTAATGCCAGTTGCATTTAAGGTTAAGGTAAAGGAAGAAATACTTTGGCATTTGGAATGTTCTGACCAGGCAGCACAGATAATTTATTTAAGAATTGTATTTTCACTTTGTCTTGTAACGTTCAAATAATAAGACACCTGGACTTGTCTACTCATTCGAGTTTTTGGCCCACCAGATATTGACAAGTGCGTAGATGAAGAAATTTCTCAGCTGTTCAATGACATTAACCATGTCCGGAGCGTCCTCTGTACAGCTTTATCCCAGGTGTGCAACAACTAGAGTCTGTTATGTCAACAATCTCTTGGCCAGGGACAAGGACATGGGCCTGTTAGATGAAGAGCCACAGTGGTATGAGAGAAGGGTGAAGCAATGACCTTGCCCTGCAAAATGAATTCCTGTGAAATTTGTAATTTCTCAAATATATGACGGGTTTTACATTGCTGGCAACATGCACTTTTATCAATACTAATTAACAACACAGTGACGACACCAAAAACACGTGGTATGCTGCTGCCGACTTGAATAACGTAAATATCATTTTCTAAAACTGAATATTACATTGCTTAAGTGCATGTATGTTTAGAGCCAATCAGCAGCAAGTATCCCCAAAAGTCTGTCCTTTTCCTGAATGATTTAAACCAGAGCATGTCCACATTGTGGTGCTAACGAACTTTTCACTGTGATATCAATTGGTGAAGGAGGCCATATATGAGAGATCAGTGCGCCCTGCCCAATGGGCGAGGAACGTGCTTCTCTATGGTCCTTATGGCGGGGAGCTGACATTGCTGTAAAACCACCCCCTTGTGGCCAGGGTCGACTCACTTGGGGGCATTTTCTAAACAATGCTATGACCCAAGTGACAACGCTGGGCCCAATGGCCGCTGGCTGCTCTGCTTTGCGACCACAACACTGGAGGCTGCCATTGCTCCGCCATTGCTGTAGTACCGCCATATAGCCGCTAGTCCCCATTGAAATCCATTGCACTTTAGACACGTTAAACAACGTTCACGTTAAAAACAACTTTAATGCCCGGTGCCAAATTTTTTGGAACAGTCTACAGCTAGATATTCCTCCTGTGATTACGCTGGGTTAGACACAATCAGAGGCACCGAGCTGGTTATCATAGGATAAATTTTAGAAATCTCGTACTTGAAGTAATGAGGGTCGGACTGTTAGCATTGGAGCTGCACGAGCTACACGTCACGCAAGGGCTGAAAACAGCCATGACAAGGCTCTCTGGATGGTAGAGACAAACGTTGGCAAGTCCAGTTGTTCGGTTTTAAATTTACAAGAATGAATTAACCACATGGATAACTCAAAATCTATGTATTTTTCTTTTTTGTGAACTAAAAAGGACATTTTCTCACTATTTTTCAGCTACAACTATCTCAAGACCCTCAGCCCTGGTTTGGAGAAACTCACTGACATTGTTAAGCACAGTCTAAATCGCAGGTTTGTCTACAGTCCGCCATCTGGTGAGAAAAGGCATTATATCGGGGTTGATGTATACAGACCCTCACATCACCCCAACCAACAAAAACCCCAGGAGACAAGGAAGGAGAGCGATTTTGTGGTTCACCAAGTCACTGTCCAGACACCCTTCCAGGTTGAAGTTTTGTTTGAATCAGGTAGCTTTTACAACCGTCCAAATCAGCTTGTGGCTTCAACTCTGACACAAGAGCTGGACAAGAGAAAGACAGAGTTTAATGATAAGTTTGAGAATACTTTCCAGCTCAAAAACAAAGATTTTAGTCAGGCACATATCAAATTCGCCCAAGCCGCACTCAGCAACATGTTGGGTGGAATGGGCTACTTCTTTGGTCAGTCAGTAGTGCAGTCGCATTACAATGAGTATCCTCTACTGTACCCTGAAGGTGCCCTGTACACAGCTGTACCGTCCCGCTCTTTCTTCCCCCGTGGATTTCTTTGGGATGAGGGTTTCCACCAGCTCCTCTTGAGTAAATGGGACCGCGAGGTAACAAGGGAAGCAATAGCCCACTGGATAGACCTTATGAATATCGAAGGATGGATTCCTCGGGAGCAGATTCTGGGAGATGAGGCTCGCAGTAAAGTCCCGGGCGAGTTCATAGTTCAGCGCAATGAAAACGCCAATCCCCCAACTTTATTTCTGGCACTTCAGGATCTCATTGGACACTTATCTTCCAGTCCAGATGAGAAAACGTTAGCTTTTCTTGGACGCCTTTTTCCTAGATTGAAAACCTGGTTTGACTGGTACAACACCACGCAGACAGGCCCCAAACCTAACTCCTATCGTTGGCGAGGGCGGGACAAAGACACAAATTTGTTTCTCAATCCTAAAACGTTGACCTCTGGGCTAGACGACTACCCTCGCGCGTCCCATCCCTCCGTAGATGAAAGACATGTAGACTTGCATTGCTGGATGGCTATGTCTTCCGGGATAATGGCCAGTATAGCCCGAGTTCTAGGTGAGCCTCATCAAGATTACGAATTAACTCACACAGTACTCAGTGATAACAACTTATTGAATGAACTGCATTGGTCAGAACAGTTGAGGGCATTTAGTGACTTTGGGAACCATACACAAGCGGTTTCACTACAGCAGGAAAAAGTGTACGTGCCTCCCGGGCAACCACGGCATCAGTTCCCAGTGACACGACTTGTGCGCTATGTCCGCAAGGCCCCAAGCTGCAATTTGTAAATGCTTTGGGCTACGTCAGCTTATTCCCCTTCCTACTGCACATTCTCCAGCCAGACTCTCCCAAACTGGAGCAAATGTTCCAAGACATGAGGGATCCCAATAAGCTTTGGACGCCTTACGGTTTGCGGTCCCTCTCCAAAGCTGATCCAATGTACATGATGAGGAACACTGAACATGACGCCCCCTACTGGAGGGGAGCTATATGGATTAACATCAACTATTTGGCAGTGCGAGCCCTCCATCACTACGGCAACACAGACGGGCCGTACCAAGAGAAGGCAGCTGCTCTCTATAAAGAACTCAGGACTAACATTGTGAATAATGTTTTTAGACAGTATGTTGAAACAGGGTATATCTGGGAGCAGTACAATGACAGCACTGGTAGAGGCCAAGGGAGTCACCCATTTACAGGCTGGTCAGCACTAACAGTGTTAATAATGGGAGAGCATTACTGAGCCACGATTTCATCTTCTGTGGGACATCAGCATTCATTCATCGACATTTGTTTGTAACAAAAGATTCAAGGTTTAAGTATTCAATATGGTTTTATAAAGATAAAAAGCTTCATGAAACTATTAACACAGAAGCCCATGACACACAAGACATTTTTATTATCTACCTTGGCCTTTTTATGAAATAAAAATATTACAATTTGGTGAAGTGCAGGCTCGTGTTAGTACTTGACAGATAAGAGTTTCTGTCTTATTGTGCCATGTTTGAAATTTTCAACCTGCTTTCTTGAATATTATTAGATTATTTGGTCATTAATTTATAAGAACAGTTGAATCATTTTTCAGCTGCTGCTGAAAATTGCAATTTCCATTTTTGTACTTGAGCCTGTGGTCTGCTCAAAAGTGTGTGGTATTGTTTTGTTAAAAACAATAAATTGTTTAAATTTGAACAGCTTGGTCTAGGTATTTGTTTCACATAAAATATGTTTTTGTGTAATGCAAGTCTGAAGGAAAGGGGTTATCTGGAACCGAAAAAGCCCTCCTTAAACTCCATGCCTGTGCTAAAATAGTGGCAAATGTATAAACCGACTATTAGGTTGGAACTGCATTTACTGCACAAGATTGTTATATTGTTGTTATAGATTGTATATTGTTATATATTTACACAATTTCTTTCATTGGTGCCTGGTAATGGCTCCATACATGACTAGAGCGCAGACTGAGTGAGCACCTGTCATTTCCACAGATGGAAACTTCAAAACACGGTGACCTTAAGTTCAGTGGCTTCTCTCTTTTTATTGTCAGATGGCACATTTGGAGGACTCAAGCTGACGTCAGTCTGATGTGACTTCCTTTTTGCACAGTTTCCATGGCAAAACAGTTGTGCCAGGCTGGTGCTTAATTATTGAACATCAAAAGATATGATGAATAGCGGCATAAGCTGACATACTATTCACACAGACCCAGCCTGTATTTTTATCAATACTCTGACATCTAGAATAAACCTTGTTTCTTTGAGCTGTGATCCTGGCTGTTCGTCTGTCTGTGTCTGCAGGGTTCCAACCTGGGCTTTTACGAATCCTTTCATTGGCTAAATGTGTGGTTGTATAGTAGAAAGCTTAGTGCATTGAAAAGGCTAAAAATAGTTGACCGGTAGCAGAGCAGTGGAACAAGAAAAACTCCATTTATCCAAATTGAAAGTAGCTGGATGACATGGAGGATACACATTGCAGATTAATCAGCTACGATTTAGAATTTGTAAGTGTAATTAGTTACATAAAACTTGTGAAACTGATTTTGGCTGTCATGAAGACTTCTCAAATCAATTTAGGGGTCAATGTTTGGAAAAACATGTCAATTTTCTCTTTTCAAATAATCTGTGAATCCTCTGTGGATAGTTAAATCCTCGTATGAAGATAATGACACACATGTTCCATATCCTGTATAGTTAACAATAACCTCATTCCGTCCTCACAAGTCCATTTAGTCCTTTGAAGAGCACAGACCGTCTGTGACTAAAGCACTCAATCCACCCCACTCACCCAAGACCCCTATTTCACAGGAAGATGGGATAATAGCCAAACAGCATCAAAGGAAACTAATGTGACTGCATAATAAACACATGAGTCAGGCTTCATTCATTTATCATCCGGAGGGAGTCACTCAAACCAAGTACTACTTCAGCGCATCTTATTGTATTTTTCCGTTCGAGATGCCAAAACAATTGATCCGCTTCTGTGAGCAGTGATATGCAGATTGGTTTAGCATACATGTACAGTTTACATCTGATGCCCTTTCTGATGAAACCAACTACAGCTATCTGGAATTGGGTCAGACAAGAAAGAAGAAGAAAGAAGAAAATAGGCAATTGTGGCATGGAGCCTGTTGCATCTCCTCCTGCCAGCTGGTGGCGCCGCAGGTATATAAGCGCCATGCATTCACGCCTTCGTTCTATTTCATATGTTGCTTCAGCCCTTTAGGCTTTCGCTGATGCATAGTCTCTCGGAAGCTCCGCTTCCCGCCTGAGAAGATCAAACGATCTACCGCTCCAATCATCCTCAGAGCCTAGCACAGCCCTAGTCCTATAAAAGGGGGCCTAGCCCAACACTCTTCTCCTTTTTCTCTCAGCTCTTAAGAAGAATTTATCTACAATCAAGATTGAAGACGGACAAGACTCACCGCAGAAGATTGCCGCTTGAAGATTTCGTCACCCTCCGGTGTCAAGCGGTTCTGCGGTCCCTGACCGGTCATCCTCCACCGCACAGACGAGGACTTTTCCCCACGCGGTTCACACTCCCAAGGGAGGTGCGCAAACGCCGCCGAGGCCTTCAGAAGCAGACCTCTCGGTTTGGGGCGGACGGAACTTGGCAACTTCCGATACAGGTCCCTGGTGCCCGGGCCCGGTCCCCGCGCCCAGGTGGACCTTCCTCGCTTCAGGTCCCAGCCTGCGTTAGCCCGCTGGCTAAACGCCAGGTGCGAATGGTCTTCCTCTCTGCTAACATCCAGTGTAGGATTGGCCCAGTGCTGTGGCGTTGCAGGACGGTATCGGGGCTTCCCTTGCCGTCCTCTCCTCCTGGGACTAGCGTGGAGTCTGAGCGGGACAAAGTTGACGCTGACCATGCTGAGCTTGCATCTATGCTATCGATGCTAACGCGGCTCGAGCAGCACTAGCCTGTCGTCATTTGCGGGTAGGCTATCGACACACAGGGGAACGGAGAAGCGTCCTCCCCTGATCCTGTCGCTTTCCGCCTCCTCATTCTTAGGTCCTGGTTTACAATATGAAGTCCATCACCGAGTCCTGCCCTGCTGGATCTGCACCTGCGGCCGCAGCGTCATACACCCGCTGTGAGTGTCAGCACAGAGAGTTCCGAGACGCTACTCTCTGGCTGTATGTACCGGGTTCTATGGAAGAGCTTGTGTGTCAAAATTCTTGACAAACTCCACTGATCCACTGCTTGACAGGTTCAAGCGTGGAACAGGAGCTTGATAACGGCGCGTTGAGCCGCCCGTTACAGCGCATATGCCATGACGGCACGCCATGTGCGCCGGGTTCTATGGAGGTACTTTTGTGTCAAAAAAAATAAAATAATAATAATTCTTGACAAGCTCCGCTCATCCTCTGTTAGGTCAGGTTCGAGCGTAGAGCAGCAGCAGACAGCACGTGCTGGGTTGGTCGCCTGTCAGAGTAAAGAGCACGCTTCTGTCCTATCTCTGATACAGCGTGAAGAGATGTTTCAGTGAAGTGCAGGGGCTCGGCCTATTAGCTTCTAGACACGCTTTTTATCTCTGATAACAGCGTGAAGAGATCGCTTTTTTCAGTGCTTCTAAGACGGCTGACAGCGGGGCTCGGGCGGCCTCACTTGTCAATAAAGCCCGCCTTCTGCTCGCACGGTGGCCACAGGCGTGCACGTGAGGCCTTCCGCGGCCTTCTGCGGCCTCGAGCACGGCCCTGCCTCTCGTTTAGGCTCACACGCTGGCCTGAACGATGATTGGCCCAGTGTCACAGTGCCGCGGCTCCGCCCTCTCCTTGCCTGCGGTCTGCGGAACTGGAAGAAGTCGGCCACGATGAATTATTCCCTCAGCCGCGTCACCGGGCGGCGTCGGCTGACGGGCTTCTCATTGGCCGCGCTGACGATGCTCGTCCTCGGGCTTATTTACCTGCTTATACTCGGGGAAAACGCAAGGCAATTCTTTCCCCGTCTCCTCTATTGAAGATGGCAGCAAAAAGGATATTTCCTTCACAACCCTTTCCGCGAGATGCTTCGAATATTGCCGCCTTCCGTTCGGCTACTCGCTGGCCCCACGCACTTTTTCCAAGTGCGTGGAGGCGGCTCTGGACCCGCTCCGTCGTCAGGGTCTCCGTATACTGACCTACCTCGACGATTGGCTGATCCTGGCCCCCTCTCCAGGGGAGGCGGAGGACCATACAGCCAGAGTGCTAGAGCACATCTCCCGTCTGGGCTTTGTAGTCAATCACGACAAGAGCCAATTACAACCGACCCAATGGCTCCAATATTTGGGGCTGGTCCTGGACTCCAGACACATGAGAGCCTCGCTCTCACTGGAGAGGCAGGCGGCGATTGTGGACTTGGGTCGGGCCGCAGTGGAAGGGCCTCAGATTCGCCCTCAGCGGATCCGCTCTCTACTGGGCATGATGGCGGCGGCTCACCCGGTGGTGAAGCTGGGCCTATTGCATATGAGGAACCTCCAGAGGTGGTTTTCCCGTCTCAGAGGGATGTCGAGGCCGGTGCGGGTTCCCCCGGCGGCTCGACACGACATTACCTTCTGGCTGGTCCGCAGTCGGCTCCGAGAGGGAGTACGACTGGGTCTAGCGGACCGTCATGTGGAAGTATTCACAGACGCCTCCCTGACCGGTTGGGGCGGCGTGCTGGGTCATTACTCTGTAGGCGGCGTTTGGTCCCTACCTTTGAGACACATCAACCTCCTGGAGATGGAGGCGGTGCAGAAGGTGCTCCTGCACTTCGCAGCCAGTCTGAAGGGTCAGCATGTGCTGGTCCGGACGGACAACACCACTGTAGCCGCCTATCTGAACAGGCAGGGGGGACCAGGTCTCCCCCTCTCCACAGCCTAACGGTGGAAATCCTACTGTGGGCGGACACTCACCTAGCCTCGCTGACGGCCCGCCACATCCCCGGCGAACGCAAGGGGAGGCGCCCTGCGGGACGTGTGGAGCCTGGCTCTAGTCGTCGCGGCGGAGGTTTGGCTCCGGTTCGGCAGACCGATAGCCGACCTTTTCGCAAGTGCAGAGAATGCACAGTGCCCACTCTGGTTCTCGCTCAGGTCAACAGACGAGCCTCCTCTCGGGGTGGACGCTTTGGCTCATCGGCCATGGCCAGTAGGCCTCTTGTACGCCTTCCCCCCTCTCCGGCTTATGGCGTCCCTACTTCACAGGGTGAGGGCGGAACAGGCCCTCATTCTCGTGGTGGCCCCGGACAGCCCGAGTGCCAGGTGGTACCCGGACTTGGTGGAAATGGCCCTCGCCCAACCATGGCCCCTTCCAGACCGGCCCGACGCCTTAGTCCAGGCCGGGGGAGCCCTCCGATCACGCCCGGTTCTGGGACACCGGCTCGTGGTTTGGAAGCTGAGAGGGGAAGCTACTCCGTTTAGGCCTTCCCCCCTCGGTGGTGCTACGATCCAGGGAGGCCGGGCCGCATCCACAACCAAGGCCTACGAGGTCCGTTGGCGGCTTTTTGCCAAATGGTGCTCTGGTAGGTCGTTGGACCCCGCATCTTGCTCCATTGAGGATGTGTTGAGTTTCCTCCAGGACCTACTGGACAGAGGCAGGGCGGCCGCTACTCTGGGAGTTTTTGCGGCAGCCATCACTACGGGTCACATGGGGTTTGGCAGCCTTACAGCCCGTAGTCACCCCCTGGTGAAGCGTTTCTTGCGGAGGGCGCGCCGGCTCAGACCGCCGTTGCACCGAACCGCCCCATCATGGGATCTTCAGGTGGTTCTCAAGGGCCTCTCCGGGCCCCCTTGAACCCCTGGGCAGGGCAGACATTACCTGGCTGTCCTACAAGACCCCGTTGCTCTTAGCTCTGGCCTCGGCTAAGAGATCGGGCGATTTGTGCGCACTTTCCGTACATCCGTCCTGCTTGTCTCTCCCTGCCGACGACGATTGTCTAATGGAACTATGGCCCAACCCGCCTTCCAGCCCAAAGTCATCACGTCCTCCTTCAGGTCCAGAGTGATCAGGGTGAGACCCTTCTTCCCTCCTCCGCATGCTTCTGTGGAGGATGAGCGTCGTCACAGCCTCTGTCCGGTGAGGGCTGTGCGCTGCTATTTGGATCAGACGGTTGGCTTCAGACGGACAGACCAATTGTTTGTTGGATTTGGAGCCAAAAATCGGGGTGCCCCCTTGTCCCCCCAGCGTTTGGCCCACTGGGTTTGCCTCGCCATTCGCATGGCGCAGGGGCTGCCGCCGCCGGTGGTGGTCAGGGCTCACTCCACACGTGGAGTGGCGTTTCGAGGCACGTCGGTGGAGGAGATCTGCCGAGCGGCCTCTTGGTCCTCTTCTTCAACTTTTGTGCAGTTTTACCTGCTGGATGTCGCCTCCGACTCTGTCGCCCATTCTGTTTTGAGTGGCGGCGACCTTAGCTCCCAGCGGCGCACTTGAGAGTGGCGGCCTGGCTGGGGTGTGTTGGGTGTGTCCGGTGCTCTTGAGAGAGGCTGCCTGGGATGCACCCGCTATCGGTATGGTCGGTTTGGGTTCCTCGGGCGCTCTTGAGAGAGGCTGCCTGTCTAGAACTGACCATTATTCCTTCCTGGGGGTGCTGGCGCTCTTGGGAGAGGCGGCCTTACCCCCCACGTACTTTTAAACTGGACGCCCCCAGCCCCCGCTGTTGGCGGCTGGGGTGGCGTCCCCGTTTTCTCTTTGGTGAGAATCTGTGGTACCTTGTATGGTGACTGCACTCCTCACCCGGCCTGTGGGCTTGTGCCTTGCCGGCACGTGGGTTGTCGGTGTGCATGTCAGCCCCGGGCTCGCTCCAATCACTTGAGTCCATGCCTGCTGGGAGTACATCGGTCTCCTCGGCTTCGCGATGGCTTATGCATCAGCGAAAGCCTAAAGGGCTGAAGCAACATATGAAATAGAAACCCCAGTTACCTAATGTAACTACGGTTCTATGAATATGTTGCGAAGCCCTTTAGCTTCAGGCCCAGCAGGCAAGTCCTCTCCTCCGACGGCTGAGTTCAAAGGAGAAGAGTGTTGGGCTAGGCCCCCTTTTATAGGACTAGGGCTGTGCTAGGCTCTGAGGGTGATTGGAGCGGTAGATCGTTTGATCTTCTCAGGCGGGAAGCGGAGCTTCCGAGAGACTATGCATCAGCCAAAGCCTAAAGGGCTTCGCAACATATTCATAGAACCGTAGTTACATTAGGTAACTGGGGTTTCTCTGAGGTCACTCACTTCCTGGTCCAGCCGGCGACATTTTTTTTTTCCTAGGATGGGAAAGGCCACATTTGAGAACAACCCTAGTTTAAACTGATCCAAACTACCCGTAGACCTACACCTAACCCTAACCTTAAAAACACTAAAATTAATGGGAAAAGCCCTTTCCCGTCCTAGGAAAAAAAAAATTAGCGCCAGCCGGTGTCAGTGCGTTCCTCTCTCCTCCAAAGGACAGGTAGCATTTGCTCTAGATTTTATTGCCCTTTAACGTAAATATTTACTGGCCCTAACTGGAGGTTTTGTGATGTAGCTCCGTGTTGTGGTAACGGTTCCACGATGTAGCCCCCAGATGCTCCAAGTATAGGGATGGTGTGCGTCTCGCTGTGCCCTGCGTTCGATGGTACGTTTGGGCCAGAGCTTCAGTTAATATACCAGCAGTAACGCTAGGTGTTAACAGTCTTCATTATTTACAGGTGATCTGGCCCGCAATGATGGCGCTGTCCTAGATATTGTTGCCTTGTCTTTCTTTTGGTTCACTCACGGACTCATTTTTTTGGTTTTAATTATGACTCAGCTGGAACTGATTGTGCAAATGATGAATTGTGAATCAATTGAACCCTTTTAATAACGAAAGACAAACAGAAAATGTATTGAAACGAAATATATAGTAAATATTTTGACTTTTGTTTGTGGGTGGGGAAAGGCTTTGGCACGCCTGTTTAGGTACTCTTTAAGGTCCGGAGCCTTCTCTCTGGTAGCTTTGTCAATATTTGTTATTTTGCCTGTAATATTATTTTACAAATGCTAAGCCGCTCGTCTTGCTACACAATGTTATTCATATGGGTGATATTGTTCTACACAGGCCCGGGCATTTGACCAATGGGCCGGTGCGCTAGATTTAATTTTTTATTTTCTGCACAGCCCGTGCCCCGTGCTTTCTGGAATGGATCATCCAATGGCCCGCCACCCGTCCATCCCGTCAAGGAGCGATGGCATCTCTTGAATTAAAAGTTTGGCCTGTCTGAGAACGAAAACGACCATCTCACAGCGCGCACCACCAATTGCCTCTGTGCGCTCTTTTGGCTCGGGGATTACCAGCGTCCAAGTCTGTACTAAATGCTGAACTTATGAATTTCTTGTCGTAAAAGTCAATATGTCAGATAAAGTTAGGTCCTCTGAAAAATATGTCTCCTGGCTTTCTTTCTGGACACACCGTTTGGATCCAATTCCCTGACGATAATGCACGTCTTCCTTTCTCATGCCTTAACCATTTTCTCTGCACTTGGCGACATCCACCGGTATCCCTGCGGTCCAGAACCGTGCACACAACTATATAATTCTGGTTATGAATTCAACCAGAACCGCCAGGTGGAGTATTCCTTACGCCTTAAGGGGCCCTTGTTGGCCAGCACTAATCTTAATTATCTATATATTAAACCTGATTCGAAATAAAGATCAATTAAATTTCCCCATTAATGCTCTTGATGGGATGGGTGGAAGCGCTGGAGCATTTCCGTTCCTGGTGCTTGTCCGCATGCGCTGGTGCTTTTGACACAGCGCTGCTGCAGAGTGGGGAAGATGCGTAAAGGCGCACGTAGCTGTTTGGGGACACGCGACAAATTCACCCGGGGTTGGTGGATATGATCGTAAATTCAGGCCAGTTTTGTCAGCTAGACAGCGGTAGGGGTGTGACCCTCTCTCCTGATCTCGGGGCCTGGCTATGCTAATCTGAAATCGCCTCTCATGACTCTAGGACACCCTGCTGCAAGACCTCGTACAGCTTCCACGTTATAGCTAATAAGACCTATAGTCCTCCTCCATGGCTTCTCCGAACTCCTCCGAGACACGAGTTTTTGCCTCTGTGACCGTACGAGCTGCAGCACGCTTGGCCTGCTGGTACCTCTCAGTTGCCTCCGGAGTCCCACAAGCCAACAAGGCCAGGTAGGAGTCCTTCTTCAGCTTGACGGCAAACCTTACTTGTGTGTGTGTGTGCGTACGTACGTACGCGTACACTAACCACGTTTATGAACCTGCTCTGGTAAACGCATTGCCTTTTTGACGCAGATTTCATTGGCTGTTTCCCAAAACCTAGGTACCTCGCCTTGCCTTGGTCTGAAATGGGCGTGGTCAGGCAGCCACATCATCACTCGCCGCACAAGTGCTGTTCCAAAGTTCAAGTGGTCCGGAGGCCTGTGTCCTCCCTTTGCTTTTAAGAAAAAATACAAGCTTTGACTTGTTTGTTGGCTCTGCAGCCAGTGTAAATTTTAATTGCAAAAAAGCAAAGGTTTGTGTCAAGATTTGGTCAAATAGCCTCATGAATTTCAGGTTTTTGTCTTTTTTAAGTAAATAGTGAAAAACTGAATCAATAATTTGTTTTGTTAACTTGACATTTATATTATTTGATTCAAACATTCAGGCAAATTTCACGGCTTCACTGAGCAACAAAGAACCGGATTTGTTTGTTTGGGCATTGAATTTAATTGACATAAGGCACTTTCAAATCTAAAATGTTTATTTTGTATTTTCAACTCGGTTTCATCATCTTTGACTACCTTTTTATATTTTTCATGTGTACTCTGTAAAATAAAATTATAGCGCTTCAGAACCCCTCTCCTCTCCCCTGGATGAAACACAACTTCCTGTTTTATTTTGTGATGTCACTTCCTTTAGCTCTGAAGTGTGTTCCATTAGTAGCTCTTTTTGGACCAAGGCAGGACACTTGCCTTGGACTGGAAGGAAGTGAGTTTGGAGGCACTGCCTTCAACACCAAGGCAAGGCACCTAGGCTTTGGGAAACAGCCATTGAAAGTGAAAAAGCGAAGTCGTAATCTCGTAGTGCGCATGCGCAGCGCTTCTGATCAAAGGTCAATCGGGATAAAAGCACAGTCTCCCTGTAAACCCAATGTAAAATATGCATGAATAAAGATTGTTTTACAGGCATGAAAACTGTGGTACATTAACAAATCATCAAAAATATATCGAGGGTGAGTAACTTGCTTCCACGAACATTTTGGTCAAATATATTAGTTTTAATTTCCAATAGCAGATGGCACAAGTTAAATTAAATGTCGACTTATTTGGTGGGGAGATTCTTTCCTGAAGGTTACTATAGAAACTGTACTATACTATAGAAAAGCAGAAAGTAAGTCATCTTTACTTTTATACTACACAATGCTTTGGCCTACATGAACATGTTTTCTCTCAGCATTTTATGGGGGAGGAGGGATTACCAAGATTGTGTATGAAGGAAAGGCTAAATGGCATATGCCTAGAAGTTGAATAAAGTCATGCAGCATAGGAAACAATAAACTTACCCTGCAAAACATGTGCAGTAGCACCTTCTAGGCGTCCTGTTCAATGATCACATGCTTTATATGTAATTTGTTGAATCTTTTCTGATAATACACTCTGTCTTAAAGAAACTGTACTTTGTACTTGGCACTGAAGTAAACCATTTCCCTCACCATCCAAATGTATAGAAACTGAAAGCTTTTCCTTGTTAATAATCCAACAGAATCAGAATTGGTTTTATTGTAATTGAACAGGTTCACAAAGTAGGAATTTTCTTCAGAGCAATCATGCAACATGAAACATAAAACGTAAATAATAAACTATAAACACTTTAAAACTTAAAAGGGCATAAAGTAGATCAAAAATAAATTGTGATAAACAACAACAAGCCATCTCCTGAAGTCCCAGTCGCGGACTAGAGTAAAGTGGCCCGACACTTCCAGACCCACGGTAAAGTCTGTCGCGGACATGATGCTATTTTCACCGATGTCACTGAAGGAATTTTCAAGGGATCTGCCAGAGTTTCTCCGTCTTGTGTCTGCCACCAACAAGTCCTCTAGACGCTTAGTGATAGCCCCCGTTTCCACACAAATAACTTCAAATTAGCAATTGTCCATTGTCTAAAAACAGCGCGACTCATCTCTGTATCCTTCAACTGAGTCTCTCGCTCAATTTAAATTTTGAGTATCACAGCCTGTCAACCTAAATACTTGGATGTTCTAAACTTGTATTTGTGCTGTTTTGCTTAACAAGCAAGTTTATCTTCCGGGTATTTGAGCTGACGCAGAAAAGCATTCAACATAATCAATAAAAGCTTAATTATTGTATTTCCCTTCTTTGCATATGCAATTATGAAATAGTTGTCTGATACAGGGAAATTTTAAAAAAACAAAACCGTTTTATATATATATATATATATATATATATATATATATATAGCAACAGTCCAGAATATGTAAAAAACGCAATTCTTGATTTTGCATTTTCCTTTTAAAATCAAATATAATGAACGCAAAAGTACACGGACTCACTATCACTATACTATAAGGGGTATAGTATACTATCCAATTCTATACCCCATATAGTATTGGATCACAAAAAGCACTCCTACTGCAGGCACTGACTTTAATTTCTCAAACATGATAACGATATGAAGCCACGCAGAAAACAGACATTGATAAAAAGCTGTTTCAGATTTACCTTCCACAACTATAGGTCTGCTCCTCTGCTGTGAAATGTATGCAAATTAGCCATGTGGATTAACTTTCCTCTAAATGAAAGCAAAAGCACAAACTCCCTTCATTTAGGCCATTTACTGAGGCGGCTCTTTAAAACAGTACTAAGAAATTTGTTTACCTTAATGAATCCTTTTCGTAGTCCCTCTGGGGGTAATACACGTGTTAATGAGATTATTGGGGGTTCTTTCATCTCCCCCTGGTGTCTCTGGCCAGAAAACCTCAATTGCAACTTGACTGCCACCGGGTCGGAGCAGCAATACACACTAATGGACTCACGAAGAAGAAGCTAACAGGCTAACGGGCAAAGCTAACTGCGGGCTAGCGCCACTTAAACAGTATTTACAGCCAAGTTTGACTGAAAAAATATTATTTCCATTGAGTAATTGGATGTACACTATTCCTCTCTCCCTTTGTCTTTTCTGTCAGCGTAGTATTCACTCTCACGGACAATTAACCAGTGACATGTGACAGTGGTGTGGTGACTCTAACATTTATTTTGTCACTTTTATATTATTGAATTAAATGTGTGCCTGTCAATCAACAGTGGTTGCCATGAATCACTCGAGCGTGCGTGGCGTGGGGGGTGGTTATGCGGCGCTGTGGCTTATGGGATGGCACAAAGCTCCTAATCGCCGATGAGGAACCACCAGAGGTCCCTATGCTAAAGGAGGTATGATAGGAAGCAATGAGGGTCCTTTCCCTACCTCCTTCCTAACTGACCGCACTATTTGGACGCTTCTTGTCATGGCGATTGCTAACGCACATCCAGTTTGGGCTTAGACCTCTTACCAATCTGCTCTTTTCGGATGTACCTCTCGACTCCAAGTCCAAATATGGAGGCGCAATCATTCTCCTCCTGGTGCTACAGCTGGGCGTGATTGAGGAGAGGGCTGGAAACATTTCAGTTACTCTAAAAATCTAAATCTGCACTGGCACATGGATTTGGATTCTCCGATTTCTGAAGAGAATGTAAACACATTAGATCTGATTGCTGGGTTATCTGATTTCTCCAGTTATCTGATTTTTTTGGACCATGTAAACGTACCCAGTAACTCTCACACTCATGACATCATCTGCATACCCCCTATTGCGTTCTACAAGCTTGACAAACTTATCAAAGCCCTACACTGGAGTTATTATTCACTCAGACAACCCTAGACTGACAGAAGCCAGACAATCCATTACAATTTGATCCCCCATTGGAAATCAGACAACTGTCTTTTTAAAGCCTGTTTTTAACAACATAAGCAACAGCTGTGCTTAAAATATTCAATCCATCATACCATATTGTTGCAAATTGTAATATTGGGCACTTAAAGGCCCTCTTGTCTCACTGACTCTTTTATTGAATGTAATTACTACTAACTTGTACTAGAGGGAGCTAATTATTCAGCCATTTGTGAGAAGTAAGAGGCCTTTTGAATACATTTTGGTTATCATTTTCCTTACAGTGAGAGCTATCTGGAATTAAAGCTGTCACAAGTGGATAATTATGCTAATACCTCAATTTGGTTTTAAGATATGGTGGCTGTCCTTTACCACTCGAGGATGAGATCATTTGTTCTATGGCATGTGATAGTGTATTTTCTGTACGTCTGTCTATATGCCTCTGTAAACTTTTCAATTATCATGCATGGCGATTGACCCAAAATCTCCCCCTCCAAGGATGCTCGGCTTCAACACCCCCCCTCTTTATACTCCGAATCTGGCAGAGGAGCCATCAGTGCACACACAGGTCTATGTATGTTATGTAAGTGCCACTATAAATAGGATCACCCGGGATCTTTTGTCTTTACCTGGTTCGCTCTTAGCCCAACAGTTTTTTATTTCTGGAGAGAGCCGCTGTAAAGCCAGAGCAATGTTACAGCCCGGGCCGTTTCCATAGTTACTTTTGTTAGCCGCGAGCTCTTAACATTCTTCCTCTGTTTCCCCTCACATGTCTGTCGTTGAGCCGTTTGTTTCGACGTGTTTTTTCTTTTTTCCCGCATGCCAAATAACAAATGCATGCGCGTAGAGATGAAAACAATGCTTCGTAATAATTTAAACTCTTGTCATTCGGTGCTCTGTTAAAAGATTGAGCAGTAAATAGAAGCGAGAGTGTGGGTGCAGATGAGTCACTAGACTAGAATATGTAGACCTATTAACTTCTGTTGGTCAAAAGTGCACACAATTAGCCCACTGTTGTGATAGAATATGTTAGTGGAGTGGATGTTAGTGAGATAATGTTGTGGTATTGTAGCGTTGAGAGATTGTCAATGCAAAAAAGGTTCTACTTTGGGTTTCGGTCTGGGAATAGAAAGGGGTACATTACAAATCGATATGATAAACAATATCATGAATGATACAGCGATAATCGATTAATTACACATAATCAATAATATTTCAGTACTTTGAGAGAAGCATGGACATTTTTACAGTAACCTATTGCACACAACACTCTGAATAATTTTTTTGTTTTTGTTTACAAATTTTAATTAAAATTAGTTGAATATGAATGCCACACCCCTATATTTCATGATTGGCACAAAGGAGCCTCTTTATTTAATTATGACAATTTGACATTCTGACAACAGAGATATCATTTCAAATTATAAAACATAAAATATCAATAATGAGGCACCCAATGTATATGATTTTAAGTAGCCTACTTTTTTATAACCCATGCATGATATGTCCACTTTAAATCTCATCCTATCTCATCCTCTTAAAATGAAAATGGCAGAGATTATGTTTTGTTGGAACCAATAATTGGAAGGGCATTTACAAATTGTTACATTTTGTATTTGCATTTCTCATTCATCTAATAAGCACTGACTGGCAAACGTCAGAATGTTGTAGTACCAGAGTTTGTTTTGCGCAAATGGAGCTAGCGCCCTCTGTTGGTGATTTATGAATTTACATGTCACTTGAGGTAGTTTAACTTCTTCATACTTACGAAATCTGTAAGTGGTGTAGCGTGTGACGCTCTGGCCTATGCTGCCCATCGCATGGTTACGAGGGGAGATAAGGGAACCCCCCACTCCCGGACCCCAGGGCCACAAATACCTCAGGAAACAGTGAATGACTGTTTAAAGTCAGAGTTAACAAACACAGTTTAGGACAATAAAACTGTGATGAAAACAATCTTCAAATGACCATTGGACGGACTTACCACCACTCGCTAAAGTCTGATTGATTTCAGATTTGAGTGCTTAAGCCAATTTATTAATTCACAGACAGAGAGAATGAACTCAACAAATGGGATCTGTTCTGATGATGAATTCTTTCCCAAGGTCAACAAAGATACAATGTACATAATGTCAAAATGTCGATAATGCATTTGTAAAGTTTGTTAATGTGTTTATTTCAATAGAAATGTATTACTTAAATCACATTACCGTAAGACTTCCTTCCCACTGTGACTTGTGTCCCGTTCATATCAATTACAGACGAATCGATTGGTCGAGTCCCGCGGAGACAAAGGGACCGCCCCCGGTATAAAAAAAGGTACAGGAAGCTAATCCTCAGATTGAGTTGAGATGGGGTGAGGATTGAGTTTCGAACAAAGAAAGAGTTGGGGAGGAAGCATGGCTTTTACCACCAAGAGCACATGGCGACAACCTTCCCCGCTTACTTCTGAACTTCTTTTGTCTCATGAGGAAAACCGGACATGTCAAGTTTGCCCGTCTGTTCAACGTGATTGTAACTGTTCAGTTCTTTTATGGACAATTTGCATTTTTCCAACAAGACAACAACATTTTTGATCGCTGCGCTTTCAGCACAACCATTTTGAGTCTAGCTTGTCAAGCTAATTCGACTAAGGTCCAGAGGAGCTGGGGTCAGGCCCCGCCCTGCATCAGCCTTGGGACCACAAGACAAAGGACCAAAAAAAACCACGACCAAGCGGCCTCATCAATACCGAACAAAGTCGGACATCAGCCCATCTAGACAGAGGACCACCATATTGGCGTGGAGAACGTTTCCTTTTGTCGTAAGCTCAGAGCTGGCTCTCGCTCGTTTAGACTCACTATAATTAAAAGCAATCCACCTAACCTTATTCATCCTTTAACCCCATTCTGTAATCTAATATTGGGTTTTGCATTTCAATATTCAATGCTGTATGTTAATTGATTTTGATCATTAAACCTCCATAAACCACAGTTTGCTTTGGTAATGTCTGTAGTTTAGCCTCTTATTCTTACTATATTTTGTTTGCTTTTTTGAACTGGTGCCCCATTTGCTAATCTAGCAACCTATTAATTAATTAACAAATTAATTGATTAATAAACCCTCATACACTACAGTGGGCTTGGATGAATTACACATTTTTTAAAAGGCTACAATGGCTTGAGTTAGTATTATTTTATGAGGATAATATTATTATGCTGTCTTTTTCAAGTTGTGTTAAGTTTCATTTTCACATTACTTCTAAAGCCTACAGTAATAAAGACCCCACCGTCCCTTCCAGCTATCGTCCCATTTCACTGTTAAATGTTGACCTTAAAATCATTACAAAAACCCTCGCCCACCGATTAGAAAACATCCTCCCAATCATTATTCACCCAGATCAGACAGGTTTTATTAAAGGCAGGTTCTCTTCAAACAATACTCGTAGACTTTTAACATTATAGTCAGGGGTCATGAATTAAATTTCACCAAGGTCCAAATAAAAAAAAATGGTCAAGCAAAGGTCCGGAACATACGGGTTAATTCACGGTTATATCAGGATTTTTAAGCCTTTTAAAAAATCTATTTCTGTTATTTGAAAATAATGCAATCAATTGAATCCTGTTATTGTTTTTTTGCTATAAAAATAAGTTTTGGCTCCTAACTAGCAGAGTGCATAGGCTACTGTAGCCTATTATACACAATGTGCACATAATATATGACAGTGATGTGTTTCTTTGCTCAGTTCAACACACTGAGCCCTGTTTAGTCCAGGCTTAGTCCTGGTTCAGACCTGCTCGGAAAACAACCGCGCTATTTGCGCATTACGAGTGCGCGTGCATATTTAATTAGGGCGTCCTCGCTTTTGTTTTTAGCGAGCCATATTTCAGTCATTCCGAAACCGTTTCTAAAAATTTAAAAAGTATCATGAAGCTAAGATTTAGGACTTTCTTTTTCTGTTCGTCTGGGCTGTAGTTTATCGCTCTGGTGCAGTCAGAGAGGGAGGGAGGGAGAGCGAGAGAGGGAGAGAGAGGGAGCGCAGAGGCAGCCGCTCATCTGAGGGGATTCGGGTCGGGTCCAAAGTTCGGATCCGAGGTTCGGGTCCGGATGGGCTGGCACATGGGTCTGGATCCGGATCGAGGTCCGCCGTTTAGTGACCTCTGTTATAGATCATACCCAACAGAAAAAGATACCTACCACTATTGCACATTGGATGCAGAGATGGCATTTGATTAAGTTGGTTGGGCATTTCTTTTCTCCACATTACATAAGTTTGGCTTTGGGGAGTAATTTATTAATTGGGTCAAAATTCTATATACCTCACCTACAGCTACAATAACTACTAATGAGCTAACATCACAGCGCTTTACACTTCACAGGGGGACCAGGCAAGGCTGTCCACTTTCTCCCCTCCTCTTCACTATCTTCATTGAACCGCTAGCTGTAGCTATCCGCAAAGATCCCTACATTACTGGCTTACAAACACAGAATCATCACCATAAAATCAGCCTATATGCAGATGACATACTTCTCTTTTTACAAAACCCACAATCCTCAATAAATCAAACAATGAATCTGATATAACATTTTTCAAAGGTTTCAGATTATTCCATCAACTGGCACAAGTCTTCAATTCTTCCCCTCCAAAAAGACCTTTGGGATGTGACAGCCTATGCCCCCCATCCCTATCTGCACAAACCATATTACTTACCTGGGTGTGAGGGTTTCCTCCAGGCTGTCAGAGTTGATAAACCTCAACTTCACTCCTCTACTTAAAACAATAAACGACAATGTTCTCCGCCGGATGAATTTACCTCTCTCTCTCATTGGCAGAATAAATACAGTTAAAATGATGCTCCTCCCCAAAATCAATTATCTGTTTAGTATGATTCCAACTCACCCCGCTACATCCTGGTATTCAGCTTTAGATTAAGCAGTTTCAAAATTTTATTGGAAAAACAAACCGCCACGCATTAAATACTTGCAAAAACCCAAAACTAGAGGAGGACTTATAGCTCCAAACGTCAGTCTTTACTCAATTGCGAACCAACTACAATACATCCTCAAATGGATTCATCCTCAAAATTCAGACAATACATGGTTAGATATCGAACAAACTTTATGCAGTCCGTTTATAATTTCAGATCTTCCGTTCTTAGTCAATCAATCAAAAAATACCCCCCTTTTAAATCACTGACAATATCTTTGGCTCTGACAGCCTGGTGGAGATTCCACAAAATAGCTAACACTAACATGACTCCATCAGATCACACTCCAATTTGGCATAACCCTGACTTCCTCTGCAACAAAAAAACTATTAACTTCACTATATGGGCAGAAAAAGGTATCACCCACTTAAAACACATCATCCACCACAATAAACCGTTCCCTTTTTCCCATCTGGTCCAGGAGCAGACATCGAGAGCAAACAATTTTCAAATACCTTCAGCTTAAATCATCCATAACCTCCGCATTTACAACCACAACCATCAACTTAAATCTCCCTTCATTACCACAACGAAAAACGTCTCTCAAAGATATACAGAATTATATTACAGGCTGACTAATCAATTTCTCTCCCTTCAATCAAATGGGAAGAAGACCTAGGTTTAGCTCTCGATGCCAGCTCCTGGATTCAAATCTGTCTAAACATCTACTCAATGACAAAAAGCACAAACTTACAGCTAATCCAATAAATGTTTTTTTTACATAGAACACACTACACAGGCCATAGAATGTTCAGAATGGGTTTTTCATCAGACACTTGCACCAATTGCACTCAGAATACACCAGACACCTATATCCATGTCCTTTGGTATTCCCACCCATTTTACAATTCTGGAATACAGTCACATCTTCCCTTTCTTCACTTCTAGGCTGCCACATCCCAATGTCCCCTCCCTCTGCCTACTTGGTGATCTTACTCAGCTAAGTACCACACAACCAAACAAAAACTCCTTCTGGTAGCGCTAACCATCGGCAAGAAAACTATCCTCATGAACTGGAAATCAAGGTTAAAAATAAACATTGAAATGTGGAAAAACATGCTGAGTGAACATATATCATTAGAGAACCTAGAAAATTATTCAAACCACCCCACTACAGAACCCCTCTGCCTCTGGTCACCGATTACTATATAACTACACTACACTTCTAAATTGTAAACTGTAATAACCTTTTCATATGTATAAGCATTATTTATTCTATATATTTATCTAATTTAATTTATTTAAAAAAATGTATTATTATTTTTGTACGTCTTCCTTTTCTTCAAATCCTGACAATATATCTTGTCTGTATTTTTCCTGTCGTCCATCTTGAGTTTTCTGTATAATTTTGTTTGCATATATTCATGTCATTATTTTATTACTATAATGCTATTGTTATTATTACAATTACTACAATTATTATAAATATTATTACTATTACTACAATTACAATGCTCCATGTTGGTAAATCATGTCAGGTTCGTGGTAGTATCATTGGCTAAAACATAATTTTGCTAATAAGAGGAGGAAGAAGGAGGCCAGTCAATAAGAATAATAAACAAAAGAATTATAAAGGGGGTTGGGTGGAACAAACACATAGACAGAAGAGAGGAGGAAATTGTGTTATTATATATCGTACATAATATCGTAAAGCACACTATATAATGATAATATAATAAAAATAGATGCAGGGTATGTGATAACTATGGGTGTATGTATATAATCTGTAATTATATGTAGATAGGTATGGGTACAACAATTTCATTGCTGACCTCAGAATCCCCGACTCTATAAATGGTAAATGGTCTCAACTTATCTAGCGCTTTTCCACCTTCATTAGGCACTCAAAGCGCTTTACAGCAAGGATGTGATATGGTCATCAAATATTGCAACAACTATAATTTGTCTATATATTGTGCAGCCCAAGTGACATACCTACAGTGGGAGGAAAAAGTATGTGAACCCTTTGGAATTTCTCCTGTGAATGTTTACATGGAGGAACCCCCCCCCCCCCCCCGAACGGATTACCCCGCCTACAGGGACTGGACAAGAAGAACTGAAGCTCCAACAAGGACTGGACGTTCTGTGATCTTGGCCCGTCTGCTGAGGGACTCCCAACGGCCCTGGGTCTCTATAGCCTGTTCATCCATGGGAGTGGATCTCTCCTTCTGTGGTTCTCCCCAAGGTTTCTCTTTTCTCCCACTGGGTTTTTGAGTTGTTCCTCGCCGTGCTGGAGTGTCTAAGGACAGGGGACAGGACACCCACGCGTCTCGTCACCACCCGCTGCTGACACTTATTTGGACTTTGTGTTTATGTTCGCCTAGGTACTTAAGTTGCCTGAATGGCACTTGCCATTGTCTTATTTACTGTTTTGTTTTATTGCAATAAAACAAAACAGCCCTGTGAGGCAACTCCTGTTGTGATATTGGGCTATACATAACCATTGAATGTTATGGCCAATAAAAATATCACAAGATGTAATTGTTTGGGTGGTATTATTTTAAGCAAACACTGTTTACTCATTCTTGTGATTTTAATAATGATCAGACCATGTTTTATGACCAATTTAGGCAGAAATGTACTGTACTCCCACTGTATATTCCAACCTCATCACATGTTTATGACCATGACCATGAAGGCGAATTAAGTAGGTTACCTAGATATCAAAGCTTCTTTCACACAAGCAACACTCATCCCGCTCCTCCCTGGGTCGTCCTCAAGGTCACAACTGATTGTCTGGTAGAAGGAAAAAATAGCACTTTACCTAGCCTTAGCATATGTAGCATGACGCTAACGTTATAGTCATAGCATTCTCAGTTATCTATTTATGGGCTTTTGAACAACTTTGCTTCCTCTCCTTGTCTCTGTATCTTTATTTGGTATAAACATATATAAAACAAAGAGGAAAATAACAAACAAGACTGAATTATGAAAATATTTTCCATATGGACCCCATAAATACATTAAAAACATGCTAACCACGATTCTAACATTAGCTTCATGCTACATATGCTAAGGCTAGCTAATGTGCTTTTTTTAAATTGTTTTACTTCTACTGGAATCACATCAACAGAACACGCAACCACGAATGGAGACTGTTGAGAACGTCCAAACTGAGGAAAATCATCTATCTATGGTCCAGGAACCTGTCACAACATTAACTCTGATGTTATGGATTCAGGAGAAAGCCAAGCATCCCGGGAGGATCTTCTAAAGCAAATAGAGCTTCTGAAAACACAGGTGAAGGAGCAGTTTGACACTAGGGACTACCTTATAAAAAGATGTAAAAAGGAAAGGCCATGTGCCTTCAGTAAACAGATGAAGAAAGCCTCTTTCAAAAGAATGCAACATTGGGAGAGGCCCAGAGCAACGTTAAACATCTGGAGGAAGAGAAGCCTGGAATGCAGGCAGAAAGAAATGGCAAGTGCTTACGGGTGGGCAACCTAAAATCAGTCCTCCTTGAAAAGAATACAGCATGGGAGAGACCCAGAGCAAAGTAAAATATCTGGAGGAGAAAAAGGCTGGCTTGTAGGCAGAAAGAAATGGCTTGTTCTTGCAGGTGGGCTAATTAAAATCTGTTCTCCTTGAAAAGAATACAGCACTGCAAGAGGCCCAGACTCGAGTAAAAACTCTGGAGGAAGAGAAAGGTTATCTGCAGTCCTCAGAGAAAACTCTAAAAACCCTCTTAAGCAAACAGCATAAAGATATGGAAGATGCCCGCTCCAAAGTGACTGAGCTGGAGATAAGAAAGCTGAAGGCCATAGCACAAACCTGACGATACAGGAGCGTTCTGATGCATTGACAGCTTCACAGAAGAACAACTCCGCTCTGCTCACACACAAACACAAGCTTCAGAAAACAATTAGGACAAGGTTCAGTTCAGACAGTCAATCGGCGCAAACAGAAAAAGAAATGGTTTAGTTAAAGTTTTTGCCGCTTAACTACCTCCAATCCTCTCCTGTAAACAATCCTACAAAGGACATCAGTAGAGTTTGGCATTGAAGGCTGAAGCTAACGCCACGTGGCTGCCAAGTTGCTCTGCACACTCTGAATAAGATTAGCCATTAAAAATCCACGGCAGGGTAGCGCTAGGGCTGGGCCATATCTTATCGCATATTGTTATCGCGATATAATTTTTTTAATATCATTGTCATTTTTATATCGTGGTGGACACAATATAATTTATGTTAAGCTCAGCTCCATCAGAGCAGTATAAACACTTACTGTGTAGAACACAGGGGCACATGCTTAAAAAGTAAAATGAAATGAAGGATGTAAATTGCTTGAGTAGATCATATTTGCAAGGCAAATGGTTTGGCGCTAAAAAAAATAATGAAATATCTTTGCATTAATCTTCCAAATAGGCGTAAGGCTGGAATTTTGAAGTAATTTAAAGTCCCAGGTCCGATTCACACCTGGACGGGCCTTACCTTGCCTACTGTTTTCCCCGTGTCTGTCTGCGTAGGTTTCCTCCGGGTACTCCGGTTTCCCCTACCACTAAAAACATGTGCAACAGGTGAATCCTCCAGCCAAGTGATTCTGACCTGGCTTCACACCTGGAGATGGGTCCCCGGGCACCCACAGCTCCTTACAGTGGCGTCGAAGGATGCCATAAAATGTGTTATTATATGACACATTTTGTCATATAATAATGATGTATAATGACAAATAAAACACCTTACCTTAAAGGATCTGTATTATGCTATTTTAGCCATTGCAAAGTAAACTACAGGCATGTATATGATATATTGTACCTCTATCACTATGGAGTACTCATTTTGAGAGAATATTATTTTCTGGGGTATTTTCCAAACCCGGAAGACAAGACGCTTCGATTCAGTTAACTCCGCCCCTCTCTCCGCTCATTCCACATTTGCAGTAGGCAAGGTAAGGCAAGGAAAGTTTATTTGTAGAGCACAATTCATACACAAGGCAATTCAAAGTGCTTCACAGTTGCAGAAAATTACAAAAAAAACGGATAAAATCAATCAATAAAACATCAACATAAAATTAATCAATTACAGTAAAAGGCAAGAGTGCAGATAAAATACTTTCAGTTTTCATATGCACGGGTAAAAAGAGCTGTTTTCAGCCTAGATTTGAACATTGTCAGAGTTGAGGCCTGTCTCACATCCTCATGAAGACTGTTCCAGATTTTAGCTTCATGAAACTGAAACGCAGCCTCACCGTGTTTATTATTGACTCTGGGAACCACCAGGAGACCCCTCCGTGAAGTTCTCAGGACCCGAGATGGTTCATACGGCTCTAACATGTCAGAGATGTAATTTGGTGCTAAACCATGAAAAGACTTGTACACAAGCAGAGCTGTTTTAAATTCTATTCTCTGAGTGACATGAAGCCAGTGCAGAGACCGGAGCACTGGACTAATGTGGTCGTATTTCCTGGTTCTTGTCAGGACTCGAGCAGCAGCGTTCTGGATGTACTGCAGCTCTAACAGCTTGTTTGGAAAGGCCAGTGAGCAGGCCGTTACAGTAGTCTAACCTGTTGAAGACAAAAGCATGGATGAGTCTCTCTAAGTCTGGTTTTGACACTATTCCTCTGATCTTAGTAATGTTTTTCAGATGGTAAAAAGCTGATGATGTTATTGCTTTGATGTGGCTGTTTAAGTTCAGGTCTGAGTCCATGATTACTCCTAGATTTCTAACCTGTTTTTGTTTTGTTTTAGAGAGACTCAAGGTGACTGATAACACTTGTGTCTGTGGGCCAAAAACAATGATCTAAATTTTGTCTGAGTTTAGTTGGAGAAAGTTGTTTTGCATCCACAAACTGATCTGTTCGATGCAGTGACAGAGTGTATCTCCAGGCCCATGTTCACCTGCCGTCAGTGACACATAGATCTGAGTGTCATTTGCGTAGTTGTGGTACGATACATTGTTGCTGTTTATTAGCTGACCCAATGGAAGCATGTACAAGTTGAATAAGAGGGGTCCCAAGATTGACCCCTGGGGGACTCCACAGGTCATGGAAATTTTGTCTGAGACACAGTTGCCAATTTCGACAAAGTACGTCCTACATTGTATGTATTTTCAGCCAGCTATCATTCGTGTGTGGTCTTACAACAGAAGGGTAGCTTGATCTGTATCTGTATGCAGCTCATATGGGATGTTTAAGGCCCTTTTTAAGTCTCCACAATACCAATATAAGCAACTCAACTGTACATTACACAAAACACATTGCAAAGTAAATAAACCATGAACCATGTTACACTTTTTTTCCTTTTTTTTTTTGCCAGGGTTAGCAGAGAAGGCCTTGCTGGCCCTGATGGCCCACCCACTGCGTAAATCAAAACTTAAAGGCGGGGCCCCAGGCTAGGTCTTCACCAGCTCTAGTGCCTGCATTTAATTGTAAATTACTTTGTTTCAAGAGGGTGTGCATGTCCCACCTGAGGTCCCTGGTGAATTGTGGGATATGTTCCAACAGTCTGAAAAAGGTAAGAAAAAGAATGGCGGAGTGACAGACCATTTATGATCCAAGTTATAATCTGTGTTATGAAGAAAAGATTCAGGCTTTTGTTGTAGTTTTGTTGTAGTTTTACAGTGCCTTGCGAAAGTACGAATACACCTTGAACTTTTTTTTGCTGCTGTTATTGCAGAAAAAGGGGGTTCCACAAAGTATTAAGTCATGCTGTATGAATACTTATGCACGCCCGACTTTTCACTTTTCTATTTTTTGTAAAATAACAGAATCATGTATCATTTTGCTTTCACTTCACAGTTGTCTGTTACTTGTGTGTGTGAACTTTCAGTGAAAATTCAAAATAAATTTTTTATGTTTAGGGTTGTAAACATGACAAAATGTGCAAAAGTTCGAGGTGAATTAGTACTTTTGCAAGGCACTGTATGTTTTTCAAATTGGACTGACCTATGTATTGTTCTGTCAACCAATGATGACTGGTGTAAAATATGAGCCGAACCCTTCAAGAACGATGGTTTAGTGCCGTCAAGAAAATACAGTAGTTTGGATTTTGGGAAAAAAAACAAGCCCCCCTCGCAAGCAGTTAGATAACCACAGGTACAGCAGTTGGAACGCTCCCAATATTGAACTGCTGTAAGCATGGATCCGGCAGTGAAGAGGGCAAGGAGAGTGCCATGCTGATGCCGTGTGTGCGTTTGGAGGAGTCTGGGGGCATTCTGCCATCATGAAAAGGTAGCATTGCTTTTCTTTTTTTTCTCTCCTTTTTCTTTTCTCCAGCCCATCTCCTCCCTCCCTGCTGTACAAGCGAAAAGCCGGCTGGGGACCGAAGTGGGCGAGTGCAAAAGTATATTTTGGATCACACGGGAAAACCTTGCACCACCACCACCACCACAATAACAGCAGAAGCAGCAATATAGAGCGGGGCCTAGTACCGGGCTTCCCTAACCCACACCCACTCTAAGAGGAAGAGCGACGGTGATGCTTCTCCTCGCTTCAAAAGACCCAACCACGCATCCGCAGATTTTTCACTTTTCTTAGTTTGCTGTCAATTGCCCGGCCTATGAATGATGACTCTAACTATGTAAGCGCCCAACATGACAGAAAGAGGAGAGAGAGAGAGAGAGAGAGAGCGAGAGAGAGTGAAAAAAAAAGCTGGAGAAAAAAATTGGCAGGCGAAGCGAGTATCTTGTATTTATAGAAAGTCGTGTTTCCGGCAGAGGTTTTCTGTGGTGCTATAGCTCACCCAATCCGTTTTTTTGCGGTGTCTTACAGGCCCCATTGTATGGCGGTTTGAGACTGAAGATGTTCCCTTCGCTGAGCGCCTTGGGGAGAGATTTGGATGTCAGGATGTGATTTGGGGGAGGCAGATGGATCCTCTCTCCAATGCCTTGGCTTTCGCAGGATTGTTGCAGAAAATTGAAAAAAACAAATTATAAAAAAAAAAAAAATCTGTTTTGCATTAAAAAAAAAAATTAAAGTCCACCCCATCACTGGAGGCAGAATGCAAATTTGTTTATAGAAAGGTTTATGTACACTTAATTGAATTTGGAGTGCTACCTTCTTTTTCATCATATTTCATGTTTTTGTACATCATCATGGTTTGAAGTCTGGTTGAGGTTTTAAATGCTTAACAGCCTCTGCATCTCTGTAGAGTTCCTGCTTCAGTTTTTCTGTTATTTACTCCTCACTTGTGTGTGGGCAGTAAAGTTGGTTGACAGGTTGCCAAGGCATTGAAGCATTTTTAAGATCTACTGTACATTAAATGGAATTGAATCACCAATACAAAGAGCAGCACAAACTGATAATGAATTTAAAGAAAACATTTAAAGTATCCTGACGATATACTGAAGTTCAAAGCCCAGCAGGAAACCCTTTCTATCGGTATTCATTAGGGCTGCACAAAAAGGCGATATTTGATAATAATATGATTGTGATATTAGAAAACTGTCTTGAATATTGTGATAACGATAAACAATGTCAACTACATCCCATCAAATTTAAACAACATTCATTTTGGTCTGATTTTGCCATGAGCAGCATTTTTAAACACGCTAAATCGGAATCAAAGAAAACCTAAAATGGAGCCAAATTTGTAAAATTAGGACTAAAATTTAACCTTTGCACATTTTTACAGTTACCATGCATGTTTTATTTCATTATGTGCTTGCAAAAAAAGAACACAAAAATCTATCTCACAGTCACAGTGATTTTGCTGTATATAGTGGCCTCTTATGGTATAGATATTGCATGTGATAATAATAATCAATTGGCATTTTGTGCACCCCTAGTATTAGTCTTAGTACAACTTACATTAATTACAGTCCTGCACTTACTGTGTACCTGCACATGCAGGTAAAGTTCATTTGTAAAAGTGTTATTATGCTGCTTCTGCAGTCACAGCTGCTCTAAGGCAGAATGACAAAAATGTTTTTCCTGCTCCACACCTACGTTCTCTGTCACCACAACCAAACATACACGGTCAAATAAACACTTGTTATATTAATGACGCAGTGGAGAAATGCAAGCTCACCCTTTAGAACAGCAGTGAATCCTTGATTAATGATTTTCAATACGAGGGGCTAAGTGGAGACTTAATACGTTACTGTACATTGTTCATTTATTTTGATTCTGTAAAGTAATTTTAAAGGTACCAATGCTCCAAAGGCCCATATCTTTGTGCAGTTCCTGATGCACTTTTGTTTTTAATTACTGAAAATCACAATAATGCCAGCTAATGTACACCTCCCAATTATGTGTAATACTATGCATTGGCGGGTCAATAGGTTTGTCAATAGGTTTGCTTTTGCACTGCCCTCAAAAGGATAATTAAACAAGTTGTATAGACAGTGGGCAACACTCTCTGGTAATAATCCATGATTTATAACCCAGGATTTGCATGTGTATAATGTGATGTCTTTTTTCTAAAATAAAGTTGATCCTGTATGCTATATGTTCACAAAGTACACAGATCAATGATACTGACATGATAATATGTAAATTCGTCCTGACTGCCTCCTCAAATGTGTTTTGGTTGAAACCTGCAAACAGAACTCCCACGGCCAGGACAACAGAGCACTACGGTGTTTCACATGCAAAGGCATCTGGCCCGAAATACAAAATTAATCAACATTGCACACACAATTCAAAACTACTAAACATAAACTTTAAGTCATGAAGCCAAAAATACTGTCAAATGAATTGTTAATGGTTGTGTAAGCTCTCACTACAGGAGTTCTCTATTGTAGCAAAGGTTTTCAAAAGTGCTCATATGTGCTGGTTTGCATCCAGGAATTTGGCGAGTTTAACTCCTCTCCACAGACTAGCAAGATCGCATGAGACTGAGACTCACGGGAAAAAATCTTTTGGACGTGAGGCGAAGCATCTTAAAATTGTAAAATAACAACAGATGACGGCTTTTTTGAAAACCTTTCTTTCGATCTATAATTAATTTACCAATTTCCATTGTAGTCCCGAGCTTCTGTTGCCCAACATTTTGAAACACGAATGCCATCGATTCTCCTTTCTTGTGATTTAAATGTGGTTGAGTGAAATCCAATTCATCTTGTTATAGCACACAGTCATTTTCACCTCAGTATTGCAGTTCAAGTTCATTTAGATATGTCCTTCATTAAAGGAAGAGGACTGCTTTCCTTAGCAGTTACACTATTGCTATATAAATACACCGAGTCGGTCTAAGAGCTTGTGCTTTATCTCACCAGTCAATTGCATATGACCCTCTTACTTAAAAGTATAATCACGACCTTTCATTGAATTACTTATTTTTCATCTCTCTTCATCTTCATGTCAGTATTCTAGTTGGAATCCGCTTTATACTGTTCAATATTATTTCCACAATAAGAGAAAAGCTTAAGCCACGCTATGTTCTATCACACCTATACACAGTCTCCCCTCTGTGCTATAATGCCGCTAAGTGCTAATATTACATAAAGCCATTACTTGGCGGGCGCGGCGCTTTGGCATTTGCTGGAGGAGAAGAGGTTAGCCACGCCGCAGTTATCATAACAGCATCCCATGATCTGAACTCTTGTGTGATCAGATTGGGTTTAATAGACTCGAGATTTACTTGGAGGCAGCTCCTCAAAGCCAAACACGCGCGCGGGGCCCTGGAATTAGAGTGCACATCTGAGGTGAAAACGATTTGTTCCGGAGAATGTCACAGCGGCGTTTGAAAGAGCTTATAGGCTATTATCACCGCGGCTTTAAAAAGATGACAGGGCAGCCATCGCGCAACATCCCTTTGATACATTTACAGCGGTCTGCGTAAATGGAGACAACATCAGGATTGAGTGGTCCGCCGGAGGGAAAAAAAAAAAAGCAGCATTTTGATGAGGTCTAAGAATCATCGCCGGACGTGGACGTGATGTATTTACAACCTGGATTCACGGCTCCTCTGTTTGTAACATCACAATGCAATGGCGTACAGTTGGAGCAGTGCTTTGAGACTCCCATACAAGATGATGTGAGGAAAACTCTACTTTTCCACACAATTGCACTCTCAATATCAAACAGCATGTAAAATAGTCTAAAAAGCCTTAAGTCCCGTGGCACTAATTGGAACTATGAGTTCCAACGTTAGGGAATTTGACCCTCTGACTTAACCCCCTCGATACCCATTCTGCTAGATAGTAAGCAAGGCAATAACAAATAGGGGAAACAATATCAAAGCGCCCTATTTCACAGATTGAGTACTATGAACACAAAAACTTTTCCTTACATTTGAACTGCTGAAGCTCGTCCCTGTAACAATATCAAAGTCAAAGAAGAAAAAACGACTTTTCCACCATACATCACTGACCTTTTAATACAAATGCAATTATCCTGCTTGGCAATAAACAAATCCACATAACAGATATAGACGTCTAAAAGCAGACTAAAGGTTAAACTTCACCAGGAGACGTTGGCGCATTGTAAACACATAAGCCCATGCAAATCGATACTCATAGATGTTATATATAGCCACATTGATATCAAAAGTATAGAGAGACATCCGAGAAAAAACGAGAAATGCAAATAACATAAGCCTCGACTAAAGCCTGTAAGTGCATAGATGAGCGCGGCACAACATATGCGCAGCTATTTCCAAGACGTTTAATATTTTTTTTTTTTATGGCTGCGCTTTAAGGCACATTGTTTTCATCTGCTAACCTGTTTTAATGCGGTGCCAAGTGCTTTTTTTTTTCCAAAACGCTTTTCGCTTGATTGTGTTTTCAGCCAGTTTGCAAATGAATAACGCAGACCCAGCTTAAGTGGATAGGGGAATGCAACAACTGATTACAATCCAGCAGAAAAAAAAATACTGCGCTGCTAACTGCTTCTCTTTTGGGTGCAATAGGATTGATTTCAAGACGGAAAGAAAAAAAAAGTTTACACACAGAACTACAGCAGGCATTTGGTGGCATGTGGAAAAAAAAAATAAAGGGGAGGAAAAAATGGTGCAAGGCTCAGTCTGTGTGTGATTAGACTGTGAATGCAGCCGGGGAGCTGTCCGTGGTCCTGAACCTCCAGCAGCGTGCCAGAGGTCTGCCTCAGTCTGCTGCGTTCCTTATGAAAGAGTATCGACTTTTTGTAATAGGAAGTGTGACCACAGAGTTCACCCGGCAACAGATCGGCCCGGACCGAGAGAGAGAGAGAGCGAGAGAGAGAAAAAAAGCTTTAGGGGTTGAAATGTCATGTGAACAGTTGGGTTCAACCACTGAACACCTCAGGGGTGATATTGACTCCCTTCAATGCTTTTAAAGGCCAAGGGTTGGTTCAGACGGGGAGCTTTGCAGTTATTCTCCCCGCCGGTGGAAAGCGGACGCAGGCGAGGTCGTGGATTTGTAAGGGAGGAAAAGTGAATCAAATGGGACCAGAGGAAAGGTGGTGCGAGCGTGACTCTGAAAACGCAGAGCCAGACACGGGCCTGTATAGAGATAGGAGAAAGTTATTAGCTGCACTGCAATGTCTCGGACTCAATAATCTTCAGTTCACTTGTTGGTCCATGCCAGTGAATAAAACATGCACAATTTACATACTACAATAAAAACCTTCTCCATGGTTTGAACTTTTTGGACTAATATGTCTGTGCCTCTTAGCAATAGAATGTGTATGTCTTATAAGAAGATATTTAATTATGCAGGCTATCTGATTGTCAAAGAACAGTTAGATCAGGCCTCTTTTTTTTTGGCGTTTTGACCCTGCAATACATGTTTTTGCAGTGCTTTTCCTAAATTGGAGGTGGACTGGAAACGGCAATACTGACAGTACATACAATATATGAGCCAGGTGCGGAAAATTTCACAAAATAGAATCAATCCTATTTAAAAAATAAAAATGCGTGTTAAGCGTTGGGAAACTTGCGTGTCGCCTTGTGTGTTTTGCCCTCTACTGGAAACATTGGGGGATTGTGCACGTTGAATTGGCCACTTAGCAGCAAAGCTCTGAACTATGACATCACTTTAAAAACACACAGGAAGACCTTCTGGTTTTAGTGTGTAGCACATCACATACAATAACTCTCATTATGTATGAAACAAAATACTGCTCCAGGTATGTTTTAGTGAATAAAGGTTTCTATACTTTAGCAATGCTTTTCTTTAAAAATGTTTTATTGTCTAAATGGTGCATACTAGTCCAACATTAAGGCCATCCATCCATCCATCCATCCATCATCCATCCATCCATTTTCTTCCACTTGTCCGTTGCCGGGTCGTGGGGCAGCTGTTGGAGTTGCCCAAATCACATTGCACCAGCCCCTATGGCTCCTCCTGCAGGTGGTGGGTCCACAGAAGGACGGCCTCATGGTTCTAACCGGGCCTGTTGTGTCTCTCATAAGGGGCTTCTGAACCGCTCTTTGTCTGACCCGTCACCTAGGACCTGTTTGCCATGGGAGACCCTACCAGGGGCACGAAGCCCCCGACAACAGAGCTCCCAGAATCATTCGGGCGCTCAAACACCTCCACCACGTTAAGGTGGCGGTCCCAGGAGAGGAACATTGAGTCCACTTATCTTTAAAAATGACTGGAGAAATCACATTTTATATATCTATAGCTACACTGGATACAGTATATCACTTAGAACGGCTTTTTAATTTAGACTCTGACATCTCAACAAAAGACAGACACTTAAGCTGTACATGCTTTTAAAGCAGTCTGGAGCTCCACTGCGTGCCATACACTGCCATTAGCTTGTGTACCAATCTACAATAGCATTTCCTTAATAAAAAAAAGAGCCTTGCAAAAGTGCACTTTATTGTTCCAAGTCAGGAAAACTTCTGGACAGCTCTCTCTGTGGTGTGAGACATGTCACAACACTCTCAGTTTGACTGGAGTTAATGCACTATTAGGAACACAAAAGCAATAAAGCAATAGTTGTACTTGTAATAGGCCTATATAAAACCCAGCACAATAGAAGAACAGCATCCATGCATACCCTAGCGTCAATTTACTTCATTTTTTTCAAATCATGAACAACAGTGAATTGTAAAAATCCTCCAGTGAATTGCCTTTTCATGTTCTGAAATGGGTTCTATCAATATTATGTCGGGTTGATGTATCTCATAAGACATATTCTACACACCTCGCTAGATAAAGGCCAAATGTTTAGCGCGCGGTACTTTGGCGCTCGCCACTTGTTGCAACGTCAGACTCGCTTTTCTCCGGCAGCTTCGGAGAGGACAGGAGCGGGAGGGGAGGAGAATGGAGGGGGTGCTCCGTCACATCCTCTGTCCATATATGGGCATGAAGTTTTACACGCAGCGGGGAATCCTCTCAGTGGAGCTGATGAATGGGGAGGAGGGCCGAGGGAGCTGCCAAAGTGTATATAAGGAGAGGAAAGGGAAGTCTGATTTGAAATCTACAGCAAGCAAATACCTACCTGCAGAGGAGAGGAGCGAGCAGCGAGCGAAAGGAATACCAACATCATTCGTTTTTACAACATTCTGGATCATTTGTTTAAAAGTTACCATCAAGGGGAGTTGAAATAAACACTCGTCCTTGCGATCCATCCTCGCGCTATATCTTCCTTTTTCTACCTCTTTATACGTTTTCATTGGGGACACGGACTTCTTCAAAGTGCAGCACAATGTTGAACAATATGGATTTGAACGCAAAAGATTCCTTCTACCCTCAGTTTGACAGCAGTTCTTCCTTGGGGATGGAGAACAGTGCGCGGAAAGATAACCAGGAGGTGTACGTCGACGCAGAGCGAGGGGTGCCTGCCCAGTTTGGCCACGGTGAGTACTCAGCTCTCCTTTGGATTTATTATTGCTCCAAGCCTCGGTACGATGTGACAAATATGTGCAGTGAACAGATACATGGTTGTTTCTGCCACTGCGCGCAGTGGCACATAAAACCGAGCGGTTTTATGTGCAAATTACGCATGAGTGTTTATGTAACGCAGTTTGCTTTTGGTGCTGATTGCTGAAGCGTGTATAGGTATTTTGTTCCTGTAATAAAAATCAATTCTTGAAACATTACATTACACGCACGTTTGGTTAAATTAAACTTGGGAATAGAAAATGTCGTACTTCAGTCGGAGATGGCTCGGATGCGTGTAACAAGACGTCCTTAAATGACAGTATTGAAGAGTAAAGTTTCTTGTTTTCTGTTCAACAGAAGGAGCCCCCGCAACTCTCAAAACCGAAGCTTCCAACTCAGAGTTTGCCTTCAACCAGTGCGAATGCCCCAAAGAGAGCTACCCCCCTCCTCGCTCGCCTACTCGGGTAGTTTCTATGTGGAGGCATCTCACGGGGCGCCGTGCAGCACCGAGACTCTGCTCAACATGATTACCGAGATTGTGGGCATCTCCACAACGCCACTGGTAGAGATGCAGCAAAGCAGCAGCAACTCCGTGGAAACCAGCAGCGGCACTTTTGGGGATCTAAGCTCCAAACGGCAAGCGTTCACCTGTTCTCCTCCTACGTACACGCCCGAGCAGACGTGCCCCAGTTACGCAGAAGAGAAGAAACCAGAGCCCAAGTCCGAGGCTGCGTCCTTTCCAGTCGTGGTTAAGAACGAATTCGAGAGTAGCTGTTATGAATGGGGCGCTTTCAGCAGTAAATCCGACTGTCTAGAGAGCACATTTCAGACAGAGACCTTTCCCATGTCCAATGACTTCCCCCCTGAGCAGCACGTGGATGTCAAGGAACTTTTGGACACGTTCCCTTCCATGTGCCCGAACCCTGACATGGAGTTCAAAGTGGAGGGAGGAATTAAGCAGGAGCCATGCTTCAATGACACCTGCTCCCAGAGCTACTCCAGCCCGTTGTACAACAATTACTTGCCCCCGATGGGCCTGTCCTCCAACCAACCGCAACCTCAGTCAGATCCCCTCTACCCACCTCCCACGCTGCCATCAACTATTGACTCTATCCTCTATTCTTCTTTGTTGCCAGATTCTTTTGCCCAAAGTTATACCACACGAACGACCAAGGCACCCCGCGCAAGGAAAGCCCCCTCCACGTCCCATGGCCCTGCCAAAGAGAAACCTTTCACGTGCCCTATGGAGAGCTGTGACCGGCGCTTCTCGCGCTCAGACGAGCTTAACCGCCATATCCGCATCCACACCGGACACAAGCCCTTCCAGTGCCGCATCTGTCTGCGAAGCTTCAGCAGGAGTGACCACCTCACAACCCACACCAGGACTCACACTGGGGAGAAGCCTTTCTCCTGTGATGTCTGCGGCAAGCGCTTTGCACGCAGTGACGAAAGGAAAAGGCACGGACGTGTTCACCTCAAACAAAAAGAGAAAATGGAAATAAAGCCACAGGTTTCCACCGGCACCTGGCCCTTTACTCTACCCGAAGGCATATGAAGAGAGTTGCACTTAAACTCATTGGAGGAGCATCTTTCCGTCTTGGAAGATACGGCCGCTGACTGCAGGTTGTACGGGCCTGAAGCCGCTGGGTGACACTGAAGTTAGAGCCAGAAGTGACGGCCTCGTGCTGCAGGAGCGGCGAAAGTGACCTGGTAGAGCGGCTGGGACTTATTGAGCGTCAGTGGGGCAGACCTCTGCGCTGCGGTGTTGCATGACTGCTGTTCAGCACCTCTCTTGAGGACAGCTCCAGCCTGCGCTCTGAGCTGGATGTTTGCACTTAACACTTAGTACTATCTCATTTAAAATCCCTATTTTCGGCTTTTAGCATCATAGAGCAATGGTTTGGACTATATTTCTAAGACTGCATGTTTTTGTCAGTGTTTTTTCCTTTAAGCGGAATATTAGCCAATGTCAAATTCCCCTTCACGGTGTGTGGAGGTGTTTGACATGAATGTAAACTATATTTATGGCTTTGACTAAAGCTGACCCTTTGACCATATTTAGTGTTTACTTTTTATCATTTGGTTGTCAGTGTTTAGTCACTGTTCTTTGTGTTGTAGTATATACAATTGTTTGGTTTATTACAATTGTGAAAGATATATCATAAATGGGAAATAAATATATTTGTATTACTGTACTACTTTGTATTTTTATAACTGACTGTATATTTTACATTGATCACATTTGATCATCATTTCTATGGTGAAATGTATTCTAAGTCATTAATAATGTCTTGGCTTTTCGAGGGCTACTGTTTAGTTGAAATGATATTTTAATTGTAATACTTTCATATCGGAAACATGTTGGCACTTCATTCCATTTGTTGGTTTGACAATAGTATTACCTGGGACTGCAGATGAACTTGTTAAATGGACTATATGTTCTCCTTTGAACAGAATGTACAGAGGTTTGTGAAATGAGCTAGAGGTACTAGCAGACCATAAACACTTTGCTTTTGAGTAATCAGGTAGCACACATTGCTGCGAGTTTCTGTGGATTGTAACGTGTCATGACAGGGTCGGACTTGTGCTTGAGATAATATGCTGATGTTTCATTAGCAAAAAACAACATGGCGACTTTGGTGAAACTGTCACCAACAGGGTACTGCAAAAAGTAATTCAACTCGCCTTAAGTTATATTAACTGTTAAAGTAAGATTTTGTACATACACTTTCTACAATCCTTTAAATTAATATTGATGTTGTTATTTTTATGAAAATTTATGAGTAAAATAAAACATTTTCTGGAAACATTAAACCCTCGATTGCTTTTCATGAACTATATGTGACTTGTGTCGAATGAGATCTTGAGAGAATGTGAACCCATTGGAGCAGTCAAATGAACAGGCTTTCTGGACAAGTTGTAGTTAGCCACCTGTGACACACTCTGTGTCCTAACTTTAGACATCACAGCTCTGCCCACCCGGCTTCTCTCTACAAATCAGTGGCCCATTAGTCAGGCCTCCCTTTCACATGTTGGCTGTAATGCATTAGTTATAGCAGCAGTAGTAGAACTGACTGTAAATGTATTATTATAGTAGGGCATTTTTCTTCATACCTATTTACACTGTAATATCGAAGTAGTAACTCAACATGTTTTACAAAGCAGATACCATAATCATGCATATTTTGTATGAAACATCTTTCCTACAGTCTACTCCATTTATCTATGTAAGCCCAAAACGTCACATCGCTACAGCACAGGATATGAAAGGAACTGTTGTGAAACCCAACTTTATTGTGCAACAGTAGAGAGAAATTCATTTCAGGGTAATCTGTGCCAGGGCTAAAATGAAAAGAAAAAAAAAACACACTTTGATATTGCGCAAGTTTATGCTGCAAAGTGTATGTGAAAGATGTTCTGGCAGACGAGACTGCTAAATGCTTTACAAGGCCCTTCTGACTGTTGTAGACGTTGTGCCAAGTCCCGGCAGTCTGTCAGGACGAACCATGCGGTCACTCAGACACACATTCTTGGAGATGGGACTTGGTACATACATGTGCCCATGTGACGCAGCCCCCTGGCACCCATAAGCCAGCTGGCCCACGGGCGTGCGTAAGTGCCGACGTCCTCTGAAACTGACAAACATACTGAAGCACATGGGGACGCTGGTAATAGTATGGCCGTGCGCTCCAGTCCGTCACTCGTTTTGCTAACAATAATAGTAGCATCACAAGCAGCACAGAGCTAATATTACTATGTGCTCTCCTTTTATGTTTTTATTCATTTCATATCTACTTTCACGATGCTACACCAAATTGTATTGATTTGACATGACCTTTTAAGAATGACGGTCTTCCTAATACACCCTTCTATTTTGTTCAGGCTTGGGACCAGCACAAAAAGCACCCAGTGTGCAAAATTGCATAATTCAAAGCTCCTCGGTAAAAAAAAAAAAATGTTTTAAGCTGTGGTCATTGTGGTCTATTGTTTAGTGCCTTTTGGACGTTACTTTTCTGTCTCAGGAAAATCCCTGCAAAAAAAGTAGAAAAAAAAGTAGTAGTGAAAATAGAATATCACTGGAGAGGCCTGGAGAATCCACAGTACACTACAGTGCATACGGTTTTGGTAAAATCTCCTGAACTTGACTGTCGTCTTGTGACAAAATGAGTACAAAACTAAGCACAGGCTTCATTGCTTTAATGTAACATAAATGATAAGTGCCGAAAGTTAAGGATTATTTAATGACAGAGCTAGAAACAAGAATATTTTACATCCCAGAATCAGAATCAGAATAGGTTTTATTGCCATTGTTAGTGAGCAGGTTCGCAAACCAATAAACTACAAAAATGTTAAAAATATAAAAATATAATGGCATGCATAAAAATAGATTAAGACAAAATATGGTGAATTGACAGTTTAACACAGAGCAACGGCGTGAATGGATTTCCAGATACATTAAGTATTAGCAGCAGATATGAGCGTGGACATGCCACATAGTGCAGTAGAGCAGTGCTTTATTCGATTTTTTTTTTTACAGTTTTCCTTACAAACTGGATCACATTGAAGCATAATAGATTCTTTGTGGAGATTGTCTTGGAAACGCGACTATAAACATGTTCCTACAATCCGATCATCCCATAATTGTATTACCAGTAGCGGTGGTATCAAAATTGAGTCCCTTCTCTGAGTTATATTAGTGAAAAACAAAAGTCCAGTGGTAGATATTTGAGTCCTGAATTGCCGCGTTGTGCATTGATGCTGACCATTATCCCGACACTTGAAGACTGGAGAGTGATTGAACTTTGGCCAGTGATGGATTTTTTTTTTACATTTGTGAATTTCAGTGCTCAAAATTCCTATTTGCATATTGTAAATGGTACTCGACAGAGTATATCTCCAGGGCTATGTTTCATCTATGTTGTCCTTACTCCCAAAAGCCTTCCTCTCTCAGACAAAGACACAAATCAGGTCTTTTCCCTGTGACTGACATTTATGTTTTCAACTACTGTGGATATGCATAATTGCTGAATCCATTAAGTGATTGTGCTTGGTAGGGCACATGACCACCACTGAGAAGCACCCCCCCACCCCCTCCACCATCCAACCTCCCGATCGTGGACCTTTTGCTGTGAATGGCAGCACATCAAGTCCATTAAGTCCTTGCCGGGCTATTACTAATGCAAACATGTTAACATTTGGGGTCTAAGTAGAGTAGTGGTTCAGAATGAGTCACAAGCTCACACATCCAGGAATACAAGGCAACAAAAAAAAGATATTTCTTCATGTCTCCATTGTCTCCTCAAATTAATCGCTTGGTGCTGGATTGCCTGTGGATAGATCAATGACACTAGTTATCTGGGGCTACCAAATGAGTGTGCTGGCTCAGGATTAAAAAGAATATCCTTAAAGCTGACAGCGTAGGATTCGATAGGCTTGGATTCAGAGGATAAATGTCATTACACTACGTGATATGCACTTGTAAGTGTTTATTACTTGTGTTGGCTAAATCATTTATTCCTCAAAAATCATGACAAAAGTTCTCTCTCCTTTGCATCAGACAAAAATAATTGCAGGCCTAAAAGCTGACACCCATGTTGTGTCAAGAACATTGATGATTTGATTTCTAATATCCGGTTGCAGAGGTGTCTGAAATACTGAAAATCTGGCATGGTCACAGGATGAATTGCCATTATTATAAGCATTATAATTTGAAGTATATTTACATTAAAGATGTAAGTAAAAGTAATTCCTGTGGAAAAACTTAAAAGTATTTACACATAAGTATTTACAGTTTTGATACTGTATCAAAATATGTTAATATCAATCCGCCCATTCATCTAGCACTGCCTTTATTTGTTAAGAATCACACATCCTCTTTGTCCGTGCTTGAACTCCATACAGTCCAATAATCCAATAATGACATTCAGAACGCATGTAAAATGTATTTATTTGCTTGTATGGGGATTAGGAGGCCGTCTGACTGCAAATATCAGGTCACCTCAAGTGCCTATTAAAAATCACCGCTGTACTTGAGACGGTCTATACGGCCACACTGCCTCATTTGCCTGTGGATTGATCTATTGTGGGGGTAATCACCATATAATTTTATGCGTGACTTTAAAATGTGCAGCGGGGCACGTCACAGTCCTTTCGGGGTGGACTCAAGTAATCAAGGTGCATAATCGCATGGCGCTAATGGTAATCAGGCTTTAGCGGATTAATTCCTCCCGATCGTACATGGGTCGTCGCCGCCGCTGTATCAGATGAAGAACGGTGTAGGTGGTCTGGAGAGCGCAGGTGATTAAGACGGGGACAAGCGTAGCGCCGACAAGGAGCTCGTTATGCAAACATTCGAAAAGTGCCTAATTCTTTCCATTGTTCTGATTTCCAAATTTCTTCATTTGTGCGGCTGATCAGACGAAGTGCCGAAGAGACCGAGAAGCCAAACTCACTTATTTTTTTGATCCTTTTCTAATGACAAGTCAACTTCATGTCAAGGAGTCCAGTCTCCCACTTTTATCCTGTGAACACCATCTCTATGGTAACTACGTCAATGGGGTGGCAGTATATACAGCACCTACACTGAATGGAAAGCCATGGACATGCGGTCCTGCTATGAATGACTTCATAGCAATTCAATTACTCAGGAAAATTTACTGTTGCCCTTGAAATAGTCCAGGTTTGAAACCTTATAACAAGCCTCGTGCTGTGTATGTGTTGACCTATTGGCCCATGAATAAATACACTTTGAATTTATATTCTCAGCCTGTCCTAAAGTCTATTATTCCTTTTGCTTTACTTGAAATTATGTTTGCATTACAAGGCAGCATTGTGACGATCGACCCTGTACTTTTGGCTCATATTTACAATTTGAAGTTCTTCAGTTCAAGTCACTGTTTTTTGTTGTCGTTTTTTAAATCCTGCATAAGATATTGACATTAAAAAGAGCAACTTGTATTAGGACCCAAATGTCCAAACCAAGGTTGAGGGTTACCAACTAAAGGCCTCAGAAGCAGCTTCTAAGTCCATCAGAAGCACACTCTGTTTTCATGACTGTAATACATGCCATATGAATAGATGGTGATTATTTCATCAGTGAAGATGAGGAGTTTGTCGGTAATGCTGCTATATGCACAAAGTAAACCAGGAGTGTAACAATGCAGACGTTTACATTGGTTCATAATGTGGTTCACTGCCTAGTGCAGGATCTACAATTCAACGCAGTGACGATACAATGTAAATATCATTCAAAAAAAACAAGCACATTATATCCCTATTCCCACTGATAAGGATGTTGTTTTGTTCTTTATTATTATTGCTAAAGGCCATATACTTGATTTTTATTTTCTACAAACAAACATAGTTATGGTTCAAACTCATTCCTAACTTGCCTAATGCATTTCTAACATCCCAATTATTCACAGTGATGGGTTTACAAGCGCATTTCACAAGGTTCAGGGGACAATACTGTCATGGTACAGGCCCTTTAACCAATTAATTAAAATAAATAATTAAAATGGTTTTAACCCTGTAGAACTCACCTGTAGGATGCATATTATTACATGTTTGATCAACAACTGACGTGCAATCGATCTAAAAAAAACAAACAGTCAATGACAGGGCGAAAGCTCAGTGCATTTAAGAAAGAAAGCACAAAGTGAGCAACAGAATGGAGAAGAAATTTGACTTATGGGACTTTGAATGTGGCATGCACTCATGCACAAGGCAGCTAAAATACCCAAGGACAGACTATAGTTGCACATTCCACAAGGCAGCTGCTCGCTTACCAGAGGATGAAAACACTATTTTGAATCACCTACAAGGGAACCACGGCAACAATAAAGCAAGACTGAAATAAAATGTAAATAAAAATCAAATGAAGTGTCTCGGGTTTGATAGAGGTCTGTCTCCCTCTTCCAGTAGGAGCTGCTGACTGACTATGCTCTGGCCCCTCTCTCAGAGCTCTGACAGACACAGGATGTGATGTTAAGCATTAACCTGGTCTTTCGTAGTACACTACTGCTGCTTCCTCTAACTACGACTGATCACAGGGATCAATCACCACAGACGAAGGCTGTCTCCACACACCTTTACTCTTGTCACTGTGAACAAAGCTCTGGTAACAATGACCTGTCCAGTTCTATGTTTAGACGAGCGGAGGGAAACATGTCTTCATATGGCGGCTGCATATCATCTGCAGCATTTCAGCCGTGCACTGTTACTAAAAGCATCCTGGAGTGACAGTAATGACTCTGAAGGAACTTTGTGCTTGTATGAAAAATTGTCTATCATTGTTGCAAATATCCAGATTGCTGCTTTCACATTAGCATACAGCCATCTTTTGCAGATTATCTCCGAAGATGAAAAGGCGATTTTATTCCTCTACATAGACAACTGGTTTACCCTCTTCCCGTACAATAAATTAGCGTGTGTCCAGTAGAGTTGTGAATGATTACTTTGGGGCCTTGACATTTGCAACGGCCGTAATGAGGCATGTCTATGACAGCTGTGTCACTTGCAGCAGCCTATGTCTCGGTTCTTCAGTTCAACGACGGGGAAGCAGCCTGCGCACTGTGGCCAAACACTGGCACTCTCTCTAGATAATGATGGCTCACCCGTAGAGAAGCCGGGAAGAACGTGTCGAAGTCTGAGGGAACGGCGCGTGTTGTAGCCCCAGAAGAAGCTGAAGAAGGCTGTGTGTGGTGTGTGTGTGGTGTGGGTGGTGTGTGTGTGTGTGTGTGTGTGGTGTGTGTGTGTGTGTGTGTGTGTGTGTGTGTGTGTATTTGCATGTCTGTCATTGCCAAGACAGAATCAGAGACACGAAGACAAGGCTAGGCTGGGACTTAAAGACTTGTAGTATAAAATGAGTGGGCTCATACAGTGTGTACCCTCCCGTCAAGGCAGGCTAATGATTTGCATGTGCACAGCAGCCTCCGTGCCAGCTACAGTGTGCTTTGGAAATTAACCATCAGAAATCAAGCATCACTCTCTCAAGCACTGTGAAATGTATGCAAAATGTAGCTACTTGAGTATTAGCGGATTTTACATTCTGCGCTGCAACAGTTGTTTCGCTGCCTGAAGCATGTTGTAATTTGAATTTATGCCTAAAAGCAAAGCATAAAGAGGTCTTCTATTTAATATAAAACTACATATGGGTACAACTCGGTCTCCCAGAGAGAGAATTGAACTCGCTGTGAAAACTGGTAATAGCTTCGTATTCTCTATATCAATGCAGTGTACTATGTATTGTGAGCCGATACCATTATCATGCATAAACACTTGGTTAGAGAAAGGCTATTGATGTTTTACGTTCTGGGTTTAAGTGTGTATGATATTTTATTCTCTGCTGAACACTGTATAGAGAGAAGTAGCTTATTTTTACATCCAAGCTAATTCAAAAGGATGACATTGTTGTGGATGCAGCTGCAAACCATTTCCATAAAAGTAATAGTGAGCTAGTTTTTCTGAAGCATTTCTATTCTGTAATAGACAAACTATCAACACAGCATTATACAACATTATGTGTGATAGGGATGCCAAACCAGTGTGTTTGTGCCAGACCCATGTCCAGAAGAAGAAGGGTTGGAGCATCTTTACAGGATGGTTCAGTGGAGACTAGATCGCAAATACCTCACCTGCAAAACATAAAGATTGTAATTTTTTAGCTTGTAACTTAAATATATACCCCTGTAAGCTTAATGTTGCCAATTCTGCATTATTGGACAGACACAATCGAATGCTGCGCAAAGGATTGTAACCTGCTATGTTTGGTTTGTTGAGCCATACACTGCACTGTTAACAGTTCAGTATGACTGGGTAAACCAAACTGGCAACAAGTTTCTAACAGTTTCCTTATCACATTGAAACACAAGGCAGCTGCAGAAAGCTTTGTAGGCTTCATCCAAAGTGTTGTGCATAAAAATGGTTTTCTCTGTACAATTGTTAAAAACGCTACATATAAGTCTGCTAAGTGTAATATCCAATTCATATTTTTTCAATCTTTTATAAAATGGCAGTGGGTTGATGTTAAGGAGCCAAGTACTTCAAATATAATCAAGCTGTATAGGTTGCCGCAGTTTCTTAAACACGTTATAGTGCTTACAGGAACGATTCTTAAGGTAATGGTGCCTATTTTGCTACATTAAGTACATTTCACCGGAGTCGCATCCTTCCGATCTCCTCCCCTTCTCACCGTTACCCTTCTATAGGGCATAATAGCCACCTCTGGCCCCAAGTGGCTTTTAGCGAGTGATGGACTGTCGCCTTGAGCTGGAGGAGGGGGGGCACATGGGGAGTGACGTGTCTCCTTGTCTGAGTGTATAGGAGCCATGCTGAGGTCACCCAGGGGTGCCCGTGCCACAGTATGTTTCCCAAGCCTAAAAGCCGGGCCTATATATCACATACCAGCCGCCTCTGATCTCAAACCTACAGAGACATGTTCAGCCCCCCTGTGATTCTTAGCTCTTTAAATGAGCCTTTCATATTTATGACTCAGATCAGCGGTGGATATTTAAAAAGCAAAAACACTTTCTCCGCAGCTCCTGAACTCCCCTTTCCTGCGTTGTAAGCAATCAGCATGAGAATTAACAATACTTTTAGTTAACTGCTGGTGTGACTACATTTGGAGCTAAAAATGTGCAGCATGATTACGAACCTCCAAGGCCCTTTAGGTGAAAATAACACCGGCCGGACAAAATGATTTAATAAGTGTTTTGGGTTCACCTAGCATACCCCTCTCTAGATACAGTATATGGCTAGAACGTCTAGCTGTAGTATTGGGTGTGCACTTAAAATGGTTGGGCAATTGAGTTTATTTACTTTTTTACTAAAAAATACCTTAGAGACACTTTCGTAAAAGGATATTGTCCATCATCATTACTTCAATTGTAAAGAAGCTATTGCTATTTTAAATTGGGCGATACAAAAGCGACGATAATGCATTCTTACAGTACTTATGGGGCGGCAGTTGTGCAGATGGTATATGGTCCGGGGTTCGAATCCCCTCCTGAATGTGCACATTGTCATTTCCCCTTGGGCAAGACACTTCACCCACCTGAATGGGGTGAATGGTTCCTTGCTGTAAAGCGCTTTGAGTGCCAGATGTAGGTGGGAAGCCGCAATCAAAGTTGAGACCATTTACCATTTACTTGATACTGCAGAAATCTAAAGTAGTCAAAGTGCAGTTCAACATTCATTTTTGCCAATGGGATATTATGAGCCGAAAGAAAATACGTCAAAATACTTATCTAACTTTTTTTTTTTTGGTAAAGTTTCAGATAAACATTTTAATTGATCGGTCCTTTTCAGTCGCTGGACCCAGACTCTGGAATAAGCTGCCCCCTGATATGCGCACCATCACTGATCTTGGCCTTTTAAATCCAGGCTCAAGACACATTTATTCAGACTGGCTTTTAACATTCAGTAGCACGGCGACACTTTTTTATCTGTTTTATCTTACTGTTCTATTTTTATTTTTGTTTGAATTAATGTTTTTAATGTATTTTATGTGATTTTATTGTAAAGCACTTTGGTCGCCTTGAGTGTTGTAAAGGGCTCTATAAATAAAATTTGATTGATTGATTGATTGATTGATTGATTAATTACAATGGTAAGTAGTCACCACAGCTGGTTGTCCTCTGTCATGTCTTTAAACTCCTTTTTTTATTTTTTATCTTAATGTAAAAAATGAACAGGAAATTGACTTCCTAAACCTTGCGGTGGGCGGGACCGTTAAGCTCCTTACCCTAACTCTAAACAGTCCAATCACGTAGGTGCCAAAAGGTAAATAATTTAGCAAAATTCCAAACAATGATCCAGATCCACATCTATACGCCACATCTTCTGACATTTTTCCTACATTTTGATAACATTTGATTTATTATTGGTAACTGGATGTTTGTTTGTTAACCTCTTGACCCTAAATGTACCCAAATCTAAAAAGGTTACAGTCCATGTAACGCCTAACGATCTAAACGCATATATTCCTTGCCTTGTTGTCGTGTTGTCGCAGCTTTTTTGACATTTTTCTCTTTCGTGGCATTTTTGTTGCATATTTATTGCATATATATTTGCTTTTTCTTGCGTTTTGTCACTTTGTCTCTTTTGTTGTGTTTTTCCATCCTCGTCGGCTCATTTCATTATTTTGACACGTTTTATTTAAGCTTTTAGATTTGGGTAAAGCCAAACTGGAAAAAAAAAAGGTGCTCGGTTCAGGTGGAGGTGAAGAGGTTAAATGTCCAGTTACAAACCTTAAATGTTTGGAGGTACGTTGCCAACTCAATAACAACAACAGCTACAATGAATTGTTCGGGGGCAGTTAAAGCTGTTTCAAACCAACCCAAGGTATGGGAAAAATACAATGGCTTCAGGGAGTATTCTTACCCATCTTTTTAGCCCTATGTCATTGTGTGTGTCATCTAAGCCTGATCCAGAAAATGTTCAAACTATTATTTTAATTCTTAATGAAATCACACTATTTATTGCCACGATACAATTTTCGGTGTATCAGGGGCAATAAATTGAATTCACAACAGACTAAACGTTTGAGGAATGTTTAAAACAAGCACAACCATGAGAGCAAAGGGCTGAGTCTACAGTTGATGTATGAGGTTGTTTTTTTAAATACTTTTCCCTCCCAAACTTTATACATTTTTTTCTTTAGTGTATAATTGTAGGGTAATCAGTGTAGATATTTTTAACGATAGAAAATGAATGCAAATGATTTTAGAATTGGAGTGCCACATGATAAAAAGACGATAAAAAACAGGTCTTTCTGAAAAAACTTTCTGAAGCCGCCACTGTATATGGGAAAGTTACTATAGCTTCAAGCGAGAAAGCGAGTGCTCACTGCTTAATTAACAAAGACTAAGGACAAAATGTCATCTGTGTCCTGTCAATCACTTGAGTGGCATCCCGGGGTGCGCTTCCTGTTAACAAGATATGTTTACAGCATCAGCATTGGGCTCCCACTGTCTGTGTATTACTGCACTAATACTTGCCGCCGGCCCGCAAGATTGACGCATCCATTAACTATTAACTGAACCAGGAACTTTTGGGGAAGACGCATTGTGACAGAGTCTGGAGGCTGAGGCAGGCCTTTCCATTGTCAACCCCGCCACATTTCCTCGTGGCAGGATGCTGCGGCTAACCATTAACCGCACACGCCGGCCGGTGGCAGAGGCGACCGTCATGTGGTCCGGGGCCTCAGCGCCGGGGAAATATTAACCTCATCACGGTTGGGGCGCTTCCTATCAGCTTGCCGATAAATAAAGAGATGCAGGTCCTTCCATCACCATCAGCTCTCCCTTTCCTCCCACTCGAGCGCTGTGTTTGTGCCTCTGCTGGCACCACTGACAGCGCCGTCTAAGGAAGGAGGACCAGATTGATTGGGGAGACGCTGCTTCGGGATGGGAAACATTTATGGACTTTGTGGCTAAGTTTCTGAATAACAAGCAAATATAAATCAGGTTGAAACAAACAGAATAGGGCAGACGTCCCTTTGTGTTATTTTTTTTTTTCAACTTAAACAGGAAATGTACAATACGCCAAAGTAACGAAGAGCAAGGTCAGTACAGGGAATCTGCATGTTTTCTCCCATTATTTCAGCAATTTTAAGCCAAGACCAACATCAAGAAGATTCAAGAAAGAGTCCACGGCATTCCTCACATCTCCTCACAGATTACCCAGCAGCACTAGACAGACGGCTCAAACGCTAAGGAGTCAAGTCCACCAGAACAAAGAAGGAAAGATATATTTCAATTGTTTATGTTTATGTCTGAAAGCACTTGGGCACTTTCATCTGAACAGATACTGTATAATGTTTCCAGTGTTTGCAAATGGCGTTGTTACGGATATGTGGACATTTCATTTACTTCTGGATTTGATCATACTTTACATACTTTTTGTGATATGTTTAAAGGTTAGCAGATTTCGCCATTGCCCCCTCATCATTTTGTGTGTAGATAAAGTGAGCAAGCCTCTGCGGTGTCTCGGCCTCACCTGAGTCCATGTGGACTGCTGCGCTTTCATGTCTCCTGAAAAGTCTACTTCGCTCATTACAGAGCAGAGTGGTCCAACATCACACGGACTCATTATTTCCAAAAAGGGAAAAGTGTCAGCCACAAGTCCGCGCTACTAAGTGTCAAACAAAACCACTTATGTTCTACACGGAAAACACTGTAGATCAATGCGTAACACTGTTTACTCTGAGTATATGACATCGCATTACTGTAGATATGGTGATCCGGAAGACACACAAGCCACAAAATCAATTCAAAACTCCCAACACAGTAAAGATGTGATTCATGAGAGGTTCAACGTTTAGCGCGACACAAGGAGCTGTGTCACTCAAACCATAAAAAGTATTCTTCACTCAAAATGAAAATGTGTTAGAATTACAGAGAAGAGCTGAGAGGCTGTCTGTCTATACTGCCTTTAAAGCAAGAGAATATGAGTGCGCTTGAACTAACATCTGCACAGCCTACTGCTACTATTTTGAGTTCACGGCAGCTTCAGCCGTTTTTATCCAAATGTGACCCCAGTTCTTCCAGTTCAAGTAAAGACGGCTGTTCAGTTTGGCACATTTTTCACAGCAAGTGCAACTTGACCATGTTACCATGCAACATACCTATAATTGCATTGAAAGTGCTGTAATTAAGCCTGTCTTCATTCGTGTTACTTGTTAAAGAACAAAACGTTTTTGTGGGTGAAACTTTCCTTTGAGTTAGCAAAATGTCTATGGCCAACTTGATCTGCATAACATTATTTTGATAAAATATTCTGAGGAAATCAAAGAAATCAAAGACATCTGAATCACAAAGGGAAGCTTTGCTCTCTCTGTATGCTATTTCTATCTATACTTTTCATATTAATGTTTATTTTTGTGCTAATACAATACAGAATAAAAATAATAATAATTTTGTACTGAAGTTAGCTGCGTCCCCTAAAGTAAGGCAGGCGATAACACAAGTTCAGTCCTGTATCATCCCACTGTGTTCATTAAAATATGGCTGTTTTGATATTACACAGACAGTTAGCTCCTAGCAGGATTACGCCTATTTATAACATCCAGCCTTTTCCAGCTTTTTCATGAAGGAGCCTCTTTTTCCTGTCTAATTTAATATTAGCTGACAACGATTTGACAAGGCAGGATCAGAGGTTAAGATAACACACAATGGGTTGTTAAGTCTATTAGCATGGAAATGAAATGCAACAGCTCAATAGCCTGTTGTCATACCTACAGTGAACAGCCTAAATAAGTTGCAGCGGAAAAAATCACAAGGGCCGTACTTGATAAGACATACTCGTGTTACTATGGCAACATCCGTGGCTCAAGCTAAGAACGCAGAGATCTGGGTAATCGTTGTCATTGTGATACATGCGCTGTGCAATAAGATCTGTGTACCGCTCATACTTTAGCAGTGAACATGTCCCGGTTTACTGCTAAATCACACGTCCTTTGATTAGAGACCTTTAACGTTGTGTGGAACTTGACATACGTTTTGAAAGTATCCCTTGCCCCCCTATTATTAGTGTTATGTGCAGCACCATATTCAAAGTCCTTACAGTGTGTTGCCTGATTTGCAGCAGAGGACGTATGAATGCCCAAGGGTCCAAAACTCAAGTGTTAAAAATTATTTTTTTTTAAATCACAGATATCCACTGACATTTGACATGGCGGGTGCGTGATTGCGTGTTGCAGTTCGATTGCAAATGCATCTATTTCCAGTTTATGACGTTACACAAATCTCACACTCTGCACAACAGCTAATAGGTACACTTCGACATTTTATAGGTTAATCGGAACAGCTGTCTTACACCAATTCAGAAAGTTATACTCAGTATTGCAATAAATCTCTCTCAACTAAGCCAAATTATTTGTTATTGTTTGGCCTCCCACCCTAACAGCGCGCACGCTCATTTTCATAGCCGGACTGCTTGTTAATAAACTGCACACTTACAGTCGAGTTGCATATAGTGAATGTGATAATGATTCCCAAGCTGTTAGCCTGCAGTTTGCGCCCATTTTATCCTTTTAATGAGTATAATTGGCACTTGAGGTGATATATTGATATTGGCTGGGCTCCTGCAGGCTTCTATGTTGCTCCATTGTGCTACACCAAGTGTTAACAGACAGCCTAAGCCCATTTGACTTACTGATGTAGCAAGAATTTCTAATCTTGTGAGGAAGCCAGACTGCCTGTCACTGTGCCCCCTGTGTGGTCTCAGAGCTGTTGGTACATTGCTGTGTAAAAAAAATAAAAAGATTTAGTGAGTATTTACAACAAAATAAAATAAAACCAAGTCCACTATTATGTAGTAGTATATTCATTACTATTGTACTAACTTTGAAACTCCAGTATAGGCCTATAGCCAGGGCTGTAAGATACATCGTAATCTGATATTCATATTTTTCGTTGTTCAATTTCTAGAAGGTAACACACTGTGGTCCTCTAATAACATCAGCTAATGCTCGCTTATTACTGGTGCCCCTGCTGTTCAAAGCTCCCACTGCGCCCATACCCCGTCAGCCCTAGGAGATCCCCCATCGAATGTAATCCATACACAATCAATCGCGCTTACAAGCCGGTCAGACGGTCCAGCATAGCCTATTGATTAGAATCGATCACTAGACTTCTGTCACTAACTAACCGAGGGGCAAGATTCTTCATAATAGAGGAATGGAAATGCTGTGAATGCCAGAAAATATACAACTAATAATAGGACTGAAACTTGTCTTTCCTGCATGCCTTGCCTTTTGAAGCTTTGGAAAAAAAACATTGAAATAAAAATAAAGTCTGATGCAAAAAAAAAACCAAACGATTCATTGTGCAGAAGAGAGAAGAAGAAAAGAAAAAAACTGGACATGTGTTGTGGTTGCTAAGCGAAGAGTGACTAATAATATCTACATGGAAGAGGTTTGCATTAGCGCAGTAAGCCCGAGCACAGCACGTCTCAGTCTCTACCAATCTAAAGACAATGAAGGTTCACCACACTGTAATTACAGACAATGAGTTTGTCAGTCACTCCTCATAAATATGAATAAGGAGGGACGGATAAAGGTGTTTGGTCTAAATTTGCCACGGTTCTTGACGCGAGGAGAGAAGGGGAGAGCGGCCCGGCGCCATATTCATCCTATCAAAATCTCCCGAGGGAAAGAGTTTTTAAGCCTTTGTGTGTCAGTCTTTCCCTGTCACTGCTGGATGTAGAGGGCGTACAAGGCCCAGAGATTGATGTAACAGGTTTGGCTTTTCTTCTTTTTTTCTCTTTTTTTTTACTGCTTTTAATTATAACCAGGGCAATTCTCGACATGCACCTTTAAGTTGTCAGCTGTTACTGGAAAAAACTGCAGACAATCAGTGGATGTTTTGTCTAATTTTACAAGCACAGGATCTAGTGGAGACTATAACTAATAATCTGATTTAAATGTTAATAGAAATCAGCTCTCAGACTGCTGGTTGCATGCCATGACATCCACTAAGAGTCCTCCAGCATCACATAAGTAGGCTTAATCATGATCACTGTGTTACATTATCAACACGAGAGCTTGTTTTCACATCGCAAAAGTTAGCATTTTTAATAGAAGAAGGGAGACTAATGCCATATGTTATTTATAATTGACCACTTAATCGCTGCACAGGCACAAAGTGTTTCAATCACTTCTTCGCCTTTTAAAACAGTGGAGAAATTAGTGAGAAGGATGTTGACATTTGGCATGAATAATTTGGCAGTTGTACAAGTGATGAATTATGGCCCTTTTGACAACTTAATGTTCTATGTTCAAGCTCATAAAAAATGCAAAGTAAGTGCTATAAAACGGTTGAATATCGTCTTAAGGTGACATATTTAAGGTGACTGACAATGATTTCCTTTTCAAAATTTGATACAAGTGGTTAAGGACAATAAAACATAATAAATTGTAAGGACTAAACCCATCAACATTTTGTTTTCTGAACACTATTAGGTTTTACTTTACAACGGCGTCAACGATTGTACTGTAACAACTTAAACACCACAATGACAGTATATATATTATGACTGAATGTAATACTGTACTATCGGTGTTTGGACGAATGAAGTGTAAGTCTACCTTAAGTGCAGTTCCTCTGTTTGAGCAGTGAGTGGTGCTTTAGCTCAGAAATGAGACTTTCTATTCCACTCAGATCTTGAAATGTGTTATGCGTTGATTTAACTACAATCCTTAAAATAATACAACATTGTATGATTATACATTCTATCCAGCTAAATATATATTCTATTGATAATTGATCCTGTTGATATTTGCAGTATGAAAGTATCTGGTAATCATTAACGTGAAAATGTGTGTGGTGCATAAGAGCTCACCTGAGAACAATCTGTGCAGTGCGACATAATAATGCTCAATGTCCCTTCTGTCCCTTCTGAACTGTGTCTGGCTGTCCACAAGGTTGAACATCTAAAAAGAAAAAGATATGGCATTGGCAAGACTGTCGGACATGGCACTGTGTTTAGTTCGGCCCAAAGCCTTTTTCACTTACTTTCACTACATGAATTACGAGGATCTGACCCGATGCAACCACGGAAAATAGTTGTAGTAGCCATTGCATTTTTAGGTGTAATTAACTCACCTGCACCTAAATTAAGTGTCACCCTGGAGCCCTGACTAAATCTATGCCGCTTTAGGCCGCGCTAGCCAACTGCTATACAGTAAGCATATTATGAAAGCCCGAAATTAATGAGCTATGTAGGTTAATGCACGTAACAAAACCAATCACGACAGGGGTCTTTTTCATTTTCAAACTCTCGGCGTCTTTGTTAGCAATTAGCATCATTGCCCTTGAACATGAGGTTCACGATTTCATATCTTTAAGTGAAGTGGTAAGGCCTCAGTAGCTTTGAAAAAGTGCACCAGTGTTTATGCCATAGACATATTTATGCCTATGCCAAGGTTTCTGACCAATAGTGCAGGCCCATATCAGGGTTGCCAGGTCTGGGCAGCCAAACCCGCCCAAAATATCTGAAAAACCGCGGAAAACCCGCGGACAAACGGCGCAGCTGGAATTTTCAATATTGTTTACCAGTAAACAGAGCCCATGTGCTCCCGCAATGATGAGAAACCGCCCCTTTCTCCTCTTTGAAAAAGCAGCTCAGAGAGCCTTGGATTTGAGATTTTGTCATTCGAAATAGTGATTTTGATCAAAAAATAAGATAGAAATAGCTAATTTTACATTGAAAACAGCAAGGCAAAAAAACGCGGACAGTTTTTTTCACCCGCGGAATGGCTTAAAAAAACCGCCCAATTCCGCGGTTTAACCAATGGCCGCTGGCTGCTCTGCTTTGTGACCGCAACACTGGAGGCCGCCATTGCTCCTCCATTGCTGTAGTACCTCCATTTGGCCGCTAGGCCCCCATTGAAAAGCATTGGACTTTAGACACGTTAAAAACAACTTTAATGCCTGGTTTCAATTTTTTCAACACTTAATATGGCTACATATTCCTCCTGAGATAACGCTGGGTTAGTAAAAAAAAAATAGAAACCAGGCTGGTTTTCGATTTTTTATTTTTTATTTAAATCTCCTACTTAACGGAGGTCGGACTGTTGGCATTGGAGCTGCGCGAGCTACACGTCACACAAGGGCCGAGTCTACAGTGAGATCCCGCCCTTATGCCCTTATTAGGAACATGCTTCGTCAGAGCTGGGGAGGAGGAGTCTGTAAATCCGCCATGATTTCCCCCTCGAACGTGGTCATTGTGGTAAACGGGGAGGAGTGAGGAGCTGTCTATTCTTTTTAACAGTCTATGGGTTTAACCCAACCCTGGCCCATATTGTTGAAAAAAAAAAAAAAGCCATGCAATAGAGCTCAACAGTCCCACCCCCTCCCGGTCACGTGTCGGGGTCCAACATAAAAAAAATCCCATGTATTCTTAGCATTAGCCTGGTTTTACCATACCCTCGTACATTTCGTTCGTACATGTAGGGATAAGATAATTGACCGGAGTTTACGAATGGCTAAGGCCAAGCTATCTTAGCATTGACTTTTCGAGAAAATCAACTATTAAGAGTTCAACATCACAACGCTAGCTAATCGGGTCGGCCCATTAGTCCGATGCCCCATTAGTCCGAAAATGTCCCATTGAGTTGGGGTTGAAAAATAAAATTAGGTTTAGGCAAAGTCCACTGACTTTAAGGTTAGGGCCAGTGGTTGTATATGGCTCTCTAATCAACACAACTGGGTTAGAGAGATTTCGGACTAATGGCACCTCTGCTCAATGGTAAATTTTCGGACTAATGAGACGTCGGACTAATGGCATGGCACCCTCTAATCAGCTATGTGCCAACTCAAGGACATAAAACATACAAGGTAAAATTGAAGATTTGTCTAAAATGTTAAAAACTGCAAAATTATAAACGTCATTTTGTCATATTTTCAAATATTGTTTGTTTCTTTCTTGTAAAATACCCGCACAATTGTCGGCAGTTTGCACATAGCTGATTAGCCGGCGTCGTGCCTTTAAAGGCAAGGCAAGGCAAGTTTATTTGTAGAGCACAATTCATACACAAGGCAAGTCAAAGTGCTTCACAGTTGCATAAAATTACAAGAAAACAGATGTCTAAAAGCTTGTTTGGAAAGGCCAGTAAGCAAGCCGTTACAGTAGTCTAACCTGCTGGAGACAAATGCAAGGATGAGTCTCTCTAAGTCTGGTTTTGACACTATTCCTCTGATCTTAGCAATGTTTTTCAGATGATAAAAAGCTTATGATGTTATTGCTTTGATGTGGCTGTTTAAGTTCAGGTCTGAGTCCATGATTACTTCTAGATTTCAAACCTGATTCTTTTGGTTTTAGAGAGAGAGACTCAAGGTGACTGATAACACTTTGTCTTTGTGTCTGTGGGCCAAAAAACAATGATCTCAGTTTTGTCTGTGTTTAGTTGGAGAAAGTTGTTTTGCATCCACAAACTGATCTGTTCGATGTAGTGACAGAATGTATCTACAGGCCCATGTTCACCTGCCGTCAGTGACACATAGATCTGAGTGTCATCTGCGTAGTTGTGGTACAACACATTGTTGCTGTTTATTAGCTGACCCAATGGAAGCATGTACAAGTTGAATAAGAGGTCCCAAGATTGACCCCTGGGGGACTCCACAGGTCATGGCAATTTTGAGACACAAATAACTGAGACCCAGTTGCAAATTTCGACAAAGTACGTCCTGTCCTCGAGATAGGACTTGAATCAATTTAGAGCAGTACCAGAGATTCCCACCCAGTTTTCTAACCTGTGAAGTAAGATCCCGTGGTCCACTGTGTCAAAGACAGAGCTCAGGTCCAGTAGAACTAAAACTGAGACCTTACCTGCGTTGGTGTTCATACGGATATCATTTGTCACCTTGATCAGAGCTGTCTCAGTGCTGTGGTGGAGCCTAAATCCTGACTGGAAAGTATCAAACACATTGTTAGATAGGAGAAAGTAAGTGAGCTTTTTCTATGACTTTTCCTAAGAATGGTAGGTTTGATATGGGTCAGTACCTTGGCATTAAGGCTGCTGTCCTTTAGAAGAGGCTTAATGACTGCGGTTTTCAAGGCCTTTGGAAATGCTCCAGTCTCAAGTGAGATGTTGACTAACTCAACAAGCTGATCAGCACAGACTTCAGAAATCTAGTGGGTAATTCATCAAGGCAGCATGTACATGAACTCAGACCGGAGATAACCTCTTCGATTGTTTTGTCAGTAACAGGTGTGAAATGTGTCAGCTCAAGGTGTTTATCTGGTGGCAGGGTTGCTATTTTATGGCTAAATTATGGCATTTTTAATGCCTTGGACTTTGTAACAAAAAATATTGCAAACTCATTGCACTTAGATGTAGAGATTAGTTCTAAGGGCAGTGAAACTGGAGGGTTAGTTAATCTGTTTACTGTGGAAAACAGAACACGAGAATTGTTTCTGCAGTTTGCGATGATTTTAGAGAAGTACTTCTCCCTTTCTCCACGCAAAATCTGGTTGAACTCACAAAGCACTTCTTTGTATACCTCAAAATGAACCTGGAGCTTTGACTTGCGCCATTTCCGTTCGGCTTTTCGGCACTCCCTTTTCTGTGCCCTGACCGAATCTTCACTTCTCCAAGGTGCCTTTTGTCTATTGTTAACCATTTTAACCTTGACAGGAGCAATAGTATCCAAAACATTTAAGACGCTTGATCTAGAGCCCAACAGATTATCAACATTAGAACATGGGGGATTTTCAAATCTGATCATTTCCATAAACTGTGTTGTTGTTGTATCATTTATGTGTCTTCTTTGAATAACTCCAGGCCCAATCACTGGTTTGGGTGCAACAGACAGGTCAAAGAAGACACAAAAATAATCAGATAAAGCAAGATCAACAGCATTCACATTTGATATATTAACACCTTTTGTAATAACTAGATCTAGAGTGTGACCTTTGTTGTGAGTCGCCTCACTCACGTGCTGAGTTGAACCAAACATTTCAAGGACAGCACTGACTTCTTTTGCATGCCTGTCATTGATCACATCCACATGCACATTAAAATCACCTGAAATTATTAAACAATCAAAATCAGTGGATATAAATGAAAGTAATTCAGTAAAATCTTCAATAAAACACTTCTGTGGTGGATTGTAAATAGTCAAAGTATGGAAGATTCTTTTATCTCCATTTTGAAAGACACATACTCAAACCCCATACCCCAAATGACAATTTGTGGATGACTATATTGACCCTGAATATGGCACAAACACCCCCGCCCCTCTGGTTTTGGCGTGTTTCAGACACAAAATTTAAATTTGATGGACTACACTCAATCAAAACTCTGTTACCAGTGTTTTTGTCAAGCAATGTTTCAGTTAAAAACATAAAATCTTGATTATTTGAGGAAATAAAATTATTTATTAAAAAAGACTTGTTTTTTAACAATCTGACATTGAGTACAGCATGTTTGAGATTCATCTGTGTTTGAGTGGATGGAATCTTTTGCAAGGGATATAGATTAAAGTTCTTTAATTGGACGGTCTGACTGTCCCTCTCTTATCTAATCTATGTTGTGTGACAGTACTAATTGTTTCAGAAGAACACACTCCCTCTGTGGACCTCTGGTTGATTTTGAGTTTGCTATGCATGATAGCAATGCAGAGGCCCCTAATGTCCTAGACGGCAGCAGTGAAGCTGCTGGAGATAACAGCTGTGGGCACCGTTACTGGGGGCCGAGCTGGGGAGATCTTGGTTGGTGAAAATGGCGGAGGTGGGAGAGGGGCATGATAGTTCTTTGGGGATGAAAGCCTTGGTCTTGACATGACTGGAGTGAGGGTAGTCATTATAATCCCTTGTTTTATCAAGGTTTCAAAATGGTTGGGAAATCCCATAGGTGACTTTGGAGATGGGAATGATTTAGAAAAATCTCTGGAGGGTGTACAGTACAGTAGATGTAGCAGTCGGGCTCAAGGCCTGTGGTGGAGTTGATGAAAGTGCTCCTTCGGCTGAATCATTTAGTATAGATGCAGGTGGTGCTGAAGCTGAGCTTTTCCCCAGAGCAGCAGATGCAGGTGGTGCTGCTGCTATGGTTGAAATGTTTTCCAGAGATGCATATGGTGCTGCTGTGGCTGAACCCTTAACTGTGGCTGCGTTCTTTACTGTAGGTGCTGATGGTGCTGCTCTGGCTGAACCCTTAACTGCGGCTGAGTCCTTTACTGTAGGTGCAGATGATGCAGCTTCGACTGAATCTTTTGCTGGGGATGCAGGCGAAACCTTTGCTGGTGAGCCAGGAGCTCTTCTCATGCTCCTCTCTGCTCTCTCTTGTAGCTCAGGCCTCCTCTGATTTTGCAGAGCATGGAGGAGATTTTCCGTCAGTCGTCTCACTCCACCTCTGCTCAAATGTGGTCCATTTCCTTTAAACAGATCGTCGCGTTGCCAGAAAGATTAAAGTTCTCTATGAAATACAGTCCTCTTGACTCACAGACATTGGACAGCCATGTATTCAACTGAAACAGCCGGGAGAATTAGTTTATTCTCCCGTCGATGTTTGGGATAGGTCCACTGATGAAAATTTGTATTCCCTCTTTATCCAGACAATCAAGTCTCTCAAAAGTGTATTAAACTTTTCTTTCAGGGCTTCAGACTCTCTGTTTCTTATGTCAACAGCACCAACATGTACAACAGGTTTATTAATATTAATCCCAGGGTTATTTGTAATTTCCTTGTTTAGAACATCTATGATGACAGAAACTGTGGCGCTCGGATAGCTGATCGTAGTAATTCTCTCCATGTTTATATTAGATATGGCTCCGTCTCCAAGCACCAGGATATCTCTAGCCTTGACACTTGGCACAGTTTTTCTCTCCATCTTTGTTTTGACTTCTTGTTCTCTGCTTCTCTCTGACTTTCTCTGTTCGTTATACTCATCCTCTGAGAGAGGTAAAAATCTGTTTGTTAACTTTATTTCAGGTGCATTTTACCAGCATGTTGTATTTGCTTTGGCCTAGCACCAAGTTGTCTGTTAAGTTTTGGGAACGTTACGGTATCGTTTAGCTTTAGGTTGCAAGTATCAGTTTTTCCAGTCTTCTTACCGGGTTCCGCAGGGAGCGTGTCATTAAGTCCTTTTTCTGTCGCTAAGGCAAAAATCTTGTCCCATAGTATGCGAATTTCTTGTTGATACATCCGACAGCTTTCACAAGGAGACTTTTGCGTTACTCCCTCAGCCATGTTGACAAGATTGTCGTCGCTGGTTCGTCAGATGAGTTGTAAAAAAAGGCATAAAAATGATTAAAAAGTCTTGGTTCACTTTAGAGAAGAAAATAAAATCATATCCAAGACATGTGCCAAAAAATAGAATGATTAAAAAGCGAATAAAGAGGCAAGCAGCAGCAGCAAGCAGAGATACGACTGCACTCTTGATAAGCAGGAAGCAGAAACTCTTAATAGTTGACTTTTTCGAAATACTAAAAATACTAAAAAGACATGGGATTTTTTAAACGTGACCGGGAGTGGGTGGGACTGTTGAGCTCTATTAAAGGAGCTATATCATGCAAAATCGACTTTTTGGAGCTTTTAGCCATGTTGTTATGCTATTTTCTTATCAAAAACACCCCCAGAGCAGTTGTTGGCTTCATTCACGCAGTTCTAAGTAATCCTCCTGAATCCAGCTGTTCCGTCCTCTCCTGGTAAACGACTGAGTTGTTCAGTTGTGTCGTCACAAAGGAATGGAAGTGCTCTACGTCTGTAATGTAATGCCTTACAGCCGGATTTTAATTTATAAAACAGCTTTTTCATTATTTTTGTCGTAAGAGAGAAATAAAGAAAAAAGAAAAAAGAAAAGGAAAAAAAAGGAACTCTCTGACGCGTCTGTGCTGTCCCAGGAGGGTAATCAAACGCACCCACGGCCGGAGGATCCATGGATCCGAACAGAAGTCTTGTTTGAAGACTGAGCTCTTTCTAACCTACTCTGGACACCGCCTGTTCTTTTTTCTTACCCAACGATAATGTCACGGATGCGCGTTTGGCTACGAGAGGAACAGGACTATTCAATAATACATAATAAAAGAAAATAAAAAGTAGAACGGACTATAAAAAGTAGAATATCAAAGTCAGCATTGGCAGTGCAAAGTTTACAAGTCGATAAAGTGACGCTGATACAAGGAATAAAGTGACGCTGATACAGAGTATATTGCACATAGTTTTGCATTGTAGTTATTGCACATGAGTTACGTTACAGTAGTGCTGTACAGTCTGACAGCAGTGGGACGAAGGACTTGCGGTAGTGCTCCTTCTTGCACTAAGGGTGTCTCAGTCTACCACTGAAAGAGCTGCTCAGCTCCTCTACAGTCCCGTGCAGTGGGTGAGAGGTGTTGTCCATGATGGAGGTGAGCTTGGTTAATGTTTGTATTGCCAAGAGGTAACCTACTTGGAGCAACGACCCAACTAACTAAATGTTCAGATTTGGAGTACGCAACCTGTAGACCTGTCTCACTGACACACCAGGTCATTTTCTCATCAGTTTGATTAAGTTTAAGATCTGTTTTAATGTGTAACGGCAATGAGTCCTAAGTTTGGACAAGAGCACCTTTTTCCGATATGAAGTAAGTTAGCGTAAGAAACGTACCATTCACTAATCCATCTAACATTGTGCTGAATTTCACGCATTTATGTATAGGGCTCAGAACTGCCTCACAATCAACAACTAGTTAGGGCAGCAGGGTGTGGGCTTGCTGGTGGGGGCTACTGCCCTCTACCTACTGGCCATATTACACCCTGGCTTTTTAAGGCACCTCAATAAACAAGGCAAACAACAAAAATAATAAAACAATCACAACCAATATTTTACAGTGGAAATGGGAATTACAATAATAATGGGTCGTGTTGACTATGTTATACTTATTATAACTAAATTAATAGTCAATTAATAGAATGGTGACTGGTGCTTATAAGTAATGATTGGAAATTGTTATTATGTGAACGGGAATGAGGAATAAGAAAAAGGAAAAAAAGTACAAATTGTAAATAAAAATAAGTAATTCAGGAATTTGTAATATAAAGTGTTGTATTGTATGTAACATGAGATGTTGTATTACTGTATCCGGAATGTAAATTAATCTTGAATATGAGGGTAGGCACTTATAAGCTTTCTTGCTTCGGCCTACTTGCCTGGCCTGCCAAACGACATGCCTTTTCATAGATATTTCAAAGACATATAGTCTGGGAGCGAGCGTGATCTCAACAATTTCCCGGTGGGCGTGATTGATAGACGGCATCAACCAATTAGAGCAACGCTAGATACGTTGCAGTAACAAGCGGCAGAAAGCCTTTCCAAAAACGTCCTTTTTTACAAGGAACGCTTCGAACGCTCTTTCTTGCTCCGGTTTTAGGGATTTCATATTTTCCAAATGATTTAAAACAGACGAAAGAGCCGAAGAAAACAGTGTATCGGCCGCCATCTTTAATGTTTTGGAAGAGTGCGTGGTGGTGACAGGTGACGGCTTCCGTCTCTTGGTGCGTGATTGGGCCGATGTGGGTCAAATCGTGAAATGATTGGCTGCGAGCAGCCGCCCAGACGGTTCTTCTTTTGAACAGAAAGGAGCAGTGTCTGGCAGGCCAGGCAATCTGCCTACTCCTTTTGAGTTTTTTTTTTTCTTGCTTTGTTTGTTTTCTGCACTGTAATAATGTTGTTGTAAAAATCACTCAAATAAATCCAATCAATCAATCAATCAATCAATCAATGTTCGCATTTCGGGAAATAATTATGACCTAAGTTAAATGTAATGCTGACTAGAAAATGTTTTCGAGACACTCTTAGGCGACCTTCTTTCTAGTTTATTCGGCTTCAGATTTAGCTAAAGCATGATTTAGCCAACGCGTGTCATGACATTTAACATTTGATTAACAATTTATTTTATGTTTAAAGGGACTGAATGCAATTTGGTCATTTTTATACTCACTACATTTGAAACAGATGTCCAAACATCCGTAGCTGATTCTCTCAATTTTGAGGAGCAGCGGATCTATTCCGAGCTTCAACCTGGTGTGTGAGCTCCTGACCCTCCTTGTCTCTAAAGCAGGGGTTCCCAACCTGGGGGTCAGGACATTGGGGCTGCAAGAAATTTTATGGGACACATATGGCACATATGTGTGTATTTTCAAAGTAGTTTGAATGGAAAACATGCGCTGTGGGGGAAGGAATTCATTTTACGTTATATACTCCTACAGTGTTTTGAAACAATTGTTCGGTTTTAGGATTTGCAAATGCATGTTTTCTGTAGACCCACTATCCACACTGAATATTGTTGGAGTTCATGTGACAGATAAATTTGGTGATATTTCACCAATCAAGTGGCACTTTTTCATTTGCCATATTGCAGTGGAATGGAAGTTTATTTTCATAGCGCCCAAAGCGCTTTTACATAGTCTCTTAGTTATGTATGTAGCTTCAGTTTCCCCTGGGGTAGACTGACAGAAGCACTATCACAACTGCACACATCTGCGCCAAAGGTCCCTCTGACCACCACCATTGATTCATGCACGCACGTCATTCATCCCATCATGCAAACTCCACCCAGAAAGGCCCCACCTGAGGATCAAAACCGGGACCTTCTAGCTGTGAAGCATGAGCGCTAACCACTGCGCTACTGTGCCGCCAGTGAAGTGATGAAGCGTTCTATGTATTGACTAACGTATTGTCTAAATTTTTGCAGGCTCTGATTGAGTAGGTGACCTGCATTCAATTCTAGTCTATACTACACTGTCTTACCAAAAAAAAGTCGCCACAAAAAAAGGTAACAATCTCACAATTAATCTGTATTTATGTATCTGTATTTATTTTTATTTTTTTATTGTATTAGTTTATTCTAACAGGAACAATGCTCAATAATCAACATTTCTCTCTAAATGTGCCAGTTTGGTCTATAAAGCTATAGCTTTCAACCGTAGTCCCTGGGAAAGATGTACAGTAGATTGCCAGCATCAAACAATATACAATAATAACGAAAGCAGGCAGGCAATACAAAAGCAGCAGGAGAATATAAAAGACATGAATGGTTGTGTACACAAGTTTGATTCTCGAGTAACCATGATTTTGAACCATATTTTTTAATATCTAAATGTATCAACATTACGCATATGAGAAGGGATAGTGTTCCAAAACTGGACTGCCCTCATTGAGAAGACCGACCGGCGCTTTTCCCGAGGGGTACTAACAGGTTATTTGAGGTAGCGGATCCAGTTTGTCTCAAGCTTAGGTTTACAGAATTAGAAAGTGGTGGTGGGGCCAAACCAAAAAAACAGATTAGTATCTTGAAATTTAACAACATTTTCCCAGTTGAGCAGATTATATTTATGCAATACTACAGTGGTGATGACAAAAAGGTTTCATTTCCAGGACTTTCAGATCCTGCTTAAAGACAGATTAGATTTACCTTTCCAGCAAGATGAATTCTTGCACGAGAAACCATCTTGTACCGCTCCCGCCTTCACCGTTCGGACAGACCAAAATTGGTTCTGGCAAAAAAGACACTATTTAACAAAGCGGGGCAATAATAAAAAACATGAGGTGCTGCAACACATTACACAAACACAACCTTTTTTCAAAACTTAACAGTGAATGGATTTGCGGTGTTCTTGAACGCGCGGTCCCAGATTGATGTCAGTGCAAATGTTAATGGCACTGTTATATCAATCTGGCTCTTGTCAGGTTGAGATTATATTGGTTTCAGGGTCGTCTTACTGAGACCAACTGCTGACACAATGCGACAGATGTTTCATCGTATTGAAAGTAATTTAGCGACTTTCAAACTGTGTCATACCTAAAATAAGCAAGATTTAGTTTAACTTTCTTGACATGCTTTTAAATGTAAATTGTGAATCTAAAATGATTGTTAAGATAGGCCACAGGCTGGATTGCGACACACCTTTAGTTTTGATTTAAGCACACATTTGCAGTGGCATTGTTTCAGTAAACTTTAGCCATGTCAAACGATCCAATGTTGCATTCATTATTCACTAAGATAAGAGAATGTGACCACTTTGCAAAACCTTTTCCAGCACATCCTAAAGATTCCTAATGGGTGGCCAATCCATGTGTGTGAATGATAATCTTGGAATATGTCTATTTTATTTTATTTGACTTTTATCTAACCAGCAAAGTCCCACTGAGATTAAGAATCTCTTTTTCAGGGAGTCCTGGCCCCAGAGGGGAACCTATTGTATATATGTTTAGTGGTAGGGGAAACAGGAGTGCCCGGAGGAAACCTACGCAGGCACAGGGAGAACATGCAAACTCCACACAGAAAGGCCCCGTCCAGGTGGGAATCGAACCTGGGAGCTGTGCGGCATGAGCGCTAACCGCTGTGCCACTGTGCCACGCCTATACCATCAGGGATGAATGTTCAGGATGTTCAGGTAGTCTGCTGATCTCATTCTTTGGGCACACATTGTGACTGAACCTAGACCTGATCATGCATTGTATGTCTACAGCAACTATCTTTTGCTCTGAACCAAATCCATGTCGTTTTGCTTGTAAATTAGGTTAATTATTTAGATTTAAGAATTTCAAAGGGCTAGGGCTCTGCAAGGGGTAGGCGTATCAATGACAGAAGTTTGTATTATTACAATCCTTGAACTGATTCATAAAGTAACAGTGTAGCTTGCAGCGCTTTTAGATTATGGTCTCTAGACTTGAGAATGAATATTTTGGTGTCTGCCCAAGGGCCCAGGGTCTGTCCCATGACTTCACAGTCCACACCCACTCCCCCGATGCCATGCTTCTCAATCACAAACGGTGAGGGCTAGGGCTGTTTAGGTGTGTGCCGACTCCGAGCCCCCTCCTCTTGGTCGTCCTCTGCAGGCCTGCTCCTCGCTGCAGCAGAGAGGGCTGCGTGACGTCAACGCGTGCTGGTGCGTTTCTCGGCTCGAGCGGAAAAAATGGGGAGAAGATTACGAGGTGAGTGAGACATGATATTTCTTCCTTTTTATGAACGGCACTTGTACACATGTTACAGCAGACGTCTTGAGCTTTGCGCTGATTTTGGTCTGTCTTCGCGTGTCGTTTCGGTGATGTCGCTGCTCCTAAGAAAATAATTTACGCAACGTCGTGAAGTCCGGCTCTGTGCCAATGCTGTGAAACTGAGAAAATCGTGCACATGCCAGGATGTGCCGCTTTCCTCTAAGAGGGCACGCTGCCATCAGCACTATGATTTACCCCAGCCTCTGCTCGTGTGAGCCTGTTATTGTGGACTGTCTGTGGCGCCCATCGCATTGACATTTGGTGATGCTGCGCTCGTCCACACCCACTTTATACTGTATGAATCTTCAGATTGATCCATGTGCGGAGCAGATATGAGCAGGGTATCAAATGGCCTCAGACCTAAACCTGTCAACCTCTTTACTATCCCCCGATTGCTAAATGTTGTGCCACTGGATATAATTGGCCTGCACATGTCTTGCTAGTGCCATATACAGTACCTGTCCTTTTAGGTCTGTTGATTAATTTCAGTAAAATTGCAAACAGATCGATTGCAGTGATTTTACTTGGGCACCATGAAGAGGGGACCGGGGTGATCATGATGTTTAATGTTCATTGAGATGGTGATGGGACTATACAAAACGAAATACTATTGGCCTACAAGAAGGGCACTGCATTTAATTGAATAATAACTAGCTGGTTGGGTTCGTTCGGGAATGGTCACGTGAGAGATCTTGCTCTCATGGTGCTGGCCTGTGTGAGCAACCTCTGTGATTTGGATCTGGAGATGTGCCACGGCCTGGACTAGTCATGCTGAAAAGAGCAAACAGGAAGCTCTTGTACATAAGATTAGGTACTACTATCTCTGGCCTGAGAGTGAAAGCATGAATTTCATGCCTGTTAATAGTATTGAGGACACGTTCTTCTTATGTCTGCAGTACACTGCAGCACAAAGATTCAGGTCAAGGTATAGTTGCTTATGATTGTTTGGATTGACTTATAAGCTCACAAATTCCCAGTGTACTATCACAATTTGTTTTTATATTGTTCTATTAGTTCTTCATTCAGCTAGTCTCTGTAATCATTCAGCTTCAATAGGGACTGAACTTACTCCCTATTTTAGTCAGGGTGTGAGTGTGTGTGCAGCCTTGTCATTTGTCTTTTAATCACTGGACCAACTCTGCTATGGGCTATTTAGATCTACTAATTCAAATTGTAATTGATGTCTGGGGATGCATGACCAACATATTTGAGTGGAGCTCACAGACAAGGTGTGAGACAGTTATTCAAAAAATGCAACAGCTTTTGCAAACTTTATTCCACCATCTCTTTGTAATTTTTTGACTCGATAATGCACAGTTGTGTCGTTAACGTCAATTCTACTACTGTACTACAACTAAAGAGCCTTACAAGCTAGTTGTATGTTATGGTTGATAAACCCCAAATGGGTGGATAAAATGAGATGGTTGTAAAAACTGGGTGGCATGGTGGTGCAGGGGTTTGCATGTTCTCCTTGTCTATGCGTAGGTTTCCTCCGGGTACTCCGGTTTCCCCTACCAGCACTTTGAGAACTTGGTAATACAGGCTTGCAAAGCGCAATGCAAGTGTAAGCCATTATTATTATTATTATTATTATTATTATTATTATTATTATTATTATTATTAATGGCATTCAGTTTAAAATCAGTAAAAAAAAACAACAACAGAGAAACACTCATTTGCTGTGTCAAGTCCCTAAGGTAAAAAGTTTGATCATGCAAAAAGTTAAAGCTTGCACATAAATCATTATGTATTGTGGCTTTTTGTCATGATGGGACTTTTTCTACCTTTCTCTCTTCTGTGGAACGGAACACCATTATGTGTAGATTTTCCCCATCTCACTAGAGACCTGCAGTCCTCCAGTGTTTAACTGCGCCCCTGAGGCATGCAGTGTTGATCTGTGTATGCTGGAGGATAATTGCAGCAGTGGGCCATCGTCTGGATCAATAGTAGACAGTGGTGAGCTATGGGACGCGCCTGTCCGTCAGCTCGCTTTGGCCAAAGTCACTCATTCACTCACCAAGCCCTGTCCTGACTTTAGCTTCGGAAATGGCTCGAGGATGGACACATTCCTTTCCTAATTCTCTCTGTGTGGAATACTAACACAACTTCAAGGGCTGGGTGTCATAAAATATGAAAACACATTTACATATTGTCATTCGTGTGTCCTTGTAATATTTTTAGGCCTATGTTTAGCTATGTTTAGGAATTGTTACATTATCATGTTTTACAGACTGACACTAATATCTGAATGTTTTTTTGTTTTTATCTCAAAGTGCGATGACAAGTGTGCATGAGTGGTTAGGTTTGCCCTGGGCTGTCAGGTTTAAACCCGACACTTGTCAATAAACCACTGAGTAAACCTGCAAGTGCCAATCTTTATGGTTTCTTCTGCTTCTTCTTGAAGTTGTCATTTGAAATTAAATGAGCTAAACAATTGCATTAGAGCAAGAGCATGTACAGTATTCATGACACAAATCTTACCCGCTTTGATTTATAATGTCAGCTGAGGCTCGTGTCACACCTCTCCAGTTCCGTATTGGCACCTCCATGACGACAAACACTGATGACTGGATGTTCGGGTTCAGTGCTGCAATATTTAGGATGGATATTTACTCTGGCATGGAGGCTTGTCTCTCTCCTCTTCGTTCCTCCAAGCTACAGTACTTTGAAAGTGCATCAGTAGAAAATTGTCTGTCAATTTTGCACCATATACCTAGCTGTGAATACGGTACGTGTGTGCTATATCAGAGAGTGAGCTTTCCTATTAGATTAGTTTATCCTAGATTTTAATTCAGGATGTGTACTGACATTATATTCTTATGGGGTGTGGTTAAGTTTAAGTTCTGGGCGATCAGTGGTTCCCAACCTTTTTTTTCTCGAAGCCTCCCCTGTCACAGGCTGTAGTCTTTGTTGTGTGGTTAGGGTTAGGGTCCCTAGAGCTCTTTGAGTTGCATTTGTGCGCAAAATGTGCCCTATAATTAAAGTTGAGTTTAGAGTTCTGTTGAGATTACTGTACATTGCATCTTTGCTCGGACCTCTGTGCTATCGAATTGAAGATGGACCGGTGTGGTAAATCTTCAGACACAGTGCAATGAGAGCTGTCAAAACCCTGTAGATTAGTGTCCACTTGTCACTTAGTCAAGGGTCTCCTTTACAAGCACATGTTTGCTTTGATTGAGGAGGCCAGCACTTTCATTTACAAAGATTTGAAGGAAGATTTTTGTCCAAGTCCTCTGTTGGACAATATGTTTTGTTGTTGTTGTTGGTTTTATTCATATCATAGAGTAGATAGTAACACCAGAACCTGAACAGACCACTTACAATAGTATTATGTTAATTATTTTTTTTTAATAACTCAAAGATCTTGCATTTGCATGTTAATAAACACACATGGATTGCATGCATGTAATGCCCATAGGTATAAGATAGAAGCGATAACCGGTGTTATATTCAGCCCCAGTAATGATCCCGAGTGGAGAAGTCAAGATAAAATCATTTACTACGCAAATACAAAGCCGTTTTTAGGTCGCGCAGAGAAACGGTGCAGTGTTGACTTGTTGGTACAAATGAACATTGGACAGTTTACACAAATCAATCTACTGAACATCCGCTTAATGAACGGGCTTCGCGCTCTACCGGAAGTGTCAATACAATGGAAGTGCCGAACCATGGCAAAAAGAGCCAAAAGTGGGCGGGGCGGAATAAGGTGAATAGACTTGCTTTCATTGCCCATTGGTCATCCCCCACTAATACTCTCAAACACACTCTCACTCATGCTGGCCTATTGTACATGTTTTTAGTGGTAGGGGAAACCGGACTCGCCTGTGGACACAGACACAGACACGGGGAGAACATGCAAACTCCAATTTACTGTTGTGCATGTGTATTGTAATCCTTTAAAATTATTTGGCATCCTCAATAATGTTTGTTCCGTGAACAATAGTGAAATAATGAAATGCCTTGGACCCAACTTTTTATTTACAAACAATAAAAAAGCTCAGTAAACTTTAAACCATTGGTTATTCAAACTATTAGTTGTGGTCAGTTGTGGCAATTCCTAAAAATCCTAATTCTTCACAGGGATGAGTTTATAAGTACGTTTCACAACTTATAGGAGCAAACTTTGCTGTGACGGTAATGCTAACAACCAGCCTGCTTGTTCATGATTGATAAAAATACATAATAATTAGATGCACAGCAATTGTCTTTTACAATATACGAAGGAGGACAAAACTGATTTCAATCCACATGTCCAAGTATAGAGCCTTTAGGCACTTGTACTCTAACCAGCAGAACTCCTGTCCTGGGAGTTACCCGAGCTGAGCTCCAGCTACAGAAACATGCGACTCACATGCACCCTCTCTTGCATTTCCATCCTGACTCTGACTAGTTAAATGTCTTACTTAATAATGTTTGCAGGCACAGTGTAGACTGCTCCTGCAACAGCCTCCTCTTTAATAGTGGGCACAAGCTGCCAGTTCACTCCCTTCTCCAGCCCAAGCAGACTGCTAATAACAGCCCCACTGGCTTCTGCGGATTCACAATGTTAGCTCTAGTCTTTACACAAACAAGAGTCTGCTCCAGTTATTTGTTACAAGTCTATCATTCACTACCTGACAGTCTACCACTACTCCTGACTGGAGCATTAAGATGGAAAATAAATAAATAAAATGTAAATCTCATAAACCGTGGCACTTTTTACAACTCTGGCATGATTACACTCCCATTACAGTTAGTGATGTATGTCCTAGAGCTAGAGTTACCAGATTCTCCTGTGAAGGATAAAGGGCAGTGTCCACTGTCCAGTCAGAACCTGGAGGCTTCTTAAAGCTGCTGCTCAGAGCACTTTGACTAATGGATTCTAGATCCATTTGACCACTCAAGGCCTTGTCTATTTCACACACATGAATTTAGCAGACTGTGGTGCTTCACCATCTTATATTTGTATAGTTAAAGTTAGGAGTTAAAGTTTGGATTAGATGTATCAGTTTCATGCCATGTATCCTGTTGACACAGTCTTATTTTGTGTTTCAGGACCTGAGTGCTGGAGCCCAAAATGACCCTTGATCTTTGCCACTTGATGTGGTTGTTTGACTGAGCGGGACACATGCGCAGATGTTTTTTCTGCTGTTTTGCTGAAGTCTTTCAGATTTCACCATGAGAGGATTTATTTGGCCCTTGACTCTTGTGCCCTCATCCTGGCGCTACCGCTACAGTGCGTGAGCGCCACCTCTCTCCCTTGGCCGTTACTGCACGTAATGGCCTCTCTGGACCTGCCCTACCGCTGTCCTCGCTGCGGGGAGCACAAACGCTTCCGAAGCCTGTCGTCCCTCCGCGCTCACCTGGAGTACAACCACACCTACGAGACGCTCTACGTCCTGTCCAAGTCCAACAGTGTGTGTGACGCTGCCGCACTGCTGCCCCTTGTGGCTGAAGGTGCTCTCATTGCCCCAAACAACAACGACCCATTTGAGCCTCTGCGACCTTCTGCCTTAAAGGAGAGGCATTTCCCCTGTCGTGAACTACCCAGCGCGGACGACCTCAGTCTGACTCCTGCCCACTCTCACAGTTCCACTCGCTATATTCCTAATGTGGAGTTTCCCCTGGGAGAGATTTTCATGAAAAAGCTATGGCATCCACAGACCCTGGTTCCCATGGTAACCCGAGCACGGCTGTAGCGGTAGCAGCTAATGTGGCAGCGAGTGCAGTGGAGGCGGCCTACGAGGAGGGACTGGCCAGGCTGAAAGCACGCGCCTTTGAGAGACTGGAGCTGGACGAGAGGTTAGAGAAACTGTCTGAAGAGGTAAGCACAAGTTCATACTGAAGATATTATTATAACTAATGATCATTTTGCTAATTGATTTGACTTGAGATATTTTCTCAATTAATCTTCATATTGTATGTTTCAAAATATGTGTATACTTCAGATTACTAAATTAGCTGTGTTTTATTGCCATTATCATAATTCATCTGATTAATTGTTACAACCCTAGTCTTGAGCAACCTAAACCTGTAGTCCAAGTGTGTTCCAGTTTTATATCTTTGAAAGGGACTCCTCACAGATCTCGCTGTCCCACAGGTGGAGCAGAAAATAGCAGCTCGCGTGGGTCGCCTGCAGGCTGAGCTGGAGAGGAAGAGCTCAGAGCTGGAGCGGGCCAAGCAGGAAAGTGATCGTCTGAGCCAGGAGAAACAGGACCTGGAGGACAAGGCATCAGAGCTGTCCCGGCAGGTGGATGTCTCTGTGGAGATGCTGGCCAACCTGAAGCAAGACCTGGTCAGCAAGGAGACAGAGCTCACACACAAACAGCAGTAAGTGTGCACTCACTCGTTATGCTAGTTGGCAGAAAAAGAGACTTAACCTTTGTGTGATTTTGATTGCTTTTTACATTTCATTGGCAATACTCCCCCCTTAAGATGAGAAAATGAAATGAAACGTGTTGTCCATTGTTGCACTTTGTTGTGTCGCTTGAAACAGATCTCGTCTTTTCGGACCATACGCTTTTGCATGGTTTTGCCGCATTCATTTCATGAGTAAAAAACTTAAATATTGCTTTAACAACAAATGTGTTTTTTTATTTGACAAATTTTATATCAGAGCTGGTAAAAAAAAACACATTCAGAACAATCATGGCTAATACTGAACTTTCCACATTACCATGTGTTCTACAGCGCAGTGTGTTTCATGTCCCACCACACATGAAGCTGTCACACTTACACTTATCCCTTTAAATAGTATAATGACAGGAACAGATCTGTCAAAATTTTACAGATCTACAATTATTTCTCAATTTGTTTAAGGTTTAACTTTAGTGTCTTATGGAACACCCGTATAAATCTGATTAAATGAGGGTTAACCATACAGACTGCTGCTCTAAACAGATTAAAGGGATATTTCAGGATTTTTGACATTGGGCCTCATTTCCTAGTTATCCAAAGTGTTGTTGTTGTCTGGAGATATTTTTTTCTTAAATTCATGCAGTTCTTATATTTGAAGAGTCTAGTTGCGCTAAGCTAGGGCAAGGCTAAAGCATTTCTATGGTATCAGTTAGCCTGCATTAAAAACAGTCTGACCCACTCCACAGTGCACCTGAGGTAAATCACTTATAACACCAGACTAACCATATAAATGTCTGTGTTAATAGATCATTAATAGATCATTTTTGAAATATAACTGACCTTGTATCACATGAATTACCGCATTTTGAGGGACTAGTATTTTCTCGCAGATCACTCCGCCGCTGCATTAGCTTACAGCCACGAAGCTGCTGCTACTCAAATATAAGTTATTTTAAATGCAAAATGGTTAAAAGGATTCTATTAACACAGACATTTATATGGATAACTAGGAAATGAGGCCCAATGTCAAAATGGCCCAATGTCAAAAATCCTGAAATATCCCTTTTAAATCGGTTTACTTAGTGGCCCTGAATCCAAATGAGACCAAACAGAATTGGTATGTGCCAGTTGCCAGCAGCCCTTTTCCAGTTTACAGTTTTTTCTCCTTTAAACAGAAAGCTCATTCAGACTCAGAAGTACCAGCCTCCAGAGGTGGAAAAAGAGCATCACAAATGGAGAATGCTGGCGACTGATGACTAAGCAGTAGTTAACAGAGAACTGCTCACTGGCTGAACTCTGACAGCCTGACATTGCACACAGCTGAGCTGACCTGAAGAGAGTGTCTGCTTTTAAACAAGTTTACTGTACTGCATCGGAGGTGTCAAATGTGAAATTGCCTAACTGCGTTGCTATGCAACAATAACTAGCAGTAACAATTTAGCACTAGTGTTTACATAAAGCAATGACTGCAGGCACATATTTCAGTTTATTTGTGAGAAACTACAAATATTAAACAAAAAATGTCAAAAACCTTGCTGCTGATTGTACAGTAACAAGAGTAACCTACAGTATGACTCACATAATGCGTGTCTGCTATAGTGTATTTGCTTAGTTTAAACACGAGTTCAGTGTTTTCTTTTCTTACACTGTAATTCTCTTTAATGTCATTGCTAAAGTTTTTGAATGGGTGGGGGAACAGAGAAACTCCTCCATCCTACACTGCAGTTAGAGCGTATATTTAAAAAGGCACACTGTAAGCCCACAACAACCTGGCAGTAAACAATAAAGTACAGTGTCCCTAAAGCGTGGCTGTGAAGTGTTTCTGCTAGAGTGACCCAGAGAGGCAGTGCTCAGCAGAAACTAGAGCCCAAGTGTTCGAGGACATACAGTATGAAGCAACGGTGCAATGCCCATCTCCATCATAGACTCACATTAAAACATAAATCTTAATTTCGTTAATAGACAAACAAATATTTGTCTTCTCTCTTCTAAGATTTGTAATTTATCCAGAATGAATCATACCATGATTATACTCTCAAACTACTCCTTTATTTTATGTAAGCTCTCAGTTGTCCAGGCGTGTTCAATTACTCCTGTAATTAACAACACATTTGGTTGTTCATGTTGTAGACGTCAGGATGGCAATATGGGCCTTTTGGTACTTGCTTTTCCTGTTTTGTTTGGAAATGAAATAGACAATAGAAAATAACACAAAAACCTAGATAGATTGGTGAAGCAAAAACATAGTAAACATTATCTTCACAATAGCCTGGTCTTACCATACCCTCGTACTCATTTCGTACAGAGGGTCAGGTGGGAGGGGTGAACTCCTTTTAAAGTTTGAAACGATTGGATCTGATTTTCGCTAGTGTTGGGTCGTGTAATGCACCCGAGTGAGTGAAGCAGCTATCATAACTCTTGGGGGAAGCTTCAATTTAAATGTCTGGATATTTGGGAGCTTTACTTTCGTATCCGTTGCCATTGCCAAAGTACAACCAGCAAATCCGGCGCAAATGCTTGACGTCACCTACAACACTCGCCTCCCCCGCTCGCTGAATGGTAGGTTGAAATTCAACCGATGTAACGCGGCCACTGAGATCAGACCCAGATGTACATGTAGGGAAATGATAATTGACTGGAGTTTACGGATGGCTAAGGGCAGGCTATCTTCACAATAACATTCATAGAAAGATAAACTTTATTTTACACTACCCTTGATACATTGTACCTGCCAAATTCAGTACAGTGTAATGTGCTTTGTAACAATGTGTAATAAGTATATTGACTACATACACAATGGAATAATATGTATTTGTAGTTTGGAGGTACATAATGTAATAAGACAGAAACTCTAACTTTTAACCTAACGTTATGCCCGAACCCTAAAGGCCAGCGCGCACCAGAACGCAGCGCAAGGAGGGACGTCATCTGACTCGTGTCCAAGTGGTGTGTCAACACACACTGAAGCGCACCGCATCACGGCACTTCAGAGGCTTTTCTCAAAGCGTGCAGTGCTTTAAACACATGATTTAGTCATGTATAAGGTAGCTCTTTTTTGCAGGTTAATAGCGATTTGGCGTCTGACAGGAGTTTACCTGCTCAGACTGTTGCATCACCGCAACCTCGGCGTGCGTTCTCTCATAGAAAATATTAAAGGCGTCTTTTTAGCCGCATGTCAAAGTGTCTCGTTGTGCGTTGGTCTTAAGGGTTCCATTGTGTATGTACTACATAGGTACAAGTTATTACAGATTGTTACAAAGCACAAAACATTGTACTAAATTGAGTTAGGTACAATGTATCAAGGTGTATATGTCAATAATCAGCCTCATGTTATTTCAAATGGACCTTGCTGGCAACACCTCTCAATGCTAATCTGATATTCTGCTCACATGTACAGTGTAGAGCTGCAGTGGGTCTCAACCCTGAGGCTCATCCTTCTCACAGGCACAGACTGTATGATGAAGCACAGATTCCTCTGCAGCAGGCGCAATAGGAGGCTCTGAAGGCCTGCTTGTCTTTCTAAGTCTGTGGTAGTTTTAGTGAGCAGTGATCTGGAATGCAGAGGGAAGCTGTCAGATTGGAACGAGAGCCCTCCTCATTAAGTGACGAGCCTCGGAAAGAGAAGAGGAGGATGCATTGGGGGAAAGCCTTCTGAAGGCTCTGTAATGAAACAGAATCAAAGCAGGAGTGTGACCATTGATCCGAGTATAACAGCACTTTGGATTGTGTTTAGCATGTACATAGGTGGCATTAACAATATGCACTTGACTTGCCAGATTTACATTGTAAAGATGTAGCTCAGTCTAGATCTAATATTATACTTGGCTTGACAAATATGTGCGTGACACAAAGGTCTGGGTACCTTGTTGAATTCTGTCTATTCCTTATTTCTATTATTATGAAAAGCAGCTTTTCAACACAACACAAATTTGTACACGTTTTTAAATCTGCTTTCCTTGGTCTTTCTCAATACTTTAGTAGCTTATACTGCCTGGAAAACTTAGTTTTGCATTGCTTTCCCTACTACATTTTACTCAGAGAGATTTGTCTTAGGCACCACGCTATTTTCACTACTATTGTCCTATGCCAATGCTCCCAGCAGCCATGTTAATTTGACAGAGGCTCTTGCGTATGATAATGTAAGCCCTCTTGAAGGAAATGAACGAGGCTCTGTATGTTAGCTCTCACTCTGAGCTGGATTTATGGGCTTCAGAGCTGCTGCTGTCTGTCACTAGAGAGAAGGGAGTGCCTTTATGCAGCTGAGTAACAAAGAAATAGTTCTCATAGTTCATTCATTATGATTGAAAAAGAAACATTCACGGTGCACATTTGAACAAACCCGTGGAATAGTAGCATTTGTGGAAATATGCACTGGTATTAGTTGAAGGGGCTGATGGCGCAGATAGGCGGCCTCACTTCCACCACCGAGTATGGAATGATTGAACAATGACTACAGTGCTGTACCATGCATTTCTTATGGCGTTAATAGACCTCCATAATACAGGAATTACAGGTTTTAGAACCCATGGAAATAGGATATGTTGTCGTCTGTAAACAATTCTTTACAGGTCAAAATATTACAACTAAAGGGCAGAATAGTCTTGGAATCAGATATTAGTGGTTGATGTTTTAAGTAAAAAATCAGTATAGTGCATATTTTAACCGTAGCAACAGTACCAATAACATTTGAAACTGAAATAGTACTTGATAATCAAGAAGCACATGCATGGTTTTGAGCTTTAAACTTGAGGGCTAGACTTGAGAACAAAATTTCAATAAAATCCCATGGAGACAGAATATTTAGTTTTCTGCAAAGGACTGTATATTTTTATATTGCCAAAGAATTGATTAATGAGTGACTAATTGGAGGGATTTTTATAATAGGATGATAGTAAGCCTGTCTCACCAGATTGCACAGAGACAACACTTGCGCTTTTTACTGGGAAAACCTGCTACATTTTTTCTTGTTCTATGAAGAGCTGTCCATTTACAGTGAGCCTTTTATCAGTCCTTTTTTTCCACATCCTTTCATCCTCGGCCATCTCACAGCGCAGGTTGCCTGGCGCTTCACACAGCTTCTGGACCTTTTTTATGTGTAGATGCTGTAAATCGTGGCCCGATGATTGCACAATGTGGTCAAACTGGATGTGAAAGCCACATATTCCAGGCGGGTGTCGGGGGAGAACCAAGCAGTGACCCTGTTGTTCCTTTAAAAATGCGCTGTCATATGATGAAAAGGCTTCAGTGCGGATTTTAGTCAATCATCGTTGCTAATTAATATTAATAGGGCTTCACTGTGTATTCATGGGAGAAGGAGCTGGCCAGCGATTTGAATTAACATTTTTAACAGAACTCTCTTATGAACAACACCTCACACGGTGTTGTGGCTACGTGGAGTGGTTGGTGATGACAGGAATTACAAACGTCAGTCCACCGCATTCATTAATTTCACAATAATTGCGAGCATGTGGTTACATTTTGACAGTTTATACTGTGATTTTGATTGTCCCTTTTCAGAAATAAAATATTAAACGTATGAAAAACAAAAACATTATATGCATAGACGGGAAGGGGAGAGTTCAGCTTCCTGCCTAGACTCTGCTTGCTAAGGTAAATGTGAAGAATGAGTAAAATAAAGAAGTCAAGAAATGTTTTTTTAATTTTAGTGGAGGCTTTGATGCTGATGCATGTAATAGGGTTAAGCAGATTAAGATTAAGAACTGAGTTGGCGTTGTGCCGTAGACTTGCCCTTTATTGACGTAATTCCGTCTTGCAACTCTTTGCATCATTCCTTCTAATGATTTGGTAAAGCCCATTAATGTTGTTTGTAGTAGACAATTTAAGTGCCGCCATGGACATTTTGATTGATTTTATACATTTGAATGAAATGTGATTGTAATGAAGCAGCTTTTCAAACCAAGTGTGTTAGCCCAACCAGCATTTATCCTTTATGGTTATGGCGCACAAGATAACACTTAGGTGGGTCTGTCACCTTGAAGATATTGAAGTGAGAGTGTCTGTATTTGTACGTCAAAGATGTTGACAACAGGAAGCAGTCACATCCTATTTCTGTCCCTTGAGCATTGCGGTTTCATGTTTTTGAGATCAGATTTTTTATTTTTTTTCATTGTACTTTATTTCTGCCTTTCTTTCTTGTTGTCATAAAATCCATCCATCTGCTCATTTTCCCAGGTGGTGTCCACAGTCCGTGATAACACTGTTTTTTGGTTTTTTCCTCCCCTCTTTTCTATCTTTATGCTCTGCCTTGTGAGGTCTTTTTTTCCTAGATGAGGTTAAGGCTGTTCAATACCTATTTTAATCCGTACATAGAAAACAATGTGCACTGCTGCGGTTTTGGTCCTGTGGCTGAAAAATGCAGTCATAGCAACAGCATATATTACACTGTACATAACAAATGATCTGCGCCCGCTCAGTCACCTAAGTTTTGTCTTATTAACTTGAATAATGAAAGCTGCTGTTCACTTCAGGCTGCGTTCATTATATATCCTTTGCATCAAATTAACTGCCACTGCAGAAATGACTTCAAGAATTAGATGGAAAGACAATGCATTCTGCCTGCACACATTAATATGCTATGCTTTTTTTGTTTTTTTTTTGCTTTTTGTTTTTTGCTTCATGCAAACAGTTTTAAATACTTTGGGACATCTTTACTATGGTAAATTAGCGCTAATGTCAAAGCACACAAAATGCCTTGCTCTCTCCTCTTCTGGCATACAGAGGAGTAAAGCTGTTAAAATAAAGCCAAAACAACTAACAAGGCTATTAGTAAGACACAATTTGCCACGGAGACAATATATAAACAAAGAAGAAAGAGGGGGTATTATGCTTTTTGCAGGTAATTGGTAATAATCACATCTTTATCACTATCTTACACTTTCTCAGTTAGAAAATGTAATGTTGACGTAAAACAGCCGAAACAAAATATCCAATAGCTTCACTTCCTGATTTTCATGCCATCTCACCATAAGCCCCTCTTCTTGCTCCCCTTCGCTGCACAGCTGTTTCAATAAAGAGAATAAAGGGGGGGGGATAGTCCATGTGGCTCGTGTGGCTGTAGTGAAGCGAGGGCGAGTGTTTTTACTCCGCGAGGAAACGATTAGGCTACAAAGAGATCAAGAGGCGAGGACAGCATTTCCTGGATATACGTACAACCTCAGGAGGAGCTTTTGGGGAGCTACCACCGTGATGCTAAGAATAGCAACCGGAGAGGAATCAAAGATCAATCAAAGATACGCATTGTAACGGTATGTATGGTAAAAGCTTTTTAAATAAAAGGTGATTTAGCAGAATTGCCCCCGCTTTAAAATGCAGACAAACACCAGCTAAGAACATTATGGCCGGGGGTATTTTTTCGAATCATCCTAACTAGTTTAAGTGACCGGGACTCTCTGTATCCACAAACCCTCAAATATTTTAACCCTTTATGGGCAAGTGACTATTTTTGGTCATTTCCGCACACTTTACATATGGCCTGCCTGCTGCACAGCAGTAAGGTAAAGAAGCATGTAGACCTCCCTCAGCCAATCAGAGGAGATCACCCTACATCACAGATCCCACCACCGTGGCATTTGACCAATCAGCAGACCGGTTACGCTCTAAACTTCCTGTTTAGTCTGAAAAAGACCCAAGTCTGGCTAAATTCATGGTACATTTCTTTACATAACTTGAAAGTTAACCATGATAAGTTGATGAAAGTCACACATTTTATTGGTGAATAATTGTGCGAAGTGATGATATATGTGTTGGTTTTGGAGGACGTAGTGAAATAAGTGAAATTATAGCATGAAAAAGCAGGGACCATTTGATCATACCTGTTCACTTAAACCTAAAGTTAATTAGTTTTGTCCATATTTGGACATATCCGTTGCACCTATTATTCATACGTACAGTATTTTCTTGACAAAAGAACCAATAAACCCTAGGACTATGTTTTTATGTTGCCAAAGGTTATTTTTAGTGTTATTTTTAGGCAAACAATATTGGAGGTGACTGACCTCTCCCACTGCACGTAAAGCACAATCACATTACAAAAGCTCTTGCCTATGACAGGTGTGATCATTCAAACATCAATATCACAAAACACAACGTCTCCTGAGTACCAGCACCCCCTGAGACCTGAAAGTGCTTTTTGTCTGTTGTAACATTAAACTAAACTTGTGTTGTCCTCCAATAACACTCTTAAGTTGAAATTAGTTATTTCAAATTATTTCAATGAGTGCCCTATACAGGGTTTAGGACATGGGACTTTCTGTTCCTATCATGCAGTGGTATTTGGGGAAATTCTACTTTTGCTTATCATCAATCTTTTACTACTTTTATTTTTTAACAATTAAAATACTAAATTGTAGCAACCTTCCTTAATTTCTCTCTCGACGAGACCCACATTTGGAAGCACATTTTGAGATTCAGCGCCTGTGATGAAGCAACTGAACTGTGCCACCCTTTTAACTATTTTTATCATTCAGCGGCCTGCTTTTGGAACATTCCCGCTCGCTGTTGTTAAATACCTGCTGCGTCATACGGTGCGAGGGTTGGTTTTAAGAGCGGAGCAGGAGATTGAGAACAGACCTATTCGAACACACGGTTTACAGACAGTCCTTTGTCTGCGATGTCGCTGTTTATCAGTTCCTTTGGCTCTGTCAAGGTCAGATGGCTCAGCTGCTTTGTTAAGCTCCTCGCTGTGATGTTTAGACAGCGGGCTCGAGCAGGGGATGTGTGAAAAAGAAAAATAGGAACCCATAGGATGTGTGCCGCCACCTTTTATATGCTGCACAACAAAGATGTGCTGCAGGGGCATGTGGCAGTCAGGTCAGAGAAGATTTTATCTGCACATTTTTCTCAAACCATATTGAAAGTGTGCTATACAGATTTGTCCGTTTGTTTACCCAAAAGCGGAATACCACCTGTTGGTCACATGTCTATTTCAGGATGACCTGCTTTAAAGTCTTGCATTATTCTTTATTCAAGATTAGTTATAGACACACTATTGTACGTTATATTTTAGAACCTTTAAGTTGAAATAAGGCTAACAATTGCTGCCAGCTATTTAAACTCTGAAATGATCAGACGCTTTTCTTCTGACTTGGTGTCTCGCTTGACGACAAGTCGGACTGCAAGATTACTCAAACATGTGTGATACGCACAACATAATTGACAGAGCAGAGTTCACTACTGACACCAACTGACAAGGGCAGTTTTAAGTAGATTTGAGCTCTAATAGATCCGATGTTATCAATTTAGCGTTCCATATTAATCTGCCATGTAAGGAGATACTGCAAGCATTGTCCATAGACTAGCTTTAGTAAAAATGAAACTATAGAGGTAGAGAAAAGAGCCTTGAAACAACTCCAGTCCTATCACTACTAGTAATATATGCACCATACTGTAGTGTGCAAATGCTTTTATGTGAACAAGAACTCCAGGTATGTGCATATTCAAATTTTCTTTACTTTATTGTTATGGATTCTTCTTTACAGTTATGTTCTTACTCTAATTATGCTCTGTATAAAATGTCTTTATTCCTCCCTTAAGGCACTAGACCACAGCAGGTCAAGGTAGAATGGATGCGTTGGTGAACTCCTGCAGCTTTCTGTGCTGATATGTCTGGATAATATACTGTACTGTATGCCAGGAGCTTAGTCTGCTGTGCCCTCAGAAATCTCTAGCTACTCCATTCACTCTATTGCCTTTCAGCCTCTCTTATAACAGTGTATAAATCACTGTCACCGCGCATACGTGTCTGCATACTAAAGGGGCACCATGCCAGCTGCTCTGTGTCGAGTTGTCTTACTCTAACACTAAACTTATGATCTGTCTGTGTCCAGGGAGGTGGCCCAAATCGACCAATTCCTTCAGGAGACGGCGGTGCGAGAAGCTAAAGCCAAAGTGCGCCTGCAGCAGTTCATTGAGGAGCTTTTGGACCGGGCTGACCGAGCCGAAAAACAGCTCCAGATCATCAGCAGCTGCGGAACCACACCCAACGGAAGCTTGGGACGCTGCAGCCTGCAAGCCAACAAGGGGAATGGACGGCAGGTATGTCGTTGAAAAGCTACACCGTGGAATTTTCCAGTTTATGCATCGCAATGCAAACTTCTCATCAATACCAAATGCGCTCCAAAGGATTGACTAGTCTCTTACCAACATGCTATTTTTGTTGTGGGTTATTGAAATAAAGCATTTGGATGAGGACCTAATATGTTTAAATCTGATGTTTAAATACTACCTGTTCTTCCAGTAAAGATGAGACATTTCTACGGAGAAGTGCTGGTACAAAATTATGAGTCAGGGCTTAGGGGAAACAAGCCCACTCTCAGCACAGGTGCATGGTTTTTTAGTTATTGCTTCTTTTTTTCTTTTTTCTTTTTTACCAAAAGCAAATAAATGCTTGCTTCTTATTGCATGTATTCGTCTGTGAGAGGTGCACAGTGCAGTCCTTCATGTTGCCTTTTGCTTTGGAATAGTGCATAAGCATTGACTTATTGAGTGATATGCCCGCAATGCACCACAGGTCGAACTTATAATGGACACTAGGATGCCTGACATAACAAATTAACTGCAGTAACTACACTTGTACCTCCGACTCAGTAGAACAGTGCTAAGGATAACTTTTCTCAAAACAATGTTGTATACTAGTTTTACAGTGAGAATCGTGTAATTTTCATACTCAATTATTATACTAATTGCACAGAATAAGAGGGCAATGAACTCAAGATATTACTTTTAAAAATAGCCCAAGAGAGCAGGCTCCCCTTTAGTGAAGTTACCATGTTTTTAATTGGCTTTCTGTTGCTCTTTACCTTTTCATGTTAATGTAATATAATTATTATTTTGTAATGTTATATTCTATACGGATAATCGGAAGATAATCAATCATTTACGCAAAGAGTGACATTTGTAAAATCTTTCTTACAACATCTCCTGTCACAATGGACCAGGAAGTGAGTTCTTCGTTTTCTTGCATTTGCTCCCCGTTTCGCCTCATTATGTCCCAGCACACATTGTCTGCTACACAGTCTCCTCTATTCAAATAATTACCCAGGTCATGAGAAGATACACATAACCTGTTGCACCGGACAAACGCTGCCATGGAAACCTCGTGACTCGTGGCATTATGTTTTATCAGATTGTTATAGCTCAAGAGTGGCCCTTTATAAAAAAATACTTACAGGTTCTTATCACTTCAACATAATGTCCTGCCTATGCTACTCGAATATGAAGCAATTCTGTAAACATTTAAAAGTATATTTTCATATCACAAGCACCTGCTGAAAATAAAGAAAACCTGACTCTTTGCCCTCCATTGCCGCGGCTTTATTTAGATGTGCTCGGTATCTAGACATCAGTCAGTGCCATGCCACACTGGAAGGCAGTGAATAATCATCAGGACAAGTATAAGTGTGGAGTCACAGGCTGGTTGGCACCTTGTTACACTGTGAAGGGAGACCCAGAGATGTCACCAAGCCACACATCCTGCTCACACCGGCACTCTGCCCCCCCGGAGTCATCGAGGTCATTTCCATCTCCTAGGAGACGCCTTGGTGGTGCCGTGAAGGTATTTTAGGAGTGACTGGCAGATGAATAGCGCATGGCCTCCTTCCACCTGAGTCCAACCTGTGTCTTAATAGTTTAGTGACGTGTATTTGTGATGTCCAGAATCATTTCACTTTTCAAATCCAGGACACTATTGTTATTGGGTAAGAGTGCTAACCTCTTAATAATAGAGGTAGAGGTGCGTGCATATAGTTACTGCACTGAATATTACTGTATATTACTGGAACTGTACAAATGTTTGGCTCATTTTAAAATAAAAAAAGATCAAATGCTATCATAAACATATTTAATGTAATGTATATCGTTCATGTGTGTCAGTTTGCCCAGTGATTTTTTTGAGATAAAAAATATTATTTTGTCTGCTCAGGAAACCATTTCAGCGCAGTGATCGTCTAGTAGTGGATGATGCCGCAGCCATGTGCACGAAAACACTCCTAGATTTGACTTCCTGTGTGTCTGTGTTTGTGTTACAGAGAAACTCAAGCCTTTCTGGAAGCACAAGGGGCATGTACCAAGTGTCAGAAAGACGCTCCTCCCCCAGCACCGGGTAAGTGGCCGCTCTGATCCCACTCAATATTTACTGACAACGCCACATCCTTTTACTTCTGAACGGTTGCCAAGAATGTGGCTGTTTGGGGCAGCGTAACCCCCTCGGCATTCTATGCATTTTGGTAATAACCGCTTACTGCCTGTACCGCTGTATCCAAATCATTAACAGGTGCCCCGTAAAAAGAAACCAAATCTATTGCTTTCACTGACTGTTTGTGAGCATGTGTGTTTACCTGTGTCATGTGGAATACGGCGGCTCCGGGCTGCCAAATGAATGTGAACACACCTCAACTTTCAAACCCATTGAGAGCTGCTGTAGTACTGAAATGTGGAGACACAGTAGAGGCCCTGGAGCTCTATAACATCTTACAATGGCTATAGTCTTTTCCACGGGGTCCTATGTGTAATTCTGTTTGAGCTTATGCCTCCTGTTAGGAACTCCTGAGCAAACTTAGCTCAAGATCTGCACATGGGGGAGCACTGCCCTCGCTCACAGCAACCACAGCATTGGAGATGGGTCAAATGCGTGGCAAATTACCTGTGGGGACATTAAAGTGCACCTTAACCTTAGATGTAGTGTTCATGGGTTCTGTATATATTGCTATTTTGTTTCTATATTTAGAATATCTACAGCAGATGATGACATATGTTTGAATCATAAATGTTGATATATGGAGCGTACAGTATGTTGAAGGTAAGAGAAAAGAAGCATATGGAGACTCATTCATAAACCTTCAGGTGCCATGTGCAGAGTGTTACATGTTGATGGTTTAACAGTGAGAACGGCAAATGTTGCATGTGGGACGTTCCGCTGTATCAGGTGTGACAGGGGTATTTGTGGACCTCTTTTGGAGCCATCCGACACATGGTGGTACTCTTGACTCACATAAGTGTCGTTCCCAGTTGGTATGTGAACGTGTTTCCTAATGTGACGCCACAGGGGGATCTGTCAGGCCTTCCCCACTGAATCATGCGTGCCTATACGGACCACGTCGTGACACACCGGCTCTGCACCGTCTGCCTGGGCTTATATTAGCCAAGTGGAGCATCAAGAAGTTATACAAGAGTTCTTGTTATCTGTTGAGCAATGTTACCCAGGCTGGTTTGGAGAGAGACAGATGGCCCCAGATGGTTTCCTGTAATGTAATTTATTGGTTATGGGTTCCTAATAAATATTTTCTGAGGACATGCTGCTATTAAAGCTGCTTTTTTAGTTTAGTAGAGTGTATTATCTGAACCTCGTCTTGTCACAATAATGCAAAATGTTCAGATTAAGTTTAATCAATGGAATCCTACCCTTATTTCTGTTAAATTATGTGATTGTTTTTGTACCTTTGCATTATATATGTTTTATTATGTGATTTTGTTGTTGTTGTTGTTGTTGTTACATAGATCTATACAGTCAGTGTATGCACTTGACTTACCACCGTGATTGATTTATTTGCGCTATGTCACTGTATCCATCATTCCCCCACAAACCATATGCACCTTCTGTATGAGGCTTATCGCTTAAAAACTCCATATCATATATAATTTTTTTTCCATCTTTACTGTATGACTACACTCCTTACCACATCTGCAGTGCTAATTCTTTGTCTGCAACTTGGACAACCTTTGCTCTTTTTAGATGTAGGTTTAATCATTTACTTGGCAGAAATTCATGGTGAAAAACATTTAAACTATTGTAGCAACACAGAGACATCGCTTTATACAAACTCCAGCAGTGTAGCACCACCAGGCTCCATCTGGTGGCAAGAGCATGCAATTAAGTATTTGACCTTTTTGCTTCTTAATTATATTTTCTCAAGAACCTGTTGTTCATTCATGGGTTTCAGCTTTTTCCCATGGAAAATATTATTCTTTGACTTTTCACCACCCATGGATAACTCTGTACTTTGATGATGTTAATTATACTGTAATTGCGGTACATTTACCCCTGCTGTGCCTTTGCTTCCTGTACAAACACCTAATGAGCTAAGAACGATGTACTGCTTTGTGCTTGAGAATATTTTGTGCCATAAATGTCTTGATTTTAATTCTGTATCAGACAGTTTTAATGAAGAGAAACTCAGACTCGTTTTCTATCACCCAATTAGAGAGTAATGAATCTCAGATTTGTCACTGCCCGGGGTTAAATTGTTGGAACGCTCCCTCTGTTTTGAGCTTTTTTTTTTTTTCCAAGAACAGAAATAGGATAGGAGCCAACCTGCAATATTTGATCATTGTATTACTTGGATAGGCTTTAACGACAGGAGTAAATAGGAAGAGCGCTGCTTACAATCAGGTAAGGTTATTTTAGACCTATTGTCTGGGCATGTAAGCTTTGCCTTCACACTTTTTCTCTTCTGAAATGCCATTGCTCCCTGCCAGTACCTATTTGTGGTTTATTTTGGTCTCAGAAGAAGCTTGGCGCATCCCTTACCAAAGCCAGAATCAACACTATTTTCCAGTTCCTAATTATGAATTTTACACACAGTGGAGTAGATAAAAATACTTTCAGGGGGAAAACAACTTAATCAGTAAAGAAATGAAAACAGATGAGAGACTCTAAAATAGGGGTGGGCAATTCATTTTCACAAGGGGCCAGAAAGCTGAATTGAGTCAGAGGGCCGCACTAACAGTTGCTCAAACTTATTCTGCTAAACTTTATCCTATTGCACTTGCACCAAATTATGTATTTTGAATAGCTGCTGGTAACAGATAAAAGGCAAGTCTAAATTGCAGAGGAGGAATAAGGTCTTCACCAAGACCCCAGTGATTTTTAAACAACACATCTCTTGCTCCTACAGCTGTGTGGACAGAGGCTGAGCAGGCACCTGTCTGTGGGAGCCGCTGTGCTCCAAGTCCAGACTCAGCGGTAAATGACACTTGCATCGTTATTTATTCAGCTTCAGCCACTCTTATCCTCATTAATCTCTACCATCGCACACAAAACCCTTCTATGCTTTTCTTCACATATCCCACAAATGCAATAGGGTCAATGTGGAAAGGAATTAGTAAGATATTATTTCATCTGCTTTGCAAACACATCAACAACAGCTGTCATCATATGCAAAAGTAATATGAAACCAAATACACTACTATACCAAGGATTTAGTTCAGGTTTGGAGGAATTAATAATAATGAAAATAATAATTAGAGAGTTGGGTCTCGTATGCGCGCGCATGGTAGTTGGGCCTTTGCCCACAGGGCCCGGCTGGGCTCAGCCCGAACGGATGACGTGGGCCTATCCTCCTGTGGGCTCCCCACCCGCAGAGGGAGCCGTAGGGGTTGGGTGAGAGGACAGGGTGGCATTCAAAGGCAGTCACCTCGGTGGTCCAGTTCACGTACACAGCATCCTGAGGGTGGATGGAGACATGGAGTCTGAGTAGACCATGTTCTCCTCCATTGTCAATTTGGCCGTTCGTAGCTGTGGCCACAAGGTGTCTGTGGCTTGGTGGCGGCCGGAAATAAGGGAGGCTGTCAAGCTAAAGAAGGACTCCTACCTGGCCTTGTTGGCTTGGACTCTGGAGGCAGCTGACGGGTACAGGCAGGCCAAGCGTGCAGTCGCGGAGGCAAAAACTTGGGTCTGAGAGGAGTTCATGGAGCCCGTGGACGATGACTAATTCTGGCAAACCATTTGACGGCTCACTAACACTGCTTACAGCGCGGGTCAGGAGCTGCTGACCTTGACTGGGGATATTGTGTAAGGAATACTTCGAGGAGCTCCTCAATCCCACCATCACGTCTTCCGATGAGGGAAGCAGAGACCTGGGACTTGGAGGGGGACTGTTTCTAGTGCGTGTTGGTCTCCACCAGGGCTGCCCTTTGTCACCAGTGCTGATCATCACTTTTATGGACAGAATTTACAGCCAGGGGCCTGAGGGTTAGGGTGGTGTCCAGTTTGGGAACCTCAGGATCTCATCTCTGCTGTTTGCAGATGATGTTCTGTTGGCTTAATCAAATCAGGACCTCCAGCGTGCACTGGGGCAGTTTGCAGGAGTGTGAAGCGACTGGGATGAAAATCAGCACCTCCAAATCCGAGGCCATGGTTCTTCACCAGAAAAAGGTGGCTTGCCCTCTCCAGGTCGGCAGAGAGTCCTTGCCTCAAGTGGAGGAGTTCAAGTATCTCAGGGTCATGTTCACGAGTGAGGGATGGATGAAGCGTGTGATCAACAGACAGTGCAGCATCGGCAGTGATGCGGTCGCTGTATCGGACTGTTGTGGTGAAGAGGGAGCTACGTTCCTGGTCTCACTTTGTGAGATCTGGGTAATGACCGAAAGGACAAAATTGTGGATACAGGCGGCCGAAATTAGTTTCCATCGCAGGGAGGAGCTTGGAGTAGAGCCGCTCCTCCTTCAAGTGGAGTGGAGCCAGCTGACGCAGCTCAGGCATTTGTTTCGGATGCGTCCTTGTCGCCTGCCCGGGGAGGTGTTCTAGGCATTTCCCATTGGGAGCAGGCTCATGCTGGAGGGACCATGTCTCTGAGCTGGGAACACCTTGGGATCCCTTCAGAAGAGCAGGAGGAAGTGTGTGTGGATAGGAAAGTATGGGCATCTCTGCTCAGACTGCTGGCCCCGTAACCTGACCACCAATTAAGCGGAAGAAAATTGTCGGATGGATGTAAACATTATCTATCTGTACTTTTTTTTTTTACTCGATATGCTCAGTTATGTTAAATACTTCTCTCTGTAACCTGTACAGTTTCAATGACACATGTTCATTCCCTCTCTTGTACTTTTTCAGAGCGTCTGGTCGGGTCAAGTCGGTGTCCCAGGGCTCCGGGGGCTACGACAGCGACAGTGTGGAGATGCACCCGATGGAGGACTGCCCCGAAGCACAGTACTATCACATGCAGTGTCGACTCGGGGAGGGTGGCGGCTACGAGCGCTCCCCCTCCTGTGGCGGGGCATCCAGAAACTGGGGTTTGCGTAAACAGGCCATTCAGAACTGGCAGAGACGCCCATACAGGAACAGTGAGGGAGAGGAGGGAGACATTTCAGATGTGGCCTCCCGGACCACGGAGTCAGAGGTGGAGATGTGGGAGCAGGAGAGGAGAGCTGTGGCCGAAGTTCAGCAATCTGCACCTCCGTATTCTCACCACGCCAATCGATACTACCCCCACATAGGTAAGACCTCCTGTAGCAGTATCAGCAAAAGCTATAGTGACTGAACTACTGTATATTTGAGATATTACTGTAAATGCACATGTTGTACAGTACATTCAGATTCAGGTGAGGAAAATCAACAACGTTGTATCTTAGGTCACTCAAATAAACTCAAATAAACAACATTTTCTGCTACATTTGTGGGCGTTAAGGCTAACATTTCACAATGGCATTTTAATTATTTATAAACCATAAATGCTTCAGATGTTGTAAGTTTATGCCATAAAAATAATGCTAATGATATACAGTAGCATAGCATGAGCATGACAAATTAGAGGCAAGTCTGCATTGTTATGATTTGATTTTAAAACTTAGTCCGCAATGTTAAGGTTTCAGTTTAGACTGATATTGATGTATGTGATTTGCCGTGGCAAATGTGGCAGCCATCTTGTGTTTGTCCCATAGGCCATTTCCCTGCTTATATCATAAAAATCATAGAAATGCCTTTAGCTACCTGAGCCTGTTCCTCCTCATTCGCTCATTTTGCCAAAGGCTAGCAAATTGAGCGTTCTGTCCCTATACAAATGAATAGGGAAGCCAGGCACAATACTGAAGTATTGTGAGGTAGGTTATGTCCGTGTCGTGGCATTTATATCATTTCTGTGGTTTCTTTATCATCAACACCTTATAAGATTATGTTAAATGGTGATTGGATATGTATCCACTTTTATACAGCAACTTGAATGTAAATAAAATCTCAAAAGGTCTGTACATTCATTAATTTCTAACTGGACTTTGACCTCACTTAACTGTGGTCCATGGGTTAACAATCCTTTTTATTTCTACGCATTTAGAAGTTGTTTTTTCGAGATTTTCAGAAGTCCAGTCGGATATGCCAATCCATTTATTGTAGCAAAAAGTGTCATGTAGATTGAAACTTACAGCTTTGTTGGTCATTGTTTCAGTCTACATGACACTTTATTGTAGCAAAAACATATTTGCTGTGGGTGACGCTAATATTTTTGGGTCATTTGGTACCACCAGTGGTTAAAGTGGATTTTGGGAGGTGGTGGAACTCTAATCTTGAAGACTCAGAACACTACATTAGGTTGAATATGAAAGCCTGTGTGTATATTACATGTAACAGAAGGTGTTTTATATTACTTTTAATTTATTTATTTTTAAAAATAAGTTTTAAAACCATTTCACAGAATCACTCTTCTTTATGCTCTTGTTTGAGATACTTCCAGAAAGTTAGAGCAACAGCCAGTCCTAACTGGGATTTTTTTTAATTTTTATTTTTTTTAATGATCAGATACAAGTGCAATCTGGTGTATTTTAGGCAAAAATATGCTGTTTGAATTAGGCTTATACAATGATGAAAATCAGAACTGTCTACTTTATGATTATACCCCCCTTCCAAAAAATTAATAATGTATAGCTGCATTAATAGCTCCAATTAGACTACTTTTATTATTTAATCTATTTATTTATTGTTTTTTTTAATGTACTGTCAAAATCCTGTGTAAGTGTTTCCCTGTGGGGCCCCTCTGCTATGGGGCCCCAGTCCCTCTGCTGCCTGTGTCAGCTCCGCCCTGTTTTTCCTCCGTCTGTAGCTGCTCATCGCGCTGAGCAGTGAGGAGGAGACACAGGCTCCAGACGAGTTTAAAGACTCAACTTTAGCCTGAATTCACAACGCTATGGTTACTTTTAAACCGTGGACAGATTCAGAGGATCTGATCAGAGGAAAAACTTTGTGAAAAAGTTACCTTTTATTACCTTTTTCTCTTCATTATGCATCCTAAATTAATCTCTAAAACTGAAAATATGAGGCTGATTGATATGAAATAAAAGCAGGCTAAAGCATGGGAAGAGTAGACTCCGTTTATGGATTAGTTTATGTCCGTAAAGTTGATGATTTCGTGATAAATGCTGTTATGTTGAGGCGCATTAAACCTGTCCGCATGAGGACCGGACTGAGCTGCTGCTGATATTACATGATTATTCTCCAGCTTTTCTCTGAAGAGCGGACTTTAGTCCAGCGCAGCTTCAGCAAATTAACAATAAAACTACCTAAGGTGCCGGAACGCCGTTCCTATCCCTGGCCCGACCTAGTATTTTTATTGCATTGATTCATCTCACAGGCAGACTTTCGTATGTGTGCGAAAATGACAAAGTTGCAATCATTAACTTTTTTTTTTGACACGCAAAGGCGGGAATGCCGTTCCCGACCGTTCCCGCCCACTTTAACCCCTGGGTACCGCTCATGAAAGCCCACTCACATACCGATTAAAGTCAGATAAATTATAAATAGCATGTACATCCAGTATGTGTTGAGAGAATTTTTCTTTTTACGGCATCGTTGAAGTTAATTTTCTCATTTTGGCTTTTGTGTGAGGATGATATTGTTTAGGGGTTCTTGAATTGAGGTGTCTTTGTGTGTCTTTTTTGCGCATTTGAGGTTATTTTTTATTGTTATTATTTTTCTAGCATTTTAGCAACTGGACTTTTTAAACCCTGTTCTGGAAATGATCCTCTAAGCTTTGACCCTTTGTGTGCTTTTCTCATGGAGTACGTTTAGCTTGGCTCAAAATCCATCACAGCTTCTTGTCTAATGGACCAGCGCTTTTGTGTTTGCGGCCAAGTCCAAATGCGAATGTTTTTCAGATCCTTCACAGATTGTACATTTCTGTTGCTGTCTTTGCCAAGATTCTCAAACTCACTGCTTCAGCCGTGCCATTCATCCACCTTGGCTTCTTTTTCTCTCTGCACAGTACATAAGTGTAAATTACCTAAAACTGGGCCACTGTCCTGTGACAAATCACTACGGCAGCCGTATGAAGTGCACACAACATGCCACTGGCTTTGACGTAGTTGTAATCATTTCGTGCCACGTTTGATCAGATGGTATGTATCTGCATGTTATTTTTTCCCCGGCATGCAGCAAGCAGTTCGGCTTTTTTAGTTCATTTGGCAGTCTTGAGCGTAGGTGGTGTGTGTGTGTGAGGGAAAAGGGAGAAAGAAAAATGAGTGAAAGCGGATGAGAGAGTGTAGCAATGGTTCATAGCCCTGATGGTTTCAAGCAGACACCTTCCAAGGCCAAAGAGGAGTGACTCATCTGGGCTCTAACGCCGCGAGGAATAAGGCAGGCTTGGATTGGACACATGGGAGCAGCTGATATATAGCAACAGAACATACCAAGATGGCACCAAGAAAGACGTTTATGTAACCTGCCAAAGACTTTGTGGAGAATGGTGCCGCCAAGCGATAAAACAAGAGAACTATGGTTGCACAAATACCCGTGTCTTCATTTCATTGAATATACTTGAAGTCGACATTATTATTCTCCCATAGTCAGTAATTTGTCCCATAGTCAGTAAATATCACATTACACTTACACTAGACTGAATACATTGATGAAACTGCCACATGTTCAAAGCCTTTGCTGCCACGATAGCTCCGTTGTACAGATTCAGTGCCCACTGGTGGTTTGCAGGTGTTGCATTGTGGCACATATTGTTGGTTTGAATCCCGGCTCGTTGTGCCCTTGGGCAAGACACTTATCCCCCGTCTTACCTATGTCTAAATGTTGTGTGTGAGTGGTTGGTGATGGTCAAAGCCTGGGTCGATGGTGCAGATTAATATCCTCACTCCTGTCAGTCTTCCCCTAGGTCAGCTGTAGCTTCAATAGCTTTCTCAAACTTGTAAGGTGCAATACAAGTTACTATTATTTTCTAAAGTGATAGAATTAAAAAAGAGGTTTATAAAAAACAAGAGTACGAAAATGCTAACTATATTTGATTGGAATAACTGTGTTTCCCATCTTGGAAATTCTAAATGCAGGACAGGCTACTGCAAAAATTATGCAAACATATTCTTGCAATACTTAGTATAAGGGGCTGCGGAAGTTAAATAGTAGGCCTGTATTGCACTATATATAATGTAGTGTCAATATTTCAAAACCATTTGATTTACTCAAGCTTTTTAATTTGGCTTTTAAATTAAAAGCTGCCAGTTAAAGCTGTATAACATGCAATAGCTATTAAAAACCTTGCAGGGATATAAAATGCATTACAGTATATCTGTATATCTGTATAAAAAAAAGGTTTTCTGAATCTCTATTTTTTTTTTTTTTTTTACCATTTATTTGTACAATTTTACCAACTTCATTTACTATGTAGGTCGACCTGAACCAATCTACAGCAAACCGTGCCGCCATAACAAGAGCCCTTCCAAGTCCAACGAGGTGATCAGCCCAGAGGTGCTGAAGATGCGGGCTGCCCTCTTCTGTATCTTCACTTACTTGGACACAAAGACCTTACTCCGAGCCGCAGAGGTGTGCCGAGACTGGAAGTTTGTGGCCCGGCATCCGGCGGTGTGGACCAGAGTGCTATTAGAGAACGCTCGCATTTCTTCCAAGGTGGGAGCGGATAATTACATGCTTTTCACCTTCTTTTTACACTCCTTTTCAAATGTAGTATTAGTTCAAACTCATTCCTGTTTTGTTCTCCCCGTAGTTCCTTTGCACGTTGTCTCAGTGGTGCACACAGACACATTCCCTTATCCTACAAAACCTCAAGCCGAGACAGAGAGGCAAAAAGGAGAGCAAGGAGGACTATCTAAAAAGCACACGGTGAGACTCTTAATACGGCATGAAAAAGCATACAAGAATGCACAACCAACTAATCACAGCATCCCATTTTTACTTACGGTGTCATTGTTTTACTATTGTGCTTCCTAATTTCCCTCAAAACCTATTTATTATTCTTTAAGTAGTGAGACAATTGTTTGCACTGAGTGAAAGATGGGGCTCTGCAGTCTAACTCGTGATTAGTTTGAGAGCCTTGGCCACAAAATATATAAAGTACTTGTTTGTATCCGTTCTTCACATTGCTTCCAATTTCTCTCCTCATTGTGTTTATATTGTTATATTGTTTTGAAGTTTTAACCAGCACTAGACGATACCATTCAACATAATAATACCCAAATGTCAATAGGCTGTACTTTCAAGCATGTGATGACGGCAAAGCATGCTTATACTGGACTGTTTCCCTCTTTAAACAAATGTCATCTTCTCTTTCTGATGCAGTGGTTGTCTGGAGGAGGGTCTGGAGGCCTTATTGAAGGCCACTGGGAGTAACCTACTCATATTGAAGATCTCTCACTGCCCAAACCTGTTGACAGACCGCTCCCTCTGGCTGGCCAGCTGCTACTGCCGAGCCCTACAGGCCGTCACCTACAGGTACAAGCAAACACAACCATCTTAAGCCATGTATCAGTATTTAGTAACATTAGTTTAAAGCTGCATTATGCAACTTTTTATGCGTATTACCACCCAGCGGCTGTTTGACTGGTCAGCACGGCGCCTTTAGTTTGGATAATGGTGCTCTCTACAACGCTCCTAAATCAATTGTTTTGTAGGTTTTCTGGAGAGAGAGTCCGTCAGCAGTGAAAACCTTCCAAACAATTGATCCTGAGACGTCCTAGAGACCACCGTGATGGAAAGTAACGGCACCATGCTAACCACTCAGCCGCTGAGTTACTACATGTTAAAATACACACAAATACAAAAAAAATTTCCCACATAAAAAGTTGCATAATGCACCTTTAAACGTGCACATGTTGCGTTCCAGGAGTGCCACAGATCCAGTGGGCCAGGAGGTCATCTGGGCACTTGGAGCAGGTTGTAGGGACATAATCTCCCTGCAGGTGGCACCACTACATCCATGGTAATAGTGTAGCTCATAGCTTGAACCATTCCCGAACTGCCATGATTATTTTACTGATTGATATGATATCTTGACAACAGTCAACAACCAGCTCGCTTCAGTAATCGCTGCTTGCAGACCATTGGCAGATGTTGGCCACACCTTCGAGCTCTGGGAGTGGGCGGGGCTGGATGTGGTATTCAGGGACTGGCATCACTGGGTAAATATTACAATCTAATTTCAGCCATTTTAAAACAAAAAGTAATGTTTGTTTTTTTAACGTTTCGCCTTAAAAAAAGCAAAACCGTGTCAAAATTAAACAAACACTAGGATTTTGACATTAAGGTTTAATATTTTGTAGAGATTTCTGCATGGTAATCTTTTTGTTTCTTTGCAATAAGTCATTTCATTCACACTAGAACTACTACATTATTCAACAAGACAAAGTTGTATTGCTGCCAAAGTAGCTTGTTTTAGCATTTACAATCTCAAGTGGCAAAATAGTTAAACTCACAGTATATATAATTCTTGTATAACTAGGTATATAATAAGAAGGTATATAATTCTTGTATACCTTCTTAGTGTGTTTTTGTCGCTTTCTCCACTGACAGCAAGGAACTGCATGCGGCTGCAGGTGTTGGAGTTGGATCATGTGAGTGAGATCAACCAGGAGGTGGCAGCAGAGGTGTGCAGAGAGGGGCTAAAGGGGCTGGAGATGCTGGTGCTCACCTCTACACCAGTGACCCCCAAAGCACTTCTCCACTTCAACAGTGAGTGCACTCTGTACCCCTGTGTGACTATCTGCGGAACGCTTCTGCTCTCAGATGGCACATGTCCCAGGGTTGCCTGGCCTGCCAAACGACATGCCTTTTTATAGATATTTCAAAGACATAGAGGCTGCATCTGAAACCATTAAATTGTAGCCTCTAAGTATTAGCACTAGCAACTAATCCTTAACCTTTCATGGGGTCAACTGTTAGATCTCTATGCAGTTAGTGAACTAGAGCTTCAGCAGCATTTGCCCAATTCGACCGTCCTTACCCAGGGGAAGGGGAAGTGACATCACCAACAGCTGTTCTTCTTCTTCTTTAAAGTTCAGTGCAGGCCAAACAAAAACGCATACCGCCACCTACTGTATATTGTCCAACAACAATATAGTGTCCAAATAAAGACATTTAAGGCACACAAAAAAAAAGAAAAATCCAAATGATCCTTCAAATTTTCCTTTATTTTATCTCAACAGCTGTTTCATAAAGCTACAATATGCAAATTAGCCATGTGGCTTAAGTTTCTACTAAATGAAAACAAAAGCACAAACTGCTTCATTTAGGCCATTTACTGAGGAGGCTCTTTAAAACACAAGTGACTGAGCTGTGGTGACGACAACATGTATTTTGTCACTTTTGTAAAGTTTGGCTTGTGCAGAATCTTTTTTTATTATTATTATTTTTATTATTAAATCTGCACCTGTCAATCAACAGTGGTTGCGCATGAATCACTCGAGGGTGGGGAGATTGGCGCAGTGGCTTATGGGATGGCACATAGCTCCTAATCGCTAGTAAGTTAGCATCAGAGGTCCCTATGCTAAAGTGGCTATGATAGTTATTATACAGGCCACTTTCCCTAACTCCTTCCTAACTGGCAGACCAATTCGGACGCTTCTTGTCATGGCGGACGCTGACGCACATCCGGTTAGGCGTAAGACCTCTTACCAATTTACTGGTTTCGGATGGAGCAATAGTCTGGGAGCAAGCATGATCTCAACAATTTCCCGGTGGGCGTGATTGACAGACGGCATTAACCAATTAGAGCAACGCTAGATACGTCGCAGTAACAAGCGGCAGAAAGCCTTTCCAAAAACGTCCTTTTTACGAGGAACGCTTTGAACGCCGTTTCTTGCTCCGGATTTAGGGATTTCATATTTTCAAAATGATTTAAAACGGACAAAAGAGCAGAAGAAAACAGTGTATCGGCCGCTCTTTAAAGGGGGGGTATTATGTAAAATCGACTTTTTCAAGCTTTATATCATGTTATTATGTCATTCCCTCATTAAACACATGCCTGGAGTGTTGCCTTGGCTCATTCACATATTTTTGAGTAATCAGAAAAAACTTAGACGGCAGCCATTTTAGGTGTAGCTATGCCTCAGTCCTCCTAGGAACGCCCCCACCTCCTGGAGACGCCTCTGGACCTTTTGTCACCAGCCAAGCCACCAACCACTGCTCCTCAGCTCAGCAGAGGCCCCTCCCCACACAGTGTTGTTGTTTAAATTCCACAGCAGTGTGCTGAAGGGGGCGTGTCGGAAAGCTTCTTAAAGAGACAGAGGCCTATTTCAAGACGTTCAGTACAGCCATTTTGAGAGAGCAATTTTATTCAAGGCAGTTATTTTAATTTACTGCATATACAGACCAACAGAAGGTTACGTCATCATTGTAGTATGCTATAGACTGGTGCTATGTGATTGAAAAAAGCATAATACCCCCCTTTAATGCTTTGGAAGAGTGCGTGGTGGTGACAGGTGACGGCTTCCGTCGCTTGGTCCGTGATTGGACCGATGTAGGTAAAATCGTGAAATGATTGGCTGCGAGCAGCCGCCCAGACGGTTCTTCTTTTGACCAGAAAGGAGCTGTGTCTGGCAGGACAGGCAAGTCCCAGGGAGGGCAGTGCTGTGGAAGTAAACAGCCACAGATACACAGATTATGAAATATTTACTACTTATTGTTACTCTAGTTACTCTTCATGTGTGTATTTGAATCTGTATTTTAAATTAGCTCATAAATAATTGGTTTATTGGAGTAAGTGATACATACAAAGCTTGTGTTTCCATCTGACAATGATATGTGTGACTTTTTCCTCACTGTAGGTGTTTGCCGCAGCTTGAAGTCTATTGTCGTTCAAATTGGAATTGAAGACTACTTTGAGGATCCCAACAGCCCTGAGGCTCGGAAATTATTTGACGAGATGGTCAACAAACTGCAGGTATAATGCCCCATACACAATTCAAAACAGATCCTTTGGAATCATTATACACTTATTCTAAAGAACTCTATCTCAAAATAAGGCATCAATAGCAGAGCATTCATGCTGCAGTGGTCAGTGTTCTTGCCTCACTGCAAAAATGTCCCGGGTTCAACTCCCGGAGCAGTTGAAACTATGTGGAGTTTGCTTGTTCTCCCTGTGTTTGCATAGGTTTTCCCACCCAAAACATGTGCAAGAGTGCCTCATCCGAGTTCATCAAAAAGAGATTCTAAACATTTCTTGGTTAAATGTAGATGTAATATTAATACCAGGCCTGCATAAAATATGAGTAAGTTTCTAAAATTGTAACAGGCTTCGAAAGGTCTTTGTTATCCAGATTTTTTTTTTTAGTAATGCAGCACAATTTCGTGTTTTGAATTATTATATAAATCAAGACACACAAGGCTTGAAATATACAGTATATCCTCATGTTTATTGGCAACAGTCCGCAGTAATATCAGAAGCATTAGCTGCTCATGATCAACGTACTTTCATTTTCTGGTTGTGCTGGCCAATTAGTTATGTAATCACAGTGTAATATTTTCAGGCCTATTCCTCCGCTGCGTTCAAAGCTCTATAAAACAACCTAGGAAGGTCTTACACCTAAACCCACACAGTTTCTTTATTTAGTGAACGTGTCCCTAGTGTTTTGCATAACACCATCCACATGTCTGCACTTTCACCAGCGCTGCAGTGCATACAGTAAGACGGATCTATTTTTACAGCAGCTACACACAGTTTAAAGCATGACTCAATCTACATACATGCTCATTGTGGATGACTCGGTGCTAACCTGCCACGGCAGAGCTTACTCTGCAGGGCTGGGTCATTTGTTGCTCAAAGCAGTGTTTAAAAAGGCAGCGAAATCCCAGAGTTTATTTATGTGTAGTTTTTTTTTTTGTGAGTCAGATTGCAGCATGTTTGGCTTTTGATGCTACATTCAGAAGCATGGCTCACTTACAGCAGTTAGGTAACCTCTCCAAATGCTCCCAACAGCTTGGAGTTATTTTTATTTGCCTTGAAAAAGAGTATCGTGTTTAACCATCTCATTTAGAACGCACGATGTGGAGAGGGCTGGGATCTCAGTCTTGACTTGTTGCTTTTCTTTTCAACATAAATTCCTTACTACTGTCAGTGCTCTTATGATTTACAATAACAGTCACTCGTTTGAAAATTCCTGGATCTGTCTTAACATGACTTGTCTTTCAATTCAGTTAATACCTTCCTCAGCTATGCTTGCACTGTATCTTGGTGTGTTTATTTTTATTTTAACCTCTTAACCCCCACCTGAACCGAGCACATTTTCTCCAGTTTGACTTTAACCAAATCTAAAAGCTTTGTCAAAAGCTTGCGATGAAAACAGGATGAAAATGCAACAAGAAGCAACAAACGTGCGGGAAAGCAACAACACAATTTTTAAAAAGTGACAAAAATAGACGAAAACGCGAATAAAACAAATGTCAAAGGGCAAGGAAAAATGCAATGAAGAAAGCAACAAACTACAAAAACCAGACAAAAAGACAAAACACCACAAAAAATGTGGCAACGCAACAAAAAAGTCACACTGATTTTTGTAGGTCTTCAAATGAGGCGTTACTCTGGCCTTTAGGCTGTAACCTCTTAGACTTGGATAACACCGAACTGGAGAAAATGCTCTCAGTTAAAGTGGGGTTAAGAGGTTAAAAATGAATTATGAGGCATTTATTATGTTTTACTGTGAGTATCTATTTAATTTAATCTAATTCAATATATATATTTTAAACTTTTATCTCATTTATATATTTTTTGCTGTTTGGCTTTGCCTCCACGGTCTGTGCACCTTCTGTGTCAAGAAAGACACCAACACATATCATGTAGTTTTACTTTTATTCAGGATGATTAAATGTTTTGCTCAACAACAAAATGTATCCCATCCCCCACTGTTTAAAAAGAAAAAGCTATTTTCCTTTTTCAATGATTCAACCACTTTGCCCCCGTAGGCTCTGAAGAAGAGACCTGGCTTCTCCAAAATCCTCCACGTAAAAGCCGACAGTATCTGCTAACACTTTGAGAGCACGTCTGGGAGAGGCGCCATTTTGGCTGCCGTCAGTCATAGGTGACCCAGCTGTTTGGAGCCTGCTGCATGGAGTTCTTAAGACGTGCCATTCGCCATCACAGGACGGGAGAACAAGGACCAAGGTTAAGCTTAAGAAAACTCTGCTGATTGAATTTGTAATACAAGAGGTTTGAATGGCACGAGCGTTAAGCCAGAGTTGGTGACGGCGCCCGAAACTGTCAATATCTCCAGATAAATGAACTTCAGATGCCAGTTTACGGCAGGACCTCGTCGCTCTGCTAAAGAAGTATCATAAAAGACAAAACTGCTCGGGCCATACACGGAAATAGATCTTTTTTTCTCAAGGGTCACCCAAGGCAGAATGCTTTATACATGACGACTGAATAGGCCTTTCATTTGATTGGCTCTGCTCAAACCGGACAAAAGACCCATGTACAACTTCCAGAACAAAACGCTCATAAAAGACAGCCAATAATAAAGGTATCGACCAACTCCTTTCAATTGGCAATGGCAGTTCAACCTTCACCTCTTTACCACAGAAAAAAAAAACAGGACACTGAAACCGCTTGGGTGATGTCATAGGTTATACATTCATCTGGAACACAAGACTTTAAAAGTTACCCGTAGTGCATTTCTCTCCACGCCGGTGCCACTCTTTGCCACCTTCATTCCAGCAAGTGTTTTCTCCAACGTGCCATCACAAGGAGACGGTTTTATAATCAAAACAGGCATTTTCTTGTGGGTCAAACAGTGAGACTGGTCCATTCCGTTATTATTTACTCAACAGGGCCATTCACGGCTACTCATTATTGTGGTTGTGTGCAGTTTCAATCTGCTGGCTCCCTCTGGTGGTGTTTTCAAGCAACTAGTCAGTCAAAAGGGACCGCACAAGTTCATGTTTAGGGAGTACATTTGAATACTGTACAAGATGAGTATAAGTAGCAATACTACGGGGGAGTGGAATACACTTAGCATTGCTGCATTCAAGGGACGCTTCACATGGATTTTTACAGCCAAATATGTTTACAAGCTGTCAATGATTCAATCTAGTCAAATAGATTTTCAATCAAGTTTTATGTGCAATTTAGGTTAAGAGAGGCCTTTTATAGAATGTAGTTAAAGGTACATTGCGTTTGACGATAAATCGTGTTGCATCTTGAACGTGTATTTGCAGATGTGGTCAGTAACAAAGTAAATTCACTGAAGCACTTCACTTTGAGAGTTTTTGAAGATTTGGGGCTTTACTTGAATAGTATTTTTGCTTTTACTCCACTACATTTAAAAGATAAATGTAATTCTTTCTTCTTACAAAGTAAAAACATACTATATTTAACCACAATCCTCTGTACTTTCACTCAAGCAATGAATGAAGTACTTTGACCACCTCTGTTTATTTGATTTCTGTGAACGTTCTAAGAGCTTCAGGAGAATTATCACTCCTGAACACACTGCACCTTTAACAAGAAGAGTTGGTAGTCACTTTAGGAGTTACAATGGTTCAGAACCATGGAAAATGTGCAATACAACACGATTTGTTTGCTTATTTCTAGTGGCACATAATGACAGCCTGTCTAACAAGCTGTTCTCTATTCCTTTACACATCCTAGTTATTAGAAGAACTGATTTTGGCGACATACATCGATCTGGTTGGACATTGTGACCACTTTAATTTCACCAGTGTATGGGATACTTTTGGCATCAAGTCGCATTTTGTCCACACAGAGGCAGGTGTTACTCAGATCAGGAGTACAAAATAATGTAGGACGATCTGGGACGTCTAGGCAACTGGGTCAGCACAAAACTGCACTTCCCAGGGAGTGCTTGTTAAGGCCTAAAGTAGTCCAACAATGGTAAACCAGCGCCATATCGTGCCACTGACAAGTTACTGAAGGCGACAACAAACCACTTAAAGTGCATATGAGAAGTTAGACTACCCCTGTTTAGCTAGTCCCTAATTAACATCTATTTTTAAGATCTTGGCCTTATTGGAAAAGGGGTACAGGTTAAGTCATAACAAGAGGTAAACATTCCATAACCATCATTGTGTAACCATACTGCACCAATATGTTTGTTAAGTTTGACATCACACACATAATTAGCTACTTCCAGGTCCTAACTGTTGAGCATTCCACTGATAAACACAGCAAAAAACGCTACTTTATCTAATCTCCTGCTGAAATAATAATATAACAATATAATTAATGACAGTAAAGCATTCCTAATGAGAATCCAGAGTAAATGTAATATTTCTGTGTGATCAGATGTCTAAAAAGAGCCTTGTAGTCGGCTCTATAGCAGGTTAAAATCAGCTAAATCCCATTATAGTGAATAGGGCTAAAGCTCTGTTGGACCCGGAAGTGGAGCGATCATCACTTAACACACATATGGGGCTAAGTGTGTTTCAGATCTATCCTTGGAATATAGAAAGCTCCCTCTTCCTGTGCTTACAAAATGAGAATATTGATTACTACTCCATCAAATATCAGCAATGAAGAAAAAAAAAACACACACATTTAAACTTTTCATTTGCACTTTAACTCTGACTGAATGAGTGTGTCTGATATGAGGTTTAGCGTTTGGACAAGGGGATCATAATGTTTCGCCCGATCGCGGCGATGTCTACCTGCAGTTCAACTATCGGGCTCCATTTTGCTTCACGATCAGTGTTACTATAAGGACTTGTGTAGCTGCATATCGTGGTGATTTGGTGCATCCACTCTGTCATGTTCTTCCCGTCCTGTATAAAATAATCTCAACTGTAGGGGGGTAAAAAAAATAACACTTGTTGATTTTATTTTTTGACAATCCTGCCTTCGCTATCAGCTACTCTGTACATAGCCTTTGTACAAAAAGTACCAAAATGTACTAAAAAAAATATTGATGTTATATGAATACAGTATCTACATTGAGTGGGAAAAGTCGTTGTTTACAGGCGTTCCTCTGTAAGCATTTGCTCTCCAAAGCTGAATGAAAGCATAGAGACTTCTATATTATATGTATACTGGTAGTGTTGACAAATTGTGTACTAGATAACTTTATATCCAATGTGCATCAGAATCCTATAGAGACTGATATTATTTAAGAAGAGGAGAATTCCACTATTTATTTCTATAAAAAAAAAGTAAAAAAAAAAAGAGCGACATGTATATTGTTGGCATGTTTGTGTTGGAGCATCAATCATTGAGTTGCCTTCCTAAACGTTACTGCTACTGTGGCCAGAGACTATTAGATGTTTTAAGTGCTTTGATTGCCTGCAAGGTTTATTTTTTTAAGTTGATTCGAGTCTGTTGTTGCACTAGTGGGAAAAGTAAAAAAGAAAAAGAAAAAAAGAGATGTTTATTATACGAGTGTTGTTTTACTGTTCTGCTATTTATAGTATCGGACAAAAATAAGAAGCACTTTTTTTCCCCTCCTGATTCACTTGAGAGTGGCTGCTTGGGCAATAGTAGTGGGTTCGGAAAGTTTTCATACCTCTTTTATATAATCACTAATCATCAAGTCTGGTACTAAAATCATTAAATGTATTTTGTATTTGTCAAAAAACAATCTGCACAGACGTCGGTACAACAATGTGTTAGAAACTGAAATCGAAAGATGCAACAAAAAAACAACAAAAAGTCAGTATGTTTAAGTCTAATTTCCATTTATTGCCCTTGATATAGAAAGCTATGGCCTCTATATAAACCTGAGTAATGCTTTTTACGAATAAAAATTATAATGATAATTCTCTATATCAGACTTCAACAGGACAACATAGGAATCAAATAGAGAGGTATGAATACTTCCTGAGCACATTGTACGCTTGAATTTATAGGGACAATACAAAGACTTTGCCTTTTTTCTTTCTCCTAACACCTGTCTGTCATGTTCATTTTGTGCACATACAAAGGTGAGACACATTGAATTTGAAAGCATTAAAAAAAAGAAGGTAAATCAGGCGTTGTATACTGCGTCAATATCGGTCAAAACAGTATGAGTAATTTGGTATGAATAAAAGGAGTGGAGATTTTTTATTTATTTTTGTCATAGAAACGTGCACCTGCAGTGTCTTTCCTTGTTTTACCGACATATTTTTTCTTCTGTTCATTTACACTTAGTTCTGTATTATGCGGTTTGCCTTTATCAACATTGCTTTTTTTAGTGACAAAGGACCTGCTCGCATTATATATTCATGAAGGTGCCAATTGTGAATGTCCCATGCACCGCTTTTCATTCACTTCATGTCGTTTGGTTTCGTCTTTTCAGTGTCTGACTGACTGTGCCGCTGTTTGAACGATTGTATTCCGTGCCCATGCATCTGAATTGTATCTAACATTACCTCAGCACTTAATCTGGGCAATGAAGTGTCTCCTTTGTACATTCATGTCTGACAGGTAAACATCATTTGTGCAGTGTATGGATTTTTGTCAAATGTTCCCAAGAAGACGATCAGCCTTTCTCCGATGACTGCATTAGATGGAAATGTTTTACTACTCATTTTCAAAAATTGGTTGTCATCAATAAAACTGCTTTAAGATCAAATGTAATTTTCTCTGCATTTGTGCAATAATGAGATAACAGATTATATTGAGTACCTTCTCTATTACGTGTTATAAATCACCCAGTCTCATGTCAGGCCGCAGAGGCTCATTCAAGTTTTCCAAGAATCAACTGTTCTGGAAAACCTGTTTCTTCAATGGATCAACGGTGAAGAGTACAACAACAAATAAACTGTGATAAGTAAAAGGATTAAAAGTCACACTTACTATGAGCAAATACTGCACAACGATTCAACAACCAGTGTCTCCTCTTTTACAGTAGATTCTTGACACTTGATCATTTTGACAGATGACAGAAATCGACTGAGGTTAATTTCATTTTGACGTTACTTTTTCCTGCCACAGCTTAAATGACAAAAAGCCGGAGCACAGGCACAGTAAACTCCCCATTACAAATGAGTTATACATGAGTTATGTAAAGCCCCCCCCCCCCCTTCCTTTTTCCTTTTTCCTTTTTTTTTTAATTTCTCTCTTACAACAAAAATGAAAACGCTGTTTATAAATTAAAACCAGGCCGTAAGGCATTACATTACAGACGTTGAGCACTTCCGTTCCTTTGTTACGACACAACTGAACAACTCAGTCATTTTCCAGGAGAGGGCGGAGCAGCTGCTCAGAGAGCAGGATTCAGGAGGATTACTTAGAACTGCGTGAATGAAGCCAAAAACTGCTCTGGGGGTGTTTTTGAGAAGGAAATAGCATAACAACATGGCTAAAAGCTCCAAAAAGTCGATTTTGCATGATATAGCTCCTTTAAGAGGTTAAACTAATAACATTAAACTGCTTTAAAGTTCATATGACACATTCATTTTTCTAATTATTACTTGGTATGATCGGATAATAAAAATGCCTGTAGTATTTATCATAGTTTTACACCAACAATTTGGTTTATGAAGAAAAGTTCACAGAAAACGTTGAACATTTCATAATAACTAGAATAGAGTGAGATATCCAAAGAACTCTGACTCACTCATGTCATATCTGGGAAATCTATGCAAATTGTGAAATCTTAATGCCTTGACAGAACAGAGTGGGAGAAATTACGCAAGGACCAGCTTGCAGCAAGTCAAGTGCTAGTGAAAACATTCCTGTGACTATTAAGGAGGAGAGGTTTGCCCAGCACCCCCTGTCACTTGGGCACACTGGGAAACACCCCTTCTCATAGACTTCCTCCTATTATGGAAAACTGAACCTCTCCTGTGGTCGCTTGCTCCATTCGAAAAACATCCATGAAAAAAGACCACAGAAATATCAGTGTTAGATCACGACAATAGAGGTTTAATTTTGTTAAACTTAATGACATTGGAAATAACATCAAATAGGGACAGAAGGCACTTACAAAACAAATAAAATGATCATAGATAGTGTTATTAGAATATTAAATTACTGATTTAAAATAACATAATGATAAATGAAATGGCAGCACCGTTGGCAACATCTGAACAGTACATCTCCAAATTTAAAAAAACAAAAAGTAATACACATAACATGATTTAAAAACTACAGTACAAGAGCAACTTATTTGTTGAAAATGTAATGCCCCCAAGACATAATAATAATAATAATAATAATAATAATAATAATTGCTTTAATCTTATTAACATGTTCACTAGTCTGAGGTTCCTTTTAATTTTACAGTTTAGGCTTTGTGGTTTCGGCTTTGTGCAAGTCCTGGTACTTCTCTATCAGGCGGTTTGCTTCCCTCTGGCCCGACAGCAAAGCACCATGGGTAGTGGAATAGTATTTGCGGTGGGTGGCCTCTCCAGCAAAAAGGACCTGTAATGGCTGTGGGCGGGAAATGAGAAGTAATATGTGAGATGACAATGTCAAAGTCAGTGTGACATCTTGTTGTGGGGTGTGTTTATTTTTGGCCCGATTAAAAATGTCCCGGGACACACATCATCACGGAGGTCGAGGGGGGTCAAGCTGTTCCCAGAGCGGTTTCAAGTGAGCGCGCAGAAAGCTGTCCCACAGTGCGTCAGGTTTCATGGTCTAGACTTGTAGCCCAAGTGTCGATGATATCCTGATCGACTGTGTGTTTGCTGTGGGCTTCCCTATTACAGTCGGGATGACACGCCTGACTTTTGGACCGCCATCGATTGTAAACAACCAGCGAGTGTCATTCAAAATGCCCAAATGCCTTTTAGATAACTCTTCCTTCTAGGGCTGACAGAGTAATTGCAATTTGAATGGTGGCAATCATCTGTTTGGGGTGCCAAATTGGCTTGGTAGGCTAGCCCTGCTAATGTCCCAGTAGGATTTGTCACAAAAAGGACAATCAACACTGTTTGCTTATAGAGATTTATTTATTTATTTTGGTTTTCCCCACCATGGTCTACTGTATGTGCTCGTTCCTGTCATCAAATTAATGTGATGTCTTACCGCGGCCTTTGTACTGTTGGCATAAGGCAGTGGCATGGCCAGCATCTCGCAGTCTCCGCCGCTGGATCCCACCCTGGTGAAGGAGTACGAGCCCCTGATGTACGGGTTACTGCCCCACGACGAGCGGAGGATACGGAGAGGCTTTGGAATGTCCGGGTTCCCTGGGGAAACAGAAGGGACCAGGGCATGTGAGTTTGAGAGACAGAGGTGAGCCTGAATCGGCAAATGCTGAACCTGATCATTTTCTTTGTTGGTGACTAGGTTACTGACTAAACTAATATGTCTTAAAAATATATATATATACTGTATCAATTTAGGACATTGATTTGCCTGAACTACATTGCCTGTTCATTGTTTGTTCATTGTCTTAATGTTTGTCCTGTCAGCCAACTCCAGTCGTGATACTTAATTATTTATGTATACGTTTCATGTGGATTGGGCAGTAATGCATGTCGCCATCACTCTAGTTCTACTTGACTTCCTGTATGTGAGTAACTGTTTATTTAAGGCAAGGCAACTTTATTTATACCGCGCATTTCGTACACAAGGCAACTCAATGCCTGGACAATCCTTGTTTATAAAGGCAGGTGCTTTTATCATCAATCCAAAAGGTATTCGATACAAATAATGTGAACGCAAAAATGTAATTAATCTGAACTAATCTCTTTTGTTTGTTTATCTTAATTGTATTCTATATTTTACTTTCAGCTAAATAAACCAACAACTGAAAAGTATCATAGAGCTCTTAGCCTCCCTCTCCTGTGAATGAAATGACGTCACATCACGCAATGACTCTGGTATCTGCTGTTGTTTCTGGAGCCCTTTCAAATACACTTTCAATGAGAGCGTAGTCTCCTCAAGTCGATGCGATCTGACCAGGTCAAAGGGTAGTTTGTGCACTAGGTTTACTGGGAAGCTCGGACTGCCGACACGTGACTCACTGTAAGCTGAAAGAAACCAATGAGTCTACTCTATATGTAATTAAGCAACAGCTCAAGGGATTAAAGCCCGCTGACCTAGATGCGGCTGTATGTCCCTGAATGTGTATGAGCAGAAAAGCAGCATAATCTATAGGAGGTCCACTGGTTTCATCGTGACATGATGGGTTTTGTGCTCATCGTGTGACCTAATTCTGGGCACAAAGAGTCAGAGGAGTCAACACCAGTTATTTCCTCGAATCATCTTGAGACAAGGGGCTCTGTTTATCTTGTGGGAGGAAGCGGTCAGCGCTGCTTTACGGAAAGTCTTGCCCATCAGTCTATGCTATGTTTTCTATGTGTAAGTAACATAAAGAGAGAGCAGCTAAACACACTTTGCCTTATCTAGCGCATCATTACTCCCAGTGTGAATGTGGTGATGACACATGGCTCACCCGGAAACAAAGAGCACACTCTCCACCTGAGTCATCGGCCGTATTATATATCAACCCCTTTTTTCAATGGAGGAAAGCAGCTTACGTCACTGGAGTTGCTTCCACCATGAAAAAACTGCCTGTCTGTCAGCTGCCGGGCTAGTTTGTTATGAGTCACTGTGCTGACAGGCCTTTCTGTTGACTTACAGATTTCTGCAACAGTCTTTAGCCAGCAGCTACTAACTAGCTGCGAGACATTGTCCACTTTCAACTCAACATTTTCGAAACATACTTGGAAATATTATGTTGCTGAAATAAAATATATTGTTTCACGCATTAATTTCCTAGTAAGCCTTGTTATTTAGCTTTATAAATACTGAGGCTTGCTTGTGTGCACTGGTGTGTCACCTGTAAATCGCCTGAGCAGCTCAGTGCAGGTCTCTGCCACTGTTTCATCGTCACAGTGCTCCATGTAGAGTGCCTCTTGTCCGCAGATCCAGCCACTCAGCATGTAGCCGTAGCGCTCCGGTGGGTACAGCACATCAAAACTGCAGATCTTCCTGTACCACAGCTCCTCAGGGTACACCAGCTGCTCCAGGTGAGCCTCGTCCTCCCAGACAAACTGAATGCTGTTGCACTCTGGGCTCCAGAAAGGCTCGGCAAACTCTAAGAAGATCTTGTTGGTAGTGCTGATGCCCAGCTTCTCAATGGCCAGCACTTTGTCTTCAGGGAGAGCAGGAGAAAACATGGACTCATGGTTCTTCTTCAGCACTCCCAGAGAAGCAGTGATGATCACATGATCAGCTGGGATCCACTCCTCATCCTCACACTCCACAGAGATGGGGGGTCCCAGAATGAGGGTGTCCTGAGGCTGGCAGCTGTTGTTTTCGTTGTGGTTGTTGTTCTGGTTGGTGATAACCTCCTGGCGATCAGCGGAGTAGTTCCAGTGAATACAGCGCACAGGTTTGTTGAGGGTAATGGTGTTGGACGGGATGTCCTGAGCCAGGAGCTCCACAATCTTCATAAAACCACCAGGAATGACATGATGTGCTCCAGGGATGGCTGTCCACTCACCAAACTCACTGAGGGACACCTCATCCATACTGGGAGAGCTACTCTCACAGCTCTCCACCTGTGACACAAGGACACAACGATACTTCATTTGAATTAATATCTAGTACGGCTGTTAAATATATAATGTTAAATATTCAAGTATGAGATAAAATATTAAATAAATAATACGTTTTTACAACATGTAACACTGCATTGTTTCTTGGTCAAGTTGTGATGTCTCGACGTTAGGAGTACCTGATACTGGCTCCCATGTTGCTACAACTGCGCAGACATGATGGGGAACATGGGGAACACTCACCTTGAGGTACTGCTGCAGCATAGACAGCTTGAGCTTCTTGGTGCTCTCGGAATCATCAGGATCCAGCATGATCTTTTTGCGCACCACGTCCCGTGTGAAGATGCCCACACTGTTCTGACTCTCAGCACACACAGGCTTTCCACTCTGGAAGAACTCCTGTGTCAGCTCGTACACCTGCAGCACCAACAGAGATGAAATGGGGCAAACAGGTCAGGTCATAGGTTTGAGTGTTTTATTATGAGCACAAATTACAAGCGTGTGAGTGGCAGTACAGTTAACCATTACTACTATACCTAAACTATTACCAAGAGACAGTAGACACATGTCATTTATGTATCTATGATTTTTAGGGAAAATTTAGGGATTTTTCCCCCCTTTTTTTGTCCTGTTGTCCCTCACGTCGGTACAAATATCCCCAAAGAGTATCTGAGATTTTCTAACAAATAAAAGTAGAAACAAATTATGACGCATCCTTTTTAATTGTGAAGGCTGGAAAGAGATTACCGTGAAGATGTTGAGACAGCGTAGGGCTGAAAAGAGGGGGCCGGGTAAAGCACCAGTGTATTCAGTCTCCTGACTCGCTAAACACGTTTCCAGAGGTGACCTAGAAAAGCGCACTAATCCTGAGATGGGCTTCACAGAAAAAACATCCATATCTGACAAACGCTGATCTGCACTTATCATAAATGAATAAACATCAACAAAAAAATGTAAAAAAGAGAAAACCAGTATCTGAATAGAATAAGGAGATTTTTAGTACAGCATGTTGTTTTTATTACCATTACACAATGAACAGTGCCCGTCTGTACCGTTCTTTTCCGCACAGAACACAATGCGCTCTGACCTCACTGTACAGGTCGCTGAACTCCTCCACCAGGTCCTTGGGGATCCTCTTGCCTGCATTGGTCTGGTAGTGGGCCACGCCGCTCTTGACGTAGAGGCTGATTCGGCCCACGCTCCTCTCATCGTCAGTGGTGTGCTCCAGCAGCCCATTGTCCTCCGCCAGGTGGTACACAGGGTTCCCATTGGCCCCATGGATCCAGGTGGCACCGAGCTCCAAAGTAGATTTCCCTGTGCGCATAAAGAATAGTCAGTGTGGCAATAATCAGTGTGGCAACTGCATACACCAACTCATAGGTCTGAAAGGAGTCGAGGGTTAGAATAATGTATATTCTCAGGCATCAAGGTCATGAATACAATCTTCTAGCATTAAGACAAAGCAAATCAACCTACCGTAAATTTCGGCCAATTAAGTGCACCTTACTAAAAGCCGCGCTAGCTAAATTTGCGGCCTTGTACACATACAGGCCACACTCGAATATGAGCCGCAGGTTTTCATAGTGCCGTGCATCCGCTCAGAGCAGCCCATGGCGCAGATGAGGAGGAAGAGACCCTCATCCCAGAGAAAGGTGCAGTTGCGGGCAGAGGGAGGGCCGCGGGGACGGCAGTGATAAATGCGTAAAAAAGGCAGAAATGGCCAGTGTAGCCGACCTCAATGTGGAAGTGTAGAGGCTAACGCACACCAGAACGCAGCGCGCCGCGTCACGGCACTTCAGAGGCTTTTCTCAAACCGTGCGGGGCTTTACACACGTGATTTATACATTTATCATGAATGAAAGAAGACACGTATGTCCATGTTGTTAGAGAGAGAGCAAACGTGGCTCTTTTTTGTAGGTTAATAGCGAGTTGGCGACAGACATGAGTTTAACATGCTTCCCCTGATGCCTGAGCCCTGACGATGGTTTCTCTGTCTCCACGGCTTCTCTCGTCCCTCCAAACAAAGTTCACGGCGGTCTCCCTGTCTGTCATGGCCAGACCCGCCTCTGTGCCTCTGCAGAAGGTTAAAAGCCTGTGTTTTCCTCCGCCGCGCCACGTCTGGATTCAGCAGAACTGTGGCGCGGGGTCCAGCGTCGCCACGCATCACTGCAACCTCGGTGTGCGTCCCTCATAGGAAATAAAGGAGGCGGCTCTTTTGCCGCGCGTCAAGGCGTTTCGGTGTGCGTTGGGGCGAGCAAAGTCCTTCACATTTAGGTTAAAGTGAGCTTTCATCATTTTAAAAGTTACTCATCTACCGTTCCTCAGCCAAGAGCAGATTAGAAGTCCCGTCTCACTTTTGCGTTTACTGCTAGAGACGCCTCTAGTGCCTGTTGGCGGCTCTATATTGGCCGTACCATCATGTTGGCCGCCCGATTAAAGTGTGGGAAAAAAGTAGCAGCATATAGGCCGGAAATTACAGTATATTAAATTTAGAGTCCATCACTAACCACATCTATCTCCAAAACCAGCCATGAGGATAGGAATGAAACCTTGGCTTCTCGTTTTAATGTCCAGTTGCTTAATTTTGAATGTTAAAAAGATTGAAGATAAGTTAATACACCTAAAGAACAGGGTGAATTTAATTACTGTGGAATAACCCCTGATCCCCAAATGAATACTTTTAATTAAATGCTGAGGATAACGGTGCTTAAGGAAAAATCCCTCACATAGTGTATTGTCACACAGAAACACTCAAACATCTGTTTAAAGGACACATTATCTGTGAGCTTACCATACGTTTAACAGTCCTGTCTTTTCACTACAAGTGAGTCAGTGAACACATGTTTCTTCCATTAGAGCTACACACCATAAAGATGTAAAGAAAGAAATTGAGCCAAAACATAGTATGGACTGGATTTACAGAAGGGAAAAAATAGTATCAGATTTCACTCACTCTATAACCTTGCATTTGTACTCAAGCTAGTCACGTACTTAAATTATTATAAGTGTGTATTACTTGGGGATAGGACCCCAAATTGGACTCGCCAAAATGTCACAGTGGGTCCCCACAGATCCTTATAAAATGAAGTTGATATTGAACTATTTAGAGGGAATGACATTTTAATGTATTTTTCACATTGATTATTGGATCTAATGAGACAATTTCCCCTGAATATACTACAATACCTATCAGCTACAAGCAATAACCGACATAACCAAACGCCGGTTATTGCTTGTAGACACATAACCAAAATGTCGACAATATATCGGATTCAAACGAGTGATGACAGCAGATTAGACCAGCCCTAAAACACATCCAAGCAAAGATTAAACCAGGACTGGGCCAGGCCGTCTTCCCCGACACAGTCAGAGACTCAGAAGCAAAGAGCAAATGTGGATCTGGAACCATAGATTTGTTTGTTCGAGAAAATCTTTATCAATGCTGAAATGAATATTATTCATATTAATTATTAATAATGTTTTTTTTTTTTACTGTATTCTTTTTTTTACCCACAGGCCAAATCTGGGTCAATTTGAGAAAGAGCCTATGAACCACGGCACTACGGTTTGCCTTTGAATTTAGCTTTTGCTCCTGTGAGATGAACATCCTAGTGTCGTGAGATGATGATCAGTATGTCCCTAGATAGAGCAGGGCTCACCGTTGGGCACACTGAGAACTCTGCCCCCGATGTGGTCTGCCGCCTCGAGGATAGTTACATCTGCGAATCCGTGCTGAAGTAGAGCCCTGGTGGCAGAAAGGCCGGCCAAGCCCGCACCGATGACTACTATTCGAGGCTGTCGATGGCTACGTAGCCCACTACTAAGAGGATCATCAGTGCTGTCTGAGGAAATTTCACAACTTTGCATGCCGTCCAAGCTCTTCTTTTATGGAGTCTGTGAACAAAGAAAGAGAAAGACAGACATGTTTATGTTTTGTCTAAAGATTGTGAGAAAAAGCACAATAACTTGACTAAATGTTGAATAATTAAATATCTTGAAAATATGAATAAATAAGAAGTCGCTTTTTTGGAGGGTCTAAAATTGGCAGTGATAAGCCTAATCCACAGGTATACTTCATTAGGAGGGAAAAAAATGCACTTGAGCTCATTTCTATTTAAACTTAATACCACAATGGAAACTTAAACGCTGCTTAGTCTCGGTCATGCACTTCTTTAACTGTTTCTTGTGAGAAACCCTGAAGACATAATATGCTAATGAGGCTTCTCTCTCTCTTTTTTATTTTCAGCTCAATGTCACTTTATGTGGCAAAGGTGTTTGTATATTTCCCTTACGCAACATTGCCACAAGCGCTGATTAAATGCTTGAGCTGCTGGATTGCGTACTGAACACGCTGTCCGGCTTCTGAGAAGGAGAAAGTGTTCTTTTATCAGAGATTATTATGGAAACAAGGCCACTTTTCAGGCAAAGTGAGTAATGATTTCCTTCCAGTGCTTTTGTTGCCCTCAGATCTCACGTGTCATGTAATTTGCCCTCTTGATGTTGATGTGGGTTTTCCATAATAAATAGGCGGGTTAAAAAATAGGACACAGTGGTCATTTCAGTTCACCAATGGATGAAAGTAATTGTTTTTTTTTGTGCTCAGAGACTCAGCGGGCTGAATGTATGGACAGCTGTGAGCCAGAAAAAGATTTCAGTTCAAGTGGGGTTTTTTTTGTGTATAAATAAACTGTAATTGTGTTTGGTATAAAAGAGGGTCTTTTTGGAGCGCAATGTTCCCCCCACACCTCACTTTGTTACCACAGCAACACCAGCTGGACACAGGCCACAAAAGTACTTGAGGTAAGAGACTGATTGGATGGATGCCATGAGTCTCTGTCCTGACAGGTTAGGGACCTAGGCTCCTCTTAAGAGCAGCGCATGGAAGAAGACGCATTCAGTTGGTAGAATACCTCCGTCCCAAACACTACATTTGTAATTTAAAAACTTTACCAGAGCATAGTGACTATAATGAACCAAATAAAATCTGAAAAAGTCTAAGTGACCAACAATTAAAACGTCGAAAAGAAAGCAAAACAAACACATTTAGTGGATAAGGATTTAGTTCCCATTGCTCACTTGCCACCTACTTAACTTTTCAATAACTTGTGCAATTCAGGGTATTTACTCAGTATCGTCACTGTAATGGCTTTGTGACAATTCTGTTTACTTTTTAAAAAAAAGTACAAAGACAAGAGAAAAAAGTACTTGAATCACTACCCCACTTGTGGAAGAGTGGGGTAGTGATACAAAAACTGCAATTTCTTAAAATTAATGAAAAAATAAATAAAAATGCAAATGGCCTCATGTCACAAACATGTTTTATGAGGAATACCTGGAATATGAAAATATTATTTGCTCAAATAATGACCTGACCCTCTCACCAGGCAAAAGCTCTGGGCCCCTCCTGCAATCCCAGACCCCCCTATGATATCATAGGCTATGATGATCTATACTATAGCGAGTTTATTGGTATCTGGAGATGTGTATTTTGCATACTCACAGGCCACATGACTCTTTTCATACACTGCATACAAGTGCCGTCACTGTGAAGCTGTGGTGCCTGGACAATGAGCCGGCCTGTTCTGGTCAGAGCCAATTAGCAAAGAGTGTTGTGTTAGAGTTCACAAATGTCTATTGAGTCGGGCAGAGGCTGATTTATAAAGTAACTTGTGTTGGTGTTTGAGGAAAGGAAAACTTAACAAGATGCAAAAATATATTGTCAATTCAGAGACATTAATGCAATTTATAATTCCTAAGAGGGCAAAGGACAAACAATGATTCAATCTGAGCTATAGACGAAACATGACCAAGATAAAAAATAAATACGTAGTCTAAACAAATGTATTATCATTACAGTTGGTCCAATTTTGTTGACATTTATCACTAGTTTGTTTATAATTCTTTACAACACATTAATGACGTTGATTCTCTTCAACAACTATTACGGCTTATTTTTTATTTTTTTTATCATCCTAGCCCAAACTGCCAATCAGTGTTTATTTTGACAACACATTTCAATTTAGTTTTAGTCAAGATTTTGTGAAATCATTGTTTTTGTTTTAGACTCAACAAACATTTCATGTAGATTTAGTCGACTGAAACTAAAAAATTGACTTTGACGAAAAAGAGAAACAGTATTTTCGTCGACAAAATGGACACTGCTGTCAACTAAACCTTCAAAATAAACAATTACTGGTACGGGCATGGGGATATGCCTATAGAGGGCAAATATATCATGTAGGCACTTCATTCCGACCAACTGTTGTATGCCATGAGAATCCCACCTTGCTTATACAAGGGCTGGATGGTTTGCTCACAGGCACAACCAGCAGTGACCAGGCATTTGACAGATCTTAGGGTAGCCTCAAGTGCTTCAAGTTGACGCTTTTCTTACCAAGGGGAAGTTACCATAATACCAGGGCAATTCCTCTATTGAGAAAGAGGAGTTGCAACTGCTGTAAACATAGTATGGCAAAACATTACCAACAATGCTGCGTCTCGACTGTCCTCAAGTGTGTGGTGACGTCACTGACCCCATCTCAGTTTTTTGTTGTTGTTATTTCCTGTCTTGTAAGTACACATGCCGGCACTGTAACTGAGGGAGGGGATCACGCTGACCTAGAAGCTTACACTAGTGGCCTTTCAAACAGGTAGAGTGCCTTTGTCTCAGCATACTGCATTCCTTAGGTCCCTGCCCAGCCCATACAGTCACATTCTCATCAAAGTGAACCTCCTCCATCAGTCCCTGTAGTGAGCTTAGCAAGGCAGCAAACATCAAACGGCATGTGTGGAAGGGGCAGCGAGCCAAGGCCCAGACATTCCGCACTCCACTGCCAGCTGGGATGACGGAGGGGGAAGACTGTGTGTGAGTGGGGTGGGGGTGGGGGGGCATACCGGATAAACACAGGTACTGAAGTGTTGGCGCATAGGATAGCAGACCTGAGAAGTTATTATTATTATTATTATTATAATAAGATTTTATATAGGCTACCAATCATTTGCAATCACAAGGAGGCTATAATATTGTTACCTATAGGCTACAGTGCTGCCCTCATCTGTTCTTATCTGAGCAAACAAGACAAGTCAAAGAATTAATTATTTCAACCATAAACAGTGCCTCATTAAATAAATGGGGCAAAGTCCAGTGATTAAAAAGGAAGAAAAAAGAAAAAAAAGTTGGATCAGTAATCCGCGTCCACACAAACATCGAGGCCGCAGCAGAGGAAAGGTTTGACGTGAGGCTGCAGGGAAACTCATCAAAGGCTATCGGAAAGGCTTCGTGGTCATCCTCACTGCCACGTATATGCAGTGATGCCAAAGCGGCTGCACTTGGAGACAAAGAGGCAACTTCGCGCAGGAGTTCGTCTGGGGTGATAGACAACACGCGAGTTCACATCCAGGACAATAAGAAAGACCTTTAAAGCCCGGGGAGAGAACAAATAACTTTACGCTGACAACAGTGTGGAGACTGGAGACGCATGCCTATGCCTATTGATAAGCGGTGCGACACAATAACAGTACATCAGTGAAGTAGCCTAATCTGAACCCGACGGCTTTAACCTATATTGCTGGTGATCCGTTTTATCAACTCGCCAAATGATTAAATTACACCGCCTGGTACAACACTGTCATGCCTCCAAATAGGTTTCCTTACAGTGTATCAGTATCTAGCGGTCCTCTTTTGTTGACATTTTGCGCACTTCGTGACACTCAACAGCTTAACTCAGAAAGCGCTTTCTTTGTGAACTCGAGTGAACAGACATAGTGCCATTACCTGACTCTCTTGGTCTTCAGTTTTTAAACCTGTGATCCACTGTCCTTTGTGCCGTATATCTCCTCACGCCGGCTCCGCTTTGTATTTATGCGTGGAAACCAGAAGCAGCCAGTTTTCCCGTGGCTCTGCCTCCTCATTAATAATTATTGCGTCAGGGGCGGCCCAAGACGCCGAAACCCCGCCCACAGGAGCTAACCGCGCCCCTGACTCCCCTCACGGAAGAGAAGCGGCGGAGTTCACACGCGATGCAGTAGAGCAGTACAAAAATGTTTGTGTGTTATCGAATATTTCTGATTTTAGGCTTTGATTTGAAACGTCCTCAACTAGGCTACATCCTGGATGAATGAGAGGAATGTTCACTGTGAATGTTTTTATCCATAAAAAAATCTTTCAAAATTGTTTGTTATGTTTTTAGAATACTCTTCAAATATTGTAAAGAATAAATAAAATGATTGCAAGGCCCTGAACCATAGACATATTATTAATAGACCGTCATTACTCACTCCTCCCCGTTTACCACAATGACCACGTTCGAGGGGGAAATCATGGTAGATTTACAATCCAATCCAACTTTATTTATAAAGCGCTTTAAAAACAACATAGTCGACCAAAGTCCTTTACACAAACCATAATATAATTACATGAGTAAAGATAAAACAGAGTACAGTAAAAGTCAACTCTCCAGGGTGTCAAATGCCAAACGGAAAAAATATGTTTTCAGGATAGATTTGAAAACAGGAAGTGAATCAGCCAGTCTGATATTCAAAGGAAGCTCATTCCAAAGTTTAGGGCCAGCAGACTCCTCCTCCCCAGCTCTGATGACGCATGTGCCTAATAAGGGCATAAGTGCGGGATCTTCACTGTAGACTCGGCCCTTGCGCGACGTGTAGCTCGCCCAGCTCCAATGCTAACAGTCCGACCCTCATTAAGTACGAGATTTCTAAAATGTATCCTACGATAACCAGCCCAGTGCCCAGTGCCAGCCCAATGGATTCCAATGGGGAACTAGCGGCTATATGGCGGTACTACAGCAATGGCGGCCTCCTGTGTCGTCGTCGCAAAGCAGAGCAGCCAGCGGCATTGCTCTGAACACACTCCGGTACTCGATTAATGATGGCTAATTCTGGAAAAATTGGCTCCAACAACATTAAATCTCCAACATGTGAGCAAACTGCTCTGCTCATAATGTTGTCGGGGACATTTTGGTCTTTGTATGACTGGAGCAGGAGCGTTGTTTGCATTGTAGACACTTGCCAAACCTCCGGCAGAGCTGCCCTTTATAACTGGTTTATCACAGTGGTAGGTACTTTTACAGGCTGGAGAGGTTGGTTAAGGGCCCCTCTTTAAGCCGAGTGTTCACACGGGATGGGGTGAGAATCAGTCTGTTGCAGCAAAGATTTGGATACAGCAACACTGCCTGGCATGAGCCAGACAGATCCTCCTTGTTAAGAGATACAGGTACATGGGGATACAGTCTGGAATTGTGCGATTTGAATCTCGCTGACTCCGGCAAAACCAAGACGAGCCAATCATAGCACGGGAGGCGGGAGTTAACAGTGTGTCATCTTCCACGCTAGAATTTCCCATCAAACACCAGTGCTCCTCCGGGCCATAACCAAAATAGTGAAGATGGCGGCCCATCTCTCAAATGTCTTATCATTTGGGCCTGGGACACACTGCTCACATTTATTAAAATTACACAAACCTTCAAAGAACGCATCAAGCAATCGTCAAGCTCTTTAAAGCACACTTTGCATAAGGCAGGTAGTGTATCTCAGGCCTTATTTATTACTACATTGTTGATATTGTAGGCACATTGAGTTGCCTTGTGTACGAAATGTGCGGGATAAATAAAGCTGCCTTGCCATTGTTTAGTGTTTCATCTGTTGATTATGCAGAAATCGGCTTTTTTGTACAATGCATTTCTCTTGTTAGTTAATCTGGGTGTCAGTCACGTCCAACTGAACGCTGATGATAAGGTTCCAGATTCTTTGTTTAGGAAAAGAATGGACTTTCCAGGCCAGTTCAAGGGTGGATTATGGTATTGTCAAAACAGCCAGCTGTGCAGTTAAAATGTCAATATACAACTCATATTGTCACACTTCACATACCTATAGGCCTAAGTTACAGTACAAAGGGTAAAGTACCATCATCCTGCCTTCTCAGCATGCAACAGGTCGCAGTGACCTTTGACACAATTTATTGCATAGATAGACAGTAGTTATATAATCCACTTGATGAGGATGACCTAAGGCTGCTTTAGTGTAGCTATTTTAAACACATATTAAGACTGCGCATCAGGGGAACTGTCCACATGTATTACCTAATAAATAATGAAGAGGAAAGACTGTAGAGCCATATAAGCTTTTCATTACCAAGTGTTTAAAGTCAATCAGCAACAGTCAAAAAGTGTTAGTACACTATAAGAACTATAATCATAAGTGTTCTTCAAAATCGATAGTGTTAGTCAACTCCAAGTCTGTAAATCAAAATGGTCAATAATATGCAATTTACTGTATGCGATAAGTATATGATTTGTAGTGGTAACTGTATAGGGGTAAGAAAGAAGTATCACCCATGTACGCCTCACAACTATTAAGTGTATTGTGTCTTTGTTGTAGCCCCTAAAGAGCTACTTATATATAGTTAAAGACCATGAGCGCAAATATTGTACAAGAAATCTCTGCTTACATGATGCAGAGTTAGAGGCATCATCATTATAACAAATTAAATGGGCAACAGTACTGTATTATCGGTAAGTGACTGTATTTGAGGTCCTTTTTAGTTACTTCTTTCACCTCTGCATGAAGTGCCACAAGACATAGGCTTTTCTTCTAGATTACGCAATCTATTAACAGTTGTGTTCTTTGATTGTATTGGTCCACTTTGATCACATGTTATTTTGCTATCCTTTTTTAGTTACTGCCCATAATCAATGTGATGTGATCGGCACGTGGATTTCCATGTGTGCACCAGAATGAAGTGCAGGGGAGAACTGGTGATGTGGGATTGGTCAAGCAGTTGGCTCTATAGCAAAGGGCCTCTCTGTTTGCTGTGGACAGAGACCGCACATTGTGAGTCTGTCCTGCATTGGGTTACTGTATTGTCTCAGCTTTTACCACCTCCCGGTTCACTCACTTGCACAACTACACCCAGAGCGAGGGAAGAAAGTGCCCTTTTCATCAGTCCATGCATGGCAACTTTGACTGAGTACAAAGTCAACGAAGCGGCCTTGAGTGGTGTTCTGCCATCCCCCAGCAACAGCTACTTTCAGGCACAAATGAAGCCAATCAGGTAACATGCAAAAAAATCATCAAGATCCATTAGACAACACTCATTGTTGTGAACTGTGAGAAACCCAATAGTTGCCTTGCATCAAACAGTCTATGCAAAAAAGCAATTAAAAAGTTACATTTTGTTTAATTTAAGAATGGATGTGGTTGCTAAGGTGGCTATGGTCATTTTATTAGTGTAAACTCTAACTCTAGTACATATGTAGTTGTGTTCTTGATCAAGACACCTAAGCCACTTTGCCCAAATATGAACAGATGTTTTTTCTATCATGTAAATGCATGCATGATAATATAAAAGAATAAAAGCTACCAATAAATAAAAAGTCACACACGCTAATATTTCGTTGGAGCGCCTTTAGCTTTGATTACAGCACATACAGTACTCGCTGTGTCATTGTTTAAATAAGCTTCTGCAATGACAAAAGATCTCGTGTTGCATTTATTCTTTACCAAGATCTTGTACTGAGGATGGGAGAGTGTGACCACTGCGCAAAACCTGCTTCAGCACATGGCAACTATTCTCAATAGGGTTAAAATCTGGCCTGTGGTGGCCAATCCAATTCAGGACGTCCATGTATGTCAGCTGACCTGACCAACTGCAGCAACCCCATATCACAACAGTTAGTTACAGTGGGAGGAAAAAGTGAGTATACCCATTGGACTTTCTTACATTCCTAAATTGCTCATAAAATGTGGTCCGATCTTTATTAAAATCACAAAAATGAGTAAACAGTGTCTGCTTAATAATACTAATACCACCCAAACGTTTACATTTTATCATATTTTTTTGGGCCATTACATGTAAACATTGTGTTCTATTATGTTCTATTGTCCATTGTATAATGATTTAAGAACAGCTTTGTTTGAAAGAGTCGAATGCAATAATCCTGATCTATTTTGGTTGGCAGAAGGTGATATGTTGAGTTGGTTATTTAGAAATACAATTTTTTGCTTGGCAAGATATGTGGAGAAAGCATGGACAATGAGATTGAAAGCTTTGTATCCAGATTCTTGATTTTTCTGTGAAAGTATATTGTATATTGAACATATTGTTTAAACGGTCGTCTTCTAAATTATGTTTATAGTGTTTTATAAGCCCATGTGGGCTGGACACATAATATTAATTCCTTCATAGGACGGTGTGGAATAAGTGAGTACACCCCTTGGTTGAGGATCATCCAAGAGCTTATTAGACACATTTATGCAGACATAAACATCAGACATCAGGTCTGAGCCAACTTGAAGCTGCGCTTGCCACTGAAAAACACACACTGGTTAAGATGTCTCTTGTTGAGAAGCATTGTCTGATGTGCACCATGCCTTGCTCAAAAGAGATGTCCAAGGACCTATGATCAAGAATGATTGATTTGTATAAAGGTGGAAAAGGTTACAGAACCATAAATCCACAGTTAGAAAAACTGTCTACAAATGGAAACAGTTCAGCACTGTTGCTTCACTTCCACTACTCAATGAGGTAAAAAAGAACCCTAGAGTGTCAGCTAAAGACTTACAGAAATCACTGGCACATGCCAACACCTCTGTTGACACATCTACAATACCTAAAACATTGAACAAGAATGGGTTCATGGAGAATGCCATGGAGGAAGCCATTGCTGTCTAAAAAAACCATTGTTGCACGTTTGAAGTTTGCGAAAGAGCACTTGGATACTCCACAGCACTACTGGCAAAATATTCTGTGGACTGATGGAACCAAAGTTGAATTGTTTGTGCGGAACACACAATGTCATGTGTGAAGGAAAAGTGGAAAAGCCACTAACATCAAAAGCTTATCCCCACAGTGAAGTATGGCGCAGGGAGCGTCATGATGAGGCTTTACTGCCTCAGGGACTGGACAACGTGCTATCATCAATGGAAAAATGAATTCACAAGTTTATCAAGATATTTTGCAGAAAAACGTGAGGCCATCTGTCCAACAGTTGAAGCTCAAGAGACAATGTGTGCTGCAACAAGATAATGACCCAAAGCACAAAAGCAAATCAACTTCAGAAGGGTTTCAGAAGAATAAAATACGTGTTCTGGAATGGCCCAGTCAAAGTCCTGACCTAAACCCTATTGAGATGCTGTGACATGACCTCAAGAAAGCCATTCACACCAGACATCCCAGGAATCTGCTGAACTGCTACAGTTTTGTAAAGAAGAATGGTCCAAGATGGTCCTGATCGTTGTGCACGTCTAATCTGCAGCTACAGGAAACGTCTTGATGAAATTATTTTTGCCAATGGAGGGTCAATCAGCAATTGAATCCAAGAGTTCACTTTCTTTTTTCTCCCTGTCCTGTGAATGTTTACATGTTATGGCCAATACAAATATGATAATGTAATTGTTTAGGTGGTATTAGTTTAAGCAGACACTAATTACTCATTCTTGTGATTTTAATAAAGATCAGACCACATTTTATGACCAATTTAGGCAGAAATGTAAGAAATTCCAAACTCCCACTGTAAATTCAGGTGGCGATGTTATTATTGGTCAGGCAACAATATCTGTTACAGTGAGTTTGCTCTCTTTTCTAACTTATTTTTGTATATTAATTTTTATTGGTATATTATTATCCATAGCTGTTGACTATGTTTCAGATAGAGTGGCCATATGTGCACTCATAAATTGGCTTAGATCTGAGCAATCTTGTTGTTCAGAATAAATAAATAAATACATAAATAAATACATAAATAAATAAATAAATAATCAAGAACTTAATCTTTCTTTTCCTTATTTTGGTCCACACTATCACACCACCAGTTGCGCAACCCGTCTTGGCCGAGGTTCTGAACTTTTTTGTTGTTTGTAAGAGCAAATCCTGGCAGAGACTGTAACCTCGCCCCCTGTCCAAGTTTTTTCTCTGACTTACTCAATGAAGCTTACTCAACAAAAAATATTGTAACAATATTGTGGCAAATATTAAAAACAAAACACACGCACTCATACTCCCTAACCTCTGAAAAAATATTCTATTTGCAGACCCATATAAATATGAGCTCAAGATGATAGATTACTATTTTGATTAAAAAGTTGGGGTGGATCTACACGTCACCGTATGTACAAGTAAACTTGGAATGCAACTTTTTCCTATAATAAGTTCAAATCTGTGCTGACACATTTGTTTAAGCCTTTGTGACTATGTGATGTCAGTATTTAGATTTAAATTGTGATGTCAGTATTTAAATTGTATGTGTCCAATTAATGCAAAGCATTGGTAGAATCAGCAATAATATTGATGACTGATCGCTCTAGGTCTCCAACAGGCGGCCCGCTTCCTGCAAGATGATTCAATCTGGCCAACGACTTGTAGAGCACAAATTGTTGAGTTTGTCAAAATGGATTTATTAATTTTTAAATAAATAACCACAATGCTCACTCCAGCCACTAGGGGCAGCATAAAATAAACAAAGGAAAGAATTCCGCACGTGTCCAGCAGAGGGCACTGACATTATAAGAGATCAGGGCTGATTCCGAAACCGTGAAATTGGTAAGTGGTCTAACGCCAAACTGGATGTGCGTCAGCGTCCGCCATGATAAGTAGCCTCCGAATTGGGCTGTCAGTTAGAAAGGAGTTAGGGAAAGGAGCCTCAATGCTAACTATCATAGCCACTTTAGCATAGGAGCTTCTGATGCTACCTCACTGGCGATTAGGAGCCATGTACCATCCCATAAGCCACTGCACCGCATGCCCGCCCCCCTCGCCCCCACCCTTGAGTGATTCTTCATGCTTTGATTGACAGGTGCACAATTCATTAAACAAATATATATAAGAGATTCTGCACAAGCCAAACTATATGAAAGTGACGAAATACATGTTAGAGTCATCACAGCACAGTCACAGCCTCAGTAAATGGAGGCAGTTTGTGCTTTTGCTTTTATTTAGTAGAAACTTAATCAGCCCAGGATATAAACAACGGCTGATTCCGAAACCCTTAAATGATAGCCTCTAAGTCCAGTCTAACACTAGTACTAATCCTTAACCTTTCATGGGGTCAACTGTTAGATCTCTATGCAGTTAGTGAACTTCTGCTTCAGCAGCATTTGCACAATTCGACTGTCCTTACCCAGGGGAAGGGGAAGTGACATCACCAATAGCTGTTCATCTTTTTCTTTAAGGATATTGGCAGGCAAACAAAAGTGCATGCCGCCACCTACTGTATGCTTATGTAGGGCTGCAACTAACGATTATTTTGTAATCGATTAATCTATCGATTATTTTTACGATTAATCGAGTAATCGCTTGGCTGTGAATGGTGTAGAAAATGTTATTTTTCTTTTTTTTTTATCACAAAGCTAAAGTGCACCACTTGAGGACGGATTGATGGTGTAAACTTAAAATAAATGTTTGTTGGAGCTCTTGGTGCTATTCTGCTTCTGATTGGTGAGACACAGACAGATATTCATGAAATTACAGTGTACAAACACTACAGACCCTAACTATAAAACAAAGTAGTTTCATCAAAATACTATATTTCATGTCATTTTGCTCTATTGAGTCTGTGTGAACCAAAACGATTAATCGATTACTAAAATAGTGTCGACTATTCAATAATCGATTAGTCGTCGATAATCGATTGTTTTCACCCTATGCATATGCAACATAGTGTCCAAATAAAGACATTTAAGGAGAAGAAAAAAAATCCAAATGATCCATCACATTATTTTATCTCAACAGCTGTTTCATAAAACTACAGCATGCAAATTAGCCATGTGCCTTAAGTTTCTACTAAATGAAAGCAAAAGCACAAACTGCCTTCATTTAAGCCATTTACTGAGGCTGCTCTTTAAAACACTGACATGTGACTGTGCAGTGATGACTCTAACATGTATTTCGTCACTTTTATAAAGTTTGGCTTGTGCAGAATCTCTTATATTTTTTTTAATGAATTGTGCACCTGTCAATCAAAGCATGAAGAATCACTCGGGGGGGGGGGGTTATGGGATGGCACATGGCTCCTAATGACCAGTGAGGTAGCATCAGAAGCTCCCATGCTAAAGTGGCTATGATAGTTAGCATTGAGGCTCTTTCCCTAACTCCTTCCTAACTGACAGCCCAATTCGGAGGCTTCTTATCATGGTGGACGCTGACGCACATCCGGTTTGGCGTTAGACTGTAACATCCTAACGCTAGAGGCGCTGTCACAATGTCGCATGATGTATTGTAATAACCGCGAGACTCTGTACATGACGTGAGATCCAATATGGCTGAGTAAACAGACCTGTGTGTGGTTATTTTGTACAACAATAAGTTTATGCCAGAGGGCAAATACAACATGGTGTCAGAGTAGAGGCCAGTGTACCCACCGACAGAGCCAACAATGGACATGTACGGCATTCCAGCGCCACAGATGGACTGGGATTCAGCCAACTTGCCGGAGGCGTGGCGGCGTTTCAAGCAGCAAGTTGAGCTAACATTTTCAGGACCGCTCCGCGAAAAAGAACCCGATAAATGCAGCTATCTTCTACTGTGGATTGGGGAGAAGGGACGCGATGTCTATAACACATGGACACTTACGGCGGATGAGGCAAAGAAGTTACAGACGTACTACGATAAGTACACAGCCTACATCACTCCTAAGTCCAACCCGATCTACGCCAGGTACCGCTTCCACGAGAAAGTACAAGCCACCGGTGAATCATTCGAACACTTTATAACTGAACTGAAGCTATTGGTGAAAGACTGCGGCTATCCAAATAGCGCCGAAATGGTCCGCGACCGCATCGTTTTTGCCACAAATTCACCGCGAGTCCGAGAAAAGCTGCTAAACGAAGGAGCTAATCTCACCCTGGAAAAGGCAATAGATGTTGCTCGCTCACATGAACTGGCTCAAACACAACTAAAAGAGATGACCGGAACAAAAGACAAAACAGACGTTGTGCACGCAGTAAAACAGAGGCAAGGCACTCACAAATATACAAGCCCAATGATCAAAACAAGTAAATAAAGAATGCTACAGATGCGCAGGGTCACACAGTCCCAAAGAAACATATCCTGCAAAAGGTAAACAATGCATGAAGTGTAAAAGTATAACCATTTCGCCAGGGCATGCAAGGATAAAAGCACAAAACCTCAAAGGAGACCCGTGCATGCTTTAGAGCAAAACGACGATGAACAGTGTGAACTTTTCATTGATAGTATCACTACTGTAAACACAAACAAAAGCAGTGTCCAAGCCTATGCAGACATACAAGTGGGCCCAAGCAGGAAACGATACAGTTCAAAATCGACACAGGTGCAGAAATCAACGCCATCCCAAACAGTATGTACAATACACTGTTTAAGACTGTGCCCATAACACCACCTGCACAATCAATTACAGCTTATGGTGGGAAGGCGTTAAAGGTGTGTGGCATCTGCAACCTGACGTGTGAACATAAAAAACACAAAACAACACTGGACTTTCACATCATTAATGCAAAAGCACCACCCATCCTAGGTCTGAGCGCCAGCCTAGAACTGAACCTCATCAGACTTGTAATGGGGGTGAGTGAAAGCCAAACAAAAACAGGCACCGACCCAAAAGCACTGTTAAAAGAATATGCAGATGTTTTTCAGGGTATTGGAGAGTTTCGAGGAGAATGCACTTTCCGCATCGACCCAAACGCTTCGCCAGTGGTCTACCCTCCACGCAGAGTCCCCATCGCCCTACGAGGACGTCTTAAGGAAGAGCTTGACAGAATGGAGGATGACAAAATCATCACAAGGGTAACCGAACCTACAGAGTGGGTCAACGCCCTTGTAGTTGTTGAAAAGACCCAAAGACCCAGGCTACGTGTATGTTTAGACCCAAGAAGGCTATCCAGAGACCTCATTACCCTCTGCCCACGCTCGAAGACGCTACAACGAAGCTAGCGGGAGCTCAGTATTTTAGCGTACTCGATGCCAGATCAGGCTACTGGGCTATAAAACTGAGTGAGGAATCATCTCTGCTGACAACTTTCAACACGCCATTTGGCAGATACAGATTCCTCAGACTGCCTTTTGGGATAAGCTCAGCTCAGGATGAATTCCAAAGACGTGTGGATGAGACGTATGAAGGACTCAAAGGTGTCACTGCAATCGTGGACGACATTCTTGTGTGTAAAACCAAAGAGGAGCACAATGAAAATGTGCGTGCTATGTTACAGCGCACAAGAGAGAGAGGACTCAAGCTAAACCCAGATAAGTGCAAAACCTGTGTCCAAGAGGTCAGCTACTTTGGCCACACCCTCTCAAACAAAGGATCAGCCCAGACCCCAAAAAGATCAATGCCATACAAGATATGCAACCGCCGCAGTCCAAGTCCGAACTAGAGACTGTTCTAGGTATGGTCAACTATTTGGCCAGATTCACACCACACATCTCAGGGTAAACGCACCACTAAGACAGTTACTGAAACAAGATAGTGAGTTCGTGTGGGACGCTATCCATAACAGAGCATTCAGCAAGATAAAAGAGCTGATCACAAACCACCCAGTACTAGCATACTTTGATCCGCAAAAAGAACTCACACTACAAGTGGATGCTTCAAAATGTGGTTTGGGCGCGGTGCTGCTACAAGACGGAAAACCAGTTGCTTATGCATCCAAATCACTAAACAGTACAGAACAAAACTATGCCCAAATCGAAAAGGAGCTGTACGCTGTGCTGTTTGGGTGCAAACGTTTCCATGAGTACATGTACGGCAGAACAGTGACTGTAGAATCCGACCACAAACCACTGGAGGCAATTCTCAAAAACCACTCGCTGCCGCACCATCACGACTTCAAAGGATGATACTCCAACTCCAAAAGTATAACATCCACATCACACACAAACCGGGAAAAGAAATACCGGTGGCGGACACTTTGTCACGAAAATCAATAGAGTACTACGACGACAGCTTACGTGAAGGTATGGACGCATAAATACATACCCTCATGAGCAATCTACCAGTAAGCGACAACAAACTACAGGAAATCAAAATGGCTACTGCTCAGGATGCTCAACTCACAACACTCAAACAAGTCACAAAGACAGGTGGCCCGACAGGCGCAAACAATGCCCGCCACTCATTCAAGAATTCTGGAATCACAGAGACGAGATTTGTGAAGTTGATGGCATAATGTTCAAAGGTGAGAAAATAATAGTCCCCCAGAGCCTCAGAAAGGACATGCTGGACCGCATCCATGCCGGTCACATGGATGTTGAGAAATCCAAAAGCAGGGCACGTGACCTTCTGTTTTGGCCACTCATGGGTCAGCAGATAGAAACACTGGTTGGACAGTGTAGCACATGCCAAGAGCGACGCAGTGCTAACCCAAAAGAACCGCTACTGTCACACACTATTCCTGAAAGGCCGTGGCAGGTAGTGGGAACAGACTTATTGCATGGAATGGTCACGACTTTATCACCGTAGGGACTACTACAGTCGCTTCTTTGAAATGGAAAAACTGAGCAGTTGTACTGCAGCTGCTGTAGTCGCAAAACTCAAGGCAGCATTTGCACGCCACGGCATTCCTGAGCGCGTCATCAGCGACAATGGCCCCTGTTACAATGCGGATGAGTTTCGCCGCTTTGCAGAGGTATGGGACTTCACTCATATTACCAGCAGCCCCAGATACCCTCAAAGTAACGGCCTCGCTGAAAAGACAGTACAAACAGCCAAACGCATTTTGGATAAAGCTAAAGCTGACGGCAAGGATCACTACATTGGACTTTTGGAATACAGAAGCACACCCGTCGACAACCTAAAGTCCCCAGCCCAACTGCTAATGAGCCGCAGGTTACGCTCTATTCTCCCTGCAACAGCCAAACAGCTTCGACCTAAATCACACCTCAGCGCACCATACGAGAGCGCAGAGAGTCATGCCAACAACGACAGCAATTCTACTACAACAGATCAGCAAAGGCACTACCACCCTTGGCAGAAGGAACCCCATCCGTTTCCACCAACAGGATGGATCCTGGCAGCCTGCAAAAGTGATTCAACCTGCTCACACTGATAGGAGCTATCACATCCAAACTGAGGAAGGACAGTCACTTCGGCGAAACAGACGCCACCTTCGCGAAACCAAAGAGACCCATGGCACAACCGAAGAACGCGAACTTGTCCCACAAGTCAGAGACAATTCGCTCGAACCTGCCCAACCTCAAACCAGCCAGTCCCAACACAGTCTAGCTATGTTACAAGATCAGGCCGAGCCATAAAGCCAAGACAAATACTTGATCTTTAAATGTTGTGTTTACCAAGCTAAAGTTAAGTTAAAAAAAAATTTTTTTTTTTGAGATATTAAAATGTTCTAAGCCTAAGCTACCGTATACTCATGTATGCCATTCAGCACTTGAATTTAAGCACTGGTAATTTTGTTTACAGACCAGTAATAAGCTGTTAAAAACAGGCGTGTATGTTTTTGAAATGCCAATGCATGTATGTTTATATACATCTATAGTCTGTGCACGATACATGTAAACATTCATTGTGAACCCTCATTTTTTAAGAAGGGAGATGTAACATCCTAACGCTAGAGACGCTGTCACAATGTCGCATGATGTATTGTAATAACCGCGAGACTCTGTACATGACGTGAGATCCAATATGGCTGAGTAAACAGACCTGAAGTTACACCGGTGTGGTTATTTTGTACAACAATAAGTTTATGCCAGAGGGCAAATACAACAAGACGACTTACCAATTTCACGGTTTCGGAATCAGCCAACATATTATAGCCACTTGGTAAATGGACAGTCTGCCCCAAGGCAGCTGTGGCTACATTAGTAGCTTACCACCACAGAGTGTGGATGAATGAATAATGACTGCAGTGTATCAGAAACTTGTGACACAGGCTTGTAAAGTGCAATACAAGTGTAAGCTTTGACAGGTCTGTATGAGGCTACAGACCTGGAGCTTTTGTTTATGGACAATACACCGATATATGTTGGCCCCATGGAAATTTACTTGGAGACCCCTGCTCCAGGTGTTCGAATGTATACCAAAAGTTTGTATAGGTGCTCTTCGGAGAGGGATCCAAATTGCAAAAAGCGGCACCCAGGCACTCCAAACACAGTTTGACACAGTTGAAACTCGGAAAATGTGAATATCGTTATATTTCTGTAACTCAACTTAAACTGTGAAACTAATATATTATAGACTCATTACATGCAAAGTGAGATATGTATAGCCTTTATTTGTTAATCAATGTTGATTATTATGGCTCAGCTTGTAAAAACCCCAAATTAAATATCTCATAAAATTAGAATATTTTGAAAATGGACTGTAAGGTCACCATCCTTTTTTCATCCGAGGGCCACTTCAAGAGCATTAAGTTGCTCGAGAGTTACCAGTTAAAAACAAATCCTAAAGACTTAAACGTACACTGTTTGATACCATATTGTATTTTAAACTTGTACTGAGTCACAAGAACAGAAATAACTGTATTTTAAAGCAGAAACACAGCAGGAAAAAGCTCCAGAAACCACCATAAAAGTAATACAAAACATATCACAAGAAACAAGATAAACAATGTTTACTGATGTGTACAAGCTTTCAGTTTATGAATCCACAAAGCCCCTCTTTGAATGAGTCTTAATCTGCACCCTTGCCAGTGGATAACATGTTCAATACCTTCAACACACAGTAAAAAAATAGTTGGAATTATGTTTTTGACTAAAATGCCTTGCCATTTCCAGCATATGAGCCCTTTAATAAATAAGTCAAATTGTCTTTTCATATCAGGCAAAGGATTATTACAAAGTTCATGATGTTGTGCTGAACTCTCAATGAGCCTCATTAATGTATTTGTCCCTTGATAAAATTACCACAGCCCCACCCTTATTGGCTGGAAGAATGACAATGTCTGAATTCTCTCAGAATTCTTTCAAAGATGTACGTTCCTTGTATGATAGGTTTTTCTTAGAAGGAAATGAATTGGCTTGCAGAAGCCATATTTACACCATTATTTACTGTATTTTCCTTCCGCACCCTCTTTGGATAGAGTAACTAACTCTAATCCAACTCTGAAGACTTTCACAAGGAAAATAGATTATGAACTAAATAGGCTTCTGCAAGTTTATTAGCCTCAAACGCCATCAGCAGTGATTCCTATTCTAGCATTATGGCTGTAAAATACACGACCTGTACAAGGTTGTATACAATGTAGTGCTTATGTGTTGCTAATGCAGGTCAAATATGAACTATTAACTATTAATTAATATCATAACATGTCAATGTTTATCTTTTCAATTCTTGTACATTGGAATTGTATTTTAGATGGCCATAATAACCACATTTCTATAATGAAAATCAATGTTTGTGATTTATTTACTTATAAGATGAATCTCTTATGGTATAAAGAATCAACAGGATACATAAGAAAGATGTCTCTTACAAGTAAATATGGACATCCTTCCTTGACTGATAAAACAATAACCAAATTTAGAGTGTGTTGCTCTAGTACTGGTGTCCGGTGCTCTTATGAATGAGACACATAGGCTGTGTCCTGTTGGCCTCCACAAGGTACATGACCTGTGATCACAGCTGCGCCAACACGGCGCGGGACTAATGCGGTACATCCAGGAAAGGGATGAGTGGCTGACACCCAGTGTCCGCATCCTGACATACAGGTCAGATATACAGTCTATACATGTTCCTTCCGCTGAGCACCATAGGTCATACTAAATATGAGAAAGACTTGTATTACTGAACTTTGTAAAGATCATTTGTTTGTGTTTTATATAAACTGCACATTTAGTCTACATCTTTCAAACTATTGTATTTGTACTACCTGGTAATATTCTGTACCTGCTATTGTATTTATCCACCAACTCAAATCAATTTGCTTATTAATACATGCACATTTTGTAATTCATTTCTATCCTGCTCAGTTTTATTATCTTACAGTTTACCGTATTCTCTACTTGCATGCCCATAAAATCAGCCATTTGGTAACTTAAGCTACTTTACGGCAGAACAATGTTTTAAAATCAAGTTAATATATTTAAACCGTTTATTTTGAATATTTTAATGGATTTCACAAATTATAAGCTCAAATAGAAGCATTTTTAATTTTATTCCATCTTGAAATCATCTGTGGATCCCCACCCATGGCCTTGCGACTCCCACTTTGGGAATCACTACTCTACACTATTGCTCTAGTGCTCAAGGCCTGCTCCTGTGCAGCCATGATCAGGGCCTCTGAGTTGTCCTTCAGTCCAGCTCTGTCTAGCCATCCAGCACCTCAACTTCTGTTCCCCATTGTTCGAAACATATTCACCGAGCATGTCATTTGTTGGCTTCCTCATGATGTACTATCTTAGATATCGACCTCCCTCTCTCCTTGTGCAGCTGAGTTTTTTGCCTTTTTCTGCGAACTGCATTTGTGGTTTATGTGTTCCACATTGTTTTTCTGGATACTTTTGTACGTCTTTGCCAAGTTTTTGTGGAGGTTTGGTGGATTTGTTTGCTTTGAGAGTCTAAAATGGTCCTGAAGAAAGCAGCTTTTTAAAGGTAAACAAAATGCTAGCTTATCAGCTAAACCCATTTGAGACCTACACATTCTTCTGAGACACTGAAGAGGCACCAAGAGCCCCACAGCTGCAGCACAGTGGAGGCGTCACAAGAGGTGCTACAGGAAACAAAATAGGACAAACGAGAAATTGTGAAAGACTGTTGTGGAGCGGAGTGAGGAAGAGGAGGAGGTTGAGCTGAGCAGTGCAGGACACCACGCCCTGAAACAGGGACAACCCCAGGAGGTGCGGCACCATATTAAGGCTCTTTTCCACATGCAGGCGCGTGTCAGCCGAATGGCTCTTTCACCCGGTCGACCTTTTCCATAACAAAGGCCAGGGCCAAACTGGTCTGACCAGGTATAGGTTTTGGGCCCGACCTCTGGCTGTGGCCAAAGCGGGCTACCCGTGTCTGATGTGACGTGAACAGACTGCTGGCCTCTGATTGGCAACGAGAGAGTGGACAGCCCTCACTATTGACACGCAGGTCGTATACGGATTTAATATTTCACAACATTATACCGCTGTGCTAAAAGGGGATTTTGCCGATAATAGCATTTAGCCGCTGTTAGCGCAGCTTTAGCTGGTGTTAGCATAACGTTTACCTGTAGCTTACCTTCATAGTTCGTAGTTATCAGTTTATTTTCTGTTTTAATACAGCTTGGCTCCTCTGAATGATTCCCTAACTCCCACCAGATGACAGCATTTGTCCACATTTGTTCTCATCGTGGCTTACAAAACTTTTAATGACGATCTGTACAGCGTGCGGCTCTATGTGGCTCCGCCCACAACAAATGCATGTGTGTGTGTGTGGTGGAAACAGAAAGGTCTGCGGGCTAGTGTCGATACGTGCACGTAGATCGTGTGGAACGACGCCTTTAGAGGATCAGAGGAGACAGAGGGCAGCCAGCCAGGTTTCTTCCGAGTGCTACAGTTATAGTTCCACGACCTCCAAGGTCATGCGGGTCAGGTTGACACACAGTGGCAGCGCGGCTCAGCTGCAGCAGCTCAGGACTAACACCTGAACACTAGTTCGTTGTACGCTTGTACAATGACAATAAAGCACTTACTTACTTACTTACTTTCACATTTTAAACATAATTTAAAAATGCTTTTTTTCTGATCTGTAATCCCAGGCCACCAGCAACTTCGTTACACAAACTATATTACATCCTGTATACTTAGTGTGTGGTTTGTTTATTGTGTGAATGTTTGACTTTAAATGTCATCTTGGCTGCAGCTACAAAAATTTAAAGGTCTGTTTTAACTTAACCGTGATATACAGATTTAAATTGGTAGTGGAAAATTCTACTTTTATTAGGCCTATTGTAAAGATTAGTTTTACGTAGACCTTAATGATATAAAACAGGAGGTTGCACTGGGGACACAGGCCTTTTTGCTTGGTATAATAAATCTAAAAGACTTAAAAATAGGCATTAAAATGTTTTTAAAATGCTAGTTTACTGTATATTAGACAATTTATACGATATGTTGCCTCATGCCTGTGTATTCCGTATGGCCACTTCATGAACAAGAAGACCAACGCTTCAGCCTGGTTTGGTCTCACCATATTTGAATCTCTACATTTAGGTGTAGGCTACAGTTTATATGTTGTTAAATTCTTGCCCTGAAAAAGCTTGAAACAGTCTTGCACGGGCGATCCCATACATTTTAAACTCAAACCACATCAAAGTTCTGCAAATGTGTGCGGCTAATTTGCTTAATTAATTTGGCCAAAATAGCATGAGAGACGTGTAGGTTTTTGTTACTGTTTTGGCCTGATCATGGCAGTCAAACAATAAATAAAAGGAAAGTGCAACCATTGTATTTCACCCTGGTTGTGTTCAGTTGTTATGAGGAAATTTAGAAAGTGCAATTCAAAACGCTTTTAATAGCAGCACTTTTGAGGGCTGCTACCCTGGTCTGGGCCTTGCCTAGGTACTCAGTTTAGTACCCTTTACCCCCCAGTCCAACGCCCCTGCCTGCTTTTACACAGACTACAGTATTTCAGAAAGTTTGGTCTTACAGAGTGTAGAAGCAAGTTAAAGCAGTCAAGACAATCAGAATACGCATTGACTGCTTGCATAATTCTGCAGCAAGTCCTTATGTGAGGTTCAGCGAAACGCTATTTCCATCTGGCCAATGTTTGTCACATGATCTGGACCTGGTCTGAGGACGCTGCCATGCCCCTCTTCTGTATGAGACCTGACTGAGTTTCTAGTTACAAAACATACAGTACCCACTCACTACTGCGGGGGTGTTTGTGCCATATTCAGGGACAATATAGTCATCCACAAATTGTCATTTGGGGTTTTTTCATTGTTTGAGTATGTGTCTTTCAAAATGGAGATAAAACAATCTTCCATACTTTATATGACTATTTACAAACCACCACAGAATTGTTTTATTGAAGATTGTACTGAATTACTTTCAATTTATATGCACTGATTTTGATTGTTTAATAATTTCAGGTGATTTTAATGTGCATGTGGATGTGACCAATGACAGGCATGCAAAAGAACTCAGTGCTGTCCTTGAAATGTTTGGTTCAACTCAGCACGTGAGTGAGGCACTCACAACAAAGGTCACACTCTAGATCTAGTTATTACAAAAGGTGTTAATATATCAAATGTGAATGCTGTTGATCTTGCTTTATCTGATTATTTTTGTGTCTTCTTTAACCTGTCTGATGCACCCAAACCAGTGGTTGGGCCTGGAGTTATTCAAAGAAGACACATAAATGATACATAAACCACACCGTTTATGGAAATGATCAGATTTGAAAATCCCCCATGTTCTAATGTTGATAATCTGTTGGACTCTTATACATCAAGCATCTTAAATCTTTGGATACTATTGCTCCTGTCAAGGTTAAAATGGTTAACAATAGGCAAAAGGCACCTTGGAGAAGTGAAGATTCGGTCAGGGCACAGAAAAGGGAGTGCCGAAAAGCCGAACGGAAATGGCGCAGGTTCAAAGCACCAGGTTCATTTTGAGGTATACACAGAAGTGCTTTGTGAGTTCAACCAGATTTTGCGTGGAGAAATTCTTGTGTTCTGTGTCCACAGTAAACAGATTAACTAACCCTCCAGTTTCACTGCCATTAGAACTAATCTATACATCTAAGTGCAATGAGTTTGCAATATTTTTTTGTGACAAAGTCCAAGGCATTAAAAATGCCATAATTTAGCCATAAAATAGCAACCCTGCTACCAGATAAACACCTTGAGCTGACACATTTCACACCTGTTACTGACAAAACAATCGAAGAGGTTATCTCTAGTCTGAGTTCATGTACATGCTGCCTTGATGATTATCCACTAGATTTCTGAAGTCTGTGCTGATCAGCTTGTTACCACAACTTGTTCAGTTAGTTAACATCTCATTGAAACTGGAGCATTTCCAAAGGCCTTGAAAACCGCAGTCATTAAGCCTCTTCTAAAGAAGAGCAGCCTTGATGCCAAGGTACTGAACAAATACCGGCCCGTATCAAACCTACCATTCTTAGGAAAAGTCCTAGAGAAAGTAGTATAACAGCTCACTTACTTTCTCCTATCTAACAATGTGTTTGATACTTTCCAGTCAGGATTAAGGCCACACCACAGCACTGAGACAGCTCTGATCAAGGTTACAAATGATATCCGTATGAACACCAATGCAGGTAAGATCTCAGTTTTAGTTCTGCTGGACCTGAGCGCTGCCTTTGACACAGTGGACCTCGGATATTACGTCACAGGCTAAAAAACTGGGTGGGAATCTCTGGTACTGCTCTAACTGGTTGCCTGGCCTGCCAAACGACATGCCTTTTCATAGATATTTCAAAGACATATAGTCTGGGAGCGAGCCTGATCTCAACAATTTCCCGGTGGGCGTGATTGACAGACGAGCAACGCTAGATACGTTGCAGTAACAAGCGGCAGAAAGCCTTTCCAAAAACGAGGAACGCTTCGAACGCTGTTTTTGCTCCGGTTTTAGGGATTTCATATTTTCCAAATGATTTAAAACAGACGAAAGAGCCGAAGAAAATAGTGTATCGGCCGCCATCTTTAATTTGTGGAAGAGTGCGTGGTGGTGACAGGTGACGGCTTCCGTCTCTTGGTGCGTGATTGGACCGATGTGGGTCAAATCGTGAAATGATTGGCTGCGAGCAGCCGCCCAGACGGTTCTTCTTTTGAACAGAAAGGAGGAGTGTCTGGCAGGCCAGGCAACTAAGCTGGTTCAAGTCGTATCTCGAGGACAGGACGTACTTTGTCGAAATTGGCAACTGTGTCTCAGACAAAATTTCCTTGACCTGTGGAGTCCCCCAGGGGTCAATCTTGGGACCCCTCTTATTCAACTTGTACATGCTGCCATTGGGTCAGCTAATAAACAGCAACAATGTGTCTTACCACAACTACGCAGATGACACTCAGATCTACGTGTCACTGACGCAGGTGAACATGGGCCTGTAGAGACACTCTGTCACTGCATTGAACAGATCAGTTTGTGGATGCAAACAACTTTCTCCAACTAAACTCAGACAAAACTGAGATCATTGTTTTTGGCCCACAGACACAAAGACAAAGTGTTTTCAGTCACCTTGAGTCTCTCGCTCTAAAACCAAAAAATCCCGTTCGAAATCTAGGAGTAATCATGGACTCAGACCTGAACTTAAACAGCCACATCAAAGCAATAACATCATCAGCTTTTTACCATCTGAAGAACATTGCTAAGATCAGAGGAATAGTGTCAAAACCAGATTTAGAGAGACTCATCCATGCATTTGTCTCCAGCAGGTTAGACTACTGTAACGGCCTGCTCACTGGCCTTTCCGAACAAGCTGTTAGAGCTGCAGAACATCCAGAACGCTGCTGCTCAGTCCTGACAAGAACCAGGAAATACGACCACATTAGTCCAATGCTCCGGTCTCTGCACTGGCTTCCTGTCACTCAGAGAATAGAATTTAAAACAGCTCTGCTTGTGTACAAGTCTTTTCATGGTTTAGCACCAAATTACATCTCTGACATGTTAGAGCCGTATGAACCATCTCGGGTCTTGAGAACTTCAGGGAGGGGTCTCCTGGTGGTTCCAAGAGTCAATAATAAACACGGTGAGGCTGCATTTCAGTTTCATGCAGCTAAAATCTGGAACAGTCTTCATGAGGATGTGAGACAGGCCTCAACTCTGACAATGTTCAAATCTAGGCTGAAAACAGCTCTTTTTACCTGTGCATATGAAAACTGAAAGTATTTTATCTGCACTCTTGCCTTTTACTGTAATTGATTAATTTAATATATTATTGATTGATTTGATCTGTTTTTTTTCTAATTTTATGCAACTGTGAAGCACTTTGATTTGCCTTGTGTATGAATTGTGCTCTACAAATAAACTTGCCTCGCCTTCTCAGCTGGATCTAAATGTCACTGAAGAGAATAAGCACTTTTATTTTACAGTTTCAAATATTATTAAAACAAATTATACATTTTGGAGTAAGGTCAACAACTCTTTATATTTCACTATTTTAACACAGGTCTGTGGAGTGTCTTCAAGTTCAAGGCAATAAGAAGTGTTCAAACAAATTACAAATTATATTGGTGAAAATTTCTGCATTGATTGTCCTACAATAATACTGTGAAACTAGACATTTTAAATGTTGCACAGACTCATCGTCACTTTGCTCTGAGTCATAGCTATGCTGCTTTTGTTAAGTTTGGGTCTGTGTGGTAAAGTCCACTTGTTGCCCTTGATAAAAAAGGGCAGAGCAGGCCTTTGTTTTAAAAAGAAAAAAGAAAAGAAAGACATGAAATTTTAGTTTAGTGCATTGTGAATCCAAGCTTTAGGGAAAATAAATATAAATTTAAGTAGAATTTCATATAGATCGAGAATAGTACCACTGCGCCCTCTAATGGTCTACATTAATTCAAAGCAGCCCACATAATAATTGTTTACTGTGAACTTCAGTCTCTGTCTAGCACGAGAAACAAATGCCCAAAGTATTGGCAATAATCGAATTTGTAGACAACATATTAAATTATCCAATCAATATGTTGAAAAGTAATTTAAGCCAAATTGAACTATCCAAGTCTCTGCACTAGAGGTCAGCAAATACACAGAGTATAATGAAATGCATACTATATACAAAAATACAGTAGCACCCTCCACCCCTTGCAATAAAAGTTGACCTTAAATTAGGCTGGTTTTCCAGAGAATACATGAATGCGTTCTGACCATATATCCCTCTCACTTTAATTAAACCATACTCTAACCACCCATTCCTCTCCAGTAAATTAAACAGGAAGGGTATTATGCGTAGAAGTGGAAGGCTGTCATGAATAGACTTAGGAAGTTTAACATTGTGATAATAAACCTCCTGGCTCCGATTCTTAACAATGATCCCTGAATTGAGTCAGTACCAAGCAGCAGTCTTCTCCTGCTGTCGTGGAAGGAAGACCAGTGCCAGTCTTGTACCTCGTCTGCAGCCCTTCAATGGGCCATTGTGGACACTGCCATCCTTACCCCCGGCCCACCCCCGGCAGCCCATTCAGGAGCGTCACATGGCACTGCCGCTCGGTGCCCATCTCACAATGTAGCCCTGTCATTTGCACCTCATTGACATGCTCTCATAGTGCATCAGGGTATGGCCGTGCTTCTCCACTGGTTTCAAAGGAAATTAAGTTCCTACAGGGTGGGTGGCCAAAGGATAGCTTCCTGGGTAGGGTATTCATATTTGGGAGGAGGAAGTACACTCCTTATACGTGGTAGCTGGTGTGTCTATGCTGGGAAAACTGGACAAATCACAACAAATGTGTCACAGAAAGCTCAGATCTCTCTCTTGTGCAATGTAAAGAAATACAAAAGAGAACTATGCGGAAAAACTGTCCTGGCCCTGGATGAGTCATGTTATCTGTTATATGTATAATCTTTTGTACATAAAGCTACTGTAATAGACCATATGCCAATGTGTTTAACCAGATACTGTATATGTAACCATTTACAGTACTTTAAACAAAGTTTTCCAAGGCTAACTAGGGCCATTGAGCCACTGTTTTTATAACCGTGTATGTACATTCAGTTTACTTCACTACAACAAGAAACATGAAGACTTTTCTAAGAATAAGGTTGTACACAAATTGAATGAGTGAGTCAGTCAGTCAGTCACTAACAATACAAAATGTAACCAATAGGCCGGTTGAAACATATTCAAATAAAACATGGCCTAACCTAGTGGTCAGTCACCAACCTTTTTTAGAGCCCAGGGCTACTTCAAGAGCATTAAGTTTTTCAAGGGGTACCAGTTAAAAATAATATCCCTTAGACTTAAAGCTAAACTCTTTAATTATAGACTATTAAGCATATTATATGGCAAATTCATGCTTTTAAACTAATACTGAGTCTCAAGAACACAAATAACTGTATTTCTGACATCAAGAAGCAAGAAATGTAACCGTTATATATATTTTTTAGAAAAGGTCTCAAGGGCTACTGGGAATGCTCCAAAGGGAGCGGGCATAAGGCTGGTGACCCCTGGCCTAAACCATAGGTAACTGTGGTACGTGTATCACCGGTGGTACTTTGAATTCTTCTTAGTTCATTTTATGTAGAGATAATGACATTGTGCTTAGGTAATGTATTTAAGTTAGTCGTTGTGTTTTTCTGGTTTAGTTCGTGACATTTGATTATATTTCAAATATAGTATTAAGATGTACTTACAGTGTTGGGAAGAATACTTTGCAATTGTATTTTGTTACAGAATATTTGCCTTAAGGTGTATTTTGTAATATATTCCGTTACTTTGTCCAATCATTGTACTGTATTCTGAATACTTGGAATACTTTCAAATTGATCATGCATAAAAGCGGTGTATGATTAAAAACATGCAGCTACTAAACATGCTATACCAGCTGTTATGAACTTATTTGCTATTAATTAGGAAAGTAAAAAAGCACTTTGCAAACGCCCCCACAGCTCAGAATGACCTAGAGCTAAACGTTTCCTCAGCTGTTTTGATCTTGTCTTTCTTATTGTTCTGATCATGAAACTTAAATTTAATGATTGAGTACTGTGAGATATTCCTTTGATATTAGGAAAGTAACTAAATACCCTCAAATGAAAGAGTAACTTTACCAGAATAAAGTTACTCAAAACTGAAAAATAAATAAATAAATACAGTTACTGAATATTCTAAATACGTATTCTGAATACAAGTATTCAGTTACTACCCAACACTGTGTACTTACAATTACTTCCATGTATGAAGGCATAACAGGTCCTGGTCAGCACACAATCTCTGTGGGTGGTGGAATTGAAGTATAGGCTACATCTCTATGCTTCTATTACACTTGAGGCACTTAGTTTATGAATTAGGTTCTTGTCGTCAGCAGCAATATCTATGGGAAATAAGCACTGTATAATTTCAATACAAACTTATAGTCCCTTATACTGAATAAGGTACATTATATTCATGTATTATAAATTATTCCTCATTTTGATAGAAAGTTCAGAATTCCTTGAATGTTCCTTTCTAACAGGTTTATTTCTAGTAGTGACTTGTCAATAACTTCAGACAAGGCTTTGTGGTTGCCATCAATGTTTTGTGGGGCTTTTTTTGTTTGTTTTTGTGTCCAAACCCCAGCAGAAACTACAGGATTTGACAGAGGAGGAAATGGTGAGCAAAAAGTTAAGTGACCAAATAATGCAATTGACCAAATTACACATTTCATTATATTTTCGGAGAGTTGGCAAACTTTTCCTATCCAGAAAAAGGCATGAAGTGCTTTTCCAACATCTGCTCTTGTGAGAATATTGCTTTTCTTCAAATGCCATATACTGTGATGCGCCATAAAATAGGAACCTGTGCCTTTAATTGGGAGCTGTACTCTGGGAGACTCGTTTACATTCAGCTACGTGACCATGTGCAGCCCCCGCAGACCCCCTCCCCCTCCTTCGCGTTTCCTACGAGCATCCAGGCATCTCTCCCGCGTACACGCTGTCCCTACCTCTAGGTCCAGTCCCCATCGTCCGGAGAGCACGGCAGGACGACAGGAGGAGGGGTTTGTCTCACTGGTGGTCGCGCTTTTACTGGACCTGTACGTGCGTTCCGTGCAGAGCCACATCCGCCAGCAGCAGCACTACTACTAATCCCGCGGCTGTTTTTCGGCAAAACAAGAAAGTCCGCCGCTAAACTCTTCCGGCTGATGATTGAACTGCACAATTACCAATCCCCGTCTCTCTTGATTTTCCCTCTCGGAGTCAGCTTCGTTCCTCTTCTCCCTGCGTCCCGTCAAGATCCACGCGTCGGCTACGTGAGATGCAGTTCCCCCGCAGCATTTTAGTTACGTGAAGGAAAGCGATTCTGTTTCGTGGTTTTTTGTGTCCTTTTCATTTGGCATCAAGCTCACTTACTACAACTCTCTGGAGAAGCAAGAGTTAAGAGATATTTAAGCAAAACACTGGACTCAAAAGTGGAGCTAGAGGATTGTTGGTGAGTAGAATTTTGTTGAGTTTTTAACCCTTTAACCTGGATGTGATGGATGCTGAAGCTACAAGCCTCATATAGCGTCTTTACTTATTAGTGTTAAACAAACGACTTACAACAAATATATTTGCCGATATCAACTTGCTTACAAAAAGGCAAACTATCTTGGATGACATTTGTAGCTTGTGTACGTTCGTTACCTTAGCAGATAAATGCTAACTGGTTAGCAACATGCAAGCCTACGCCCAGCTGGACACTAATGGTCAATAATGATGAGCATGTCCCTGAGAGATGCCACCTTTCCATAAAACATTACTTTACGGATAGTCCGTTCTCGTTTTGTGTATAACGCATCCTGACACCCACATGTAATGTAATTATTATGTAGTTATTGTTTTGTACAAAGAAGGGGTTTGATCCTGAACTGACTGTGATGGCCATATGGATCTCTGTAAAGACATGCGGCTACTGTCTTGATGGTTTTCTGTAGACATCAATATATTTGTGTTTACACCACTGCACGCGTGAGCAGAGACATGTTGACCCTGTTACGGCATACAGCACCTGCAGCACCAGTGGCTGAATGTCGAATCATAGTCGGAATGCCCCACTGCCTGAATGCCCCCACTGCCTGAATGCCCCCACTGCCTGAATGCCCCTGCCTGAATGCCCCACCCCTGGTCCGAATGCTCCACTCTCCTGGTCCGAATGCTCCACTCCAAATCTATTCAAATGCTAACCAAGGTAGCAGTCATGTCTGAGCCAGTTCTGGCTTTCTTATTCTACAAATACATTCTTGTTTCCATGTTTTATTAGAATTGTTCACTGTATTAGTAAGAATTTCCTAGTATAAAAAAGGTAAAAAGACCTGGCATGTCATTACTGTTTATTAATGGTTAAAAGCTGTTTCACTGAATCACATCATGTCCATGTGATAAACTGTATTTTCCTGTTACATCACATACTTCAAATACAGCATAATAATGTTCTATTATTATTATTATTATTATTATTATTATTATTATTATGATTACACCACATTACCATTTGTGTATTTTATGAAATATTTTACACTAAATTTAATTAAAAATGCACACATACACAAACGTTGATCTTTTTTTGTTGCCATTTTTTATTTTTATTATATTCTCATTTTTATCACATTTTTGTCACCCTATGACCACATTTTTGTCACTTTTTCATCTTGTTTTTATCACTCTTTTATTTTTTTCCCCACCCTACACCCTACACCTACACCCAATAAAAAAAGAAAAAAAAAGAAAAAAGAATGAAAAATAAGATAAAACACGAACGTAGTTAAATGATAAACAAAAACAACCACAAAAGAAAAAGAAAATAAAAACTTTTTGTGGGGTGGTTAAAATTCCATTGTCTCTAACATTGAGGGTTGCCACAGGTCCTGAAACCTGAAACGTTGATCTTTTGACCTAACTTAATGTAACAAAAAATTACCGCCCCAGTAACGAGCCCATTGTACTTTTTTACGAGGACACATCTGTACATAAACTTTCACAAACACAAATCACAAACAGCCGAATATATTCGTCCATTTATTTACTTTAGCAATTAGAGAAACATGAAAATGTGTATATTAGAAGAAAAACAGCTTCTACAACTATCAACCAGCAAATGTCTTCCATAATGGTATGAAAGTGGTCCTCTTAAACATTCACAGTACAAAACAATAACAATATTTACATAAGTTACGGTTCAAGTTTGTGCACATGACAGGTTAATCTTTTAAACATTTTTTTATGGGGTTTTGACTGTTATAACACCAGATATACAGTACACCACTTCAGCTGCAATTTATGAAGTTAAATAAAAATAAATAATAAATAAATAAATACACCTAATGGCCTTTTCCCTCATCTCAATTCAGAGGGTGGCCACAGTCAACAGTCTGAGTACCTTTGGGATCATCTCAATGGTAGAGGTCACCGTAAGGAAGGAACAGCAGTGTTCAGAGACAGTCTGATCAGTGTTGACAGTTCCCTCTTCTTCCTCAGACTGTGGCATGATGCTCCTCTTGGATTCATTGTAGATGTATAAGTCAAGGTCTCGCAGTTGGGTATGAGTTCACAGGGACTCCCTGTAACAAAAAAAATCATTTCCAGCCTCCTATAGTTTTAGAAGGTGTACAGTAATAAGAAATAAAACATACGTCAGTAATAATTGCCCTATTGATCTTCCGTGTTTTATATGTGCATAAAACATAAAAGTTTTGAAATAGCTGAAGATGACTATCTGCAAATACAACATTGTATTAGCCTAAATATACTGCTCATTTGCACTGGTTTGTTCATTACAGAGTAATGTACCTGGTGCAGGCTCAGTGGGACCCTCTTGTCATCCATGCACTGATGAAAATTGGAGACAAAAAAACAAAGAGCATTCATTTATTATACAACACTGTGTGACTGTGTTCTTAGTGCATTACTCCAGTATTACTTACACTTGACTTAATGTTCTCCAGATCAGGATAGTTGGCAGGTGAAGTTAGAGACACTTTTAATGACAATAGTACATGGTGCACATTTGGCTTGATGTTCAACAGTTCAAATGGGGGGAAAGTAATTGATTTCAGTGAATAGAACTTGTGTCAACATTATCTTAAATAATATTCACAGCACATATGGAAATGTATTATTTGATCATTGCTGATTCGAAAAAGATCATGATGCCATGATTGCACTGTGCCGGATTAAACGGCCATCTAAAACTACTTACATTATTCAAAAGGATAAAGAATTTCAGATAATAGATAACCTTAACAAAGTCTTCTTTGTTGCAGCATAGACAGCGCATTGACATCAAAGTGAAAACCAGCTCACTTTATTATAAGGAAGGAGATTAGACAAAACTATGTGGAGTGAAACTAACTAAACATAAGCTGGCTCTTCTTCTGTTGGGTTTGGCAATTGGCAATTGGCAGCCAGGTAACACATAGACGGCTCCATCATCTTAATCATTTTAGGTTTTAGTTTTTGTAGAACAGGTTTGCTAATGTAATCAGATTGGGCAATGAATGATGTTAACCACAAATTAATAACTGTAATATGTCATAAACTCCCCAATTACACATCAAGCATATGCAAAAACAATGCATTCCTTGAACCCTTAAAACTGTGAATGGTGATAAATGACTGGTCCATAACAGCATGAAGAGAATAATGTCATAGTGGCTCCTAATAGCATTTATGTTATTTGAGTGGGCATGAGGATGACCAAGTGTTGCAGTTTAGCTGGGGGCCCTGGGCCCTTGTGTTGAGGCCAGAGGTTGAATGGGGAACTATAGCCCATTACATAAGAGATTTAAGGTACACTTGTGCAAAGTCGGTTTTATGTATTTCTCAGATTGGAATTAGAGTGTTTGTGTTGGAGGCATGATTTATCAACTCCCCTTCAGTCTAGAGCTACAGAGCTATTTATTATTATTTATTCCTTTAGTGCTGAAATAAATAATTCTATTATTGCAGATTTTCTTGTAAAGTAAAACAAAAAATAATATATAGCAATCTGTTTACAATATATCCACTGTCAAATTCAAAACTTAAAGATCAAAACCAAAACAAGGTTCAATTTGATGGTTATAACTAAACCAGACTTTTACCATGTCCTTTTGTTTTCAACACTTTGTTCGTCGCTGTCACACAAACCTGTGTAATGTAAAGTAATATCATGTTTTAGCTTCTGTAGATATGATGCTATTGATATTGTCATCTGATATTGCAATAGCAATATTTTGGCACAGTATATTGTCCAGTCCTTTTTATGTTCCCTCTTTTCTCGAAGGCATGGCATCGTGGTAGATAATGAAATAGTGTGCAGACTCGAACTCACATTAACTATCGTAGAGTAAATACATTTTTTATTGAGCCACAGTACTGTTGCAAAGCAGTATGGTAGCGTCAAAATTATTTCTCTGAAATCTGTCTGACCTGTAGTTAGTATCTTTGACCCTGTCCTAATTGGTCAGAATCTCATGACATGCTGTCTTTACTTAAAGAGTGGGGTGCCAAACTACCCTGCATAAAGATTAACCCCGCAATATTTTTATTTTATAATATTGTTTCAGTATATTTTCACAAATTATAATTTTGCCACAGTGGTTTTTCAACACTTGTTTGTGAGGTAGTATGTGTATTAATTCATTAATTCAAGTCGTTCTTGACTGTGAAATGCTTTGAGATTGACACCTTACTGTAGCTGGGTTCTGTCTGCAAGAGACTGTTTACTTCCTGCAACAAAACAAAAACTGATATGATGTGTATTTTGGTTTTCACATTTCAGCTTGACCAGCTCAGCCTCACATGACTGCCTTTATTTATAGTGACTGTGACCATTAGAATCCTATTTGAGCAGCAAACACTCTGCTACTTTTGAGCAGGGTTTTTGCTGCTCAAATAAACAAATACACTAAACTAAACTTTCTTGGAGATAAGTGACTAGTTCTTCTTGTTTGTGTATGTTACAACTCAGCTCAAAAGGCCGGAACGAAGGAGAGTGGCAGGACACATTTTTGTATTTCTGTCTGTCATTTGCAAAGAAGCTTTATGGAACTGGGAATAAAATAGTATTGCTCCAGGCATAGAAGGAGAACCCAAAACAAAAACTGTAGCAATAATATCTTCCAATCCTATCCGGCTTGTTGTCGGCAGCTGTTGTAGTTTGAGGGTTTGGCCAAAACGTGCCTCCCACCTCTACAACTGGAGTTCCAGTTAGAGAGCTCAAGAATGCTTTAAGATAACTTTGGTACAACAATATATTGCATATTCTGTACTCAGAGTGAACTCGATAACTGTCATTCATTGGTAAAGTACATTAATTAAACAGCCCTGTTTATTGTCAACTAGATGTCAGCAGAAAACTTTACGTGCCTGAGGACACACATTTCCATAGATATAATGACTGCCGAACATGTGGCAGTGCTTCATTTCCCCCAAATCCCAAGCCAAGTCGATAGGATTTTTATACAGTCAATCCTGAGCAGCGAACTCTTCTGCAGATGAGGCCCTGGTGTTTGTTGCTGCCCTTTGGCATATTAAGTTTCAGATGTGCAAATCTCCAGGCCAGGCCAGAGCTGGTGGAAATTTCCACTTCCACATTTGGATGGGACCCTCTGTGATATTGTGGGTCTAAACACTATATTCAAAGGCTATTGCAAATGTATGTGTTAAAACCAAGCAGAGTTTGGGATAAAGAATTTTCGTGTAATTAAGAGGTGGAAAAAGTCAATTAAAAATAGATAACAGGCCTAAACACAAGAGAATGACAGCAAACCACTATTAGCTTTTTCAACAGTTACCATCAGTGACAGCTAACAGATGGATTATGGGTGACAAACTTCGAGTTGGCTGTTCTTTCTTCCTACCTTTGTTGTTATTTCATAATATCTGACTGTTGACCTACAGGGAAAGTAGACCGATGGACAGTACATTGCTTTGAGTTCTTTGTAGTCTATTCAATTGGAAAGTTTAGCTGGTATAATAGCCACCCTCCCTATGTCCTGACAAAGCTGTATATATACCGCAGTTGCATATGCAGTTGCCTGAGTGAGAGAGGCAGATGGTGGGAGAAGTTAGGAGGTGAGAAGAGTAACATCACATCTGTACAGCCACATAAATTGCTGGCTTAGCCTTAGTTGAGGATGTTTGATGTCTCGCCCTCTTTGTCACATTGCATCTAAAATTAACACACCGATGGCGAAACACACGGATGACGATGGTTCTTTGAGGAAATGCATGTTGTCACACTGATAAAGCAAGACATGTAGGAGCTTGTAGCTGTACCTCACTTCTTACCACTCAAATACCAAGAGTTCAAATTGCATGCTGCCTTGTAAATGACTCCCTGGGATAAGAGATCTACAAGCTCAGTGAATCTCGATACTAGCTGTCATCGATCTTGGGCCTGCTGGGTGCCGATTTCCAAATGCAGTATGGTACACTATTATGTTTCCAGGACAGTGACTCCTAAACCCCTCAAGTGCCCTTCAGATGTGTGCCATCCAGGCCATGTTTGACTATTCACGGAATATTTTGTTTGTAAAAAAACAAAAACAAAAAAACAGTTAAATGTTTTCGTTTTCACATAGAAAATTAAAACATTGGCTGGGATATTTTTGAGAATATCCCTTTTAGTTACAGTTTGTCTGTTAATTATTTGTTATTAGACTAACAATGAGAAATGTCTTCCAAATGAACTAAACTAACTAACTACTTACCAGTGCTTACTAGTAGAGGTTATTGTGTGGGAGTTCCAGAGTTACAAAGTCGAAAAGGGTGTCAGTTTTAGCTTGGACTGCTGCTGCAAAGCACTATGATCGCTGATCTGGAGTTGTGTAGAAGAAAGTCAACAGCTGAGACAACCCTGTGTTGTCACGCTAATCTTTACTAAGCATCATGAAGTCTCCAAAAGGGTGAGTTTGTTTACATGGCAGGCAGGGAAAAATGCTGGAAAAATGCATGCTGTAGGTTGGATCTCGTCAAAGAAGTTATTTGATTTTAAGGATGTATTGTATTTAGCGACTCTACCACCACAGCAAAATAAAACAAACTTGTTTCATACTAACGTGTAAAGCCGCCTACTTCTGTTGGGTATCCATCTGGTTTATGTTACTGCACCCCAAGACCAACCCACTTTACCAAAGGTGAATGTGAATTGGGTCGAGGTCAAATGTGTGAATACCACAGATGTTGCAACATGGCTCCAAAACATTCAGCTGTAGTTTTTTTTCCCCAGACACATTTAGATTCAAAATCAACTTCATTGGTGTTAAATGTCCACGTCACTTCCACTGTGAAACTGTGTAGATTGTGTTGCGTAACATACTGTGTGCTATATGTAAACATTGAAACATAATCTTTTGGAAAAATGAGCCCAGAGCAGTGGCCAGTTTTGTTATTGTACCACCATAACCCAAGAGGGATGTCTCGATGAGGTGCAATATCCACAAAACTTTCCACTGTCCAGTAAAGCCAGTGGTGTTTGGGTTAAGGGGAGGGGCGTGAGACCTCCTAAAGTGGCAGAGCTATTCCTGTTTGTGCTCCTTCTTTCTTAGGCTTATCCCGGGCATGTCTGGTCTTGTTCCCCATATCTATTGAACGGGGCTCCCTAACCAGAGTCATACCACCCATTGTTTTAAAGAATATCTTATTGCTCATGTGGACAGACAAATGGTGTTTCACCCTCTGAAAATGATAAATGGCTCACATTGTTTTGTTTAGCACATTTAAGGGCTTATTCTTTCCCTTAGAAGCAGCAGCTTTTTAATACATTGTTATGGTCATGCTTTCATTTTGTAATAGGAATATGTTTAATGTCTCATACCATCATTTCAAATATTTCTAGTTTTGTTGTTGTTTTTTGCAAATATTGAAAGTAAAAATAGCCTTCTCATTTTGAAAGTAAAAATAGCCTTCTCATTTTGAAAGTGAAAGAACAGCTTCACATTCCATCCAGCTCCGCACCCCTCTCCGCCGTGATGGTATGATGTAAATAGATGTAAAACTGAGATTTCCATGTTTTTCCCCCTTCCAGATTATCCATGAGCTCCGACTTCCCACACTACAGTTTCAGGATGCCAAATATAGGGTTCCAGAACCTTCCGCTCAATATCTACATCGTGGTGTTTGGGACGGCCATCTTTGTGTTCATCCTCAGCCTCCTCTTCTGCTGCTATTTAATAAGGTACGTAGATATTATTTTGTGCCCGTGAGTGTCATACAGACAGTGGTTCCATCAGTTACATTTTAGCCATTGCAACTGTGCTATTCCCAACGGTTTACTCAAGCGTAATGCAGTGCGCCCTTGACTTCACGCTTGAGTGTGGGACGCAAAAATACGAGTGTCCCATTTGACCCTGTTAAGTTTTGGTTAATATATACCAGTAATACTTTTTTACTTTACAGCATAGTAATACCATGATAATATGATGAAAATTGCATGGTAGATTTCACAAGGAATAGTGTAGTTACTGCCCTGTTTGCATAGTATTAAGGAAGAAAATAGCAACAATGTTTCCTGGTAATTAGTGGTTTTATGCTGAGTTAGGGTTCATCACATTAGCATGGAAAATTATGTATGTGTCGTGTTATGTTATTTCATAATTACCATATTATTACACTTGTTGACCTCTTTACATACTATTGTCATGCTATTATTTTGCTGTGCTGTAAAGGAAGTGCTGAAGAGAAAAGTTGGCTCGACAAAGACCTGGAAAATCCGAGCATTACAATCGAGCCACTCTAAGATACAGTATGACCAAAATTGCACAATATACAAGTGTATTATTGTTAACTAAACGATATATCCTTATACTAGATTTCTTCTTATCAGCCTGTGTCCCTTCATTACCACACAAAACTGTAAGACCACAATGTATCAGAACATGTAAGATATGCAAAGTTGCGAACGTTTATGTCCTGTTCTTGAATGATACATAAAACAACTGAAACATGACTATACTGTATGACGCTCACCAAGGCATAACAATATGAAAAAAAGATTGTTACGTTTTACTTTTGGTAATACATCTTTTACCTGAAAGTAAAAGATTTCAACAGCACAGTTTGGAGACACTGCTAACAATTTTTGACTTGCATGTCTAAGTTATGATCATGGCATTAAAACGTGAGTCATCACCTATTTTTCCAAGCAGTTTCATCTGTTTATGTCAAAATTCACCCCTCAACGTGGTAAGTAAGTTATTTTTACTTTGTCCCTGCAAAACAAGAACACATAATTTTGATGTGGCACAAAGACTCAAAGTGAGCATCCGTTGCCATGTAAATTTACTAAAGACATATGGAGCATTTTGTCCCCAAAGGCTTCTAAAGATGCAGCCTCCCAAAGGCCCCTGACATCTCCATGTATGATCAGGAGTCACAAACACCTCATCTGCAATGCTCAATGTGAGTGTCACTCCTATTTAAAGAAGGCGAGGTCCCTCTTAGTGAAGTGGGGAGTCCTCAATTTTTGTTGCCAAAGAGTCCAATGCCTTGACATGAAGCCAGTGGCGTGCTGGTACCTAATTATGACCCGGGCATGAGTTTTGAGCTCACCTGGACAGTCACCCGCTGTGGGACCAAACTATTTTTTTTCTCTTGTCACGAGGTTCCACATGCATATTCTGGGCCTGATTCATCTCAGTCAGCAGACTGTGTGCTCTAATACTGCACTTGTAGACTTAAACAAAAATGACTATTATGGAGATCAGCACTAAATACCTGGACCAAAGAACCTGAATAACTCATGTACTTTTTTATAAATAGGCAGATTTGGCTGTTGACAAGCTTTTATTGCACAGAAATGTGAAACAGTAAAGAAGTGGGGTACGGTGTGCATCACATCATTTTTGCGCACCGAACACTTTATCAAGTCAACAACATATACCGTATATAAACATGTTTGACTTTGGTTATTTTGCTCTTGTATTTAAACTCTTAAGTAACAGTAGACCTTTAGGTCCAACAAACTCATTTTTTTGACTTTGGGAGTGTCTGCACCTTTATCTGCTGATCTCTTTGAGAATCATGTCCGTTTCTGTCCTAGACTGTGCTGCTTGTTTTACAGATCCCTCTCACTCTGCTGCGAGGGGTTAAGGTTACTTTTAATGGAGGTAAATCTTACAACCTACATGTCTTATGCTTCCCTCCTCTCTACAGTGTTATTTGATCTCAATATTTAGGTCTTCTTGCCATCCATCCTTCTTTTGTCCTCCGTTTTCTCCCAATTCTTTTGCACTCATTATTAGGGTTATTTAATAAAGTTTGTGTGGGCACATCAACATAAACATGTTTTAAAAATTTAGAAAAATGATACGAATAGGACACTTAGTTGATATTTTACCAATGTTCTGTGTCTGTTGGTCTAATCATTGGGGGATATGGACCCTTACGACAGATGACAGTAGTTAATGTGTAACTTGACTTACTATTGCGTTTCTTAGAAATACAAACATTAACAATAACATTAATTTAAAATGACTGCATCAAACCAGTCTATGAGTATGGACACATTGTGGTTAAAGGCACCATCATTATGCCAAAATGCCTGTATTCGCTCAAGTATTGGCTGAGTCTTCTGGATTTTATCTCACTCTTCCAGGATTTAGAGCTAGTTACTTGATGTGGCAGTTTGAATCTCAGTTCTAATCAGAAAGATTTTTTGTTTTGTCTTCGCAGGCTTCGGCACCAGGCACACAAGGAGCTTTATGCCTACAAACAAGTGAGTAACAAACCAAAATGTGTGTGTGTGACATCTTTTATTCCCTTTTAGCTTTGACAGTTGCTATGATAAATAGTAGGATCTTGATCTTTTCCATTTTTAAGTACTCTTGAATCACTAACTCAGGTATTGTTATGGTTCTCTGATGTAGCTACAGCCTCTCCATTGTCTTGCATAACACTGCAACAGCTCAATACATTTATTTAGTGTCTATATCACACGTAACACTACGAAGCTTAAACAAACAGACTCTAGTATCCATCTTACTTACCCATTACATCCACTGACTAATGTTTTTGTCTTATTTTCATATGTCTTCTAGGTCATCCAAAAGGAAAAGGTTAAAGAGTTCAATTTACATGAGGTAAGCCGTAATATTTCATTCACGACGTTCTAGTTTTTTTGTCGCTAAATACATATCATACTGTCTTTTGTAGTTAATGGATTTGAGAAGATTATCTCAGGCTAAGATTTTGTACTTGTGTGTGCTTGACAATCACACTGAGATAAATAAAAATCTGTGCCCAAAGCATTTAAAAAATGTTTTATTCAAAGTCAGTGTAGAAAATTAATCTGTCCATCTTCCCCTTATTTGGGTAGTTCAGACTAGCTAGCCACCGCTTTCTGACACTAAGTGATTATAAACAAATCAATGTATTAGTCAAGATTATTGTGCTTCAAAGTAATGTCTTGGCCTGGCCTCTGTGTCATGCTCTGTCCACTCTGTTTCGTTGGAAAATAGCAATATGGGCAGTTCTCGCAGTGAGGGGTAGAATTTTCCAGTGGCGCTTCAGGCCGTGCCGTGCGCTGTTGTTGCTGCAGAGGGTCTCCTCCAAAAGCGTGACAGAAGTGAACCGAGCTATATTTGTTTAAGGGTGGTCAATCATTGCAGACACACAAACACTGAGGCAATGACCCACATTACATGAACCCCACAACAAGGTGTCAACAAACCAGAATATGTCACGTTCACGGAACTTACTTTTTGATGAAATTGTACCAAAGTTTTACTACACACGTGTTTTTTTTTTTTTTAATCTGTACTTGGGTTTTTTGTAATATGAAGACTCTTACGTGTGTAAAAACGACGGTGACGGTGGCGCAGATGGTAGAGCGGGTCGGGTCGTCTCATGATCGGAAGGTCGGGGGTTTGAATCCCGCCTCCTGAAGGTGCACATTGTCGTTGTGTCCTTGGGCAAGACACTTCACCCTCCTTGCCTCCAGTGTCTGCGTACACTGGTGTATGAATGAGAGTGTGAATGGGGGAGGGTATCCTTGCTGTAAAGCGCTTTGAGTGCCTAACATAGGTGGAAAAGCGCTATATAAGTTGAGACCATATACCAAGGTATCACAAAGTGCTTTACAGATTACAACAATACGCCCCGCATCATATATACACATACATACATACACACACATATATATATATATATATATATTTTTCTTTCACTAACTTTACTCCCATTTGTGATTTTCAGATCTGTGCGGTGTGTTTGGAAGAGTTCAAACAGAAAGATGAGCTGGGGATTTGTCCATGCAAACATGCCTTTCATCGAAAGTAAGTGAAGATGTTTTCTGTGGTCAATAATGTCCTAATATTATGTAATTTGAATTCCACTATGTTAGCGGCCTTGTCACAGCAGCAGTAAACATGCATTTTAGGGCTATTATTATCATCATTATCGTCATTATTATTCATTGCTTGACATTTTTTAGATATTCCACAAAGTAGGCAGTGCACACAGACCAGTCCAGTTTGCATAGTTTGAGCCCACCCTGGGCCTCTCTCGCACCACGGCTGCTTCGACTGACTTGTTTGTATCAGCACGATACCTCCCTTGGCCTACTTTCTCTCCACTTGCTGTAAGAGGGGTCTGACTGGACCCTGTCTGTAAACATTGTTTATGGTCAGTGAAAGAAAAGCCACACTGTGTGCGTTACACAAGCAACTGCAAGTCCACCACGAATATGCAACTGATCTTTTAATTTAAAAAGAAAAGGAGAAACAAAAGCTGTGTGTTGTTTTTGAAACTGTGCAGTACTTGTGGCTCCTTTTATTACTTGCAACCAAAGGCATTCTTTTACGTTTTTAATAGATTTACTCTCATAAATGTCTTGATGTCTGTTACTGTCTTCAGAGACTCCAAAAGTCGGTGGGTGCATATGCCCCCTGCTGGCTTTGTCAAGATTTGTCCTAAACTCCGCCCCTTGTTATTGTCACTCAGGACCAAGCAAAGACATTTCTCTTCTTCAAAGATGTTTTATTTTTTATTTGATTGTGGCGTTTCATTATTTCTGTGGCGTTAACTTTATTTTTAGTTTTCTGTCAGTGTTTACACACTTCAGTAATATACTCACATTTGTGAACAAGGTTGACAGCCATGGTAAAATGTGGTACATAAAAAACATTCTCTCAATTGAAAAATTACAGAGAACCTGAACTGGTATTCATAACATTCCTCTAAAAAGACACTGGCAAAACAGACGGCATTACACACGTCTGAAGACGCCTCTGAGGAAGACTGTAATTGTAATTTTCCACACCGTTGAAACATGTCAGGTAATTTAACAATTTTGTTATGTCTAGTGTCTTTCTAGAACAATCTTCAAAGTGTTGTTGAGACTAGAAGACTTAATGGATGTAATAAAAGAACTTGAAATGGGTTTATTCTTTAACACATGGCACTCATGCATGTAAACATGCCACACTGGATTGTAACCATGGGTTGATTTCCATCTGTTATCCCACACTCACAAACGCACTCTTACTCAACCTGGCCAGGCAGCACCAGTCCCCTGAAGGTGCCGAGAGTGTAGAGGGAATGATCAGGGAGACGGCTGCAGTGTACCGAGATGCATGGAGACTCATCCCCTCTCTCTGTCTCACAGGTGCCTCATCAAGTGGCTGGAGGTGAGGAAGGTGTGCCCACTGTGCAACATGCCGGTGCTGCAGCTGGCCCAGCAGGCGGGCAGCACGGAGGCCTCAGTGCCCATTCAACAACCCTTGCCTGGCATTGAGAACCTAGTGTAGCCACGCTCAACTGCTCTTGTCCGTCACTACACACCCACACTCACCTTGGTCTGAGTGTGAGGATTGACTGAACAGACTGCTGTTTTTACAGACAGAAGTGCTTTTCCCATCACCACGCCTATGTTCAATAAGGCTATGGTCATCATTTAAGATTTTTTTTTTAATGTTTTACATGGACAATGAAGAACAGTGGCTTAAACAAAGTCTTCTTGTTGGCCCACATGGTCAATAGTGTTTCACAACCAAAGCACTTTTCTGGGACAGCCGCTTATGACCAGGAGGAAAGAACACAAAAGCCAAGAAATACATACACTATTTTAATTAGCACTTTATGAAAGTCAAACCTTAAAATTGCTTGTGAAAGCTGTATCCAATGTATGTTTTATTTGTATTGTACAAAGCCACATTGGTTAAACTTATATTTTTTAAATGTCAAAGGGACGTTTAGTTCTTTGTGACTGTCACAAAGCAGACAAAATGTGAAAAGTTGAGTGATTCACCGCAGGATTTGAACACTACACTTTACAAATGTTAGTTACACATCCTGTTCCTTCACAATGTGGTCTTCATTTTACACTTTGAACAAATTCTATTTTTAGTCAATGGGCTCCTCTTCAGGAGGGCTGTTTTGTGGAAACTGACTGTTGTCAGTAAAGCCTTTGACTTTACTGTTAATTGATGATACAATTATGGTGGATCAACAAGAAAGGTTTAGCTGCAAGTATCAAATGTATGTATTTATTTGGTGCTATGTAAACCATAGACATGTGATGTAAACCAATTATTGCAAATCAACCACCAGTGATGAAGTGATCCCTGAATGACGTCTGAATTCACCTGTATCTGACCAGAATGAAGTGGAACAGTTGCACTTTTTGCTTCCTGATAGAATGTGTCTATTTATTGTGTATTTATTATAACTTTGTGGTACAGAGAGCTCATAGTTCCCTACAGTAGAATCACTGCACTTGGTCAGCATATCTTTCGGCTTCATAATTAACCACATAGAGACCCTGTCCATTCTTTCAGAGTGCCAGCAGTCAGCAGGTTGTTGAAGGCCTTTTGGTTTTCACAGGTCTGGTGCTTTCTCTGTGGTGTGTGGTGCTTTGTTTTTTACCATACATACGACAGTCCCACATTGCTACTATAACCTTTATGTCTTGGAAATGGGAAATGGGTTATGTTTTGTGAGTAACGAAGCTAAAATGCAATGTGGCTTAATGAGAATTGTCTTTGTAAAGGCACAATCTGTAATCATGCTTTCAGAGTAACATTTACAGGCCTTAGTATGCAAACATTTTCCATTTTTTATTTACAAGCAACAGGTTTTTTTTAAATTGTGAATAAATAACAATTCAATAACTAAATTATACTTGATATACCTTTAATATGTAGTGATTTATCAAACTATTACTTATTGTGCCTTTTAGATAATATTGAGTCCGAGGTGTAGTCCCTTTCTTTCTGTCCTGGTTGTGCTAGAACAAAGAAACTTATCATTTCTAGTTCAAATAAACTTTCAGTTCAAAGTAGCTTTATCTGAACAAACATTACTGAGTTGTACTGATTGGCGTCATCGTATTTTCCACACAAAATATTTGTAGTGTTCCTCAGTGTTTGAGATTTCCCAGTAAATAGGAAGACGATACTGTGATAGGTCTTCATCACGTAAAGCAACTGTTTCTAAATTTACTAGATCTTTTCAATGAAACAGTCTTGCATTTACTTCTGATAAAACATGAAGTTTTATATTAGAGAAGTTTATAAATACAAAATGCATGCTTTTTTGGAAATCTTGCCAGTTCTCACCTTTGTTCAGTGTTCAGCAGATAGTAGTGTCAGTCATAGTGTAAGGGGCACAAAACACTTTTATTTTACAAAACTGAAATGGCTGCTGATCCTTTCTGAATTTGGCCATTTAAGGGTTGTCTTTTTCTTATGAACACTGTCCAGGTTTTCCTTGTGTGTTTGCCGTCCAGCACCTTGTGAAAAGTGCCAATCTAAAGAACTGCTATGAACCAATGCTCCTGCCATTATTGAGGCATTCTGGGTAAAAAAAAAAAAAAGAGCATCCTGTGTCAGTGAATAGTTCAAACTGAATAGGAATGTGTGTCTCCCAGGACGAGAAATCATGTCCTCCCTGACAAGGCTCCATTGACGTCAGCACTGCTCCTGAGCTCACTCTATTATGAATAGACGAGAGAAAACGCATCAGCCAAGCCACATCAAATCTTTAGTCAAAGCTGTAACAAAGGCATCAAAGACATTTTATTGTCTTTTAAGGCTCATCATCGGATGGTAGAATCTTGGTACAGTTCTGTGACTTCACTGCCATCCCCTCTCTTTTTTCTGAATATGTGTCATTTGTTCCTCTGTAGCTCTAACATCCTTCTAACACTGAACACTGATTCTGTTTGTGAGCTTTTCACAGACATTGTTTATAAAACTAAAATTCTGCAGCAGAATATTTTTGGGGAAATGGCTGTACAGTATTTGTAAGCTCTATTTTTGTATATTGGTATTTTGGAGATTTTTTTTTTTTTCCTCTTTTGCTAATTTCATGTTTATTCATTTAGAGAAAATGTTGCATGTGACTGACTTGAACTGTAAATAAAGTTTCCAGATTTTGGAAAAGAACAATAATTGTGTCATTTGTAAAGATTGGTCATTCTTTGTGTGGTTATCGAACCTACATTTTGAGTGAGCTTTAGAATCAATCATACGTCATTGCATTTTTAATTTGTACAACAGTGCCACCTGGTGGGTACAAGATGTCATTTTAACAATGTCAATCTTATTCCTTATAAATGAGGTATTGCCCCACACTGGTTTACAGCTATGATGGACGGTTTGATACAAATCATCATTTAAAGCAGAGAAACACTGTCTGACTCATTAGTAAATATTCTCAATGCCATGGGTCATTTTGACCCATGGCTCTAGATACAGAGAAAAGATTTAAACAATCGCAAGGTCTTTTTTTTTCAAACAAAGTCTTATGTCTAAGACTCTCTAATACACAAATTATGTAATTCAAGATGTTGTTCATGTTCAATATATTAAACTTTAATTATATAGGCCTACCACAATGTATCATACAGATTACATAATCGGTCAACATTTGTTAAGTATTACATTAGAAGCATCCAGATGTTCAAAATGTAGGCTATTCAAATATTAAAAACTCCAGTTATAAAAACACTTATATAATTTTAACCTCATCTAAGATTGCATGTTCCAGTTCCAGAGTCCGTATTTATATATTTATTAGGGCCGGGACTCGATTAAAAAAATCTAATTAATTAGAGGCTTTGTAATTAATTAATCGAAATTAATCGCATATAAATATTTGACCTGAGAACAGTGAGAAGTACGTTTTTTCATAAGGATTTTTAGTATACCATTGAATAATGACTGAATACATAAGCTTAAGCAACAAAATATTGTTTATTTTTGTTCAACCAAGTCCAACAGACCAGTGCAATATTGCCATTAATTGTGCGTCTGCAGGAAAAAAGGAAACTGAAGTGTGGAAAGCAAAGTGTGATTAATTTCGTTTAATATTTTTAATCGCACTAAACCTCATGTAATTAATTAATCGCAATTAATCGAAGTCCTGGCCCTAATATTTATATATACATAAATAGGTGATATGGAGTCAGTGTATAAGGTTCTTGATCAGTAGCGCGGTGAAGAGACCCAGAGCCAGGCTGTGGGGGTACATGAGTCCACCAAGCACATTGTGAGCAGCGCTGGTGCTGTTGGTACTGTTTGTGACCCCAGAAGCCATTGTGACTTTGGCAGTAGTACCAGCAGCAGTGTTGGCAGCAGTAGCAGCAGCAGTTGTGGCAGCAGTGTTGGCAGCAGTGGCGGCAGCTGTCCCAGCAGCGGCAGTAGTAGTGGCTGGTGCTGCTGTGGTTGTTGTAGCCTCACTGGATGCTTTAAGTGACAATAAGTTGTGGCAAAGTGAGTACTTTGAGGCAAAAGGCTAAGTTCATCTTATCAGAGTGAACAGGGCCGACTTATAGGGACTATACATACAGAGTTTAAAACATTTTACAATTATGTATTTTCCTCCCACTACATGTTCCAGTAATGTCCTAATGTGTAGAATGAGCCCAGACCTATTCACCACAACTGCCTCTAAAATCCTGCACTGTCACTCAAAAAGGTGTTACTTCGGTCCGAAGTGCCCTCATGCACGAGCTTAATATAGAAGCTTCAGTTTCGCCTAAGACCTGAGGTGCCAGTAGTGTGTATAAAATGACCAACTTGCATCTAGTCACTTTAACCTACCTATAGGCTCCTGGGCTAGCCATGAAATATACTCACTCTAATCCGAGATGGCTTACACATATTTCATCGTTGACAAACAGATCAGCACAATGTACTTATGCTGTTTATAACCTTTAATAAAAAGAATAATCAACACTTACACTTAAATATTGGCAGAATTGCCTTTTCGCTCAGAATCCACCACTACGAGTTCAGCTAACTCATTAATGTAAGCGATCATAGCCATTATGAATTTTACTGTTTTCATGCTCACTTATACTCACAGAGGTGTGTTTCCAATCAGAAAACTACGGAGCCCCTAAAGTTTCCTAAAGGGATAACAAAAAAAGTATACTCAAAAAAGGGCCCTGGGCTCCAGCTCATGCAAGCCCAGTGGATAAGGCGGCCCTGAGAATGAACCATTGGATCCATTCACAGACTAACTTTCTTCTTTCTGGTGCAACATAAAATATATTATAATAGAGTAGATATAGTACGACATATTTAAAATATATAAAATGTTATATTATTCAATATATAAAAATAGGTACATGGTATAGCACTGCCCTGATGAACACTCGTGTGAGAGTCAAACGCGTTGGCGTTAAAGACCACCAGACAGCTGATCTTGTGTGCCTCGGATTTCTATTTTGCTGCTACAGGTAAATGGTATAATTTGACAGTTAAATACATTTTAACTGTCACCTCTGGTGCGATTGCTGACAGTTGAAATTACTTAAAGCTACAAGATTAATTTTGGTTTTAATTACTGAACCAAAATCACATTCAACATCAGTACATTTTCTTACCTTTCCCTTAGTTACGTTTTTGAGGTGTTTTTAGATAGACAGTACTGACTATAACACTAACCATGGTCAAATAAGAATGTGATAAATGAAATGTTAGGGTCAAGGATTTCAGACCAATAGTTCTTGTCTTGCCAGCTCCAGAAATTAGTCAAATGTTTTTCCTCACACACTCACCCTGCTGTCCGGTAAAAAACAAAGAAACTCAAATGCATATTTTTTTCTTTCTAAATAATAATAATGCATCTGTTTTATATTGTGTTTTCTGGACACTCTACGACGTTTCACATTATTTATTCACTCAACATACGACTGCCCTGTGGTACGACTTCCCTCTACCACCACCAACTTACCAACTTGCCCAATGACACAACAACTAGGATTTAAACCACCTAACCGTCTGGTTATGAGACGACCCTCTCTACCATCTCAGCCACTGTTTTAAGATATATAACTGAATGAATAAAGACAATTACTCACCAACGATTAGCAACGGGATCAAAATGTCAACATCATTTCGAGATTTCTTAACTCTAAATAGAAAAAATACCACTGTTAAGAAACTCATAACATAACGTACAACTATATATTATACTGAAAACAGATAAAGGATTGAGGAAATACTTACTGAGTATTCTCTGACTGTTTGGTCGTTCCGTTTTCGACTCCTGCAGCGCATATACTGTATGTGCCCTGCAAACCAACCACCTTTTTATATGGATTTTGTAACATACATGACTGATGATGTTAAACCCAACCTTAAATATCCACAGCTCGATCATTCCTTCCACACTCATCACTGCAGGGTGGCTTTGCTTGTTTTTTGGCATTTTTTTAACATATAGGTTGTAGGGAATTTACAAAGCAAACAGGCTATAATGCACCCAGGGTTTTGTCAAGCCCAGTCCCACTGTTTCGCTCAACTATTTGCTAACGAACAATGCATGTCACACTAAAAAATGGGGAGTCTAAAAAAAGGTGAGAAAACAACACTGGTCCTTTGTGCCCTGACCAAAACCAGGTCTTGTGACTTGACCTTGGACTTCAGTGATCAGTTTGGGACTACATGCAAATGACGTCATATTGTGGATGACAATAACCTATGGAGTAGAGTAGGGAATCGTGACCGTAATAGACAAAATGTGTGCTTTTATGTGAAAATAGTAAATTTGAATGGTCTGATTTTGCCTGAGAATCATTACAAAAATTGCTGCTGGTCCTCCTTAACATTTGGCCTGTTGGGTCTCATGTGATTCAACATGGCTTGCAAATGACTATTTTAGATGATGACATGGCGGTTATTTTGTTTTCTATTAATCAACTGCTTCATTTTCAGGGGGGGGTAATCCCAAAATGTACACTGAACGTGTGCCATTTTGATTTCATTTCTGTGCCGTTAAGTGATAAAAATAGAATAGTCAAAATGATCCAGAACGATAAATATCAGTAAAATTACTGTGTTTTTAATTACTGTAATTAAAAGCGTGTAGTGGATGCTGCATTGGATTTGGAGAGTACATTAAGACAAGTGTTGATATATGTTTATTAAGACAGTGAAAGAGAGACCGGATAATACAGCCATACTAGTCAGATTAGTTGTTATGTCTAGTTAGACATAGCAAACATAATGATCACCTTTAGCTTTCATGTCCAAATTCATGTCGCACTCGAACCAGGGACTTCAGTGATACTTTTTGGGGCTTTGGGTTTTGCGTTCTGCCTATTGTCTTTTGACTTTTGAAGCATGGCCAGTGTGTCTCGCTTCTCAATCTTCCTCAGCTGTTTCTTCTTCATTCTCTTGATTTTGGTGGTATTTCGGATCTGAAACGCAACATAATCACCAATGGGCTAGTTTATTTAAAGGAATAAAAAAAAGGGGGAAAAAAAGCCTTGCAGTAGAAATGTCACTAAATTAAAAATGTAATCATTCATCCAACAAAAATACCCACCACTTGAACAATTTCGGCTTTGCGCTCATTCTCTGCCCGGCGTTTCAGGTTTTCTTCTCTCCTCTTTCTCTTTTCCTGTTGCCAGCAAACAGAAGCCAGTGACTTGACAGCAAATGGTATGACAAATGCTTGCCAAGTTTATAATAAAAAAACGGTGCTTCACCTCTTTCTGCCGGCTCTGGTCGTCCTTAAGCTGCTGAGAGTACTGTTTGACCAGCTCCCTGTCCCGTTTGGCCTGCATCTTTTTCTCCCAGGAACTACACAACTGTTTATCGCGGACCACTGACGAAAACCTGGACATGGATTCAAAGAGATTTGAAAACTATATGTAGGCTTCTGTTAAAATGACTTGATTAATTTTACAAATCAAATAATCAGAGCTTCTAATTTTCTTCCACCCCTTTACCTACAACATATCTCATAAATTGGTATTGGTAATTAGTATCGTGTTTGTCGACACTTAAAAGCAGGGGCCTGGCACGGCTGCCAATCTGTGCCAACCACACATTCTCACTGTATTCATGCAAAGGCAAGGTGGATGAACGCGTTGTGGTAAGGGCTGAGGTAGCCATGGACGTGTGCTGCTGGATAGCAAAATGAGCAAGAATTGTAGATTTCCACCAAATACGGGGGCTATTTCTCTTACAGATTAGATATATGGTGCCTGCTTTACCACTCGCTGCAACAGAGTGCACAAGGGCCCCCGAGCAGCCTAAAAGGAGGGAGTGACATATGGATCAGAGGCGTCACCTTGTGACGTTACACCATAATGACATATAATAACAGTTAAGTGACTGTTAAAATGCGCCTTCACAAGGACACAACGACAGCATGAAGACGGCCTCCACAGCATGAACACGGCCTCCACAGCATGAAGACGGTCCTTACCTTTGCTTGTTTCGTTCTTTCCACACTCTTCCAGATTTGGGCTTTCCCAGTGGGATAGCAGGGGGCTGTTTTACGGTCGGAGCCATTTTAGGCTTCTTCTCTGGAACACTGTCTACGTTAGTTGGGGGTATTTCTTTTGTCTTACATACAACAGTGTCCACATTTGGCGTGTGCTCCGCAGAATGTACCACTTCACTTGTCATCCGCGCGTTTTCATCCTCGGCAGTGGTTTCTGGTCTCTGCTCGTTCTGTTCTGCGCTCGTCTGGTCTACCGCAGGCAGTTCGTGGAGCACTGAGCGCCTCGTCCTACGGCTCGGAGTTCTCACCGCTGGAGCGGAGTCCTGGAGGAGTGAGGCAGGAGTGCGCACTCTTCGGCCGCTGCGAGTCCGCCTGGTGATCTCCAGTGGCTCCTCCAGGGCCATTTCAGATCCAACTGCTGGTTCACACGAAGGCGCCTCCTCTGTTGTGGCTTTATTCCTTTTAGACATGTTTATTAATGTTGATAAAACACTATTACACTAACTGTTCTGTAGAGTCGCAGCTCCACGTGTAGTTGTGGCGCGCCGGTGCCAAACAAACACTTCCGTTTTACGCCAGCCAGCCTCCTCGCCTCGACGGCCTCGACCCGTAAACAATGAAGAGCTTGTACTGTTGCCTCCTACTGGTCGGGAGGAGAAGTGATGATGACGGCAGCACGGTGGCTGAGCGATTAGCGCTCGTGCCTCTAAGCAACAAGGTCCGGGGTTCGATTCCTGGACCGTGTGGGCCGTTCTGTGTGGAGTTTGCATGTTTCTCTCCCCATGTCTATATGGGTTTCATCATCCAAAAACATGCACAATAGGTTTACCTCCAGCCAGGTAATTCTGACCATTAGCCTGATATTTGACTGCAGATGGTTCCCTGGGCACCGCACTGCGGTTGCCCACTGTTCCTTAGTGGCATCGAAGGATGGGTCAAATGCAGAGGACAAGTTTTTACAATAAAGTACACCTAACCTTAATATTAAAACCAAAAATAACTGAAAAACTAATATATAAATAGATATATTTATATTTTCCATTTCCCAAAATTGGTGAGTCTAAAGTCTGCTATTATTATTTTTCTTTATGAAATATGGCTTTGAGATGTGGTTTTATGGAGACCAAGCTTGTTTCTTTGGACCTTCAATTCACCATAACATTGAATTTTATGTGTGTGTGATGTGATCTTTAAAAAAAAAAAATCATATATACCACAAGAAATGTATATTTTAACAAACTGTAACTTTATGAGATTGTTTAACACTAAAAAGTACATGCACCCACCTACCTACCTACAGGCAAAGCGCTTTACAGCAAGGAACTACTCACCCATTCATTCACCAATGTACGCAGACAGTGGCGGCAAGGTGAAGTGTCTTGCCCAAGGACACAACGGCATGTGTGCACCTGCAGGAGTCGGGATTCGAACTCCCGACCTTTGATCATGAGCGACGACCCACTCTGCCATCTGCGCCACTGTAGGATTGGCAAATCTAAGAAATTTCCATTTCCAAATGGTTCATATTTTCTTTTGAATACACACATTTTATTATCATTATTATTATTATTATTTTTTTTATTTTATTTTATTTTTTTATATTTTTTTATTACTTATTTTGTATTTTGAGCACACATCATTTTGAATGCTAACCCTTACATATTTTCAGAGAAATGTGATTTGGTTTTGTCCCATCACAGTCATTTGCATCACTGACAAAACCACCAAGATGAATGCCTTGAACTGGCTCAGATCACTGTGAACACTCATGTTCACACTGTTTTGTTTTTCCCCATCTATCCTGATGCTTTTATGGGGATTTTTCTGTGGTATGTAATTTTCATCACGGACAGTCATTTGCCCCAGTTGAAAAATTACAACGGGGCAAATGACATATGGCTATGGCAATTGTCATATAGCCATATGATATGCCATATCCAACACAACAGGGATAAGCCAACATAATTAATACATACATTAATAGCTCTAATTCTGCCTCTTGTAACATACTATTCTATCCAAAATGACATAGTTAAGTATCAATCATAAGTCACCACCACATCCATAGTCCTCGCTCATAACCCTGTTATAAAATCAAATGCTGCCATCTTATGGCCTCTTTCTGAAATGAGTGTCACGTGACTCACGATCGGCACCACATGACAGCACTCTCATTCAAAACACACAATTCAAGGAAGTAGTCATCGTTGCTCTGCTTGACATGCATAAGAAGAGCGTTTTGTGAAGTAAACTCTCTACGGCAGTACAGCTCAGCTGCGAACTCAGCATGTACCTGTTTAAAGAAGGAAATATTTTGCTTCTGCTGTTGTTGTTTGGAGCTTCAGTAAGTAGCCTACACAATTTCTTTGCCATTCTCCCATTATTATACAGTATGAACCTATTCAATGATATAGCCTACAGGGCAACTATGATGCACGGTTATTGATAAAGTATACTGCATTTAAAGTTTAACTAAACAAAGGTTTTTAGTCAACTAATGAAACTGATTTGTACTTTTCCAAATATGCAGTACAGGTTGTGTAGAAACCAGTTTGACTTGAAAATCTGAAGTATGCCAATTGAACCACTGACACTTTCCAGTCACTGCAGTGTATGATTATGACACAGAGTCACCTGATGACAGCTGTGTGCTATAAACAAGCAGTGAAACATGGTGTGCTGTATATCTGCGAGAATTTCGGTTTATAAATGATATAGTATGTTAAAGATTCATTGCACATGACAATGCTGTGTCTCTACAGACTGGAGCACCCAGGACGTTCAGTGTGGATTACAAGAATGACTGTTTTCAGAAAGATGGGGAGCCCTTTCGTTATATATCAGGAAGTATCCATTACAGCAGAATTCCCAGAGTTTACTGGAAAGATCGTCTGCTGAAGATGTACATGGCCGGATTGAATGCAATCCAAACGTATGTTAACCCCCCCCCCCTCCAATTTTACCTCTCCTCTTAATTTTGAAGAAATTTATAAAGTACAACGTGGCAAAAAAAGCTGAATATAGCAAATATAATGCAATAATACACAACATTTGGCAATATACAGATGCATAGATTTTGCTCATTGTTGAAGGCCCAAAAAGTATCCAGTGTGTTCACAGCTTTAGAAATTAAGAATACAACAACGACAAAAACACACAAAATGGGGAAACATCCTGTACGTGCTTTGTACTGTATGTAATAATTTGACTTCTTCGTTCTGCAGTTACATTCCCTGGAACTACCACGAGGAGACCCTTGGTCAGTATAACTTTAGTGGAGAGAGAGATCTGCAGTACTTTCTCCAGTTGGCACAGGATATCGGCTTACTAGTGATACTTCGACCTGGACCTTACATTTGTGCAGAGTGGGAAATGGTGAGTAAAGCCATTAGTACACTATACAACCCCTTCTTAGTTATAGACAGCTAATTGTTTATCTGTCAATCTTTTGTTTTCTTTGAAGCAAATGGCACTGCTTACAGTAAGTTTTTGTTGATTTTAGGGTGGGCTACCTGCCTGGCTTCTCAACAATAAGAACATAGTGTTGCGTTCATCAGATAAGGGTGAGAGTACTTCCTGAAGCACAAGTTCCTCCTCTAAGCTTAATATGATTTTGATTTTGTTTTTCTCATTTCAGACTACTTATCGGCAGTAGATATATGGATGGGGAAATTGTTGCCAATGATCAAACCCTTCCTTTATCAAAATGGGGGTCCTATCATTACCGTCCAGGTGAGCCTCATAAATATACAGTACAAGGTTGTGGTGATTTACATAGCATTTGATCTGGCAATGTTCCTTTCAGGTGGAAAATGAGTATGGCAGTTATTTTGCATGTGACTATAACTACTTACGCCACTTGACCCAATTGTTCCGGTCACATCTGGGGGATGAGGTGGTGCTGTTCACCACAGATGGAGGCAGTGTTGGTTACCTCAAGTGTGGCGCAATACAAGAACTCTATGCGACAGTAGACTTTGGACCAGGCAGGTTTATGTTTATTGTAAAATACTTAACATTTAAATTTATATTCACACAGAGCAGGTAGCGTTTACCCTTTGTATTTGCATTCTTTTTTTATAGGGGCAAATGTAACCGCTGCTTTTGAGGCACAACGACATGTTGAACCTCGTGGGCCATTGGCAAGTGTTTTTTTGTTTGTTTGTTTTTGTTTTCTAAAATGATCAAGTCCCATAATGGCCTCAATCTGGTGTACAGCGAATGACCCCGTAAGAAAAAAGCAGGAGGCAAATCTTGGTCTGTGTCTTTTTTAGGTTAACTCCGAGTTTTACACTGGCTGGCTTGATCACTGGGGCTCTCATCACTCTGTTGTATCAGCTGATGCCGTGGCCAAGTCTCTGAATGAGATTCTTCTGAAAGGCGCAAATGTCAACCTGTAAGTCCACAGAGAAAGCCGTACATAAGCATTTTTTTCTCACACTTTCTGTCATTGGCAGGTATATGTTCATAGGAGGAACAAATTTTGGATACTGGAATGGTAGCAATATATTATTTTAGAGAATGATTTGATACTATGACCCTAAAAATGACCGTTATCTAACCATTACCGGAACCCTCAGGTGCCAATGAACCGTATGCTGCTCAGCCCACAAGCTATGACTATGACGCTCCACTAACTGAAGCAGGAGACCTCACAAAGAAGTACTTTGCCATCCAAAATGTCATCAAAATGGTATGACATTATGTCAATTTAAGCAATTTATTACAGTGTACACCCTATGTAAAGTGGTATAGAATACCTCAATTCTATTTCTTTTTGCACAATAGTATCATAAAATACCAGAAGGCCCTATACCTCCAACAACTCCTAAATTTGCCTATGGGACTGTATTTCTACAAAAGGTATTGCTCATAAGCAATGTTTTTACCTTTCAAATACTATATAAACTTGTTTCATCATCTGTAGCTGGAGACGGTGTCATCCGCCCTTGAGAAGCTTTCATACTCTGGTCCTGTCAAAAGCATGTTTCCTCTGAACTTCATAGAACTTAATCAGGTATCTTTTCATTGTTCTTGTTTTTTTTTCTCCATTATTCAGACACGCTTGTTTATTTTCTCTGTCTGTTTTGTAGGCTCTTGGTTATGTCCTTTACAGAACCACACTTCCTGTTAACTGCAGCAAGCCAACTCCACTGTCCTCGCCGCTAAACGGGGTGCATGACAGGGCCTATGTGTCTGTGGATGGGGTCAGTCTGAAGCCATTGTTTATTTTACAAAATTACCTCACAACAGTTGGTTATGTACAAATTTAATGAGCTGTGTAGCTAATTGTGGACATGAAATGATTTCCCCTGTAAGGTGGCTCAGGGAATTCTTGAAAGGTACAAAACCATATCTATAAATATAACTGGAAACGCTGGAAGTCAGGTGGACATACTGGTTGAAAACATGGGCCGGATTAACTATGGAAGAGGAATCAATGACTTCAAGGTTATTTTTCTATCAGCATGCTGAATTTACCATCTATCTACTTTCATGACAACAAACACAAATACATTTAAATCTGTTTCCCCAGGGCTTAGTGTCGAACATTACTCTAGGCGCAGATGTGCTGACTGGATGGACCATGTACAGTCTCAGTATTGATCAGGCGGTTAGCCAGGGTCTTCTGGGGAGGTCACTGTCTACAAACCCAGCTCTGCCTGCGAAACTCTCTCTCCCAACTTTCTATGGAGGCAGCTTTGTTATTCCAGATGGTATCCCTGACCTTCCACAGGACACTTACATTAAACTGCCTAACTGGACAAAGGCAAGTCACGCAAATATTTTCAGGCTACTCTCATGATATGTGCGGTTGAAGTGAGGTTTGAGGTTATGCTTATGTAGACAAACATAATGAACTGCTTTCACTTTTCAGGGTCAGATTTGGATTAATGGCTTTAACTTGGGTCGATTCTGGCCGGCCTGTGGACCACAGGTGACACTTTTTGTACCGAGCAACATCCTCAGCACTGCTGCCCCCAACAACATCACTGTGCTGGAGCTAGAGGCAGCCCCCTGCAGCGGCGGGCCTTGCACTGTGGAGTTCACTGACACTCCAATTCTAGATACTCGTCGCTCATACAACTACAAGCCAATCCGGAGACTCTTTTCAAAAGAGGATTTATTATGAAAGGAATTTATGGGAAATAATCGAAAACATGAATGCACAGTTATAATGAATCAGTTTAACTTTTTTGAAATCCTTTTTTAATAATTTACACATTTTGTATTGTAGGGTATATAGGCTTTAGCCCTATATGTTTCTACCTCAATGAATCAGTCCTTGAAGGGAATAAGTGATATTACACTTTTCTTGTATTTTTTTTTTTTTTAATGCACTGTAAAATATTAAAGCGTTTGTAAAGATGTTGAAACCGCTCTGTCAGAATAAATGATTGCGCCAACCCAACAGTTCATTTCCCATACCACTCCTAAACAGAAGGTGGCGCTATATGAACAGGAAAATCGGACAGAGAGTTATTTTTCTGAAGTCGAGCGACCGGATGGCGTCAAAGTCACGTGGAGGAAAGAAAAGGAGTCCGGCAATTTGCGCGAAATTGACAGAAGATTTAGTGGAAATACGATAAGGAAGAAATGATTCTGTGTCAGTGGTCTCGGGCCGTGATATTTTGAGTAGGCAGGATGGTGAGAAATTTGTTGTGGCAATGGTCGCTACTAGGAGTGTGACATCGATTTTCCGATATATCGTGATATTTTGTGGGACGATACTATACCGATACTTTTTATTCCGATATCGATACTTTTGCTGATGTCATGCATATTAATGAACAACGTCATGCATATTAATGAGACAGCAGTGCTCCACTGTTTTCACAGTCAATAGAGGCCAATAATGATCACAGAAGATCTCAGAATTCAGTCAAGACAGCAGGGGCAGCACTACAGTTTTAAGCACTTGGACCAAACACTGTCACACAAATATTACTTTTAATGATGGTTTTTATAATTATAAAGAAGATTAATTTGGGGTTGATTTATTCCTTTTTAAATAGTCCGTGCTTTCTTGTTTATTTAATTGTAAATGAAGTCACTGACAGATCTGTAGTGTGGAATCATTTATAAAAGTACAAAGCACATGAAAAGAAATGTAAATGATGAATAAAAATAAAAATAAAGGTTAAAAGTAGCATGTTTTTTTAATCATGATGTATTGTAGATTATTTTTATGCAATATATCGATTATCGCAGTATCGGTGTATCGTGAGATAATCGTTATCGTAAGCCATGTATCGCGTATCGTATCGAATAGTGAGCTACCCAGAGGTTCCCACCCCTAGTCGCTACCACAAATGAAAACGGGATTTTCAAGGATCCGCAGGAGGTTGGACAGTTTGTTGGGCGGGTAGTGGGAAATGTCAATGGAGTCAAACGAACTAGAAGTGGCACGGTGATTACTGACAGCAAAACACAACAAGAGATATTGCCTTGAAATTGCATTAATTTATTGTATAAACGTGACGTGAGTGTCAAGTGCTTTGAACTGGACGGAAAGAAGAGAACGAAGGGGGTTACAAGTGGAGTCGCCGTTTCCGTCGATGTGAAGAGGTTTTTGAGTGGAGTCAGCCGTCTGTCAAGATTTGCGAATGGAATGAGGGAAGAAAGCTAATCTGTTTGTGGTACATTCTTTGATGAATTGCCTGTGAGAGTACTTTTAGATTACGTGAGCTATCCTGTTAGGCCCTTTGAAAAGGCGCCTCTCAGATGTTTTCCTGTCAGGAATACGGGCATGTGGCGGCGGTCTGCAGAGGAGCACGACGATACGCAAGATGTGGAAACAATGATTGTGATTCGGAGAGATGTAAAGAGATGGACAATGTGGAAGTTAAGTGCGCATTGCAACGGAGATCATCGGGTAGGGTCACTACACTGCCCGAGAAGGAAACAAGAAGGAAAAGTGCTTAAAATTAGATTGGAAAGTAAAGTAACATATGCCCTGGCGGTGAAGAAAGTAAAAGAGCGGGAAGTTGTGGAAGAAGAAGAACCAGACGCACTGAAAAGTTTCTTAGGAGTGGATTAAAAGTCCTTTTTGGCTTTTGTGGCAATGATCATTAATTGTACGGCTGGTCTACATGGAAAATCTGCTAAAATCAATGTGATACTTGAAGCAGCACGGACATTTTTGCATGTTGATGGCATTTCTGGAGAGGATTTGGACAAAGCACTGACGGTGGGAGTTGAACACTCAATAGTCAGGGGGCCAAAGTCTCAAAAATGGATGGAACCTGACATGGTCTGCCATACTTTTTATTTGTGTTTTTTCTGTTAACTTTAACCCTAAGGACCAATAATTGGAGGGTCTGCTCTGCTGGAAATATCGCGGGAAAAATGGTGGCCATTTTAGACCACGGTCCACAATGCACCTGAAAAGTTATAATATTTTTATGTGAAGTTATGCCTTTTTAGCTATTGAGAAATGTTAATCAACAGTCTGTACAAATGTTTCAAAATGACAGGAAAACCGTCTCTAACACACGAACTCATAAAATGGCCGCCAAGGGCGGAGCCAAACGTCACATGACGGCTTGGGGACCAATGGAAACAACGACACGTAGTCTAAGGCATGATGGGAAAAATGTGACGTTTGCTCGGCTCTCCCCGGGAGGCAGTCAGTCTCTCCCGGGGGAACGGAGGCGGGCAGACAGGGAAATGGGGAAGCAATTTTGTGATAGAGTGGGACACTCTGAGGGGATAATAGTGGTCTGACAGTTTCCTTCGACAGTGCTCCGGTCAGAGAGAAGGGCACGGAGAAGTTATTCCAGCAAACTAACTTTATTATTGACTTTGGGTACAGGCAGGGATGATGGTGTGGTACAACTATTTGTACGTATGTGCAGGTATATGTGTGTGTGGTCTACAAAGAGAAACAAAGAATAAGATAATATTAATTACAATGTACAAGAGTATATAAGAATATCCAATACAATTATAATTATCTAATTAGGACACTAAAAATATATTAATGTAGTCAAATACCCCAAAAAACACTATAACTACTAATATACAAGCATACACAGGGTTAATGGAGCGAAGTGGGGATTCAGAATAGATACAGTGGTCTCTGCCTCCCTCTAGCGGTAGCGAGCGCAACTGCACCACATGCGCCATACACGTGTGGGGCGCATGGACTGGGAGTGCACAACTACACTTAGGTGCGTCTGGCGGCGGCACAGAGGCTAAACATGATTTAGCGGTAGGAATAAAAGGTAAAACTAAAAGATGGCACTCCAGAATAAAGCTTAAGGCTGGTATAATATATAGGAAACGATCTACAGTCTAACACAGCTTATAATCTAGTCACGTGATGCTATTAACTAAAGGAATACATACTAAAGTATCAAAACATGCACATAAGACACTGAACAGGTATACAGGTGAAAGCAAACAATACTTCAACAAGTCTGATGACCATATTTACAGCTTAAACATTACAAACTTACTTTCACTTAGTTACGCACACGAGGAGCCACCATCCCATCAAACAGGCGAGAATGAGAATGGGATGCGCTCAGAAAGGAAATTACATCACTACTAGGCGGTTTCAGAATAAAACTACAAGAAATATAAAAGACTTTCCGACATAGCCGCCCCCAAATTTAGCAATAAATTTGAACCCCAAAGGAAAGTCTACTTAGTTGGCGTCGTCTTCATCCTCCCAGGCTGGCAGCCGCACAAGGCGCACGACTGGCCGTAGGTAGGTCTGTCCCTTGATCTTGACTTCAGCTGCCCTGACTCGTCCATCCGATCCGGGACAGGTCTTCACCACTCTCCCAATGGGCCACTGGGCTCTGGGTAGCTGCGAATCAACCACCATCACCACCTGGCCATCAGTCAGATTGTCTGTGTCCTTGTGCCACTTCGACCGCTTCTGCAGGTCCGGGAGGTGGCGACGGATGAAGTTGGACCAGAAATGATCCGCCAGGATCTGGCTGTGGCGCCATCTTCTTCTGCTGAGAAGGTCACTGTCCGCGTACACTGCCTGCGGGAGTGATGCGTCGCGGCGTCCCATCAACAGTAGATTCGGTGTGACAGGATCCGGGTCAGCAGCATCAGAGGAGATGTACCCAAGTGGTTTAGCGTTGAGTATTCCCTCCACTTCAATCAGCACAGTCTGTAACACAGGTTCGGCGACGGTGTGGTCCTGGAGGATGACTTGGAGAGCTGACTTGATCGACTTGATCTCTCGTTCCCATGTTCCTCCAAAGTGTGGTGAACCCGGGGGGTTGAAACGGAACTCAATCTTCTGTCCAGCCAGCTGTTCTTGAAGAGGACCTTCTAATGCGGCAAAACTGGCCTGCAGCTCTGCAGCTCCACCTCGGAAGTTAGTTCCTCTGTCGGACAGGATCTCAAATGGCTTCCCGCGGCGAGCGATGAAGCGGCGGAGAGCCAACAGGAAGGCATCAGTATCTATGCTCTCCAGTAGGTCAAGGTGCACACAGCTCGTCGTCATGCACTTGAAAATCAGACCCCACCGCTTTTCTGTGCGCCGGCCCACCTTGACGTTGTAGGGACCGAAACAGTCGACTCCAGTCGACCAGAAAGGTGGCTTGTATAAACGGAGTCTGGCGGGGGGTAGGTCTGCCATTTGAGGGACCACTGGAGTCGCACGCCATTTCTGACATTCAACACAGCCATGTTGATGACGCTTGATGGACTCTCTTCCCCGGAGGATCCAATATCTTCTCCTCATCTCTGCGAAAACTCGCTCGGGACCAGGATGTAGCAGTTCACTGTCATATTTCTTAATGAGCAGCTTTGTGACTTGATGTTTAGGATCAAGGATGATAGGATGTATCGCATCTGGGTCGAGATCTTCTGCTCTGCGTAATCTGCCTCCTACTCTCACCAGACCAACAGCTTCATCATACTCTGGAGCAAGCAGGAGCAGGTGACTCTGTTTTGAGATAGGCTTACCAGCAGCAAGAGTTTCCACCTCTTCAGGGAAGGACTCGCTCTGGCTTGTCTGAGGACATGTAGCTCTGCTGCTTGGACGTCAGCTGCTGTCATGATGGGAATGCTCTGGTCATTGGCCGCCCCATGAAAGCTCTCATGGACAGCCTTGAGAAGACTGTCCCAGTTGTCTGTATCAGACATGGGCGTCGTGGTCAGAGAGCAGGTGGTGGCTCCACAGAACACTGTCTTCCGAAGTTCATCCTCATCTGCTTCTTGGGCTTCTGTAAACTGAAGCACTGGCCAGGAGTCTGGATGTTGTCGGAGAAATGGTGGACCTTGGCTCCACCGGTTCAGCTGGCTGAGCTCGAGCAAGGGTTTGCCGCGAGTAAGATCATCGGCTGGATTATCGGTGGTGCCGACGTACCGCCAGGTCGAGCCTTCGGTGAGTTCTTGAATTTCTGCGACTCTAGTTCCCACAAAGACCTTGTAGCGACACGAGTCGGATGTGAGCCACGTCAAAACTGTTGTCGAGTCAGTCCAGAGTGTGACTTGCTGGGGAGAGAGAGACATTTCTGTCATAATGACTTTAGCCAGTTGGGCTCCGGCTAAAGCTGCACACAGTTCGAGGCGTGGCATGGATAGTTGTTTGCGGGGGCTCACTCGTGATCGAGCCATCACAAATGCAACGTGGACTTCACCTTGATTGTCTTGGGTGCGGAGGTAAGCGACTGCCCCGTAAGCTCTTTCGGAGGCATCGCAGAAGATATGTGCCTCTCGTCTGGGTGACCCAGTGTCTGCTACTGACGGGACATAGCATCGGGGGATTTCCACTTGTGGAAGATGTATTAGTTCACTCTCCCACTGTGTCCAGGTATCCAGCAGAGCCTCTGGTCTGATCGGTTCATCCCAGCCAACTCCCACTCCCCACAGGTCTTGAATCAGGATCTTCGCTCGGGTGGTGAATGGAATGAGGTATCCGAGGGGATCATATTGTGTTGCCATCACCTTGTAGACGTTCCTCAAAGTTGGTTGTGAATACTCTACTGGTCTGTGGCGGTACCCAAGGCGATCGGTAAGGCAATTCCAGCGAAGGCCTAAGGCTGGCTCTTCTGGATCTTGGCGGGGCTGAGAGAGCCACAACTCAGTGCTCGCTGCTTTTGCTTCCACTGGAAGATGCTCAACAACTGTGGGGGTGTTGCTGGCCCACTGCCTGATGTCGAAGCCTCCACCTGAGAGCAGTTTGCGCATCCGGTTGATGATGGTCTTGGCTTCATCAGCGTTTGTGACACTGGTCAAGCAGTTGTCGACGTAGAAGGCAGTCTCCACAAGGTGTAGGATGTCCTTATGGCCGCTGCTGTTGTCCTTCACATGCCGCTGGAGGGCGTACGTGGCGCAGCAGGGACTGCATGTTGTCCCGAACGGTAAAACCTGCCACTCATACACCGTTGGTTCCTCCTCCCTCTTCATACCTCTCCAGAGAAAACGCAGAAGGGGCTTGTCTTCTTCCAGCAGGCGAACTTGATGAAACATCGCTTTGATGTCACCACTGATAGCCACGCGGTGTTCTCGAAACCGAAGAAGTACACCGAGGAGAGTAGGGCCTAAGGTAGGACCGGGCAACAGTTGGCTGTTGAGGCTTTGACCGTTGTGCTGATAGGAACAGTTGTAGACAATCCTCGCCTTGTCATTGTGGTGGACAACATGGTGTGGCAGATACCAGGACTCTGTGGAGCTGTCTACTGTGTCAGGGGGTAGAGGTTTGGCGTAGCCCAATTGTTCAAGCTTCTGTATTTCTTGACAATAGGTGTTAGCTAGAGCAGTATCTTTGGCTAGACGGCGTTCTGTGCTTCGTAGCTGTGGGAGCAATGTGTGCTTTGGAGCCCAGAGTGTGGGGCTCGCCTTGCGTCTCAGTAGTGGAGTGGCATACCTTGTTACGCCGTCTACTTCTATGTTGAGTGTGCGCTGTTCCAGCAGCTCTAGGGCCTGCTGATCTTCTTTGGAGCGGGTCGCAGTCTTGGTGTTGGCATAGGGGTTATGTCGACTTCCCACAGTCGTTCAACATGTCGCTGCAGCTCTGTGTTGGGAGACATGGTGAAGTAACAGTGAGAGTGTTCACCAGTGAGGTTGGCTGGACCTTGCAATGTCCAACCAAGAGCAGTACGCACAGCTACGGGACTCCCAGGAGGACCTGCTCGGACCGGTTGTTTGGGAAGCAGCAGATGTGGATAGTCAGAGCCTATGAGTAGAATTGGTTGGACCTTGTCAACCTTCGGCAGAGGAATACCTTGCAGGTGAGAGTATCTGCGCATGAGTGACTTGACAGGATAGCTATGCTCGGACAGGCTCAGCTCATCAGCGGTGAAGGCATGCAAGATGTTGTACCTTTGTTTGGGAGAATGAGCTGGGGAGATGTCGAATGAGACAGCAGCTCCTTGTAGATTAATCACCTCATGGCGGACGGTGCGCAAAGGCAAGCTTTCAGGCTCTTTGGTTAAATGGAGATTTTGGACTGCTGAGGGAAGGATGATGGTTCTCTCTGATCCGTCATCCAGGATAGCAAAACCTTCCAGGGAGTGCTCGGCATTGTATATGCGCACTTTAACTAGCTTCAGCATTACTCTCTGTGGACGACTCGGGCGGTCAACGTAGATGGTGTCGGGAGCAGCACTGACCATTAGCACCTTCTTAGCCTCTGGGGGACACACTTCGTGGAGCACGGTCAGGTGTTGCTGCTTGCACACTTGGCAAGGCTTCTTGAGAGTACATGCCTCAGGTTTATGGTTCCTGCCACACCTCCAACAGCCTCTGTCTTTAATCCAAGCAGAAATCTCCGATGGACTGAGCGCTTTGAATTTGGGCACAAGCTGAGGTAATGCTCTCGGGCGTCGCAGTACGGGCAGTAAGGCTTCACACTAGGTTTAGCATTGGGTGACTTTGAGCTGCGAGCAGAATCTGGAGGGGTTAATTTAGCTGGGCTTTCTGTGTTGTAGAACACGTTGGATGAAGGACCCTGGGATTTCCTTTGGCCCTTAACTGGCTTAGGCTGATCCTGGAACATCAGAGCTGCTCGGGATGAAATTCGCTTTGCTTGTGACTTTAACTGAAGCCAAACAGAGAAGTCTTCAAGCGTGTAGGTCTGATCAGTGCCGGTCCTCAGGATGCCTCGGTTTATGCTGTACTCCACAAACCCGTCTCGATAGTTGGTGGGCAGTTTGCTGAGCAGCCTGTCGACATGGGAGCCGCATCGCAATTCGTAGCCATTCTCACCCTCAAGGGAGCGGAGCATGCCCACTAGACCTTGTACTGACAGGGCAAAGTTGTCAAATGCCTCGGGATCTCCAGATCTTACGGGGGGTGAATTCAAGATGGCACCCAGCTCGCTCTGCACAAGCTGACGCGGTTGCCCATATTTATCTTGGAGAGCCTGGAGGGCTGAGGTGTAGGGTCTAGGATCGTGCATGTATGCTTGGGCTAGCTTGTAGGCGCTTGGCAGCTTCAAGTGATCGAGGAGGACTTGATATTTGAACTGCTCTGTGAGGTGGGCATGTGTATTGAGCAGATTGTCCAAAGCCATCTTGAGTAGGGCAAAGTCTGACTCTTTACCTGAGGTGAAATGAGGTAGAGTGGGTCTAGGAAGGCCATAAGAAGTGGCAACTAGGAGCTCCATGAGGTCTGTGTCCGGCGCTGCCCTGTAACCTGGAGGCGCTGTCACCTGTTGTGGCAAAGGTGGCATGGCGGGGTAAGGATAGGACAGAGTATTGGCAGCTGGTAACACTGGCTGTTGCGATGGAACAGGTGGAGGCACATATCGGTCCTGAGGTTGGCTGTAGACCAGCTGTGGCAGGCGAACTGGAGCCAGATACTGTGCTACTGACAGTGGTGGAGCACGTGAGGTGACAGCACTCACGGCTGGTCTGGGCGCTGCTTGCGGAGCTGGATTGAGGATTGGAGGAGGAGGCATAGTAGTGTATGTTGGCTGTGGCTGGGCTAGCACACCAGTAGTAGCAGGAGCACTAACTTGTGGAGCGGGCTGGACTTGTACTAAGGGGAGACTTGTCGAGACAGGTGGACGAATGACTGCGCTGGAGACTGGTGGCGGAACATGAGTAGATGGAGTAGAATGGAGCAGTCCAGGTGCACCTTGTGCTTTGAGTAGAAGAGGCTGATCTCTGAATGAGGATCTTAGGTCGTACCCATATTCACTAAGGGGCCTGGAGTGAAGGGGACTCTTAATTCCTTCCTCCGTCAGGAAAGACGTGATAAGAGCTGCTTGCATCAATTCCATCTCTTTCTCTTTCAGTCGCCGTTGCAACATCTGATGTCTGGTGATAGCCTCTTTAGTCTTGTGTGCCATCTCTGCTTTCTCCTCCAGTCGACGTCTCTGCTGTTCTTGTTCTCTGAGAAGTTCCTCCTTCTCATGGAGGGCGTCTCTAGCTTCTTTGTCTAGAAGAGTGCACTGCTCGTCCACTAGCGTCTGCTCCATAATCTGCCGCTGCACTTCAGCTAGTTCCATGCGCTTGACTTGTTCTTCCAACATGGCACTCTGTAGCTCGGATAGCCCTTCTGCAACGGACCTCTTGGTTAATGAGTCAGCACTGGCTCGAGTTTTTGGTCTGCTACGATGAGAAGATATCGAGGATCGGGATGACTCTGCTCTCACAGGTGGCAGTGAAAGCGGATCAGGGACTGGGATGTCGTGAGCTGGGGCTGCTGCTCCGAGTTCCTCAGCTTCGGTGGTAGGAGGTACTGTGACTCTCGGTGTGTACCCAACTTCAAAGTTTGCAAGGGATGCTGGTAACTGTATCTCCCGCTGGGGTCGAGAACGCACTGCTGGATCTGCAGATGGTTGTCCTGGCTCCATATTGTCTCCAGAAAGCTGTCAAATCCGGCTCGAAGGACCATGTGATAGAGTGGGACACTCTGAGGGGGATAATAGTGGTCTGACAGTTTCCTTCGACAGTGCTCCGGTCAGAGAGAAGGGCACGGAGAAGTTATTCCAGCAAACTAACTTTATTATTGACTTTGGGTACAGGCAGGGATGATGGTGTGGGTACAACTATTTGTACGTATGTGCAGGTATATGTGTGTGTGGTCTACAAAGAGAAACAAAGAATAAGATAATATTAATTACAATGTACAAGAGTATATAAGAATATCCAATACAATTATAATTATCTAATTAGGACACTAAAAATATATTAATGTAGTCAAATACCCCAAAAAACACTATAACTACTAATATACAAGCATACACAGGGTTAATGGAGCGAAGTGGGGATTCAGAATAGATACAGTGGTCTCTGCCTCCCTCTAGCGGTAGCGAGCGCAACTGCACCACATGCGCCATACACGTGTGGGGCGCATGGACTGGGAGTGCACAACTACACTTAGGTGCGTCTGGCGGCGGCACAGAGGCTAAACATGATTTAGCGGTAGGAATAAAAAGGTAAAACTAAAAGATGGCACTCCAGAATAAAGCTTAAGGCTGGTATAATATATAGGAAACGATCTACAGTCTAACACAGCTTATAATCTAGTCACGTGATGCTATTAACTAAAGGAATACATACTAAAGTATCAAAACATGCACATAAGACACTGAACAGGTATACAGGTGAAAGCAAACAATACTTCAACAAGTCTGATGACCATATTTACAGCTTAAACATTACAAACTTACTTTCACTTAGTTACGCACACGAGGAGCCACCATCCCATCAAACAGGCGAGAATGAGAATGGGATGCGCTCAGAAAGGAAATTACATCACTACTAGGCGGTTTCAGAATAAAACTACAAGAAATATAAAAGACTTTCCGACAAATTTGTTGTGTTTAGATTCCAATTGTGCAGGGAAATAAATCTTCGTGAGTTAATCTTCTGAATCCGTGGTCATCTTTATAACTGGTATGTGTTAATTAGCTGACCGCTCAGTGTGGACGATGCATCTGAACTCCTCTTCCAGTCATGGATACGCATTGCTGTCCGGATACGGTAAAAACTTACAGGCAACAGGCATTAAGATGTATTTGTTATTAACATGTATCCGTGGACAGCATTGTTAGGAATAGTATATTCTTTCAGTGGTGACCCCAACATGCTGAAGGGGGCAGTTTGGAGCCGTCTTTTTGGAAACTTTGCGGAAAACTTTTTGAGGCATACCAGAGATGGAAGTCCAGATGAAGGTAAGACGACTCTCAAAGGGCGTCTATGGGCATGTTTTTCCAGAATTTAGATTAATCTTTAACGAAGTTGACTGTTGAATGGTGGAAATCTGTGAATTGATGGTCTGTGTAGAATATTTCTTAGTACTTAAGTCTATTTCTGTTCAAATGTTGTGCAGGCTAGTCAGGCCTTGTGGTTAGCTGTTAGCCGCGTTAGCTCGGCGATCGCTAGCATCTCATAGTTGATAAAAAGCATTTAAAACCGGGTGTTAAGCATATGTGTTGGGCGTAGCTTCGTGTGTGATCATTGTGATGGCTGCTTTGTGGGGTTAAAGGCTTTATTGATGATTGTTCGAGGTGCTTATCTGGTCAAAGCATGTTTGGTTAGGGTGCTAGGCTGCTAAGCTAGCTTGAGAACAATAGGCTAACATTAGCATTAGCTTTCGCTGTAAGCTTAGTGTTAATAGGTAGCTGGACATTAGAATTCATTCTCAGCGGAAATCTAGCCTGCGTACATTGTTTGTCATAGCTTTGGATACTGGGTGTGGAGAATTAAAGAAGAATCGTTTGTTTTGCTTTGTTGCTGCTGTTTGTTTGCACAGTAATACCGGAGGCCGCCATCTTGGTAGTCCAAACACATCGCGGCCATTTTAGGAGTATGAGCGGCCACTAAACCAAATCCATTCCGTAAATCCATTTCGGGGTTTGAGTTGCCACAATAGAGAGTCTGTGTAATCCAGTCCGAGTCCGTGTTTTTTACGGATCCAGTCCGTTTTTTGATTTTGGCTTTTGTTGTGAGCAGTGGTTTCGCTTGGGATAATTTCTCTCCTTAATTTTGACGGGCAGGTTTAATGGATCCGTCATGGGTTGTTTTTGTCCTTAATGAATTAATCTCACATTGTAGGCAATTTTGGGGACATGGGCTGCATGTTGTGTGTGCTGCGGGGGGTTAGTGGAGCTTATTGGTTGCCCTCTCTTTTAACGTTAAGAATAATAAACCGCGGACGGTGTTTGCCGGTTCGCGCCGCGCACAGGGACACACGCGCGGGGGGAGAGAGGAGAGGTGGACGGGCTCGTCCTCGTCCTGAGAGTTACGGTTAAAGTTAAAGAGCGGCTTAAGATGAGAAGGATATTTAGCCGTGTTTGGATCGTGGTTTTCTTCCCCGTGTTGTTGTTGTTAGGGCCTAGAAAGTACTGTAGCTAGCTAGGCACTGATACAAGTGAATCAGTGAAGCTGCGTTTAGAGGGAGAGAGAGCCCCGCGCGCTCTGGGAAAAGCAGCTCTGCGTTTTTATTTTAATCACGGCTTGATTTTCAATCTCTTGGAGGCCAGCAGGGAGGGTGAGAAGTGTCTTGTTTTTGTGTTGTTTTTGTCTTGTTTTTGTGTTGTTTTTGTCTTGTTTTTGCCTTGTTTTTGTCTTGTTTTGTGTTGTTTTTGTCTTGTTTTTGCCTTGTTTTTGTCTTGTTTTTGTGTTGTTTTGCCTTGTTTTGTCTTGTTTTTGTGTTGTTTTTGTCTTGTTTTTGCCTTGTTTTTGTTTTGTCTTTTGTGTTTTATTGTGTCTTGTTTTTGTCTTGTGGTGTGCTGTTGTGGATGTGACAAAATAGAATATAACATACTGTGTCTTTTATTGTGTAAAAGGTTAATCGGAGCAGATGGCTTTGGAGATCGTACGACGGTCTGATGTCACATTGCTCAGCCCTAGATTGTTGGTGAATATAAAAAGATACCGAACGGGAAAATAAAGTAAAGTTAAATTCTAAAAGTTAGATAAGTGTTCTAGGTTTAAGGCCTTAGGATTGGGAATCCTTAAATAGTAGTTGTAGGTTTGAGGCCTGGTAAAGAGTTGGTTTGTGTTGTAGGTTTAAGGCCTAGTACAGAGCTACGCGGTGGGTGTATTCCCTTTAAAAGCCGAGAAAGGTCCGTAGTAGTATCTCCCAAAGACGCGGACGCGCGTCTTAAAATCAAGCGGTCGAAATAAGATCGTAAACAGAGTTGGGGGCTGTTTGAAATACTTTGGTTGGAGGCCATAGGATCGAATAAGATCTTAAAATTCTACTAATTGGTGAAATATAAGAGTGGTTGGAGTCCCTAAGATCTAAAATCTAAGATCTTTAAATTCTACTAATTGGTGAAATATAAGAGTGGTTGGAGTCCCTAAGATCTAAAATCTAAGATCTTTAAATTCTACTAATTTGGTGAAGTAATGTTCGGTTTTTTGAAATTATAAAGAATTATGTTATGATATCTGCGAATATTCTACTGGTCAAATGCAAATGAGCTCTTGTATGGTCAGGTTAGATATTTGGGATTATTGTAAAATTTTGGTGTCTTGTCTTGTTGTCGTTATGTGTTTATTGTGGAGTGACGAGTGTGTGACGAGTGTGGAGTTTGTGTGAACGAACGAGGAAATGAAAATTTGTATGTAACGGAAAAGCAGTTTGTGAGTGGCGTGGAGGCAAGAGAGAGAGATTTGGAAAGTATTGAAAAGTGTTTGGTGGATGCTGAAATGGCATTGAATGTGGTTGGCTATTTAATAAGGTGTGTGTAAGTGGAAAAATGAAGGTGGAAATGAAGGTGGTTGCAAGTGACGGAAAGTTATAAAATAAGGGAGTTCCTTGCTCAGAAGAAATCTGTGCATGTGAAAGTTTAGAGATGTTACACGGGTAAAAATAAATAAAAAAAGAAGGGTTGTATTTGCTCTGTCTGCATCAGTGTGGATGGAGCAAAGAAGGAAAACTGAGAATGATTAAACGGGAAGTCTTGATACATTGAGGAGTGGCCAATCGTCTCTGTATCCGGGCACCTATGAAAAGGAGGTGTGGAGGGAATAGCTCCCCCTATTAAAAAACAAACAAAAAACATCCAAAATGAATAATAACGAAGTTATTTTTTAGACATTTCTGCTGAAGGCAGTGCTATGTCAATAGCATAAAATTGCTATTTTTGAAATATCCAAAATTAACTAATGTGTGATAGATGCTATTTTTATTTTTTTGTGTGTCTGTGGTGAATAGAACATTTTGGGCCCCTGAAAGAGAGGTTACTGACAAATTAGAATCTCTCTCTCCACTGTGGTGACATGGAATGAGAACAAAAGTGTTTATAGGTTATAATTTTGGAGGCATTGATTTGGAGTACAGACCGATATCCATTTAAAGTTTTTTGTTTATGCACCATCTTGGATGCATTACTAAAAGTTATGAAGAAGCAATATGCAAAATTTTGAATTGTTATTTTTAGGAGACCAAATAAACAGATTTAATAAATTAATGAATACATTTATGGTACATAATATGGTGTACGCCATTGACCAGAAGTGAGAGCAAGCTGAATTAAAAATAAAGAAAATTAAGTGCAACTTTTAAAGATGCAGCTTAAAGAAGTAAGCAACAAAATTTAATAAAGAAAAAATCTAAAAAGTTTACCTAAATGTGGAGCGATTTATGGTTGTGGTGGTTTTGATGATAATTGTGGTTAAGGTGTTTTCAGACGGCGATCCAGAACCAAAATTGGACCAGCAACGTTCGAGAACGAGGCGGTTGCAACAATGCTGGCTGTAGGTGTACAGCCATGGCAGAAACTGTTGCCAGTGAACAGACATCTCTCTTGGCATGTTGGTGCAGACAGGTGAAACACATCTGAACTATAAGAATGTTACCAGACACCATATTAGTGGGCTTCTTGGAAGAACCACAGGGTCTGTGAGCTGCCACCTAACCAGTGCCTATAATCTCGCAGGACGGACTCTAGCATACATATGCAATAGAGCCTTAAAGATTACTGTTTCTGTCCTTGGAAATGAGGGACATGGATGTCTTGAGACATCCGTAAGAACCGTGGTTGCTGACGCTTGAACTGGACCCACCACAAATCATCTCTGCATACCGCCTAATCACCCGTAAACTGCTACAAACAATTTTATTATGACAAATTAAGATTTGGTATATAGAGAAGCTTTTAAGGCTAATTTTAAGGGACGTAAATGTTACCTTAAACCAACAAAATTGCAAAAGGTAAACACGGTGTGACTGCAAATTGTTTACACCTGTATTGACAATAAGAATGAAATGTCTTGTTTTGATTCTCATTTGCTCTCTCTCCTGGGCAAACAGGCTAAAATTAGGCCCCATGGTCAAAGTGCTGAGTGAAACAAAAGTTTTGTAACATTTTTTGACTTTTCCAAAAGTCCTGTGCTCTTAATCTGTGTCTTCCTATTTTTTTTAGATGTTAATGCTAGACTTGTATCAATTGTTTCAACATTCCAATTCATTCCACGACAATGGTGGTGGAGAATCATTTACACTAGCTGAAAAATATCTTTAAAATGCACCACATATATAGTGGTCCTTAAGACCTGATGATGCTGGCTTATTTACTAATAATTAATCAATTATCTTTAAAATTACAAGTAAATTCAAAGATTAGAATACCTAAATACAAAATTTAAATGTGAAGCCTTAGAGGGCATTGTTATGTTGGAGTAATAGAACTCTATAATTATAAACTGACTCAATGGTCTTAGACTGAAATGTAGGGGGGATCCGGCTCCTCTTTACTCATGGGACTAAAGTGGACCCTGATTTGACAAGATTGTATGTTATATCGGAACTACGTGTACTGATTTAGTTTTTTAAGTTTATTCACCCAGAATCTGAATTCCCGGGAGCTGCGGAAAATGCTCCTTGCCAAACTTGCCTGTATCTGGGCCGGAATTGGACTGAACAGAGTGGGTCTGATCGTTTCTGGAGTTATGGACTGGACCTAATACGATGTTGCCATGGTCCCAAAAAACCAGACGAGTGGTCCCAAACCTATCACTCGCCCTGTTGAACCACAGGGACTCAGTAAAGCCAAATAGAATCTCCATGGACTTGCCCTAACATTTATTAGTTTTTATTCATTTTTTCTTTTGTGTTGATATATGTATTGTGTTAGTTTTTGCAGATGCCGCAAGTATTAATCTCCAGTGAACTTTTGAGCTGGTTTGCTGTGTTTCCTGTTCAAGGATAAGAGGTGTCGTCTATGGAAGGTTGTTTTGACATGTTTACAATGATTTTTGGTTGGACTGAGTTTTTCTCAGTCCAAGAGGGGGGTGTTAATTGTGGGACGATTATAATTTGGCTTATTTTGGGTATGGGAAAGAACAAACGCAAATATGGTAAATCTATCTAAAATTTTATGGCAAACTACGATATAAGACATACGTTTCAGATATAGATACATTTTATAATGCTCTGTTTTCGGCATTTGTTGCAGTTCTGGGTCGACACTGAATTGTGCAAATGTGGAAAACCAGAAGCTAAAAAGGAGTTTATTCTCTACAAATTTAGGATTAATGAAACCTGTGTGCTTATATCCCTGAATTTTTCAGATAAAATTGACAACAACATTCCAACAGATAAATCAAGTTAAATAGTTAAATTTGAGTACAGCCATATTTTATAATTAGCTGGCATGGTCGTTCTCCGGCTCACGGTGAGCGATCTGGATGAGAATTTTTTTTGTGTAACCTTTTTAATGTCTGTTCTTTATGTTTCTGTTACAGAACTCGGTTTTGGTTCCTTGCCTCTGTGGGTGCAAGTAAGTGGTTGTAATTATGAGAATAGTTGACCCAAATGATTAAAAATGATTAAAGGTGCAAAACAAAACACACCAAATAAAAAACACCCCAGTGATGAGTATAATTCTATAGCCCAGACGCTGAAGCTGCACGACAGAGGCAACAACAACCAATGACTAGCTCAAGAACATTTCATCTGTAACTGTAATTTCATGATAAATATTCAGTTTGATTGCGATATATTAAGAGACGTTGAAAGGATGATTGTTGGCTATTTTTATATATGTTTTTGTTATAGGCTTTAAGGGTAATATGACACTGTGTTGATTGTAATCTGCTGGATGGTTGTCCTTACTGCTGGTTCCACTGGGGGCATCTATGCAAGGAGTGGGGCGACCCAGGGGGACACTGAGTTCGGGACGAGTGAAACGCCAGAAGGGGGCGGTCCCAGCCTGTACTTGAAAGGAGTACAGCGAGCCTTGAACTATGAATGGAACGACCTGGACCAGGGGGAAGGAAAAGTTAAAATGTATCATCGACATGGACTACAAACCACCCAAGTTCCGCCTGGAAAGACTAATAAGCGGAAGTTATACCTGGGAAGAGAAGATTTTGAAACCACCGAGCGGCTGGTTGAGCTGTACTTTTGTGAACTAAAAAATATTATGGTTTAAATGATCTCCTAGGAGATCAGAAGGGGGTTGAAAAGTTATAATATTTTTATGTGAAGTTATGCCTTTTTAGCTATTGAGAAATGTTAATCAACAGTCTGTACAAATGTTTCAAAATGACAGGAAAACCGTCTCTAACACACGAACTCATAAAATGGCCGCCAAGGGCGGAGACAACGACACGTAGTCTAAGGCATGATGGGAAAAATGTGACGTTTGCTCGGCTCTCCCCGGGAGGCAGTCAGTCTCTCCCCGGGGGAACGGAGGCGGGCAGACAGGGAAATGGGGAAGCAATTTGTTGTGTTTAGATTCCAATTGTGCAGGGAAATAAATCTTCGTGAGTTAATCTTCTGAATCCGTGGTCATCTTTATAACTGGTATGTGTTAATTAGCTGACCGCTCAGTGTGGACGATGCATCTGAACTCCTCTTCCAGTCATGGATACGCATTGCTGTCCGGATACGGTAAAAACTTACAGGCAACAGGCATTAAGATGTATTTGTTATTAACATGTATCCGTGGACAGCATTGTTAGGAATAGTATATTCTTTCACACCCCCATGTCGAAAAAGTTGCTTTTGACACTGGTCCAAAGTTTGGTTTAGGCCATTTACAGCCCATTAGAAAATGATTTACACCATTGTATTTGGTATCATTTTAAAGAAGACATTGTCATGTTTCATTTGAGGTCAAATGTACTACTCTGTGACAATTACTGTGGTAACCATCGCTCCTCTAACTCAAACCTGAGGACGTTTTTTCACCATTTTCGCCAAAACAGTTTTACTACGTTTAACGCTGTTTCTTCCAGGGACATCACAGACACAAATGTTTGATACTGGGCAACTCTCTAGACTCTGAGGATTCAGGAAATGTATAACATGTCAGCACTTTCTCAGCTTAAGGCCTCTTTGTGAGCCACAAAGTAGGCTCATATGAGCCTCTTCCATAGAAATAAGCCTATATCGGCCATTCTGAGGTTGAAACAGCTGGTGGACCTTCTGCCCAGGACAGGCCCAACTTGGGCCTGTCCTGGGCTGCTTTCACTACTACAATATACATAACCCTCTAAATCTGTCTAAAATGTCTCGATAATACAAGATAATCCTAACAGTTTGGCTTTGAAGACACCACATGTATGCCTAAAATACCATATGTATTGGTTGTACACTCGGGGTGCGATTTGTCAAAAAACGGAAGGGAGGATAATTACTCAATCACTTTATTGCATAAAAAGCACGCTTTCATGCTTTTGAACTTTAAACCCAGTGTTGTAAGATGAGTTCTAACTGTCTAGCTAAGTGTGTGTGTGTGTGTGTGTGTGGGGGGGGGGGTATGCGATGGGTATGCCTAACCTTAAGGACCTATAGACTACGTGCACGTTAGCATATGCTACTTCCGGGGGAAGAACTCCTGTTACGCGCTTCGTTTCCTGTGTGATAAGAGTCTCGTGTTCACGGTCGGGTTTTCCAAACAAGTCAACCAAATGGATGAAATAAGCAGGGATTTATCTCCTGTGGCTTTTTGTCGCTTAGTAAAAACACGGTTTGTTGACATGCTGTGTGTGTACTTGACTGTTTGTGCTCGCTAATATGAGTGTAGTGGAGAAAACATCTGGCTTTGACTAATGTTCACCTGTAGCTTTGAATGCTAAACCTTACAGAGATGTGCTTCTGAATGTAAACGATCTCATTTTGCTGTAGTTCTGCTTTGTGTTGAGTGATGTACAATGAAGTGAATTTAATAAAGTGATATCGATGGCCAGAATGCAAAACCTCCTATGTGCACAATGCTGCAAGAAACGTAGGGGGAAAAAAACACTGATCTGCACTTTGGGAGGCAAAAATATTGACACATATTGCAGAAATAGGGTCTAATAGCAGTAGAATATGCTTGAATATCTTTTAAACAGACCATACTATAATAGAAATAAACGTTTTCTTTGTTTCCTGAAATAATAGATTTTTTTCAGATAGGAAGTTTTGCATTCTGGCCATCAATATGGAATAAAGTGAAAGTTGCCATGCCTGTGCAGTATCCTGTATTAATTTACTGTAAACACAATTTCTGTATTTTATGGAGGTTGAAGGCAGTTATAATTACTAATTGCCTCACTAGTAAATACTGATAAAGAATCAAATAAGTAACAATAAGCCTTACACAGCAGGTTTATTAGCAAAAACACTTAAAGCCGTTTTATCGAGTGGACTATTGATGGATTTTTCTCCTAAATGTTTGACATATCCAACACACACAAAGCGCATTTACCTTCAAACGAGCCTAGATATGGACTTTATCCACAGCTGGTACCAAAGTAGTGTCACACTGCGAGGCGTTAAACAGGACGTGCGAATTTTTGGGTGATTAACTATTAACAAGGCTAAACAATCGATCTACACTCTTCAAACGTCAAAATTGATTTTCTTTTTAATGAAAACGTCTGCTTATACCCTATATAGTTCACACTGATTAGTTTTGTGTTAGTTTTAATGTCTGCAATGTTTGTGTTCAAACCATGTTTTGTTTTTTTGTGGAAAAATGTGATTGATTTGTACAAGGAAATTATAAAACTGTATACCAGTATTTTAACCATACCTGCAGCTGCTTGTATTTTCTACACATTTGATTAGTTGCATTGCCTAAATAATTAGATCATAGTATGTCAAATTTAGTTAGTAATTTGAATTCTATGTGTGTTTTTGCTTTCAGAATTAGTATATGGAAACAGCTTTAGCATCTTTACAAAATGTATTTCAGTCAATAAGAAGCACACAGAACAGAGCTATAGACAATGCTGTTTAAGTAAAGCGGTTTTATTTGCAGAGTAACAGCAAATAACTTTTGAAACAGTATGTAGTATTTTAAAACATCCAAGTGAATTGTTATTGACCTTTATTTAACCAAGAAGGAGTGTGAAGCCGTCCCTTCTTATTTTTATCAGCCATTGAGTGCAGCTCAGGATCCTTGGGAAAGCAGTGGAAATTTTGCATCTTGTTGAATCTCCCCCTGGCAGTACACAGCAATGGTGATTGTTCCCATCTTTTGCTCTTTGAAAAGTACAGCGATCTTTCCATTTTCGTGTTTTGGAGACCATCTTCGCAGCTGCGATTTACCCGCAAAATAAAGCTAGCGGAAACGAGCAGCGGTACATCCGGTCTCAAACCAGGAAGTTAGCATTTTCTCGTGCACAGGGTCTATTGTCTGAATAGCGGTGTCAAAAATTGTCGGATTGGCGGTGTGTCGCAATGGAGGGGTGTTGGCAAAAAACAGAAGGGAGGATAGTTAGTCAATCACTTTATTGCATAAAAAGCACATACATTTCATGCTGTTGAACTTTAAACCCAGTGTTGTAAGATGTGTTCTAACTGTCTAAGCGCGCACAGCCCAATTCAGTGCGTAATGATCCAGCCTATAGCCTACTCCGACTAATAAGTCAAATAGTGAGGTGTTATAGAGTAAAACCAGGACATGAAGAGTCAACACAAAATAACTACAGTCTAGTCCTGGACCAAATCACAGTGGCAGTCTAAACAAGACAGGTTTAACTATTTATCTAGCCTTTCTGAAGTTATTCTAAGTTCTTTGTACATGTTAAAATTGTCACACTGCCCAACAGAATGAGCATTAACTAACCTAAGGTGAGTATGTTTGACTAAAACAACAGAAACAAACCTCAGGAGGATGGCCTGAGGGGCATATGTTTTCTCATGTCACCAGTGGTTACAGCCTGGCTGCACTGTGGAGTGTGGCATTTGTCATTGAACACCAGAATTGTCACTTCAGTCTATGTCCACGGCACCAATGATCTACTGTATTACTGAACCTAATCAGCATCCACAAATCTGAGATCTGGAATTTGACCATCCATCCTTTATCTTCCAATTTACCCATGGTCAGGTCATGGATGCAGCATTATAGCAGGGATTCGCAGACATCCCTCTCCACGCACACTTCCTCCAGCTCTCCTGAAGCAATCCCCAGGCGTTCCCAGGCCACAGGGAGACATAGTCCCTCCAATGTGCCCCCCAAGCCACCTCAGCAGACTCCTCTCGATAGGAAAGAGCGGTGGTTCTACACCAAGCTCCTCCCAGGTGACTGAGCTCACCTAGGAGGAAACTCATTTCAGCCGCTTGTATCCGCGATCTTGTCCTTTCAGTCATTACCCAGATCTCATGACCATAGGTGAGGGTAAGGACGTAGATTGACTCAGCTCCCTCTTCACCACAACAGTCCGATACAGCGACCGCATCACTGCTGACGCCGCACCGATCCGTCTATCGATCTCGCGCTCCATCCATCCCTCACTCGTGAACAGGACCCCAAGATACTTGAACTCCTCCACTTGAGATAAGGACTCCCCACCGACCTGGAGAGGAGAAACCACCTTTTTCCGGTGGAGAACCATGACCTCGGATTTGAAGGTGCTGATCCTCATCCCAGCCGCTTCGCACTTGGCTGCAAACCAGAGCACGCTGAAGGTCCTGATTTGATGAAGCTCACAGAACAATATCATCTGCAAATAGCCCAGATGAGATCCTGGACACCCTCCAGTCACTGGCTGTATTGAAATTCTGTCCATAAAAGTAATAAGTAACTTTTTGTTTATTCATTTATAAAACACATTTCATGTGGCCAGGACAGACTCAATGTGCCTAGAAAGAAAATACATTATGTAACATTAAAAACAAAAATCAAATATATTAAAATATCAAAGAGAAATCTAGTGTGACAATTTTAACATGTACAAAAAACTTGGAATAACTTCAGAAAGTCTAGATAAATAGTTAAACCTGTCTTGTTCAGACTGCCTCTGTGATTTGGTCCAGGACTAGACTGTAGTTATTTTGTGTTGACTCTTCCTGTCCTGGTTATACTCTATAACACCTCACTATCATTACACAACTATATTTGACTTATTAGTGATGAAATAAAACAACTTTAATGAAAGGATCTTATACAACTATTTACATGATCAATTTACTAATTGGTAAAAAAAGGGTGTTGTTCGTAGTAAACCTGTGGTTTATGGCAAATCCACCTTCAGAATAGTGCAGTTTTCTACAGCAAATACATTAACTACAGTAAGTTTGTATCTAGTGTACAACCAATACATATGGTATTTTAGGCATACCCATGTGGTTTCTTCAAAGCCAAACTGTTGGTTGTATTATCGAGACATTTTAGACAGATTTAGAGGGTTATATGTTGTAGTAGTGAAAGCAACAGAGTGACATTGTGTGTATGGCATAGTATAGGCGTAATGATAAAGAGCTATATAATACAAAATAGAGGAAGAACTTTTTTTGAAATGTTTTTTTGAAAATACAGAACTGTTCTTCTCTATAATGTAATTTCAAGTTGGGCCTGTCCTGGGCAGAAGGTCCACCAGCTGTTCCAACCTCAGAATGGCCGATATAGGCTTATTTCTATTGAAGAGGCTCATATGAGGTGGACATTTTTCTACTTTGTGGCTCACAAAGAGGCCTTAAGCTGAGAAAGTGCTGACATGTTATTTCCCGAATCCTCAGAGTCTAGAGAGTTGCCCAGTATCAACATTTGTGTCTGTGATGTTCCTGGAAGAAACAGTGTTAAACGTAGTAAAACTGTTTTGGCGAAAATGGTGAAAAAACGTCCTCAGGTTTGAGTTAGAGGAGCGATGGTTACCACAGTAATTGTCACAGAGTAGTACATTTGGGCTCAAATGAAACATGACAATGTCTTCTTTAAACTGATAGCAAATGCAATGGTGTAAATCATTTTCTAATGGGCTGTAAATGGCCTAAACCAAACTTTAGACCAGTGTCAAAAGCGACTTTTTCGGCATAGGGGTGCATACACTAAAATGGCCACCATTTTTTTCCGCGATATTTCCAGCAGAGCAGACCCTCCAATTATTGGTCCTTAGGGTTAAAGTTAACAGAAAAACACAAATAAAAAGTATGGCAGACCATGTCAGGTTCCATCCATTTTAAAGAGCTTTTGAGACTGTGGCCCCCCGACTACAATGTGTATTGGTTTCGGAGATAACTGGGCGGGGTAGTAGATTTCACTATGTTTTGTTTTGGGGGTTTTTTTTGTAAAAAAAAATAAAAATAAAAAAAATACTCGAGAAGATGGATCCAGTAGGTGGCAGCAATACACCTTTTTTGTGTCGGCTGCCGTAAAACCCACAAAGAAGAAGAAGAAGGTGGCGTAAAAGCGAGTAAAAAAGAAGCGGAGGCCCCGTTGCTTTATCATCAGGACAGAGTGGGAAATAACGCCACTTATCACTTCAGTAAGGTAAATCTGTAACACTAATATCTATGAAATTACAAAACCGTGCAAGAAGACTCCATCACGTGTGTTTGTGCTGGAAAAGTAACGCAATAGCCTGTGGTTCTGACTTCAAAGTGATTGTGTATTTTTGGTTTCGCGCTGCTAAACTTCACTAACATTAAACAATAAACTCACAAATTGAACGACCGGTGTTGTATAATAAATGTTCTCTGCTTTATGAGTAAATTGTATATAAACAGTGGATGTGCGATGCAAATGTCTCGGCTAACAACATCTGTGTTTTGTTTGTGGCTGTGTAGGTAGGTGGTGGTGGTGCGCACTTTTGTGATGGCACCACAGTCAGGAAATGGTGGGACAGCGTGAGACAAGAACAGACAGGCCATGAAGATGCATAGCTCTCCCCAAACTTTCACAGGAAATACCTAATATTTCAACAAGAACTAGAGAGAACATGGTAGATAATCGTTACGCCACCGCTTTAGTGATCGGTTCAGTGCTGAGTCTGCTCGCCACAGTGTACCTGTCTGTGGCCGTGGGTACACAGCACTGGTACCAGTTCAACAGCCCGCCCATCAAACATGAGGGGAGCAACGTGTCCGAGCTCAGGGAGGATTTCATCAACGAATTTGACGAGAAGACCTACAGTGAGACGATGTTCCGGCTGAATGGGACACTAGGCCTGTGGTGGAGGTGCATCCTGGCTCCCATGGCTCCCAGCCAATCCTACTGGTACAAAGAGCCCGGTAAGATCAAGATGGGTCAGACGTGAACAACTCTATATATATATATATATATATATATATATATATATATATATATATATATATATATATATATATATTATATATATATATATATATATATATATATATATATATATATATATATATATATATATATATATATATATATATATATTATAAAATGCCATATGGGCTCGAAATAATAATTAACTTCCTAACCTGTACCGATCACATTTTGTCCAGTTTTGCATTACCCAAATCTAAAAGCTTAAAGCATCAAAAATGTGACCGAAAAAGTAACTAAAAATATGACAAACGTGGTGACAACAAAGTTACTATCACTTTTGTAGGTCTGAGCTTTCAAATGAGGCATTACACTGTTGCTCTCCAGTCGAGAAGCTTTTAGATTTGGGTAAAGCCAAACTGGAGAAAATGTGCTTGGTTTAGGCGGGGGTAAGAGGTTAAAAGAAGCATAGTAGATCTGTGCAAATCTCTTCTACATTTCAGATCCCAAAATGGAAACTCAGTGTGTCAGCTTCACTCTTCAGCAACAGTTCTCCCCAAAATATAAACATCCTGGACACCAGAGCAGTGAAGAGGATCTCCTGAGAACATGTGAGTGGCTGTTACATGCATTGTCACAAATACAGCTTGATCGCACACATTCAACATAATGTGTTCGTTTAATTTCTTCTCTTCAGACCTGTGGAGATGCCAGTTCCTGCTCCCCTTGGTGTCCTGGCCCTGGTTTTTCTCAGTGGTCTTGTGGGAGTCTGCGCCTGCCTTTGCCGCAGTTTCACTCCTACTCTGGTCGTCGGAGTTCTCCACCTTCTGGCTGGTATGACAAACTGGCTACAGCCTCTGGCATGTTATGACCATAAAATAAAGGCACAAACTTGTTCATGAAGTACAGTTGTGATCAAAATAATAGCAGTGTGTTTTAAAAACGTTAGTTAAGCACAACATCTTCATAATAGATTTATTTCGATGCATTGGAAGCATTGCCCATGGTTTTCTAAATCAAAACATGGAGAGAAATGTATAATTTCTTCAAGTACTTTGTAGAACATTTAAAAAAATGAACATTGGGCTGTTCAAAAAAATGGCAGTGTCTGCATTTGTCTTTACAAGCTCAATATGTACTACATAAAAATAAATTCCCCATAGGATTTAGCTTTCCTGTGAATCAATAAACTAATATTTAGTTGTATGACCACAGTTTATTAGAATTGCTTCACATCAGTGTTGCATAGAGTCAACCAACTTCTGGCACCAGTCAACACCAGCCCAACATGCTTTGACAACATTCCACAATTCCTTTGTTTTGTATCAAACTGCATTTTTGATGTCACCCCACAGGTTTTCTATGGGATTAAGGTCCGGGAATTGGGCAGGCCACTCTTAAAATTAATTTTCTTGGTCTGGAGCAGAGATTTGGCTTGCTTACTGGTGTGTTTGGGGTCATTGTTAACTTTTAGAGTGCGTTGATGAAATCAAATCCTGGATGTCCGCTAACTTTCTGCATTTCAATGATAAAAAGACAGAGGTTCTACTAGTTGGGCCGAGCAATGGTAGAGCTGCCTCTGCAAACTTGGGACCCTTGACACAGTTTGTTAAACCCACTGTGTCAAACCTTGGTGTTAAAATGGATCAAGATTTTAAATTTGACAAGCAGGTTAGTGCTGTGGTGAAGGCCAGTTTTTTCCATCTCAGGCAACTTGCAAAAATAAAGTCCTCACTTACTAGTCGCCACTTTGAAATTTTGATTCATGCTTTGTTACGACGCGGCTGGACTACTGTAACGCTCTGTACACCGGCATTAGCCAGTCCTCGCTTGCACGCCTGCAGCTGGTTCAGAACGCCGCAGCGCGCCTTTTAACTGGCTCACGAAAGCATGATCACATTTCACCTGTTTTGTCTTCCCTTCACTGGCTTCCAATCAAATACAGAATTGATTTTAAAATTCTTTTATTTGTGTTTAAATGCCTCAATGGTCTTGCTCCGCATTATCTGTCCGACCTGCTCGTGTCAAAGTCCCCGGCACGTTCGCTGCGATCGGCGGACCAATCGCTGCTTGTAGTTCCTCGGACCTACCGCAAACTCAGAGGAGACCGAGCCTTTTCTGTCGTTGGTCCCAAACTGTGGAATGAGCTGCCTCTGTGTGTTAGACAGGCTGACTCCCTTCCTGTTTTTAAATCACGCCTTAAGACGCATATGTTCTCTTTGGCTTTTAACTAGTTTGGAAGTTGACTTTTACTGTTCAGATCGTCCTCTTATGCCACTGTATATGTGTATATTTGATTGTATTTTATATTTTAATTTTGTACGGCACTTTGGTCAACTCTGTTGTTTTATTAGTGCGTTATAAATAAATTGGATTGTCTTGTTGAAACACCCATTTCAAGGGCATTTCCTCTTCAGCATATGGCAACATGACCTCTTCAAGTATTTTGATATATCCAAACTGACCCATGATCCCTGCTATGCGATAAATAGGCCCCACGCCATAGTTAGAGAAACATGCCCATATCATGATGCTTGCCCCACTATGCTTCACTGTCTTCAGAGTGTACGATGGCTTGAATTCAGAGTTTGGGGGTCGTCTGACTGTCTGCAGCCCTTCGACCCAAGAAGAACAATCTTACTTTCATCAGTCCACAAAATGTTTCTCCATTTCTCTTTCGGCCAGATGATGTGTTCTTTTGAAAATTGTATCCTCTTCAGCACATGTCTGTTTTGTAACAGTGGGACTTTGCGGGGGCTTCTTGCAAGTAGATTAGCTTCACACAGGCGTCTTCTAACTGTCACAGTACTCTCAGGTAACTTCAGACTGTCTTGGATCATCCTGGAGCTGATCATTGGCTGAGCCTTTGCAGTTCTGGCTATTGTTCGATCAATTCGAATGGAATTTTTCCATTTTCTGGCTATTGTTCAATCCATTTGAATGGTTGTCGACCATTTTCTTCCACATCTGTGTTTTTGCTTTCCATTTTAACGCACTGGAGATCATTTTAGCAGTTTTACCCCCTCCAATCAAAATTTTAACTAAAGAACGCTGTTCTTCTGAACAAGGTCTCGAACAACTAATTTTTCTTCAGGATTTCAAAGTGAAATGCATGTATAACATGTGCTGACTTCCTAAAATAAGGGCCACCTGATTCGAACCTGTTTTTCCACAGAATGTTTGACCTCACCAATTCAACTCCCCACTGGTATTATTTTGAACACACCCCTTTCAATTGAGTATTCAACTACACAGAAGTAAGAGCATGCATACCATGAATGCTGGGTCTGTCTGTGTTTCTAAGAATCTACTGCACCTTCTGGTAAATGGTTGGCCATGTAGTTCTATGATGTATACCAAAAACTGTGAATAATCTGGTTAGTCATGTTGGACTATTATTTTGAACACTACTGTAATTTTAAAGAACTAAGTAACTTGTTTACCTTAATAAATCCTTTATCGTAGTCCCTCTGGGGGTAATACAAGTGTTAATGGGATGATTGGGGGGTCTTTCATCTCCCCCTGGTGTCTCTGGCCAGAAAACCACAATTGCAACTTTCCCTGTACTGTGTCGGAGGCGCAATACACACTAATGGAATCACAAAGAAGAAGCTAAAAGGCTAACAAGCAAAGATAACTGCGGGGCTGGCGCCACTTTAGCAAGTGTTTACAGCCAAGTTTGAGTGAACATTTTTTATTTCCATTGTGTAATTGGATGTACAATATCCCTCTCTCCCTTTGTCTTTTCTGTCACAAATACGGACAAATAGTTTAAAAAAAAACCATGCTGCGACACCTGCAGTGGGGCATGAGTTACTTAGTTCTGCTTTAAAGTGTCTCACAGTATTCTGTTTCACACAAATCCTACTGAAAGTCTACCTCAATTTATTTACACATCAATACAATATGTCAGAGGTGTCCAAACAATATTATTTAACTTGCTAAATAAAAAAACTTGTTTATAGTTATTTTTATGTGTATTTCTCACTAGGTCTGTGCTGTCTGGGAGCTGTATGTTGCTTCCTCGCCGGTGTAGATCTGCTCCGCCAGTTTGTCACACCTCCAGAGGGAGTGGACGGGACACTTGGCTGGTCCCTGTACCTTGCGCTCATCTCCTTCCCCCTGCAGATGATGGCTGCTGCTCTCTTTCTTTGGGCAGCCAAAAGTCATCGCAAAAACTACACTCGCATGACGGCTTACAGGGTGGCCTAAATCCTGCAAACCAGCTCAGTGGACTGTTTTATTTATTTTGATAACAACTGAACGGTCACACGTTGGGATAACATTGCTTTTTTCCTACAACATAAATCTAGAAATGTTCTCATAACACCTTTTAATTTTTTTAACTAAAGTTTGCTTTTAAATAGCATCAGTTACTATTTTGATTTGGTGTGGTTGCCTTTGTGTTGCTAGTTTTTAAAGCTGCTCACCACATTGTCCTTATTGTGCTACGCTGTGCAAGCTTAACCATTTTGTGTCTTTGTTTCTTTTTGCTCTTATTCTTAATACCGTATTTAAGATACTTTAACGTTTGCTATGCATGCCATTTAGAGCTGCGTTGTGTTGCCAACTGTGGTACTTGGTCTTCTCTTGTGGTAAATGACTTTAATGTATTGGTAAGCCTTATTAAAATACTGACCTCATTTTAACTATAATGATAATGCCGCTACGCTCCAAGCTAGGAATTTCTACCAATGCTAACAGAAAAAGAAAAGTCCTTGCCAAACAAAAAATACATGAAAAAGATTGTGAGGTGTTGCAATGATGTTGCTTGAATATTTGTTTTTGAGCCTTTTTGTTTCTGTATATATTCAAAGATCAACTCATGCAGTCTTTTGTAGAAACCAAAGCACATTTAATTTAAATAATAAACAAGTTCTTAAATGATTCTGTGATTTATTAAAATGTGCAAATTTTTCATAAAGTGGCAAAATGGCAGTGGAACTTACAGAACAATAACAATTGTTTCATTAAGGGAAGACACTGCAGGCAAAACACATTTTGGGTCAATTTGCTCTCAACGTACAAACTTTACACAAGGTGTTATTTTTGCACTGATTCAATGTTTCTTTATATATTTGCATTGAACGCCGAAGATATTTCTCAAAAGGCATTTTTTCGTGCATTGCGACATTACCTTTTGAAGCACCAAAAAAAAAAAAAATTTTTCAGGCGTAATAATTTGTTTCCAAAACTAGTTCACTCAAAGCCTAAATAAGATTATCAAAACACCCTCTAAAAATCTTTGTAACCAATATGTCACTAAAAGCAACCCATTCATTTAAACCGGGCTCTATTCATTTTTCCAATTTTATTGCCACAAATTTGGGCAAATACACTTAAATGGCCTTGTAGTCATGAAAATGTTAAATGAACAAAAAGTAGTACATTATTATTCTCATGTCAGTAGTGTACATGTAAAGTGATTTCCCCAGGTTTTTTCCTTCTTCCTATTTACAAACAGTCTCGCATTAATTGAAAAATAAAAATCATGTGCCTTTATTTTAACTGTGCATTTGGCACAAATCATTGCATAGATCAGCAGCATAATTAAAATCCATTCATGTTCCTCAGTCTTTCTTCAAACTTATCGGTGGAATGGTGAGCATTTTCTTTTTGGCCAAATGAAAGGCAATCTTCTTCTCATAATATGCACATTCATTGATAAAGAAAGGGTAAAGTTCTTCTCCCTCATAGTTCACAGTTTCTCCAGTAAATGACATAAAAATGGGGTCGCCACGTTGGAGGAGCTTGAAGTCATTATCCTGGAGGAACAAAATAACTATTAGGACAACTCCAGAGGAATTTAATAGATGAGGCTGTTTCATTATAATTTTTTGTGCTTTTATGTCAGCCAATTAAGTCCAATGTAATGCAATTTGTGCTTGCACGTGCATCCAAACTGTGGCCTTTGGTTGCATCGGTGCGACCTGTCCGATTCCTGTCAGATAAGTAACGCAGATTGAGACGTGTAGCTGTTGTCATGTATTATTTGTGATGCCTCTGTGGCATTTCTAAGGTGGGAAGCTGCTCCAAATGAAAAACTTAAGTGCACCAGTGCAGCCAACCAAAAATGTAAGTCTGGAGCCCTGACAAGACCTGGCATCACCCGTCCACACAAGCAAACCTTTTTCTTTTCTTTTTTCGGAAATGCTTTATTGTACATTTTATAGATATGTACTTCTTAATTCTGAATGAACATATAAATTACCTGAAGCTGGGGGTGAATTGCGGCTGTAAGTTCGCTAGTTTCAGGGTTCCGAGGATAGTCCACGCTCTTCTCCTTAACAAATACCTCCAGGTTTCCCCCCTCAAAAATCGTTCCTTTCGACAAAGGTCAATATTGACAGTCAAGCAATTATTGATTCATATATTTTACCTAAATATATTATAACAGAAAATACAAGTTCTCACCTGCATTGAATTTGTTCAGCCAGTCTACAGTGTGATCCACCGCCTCCTTCATCATGTTATAAATATCTGCCCTCAGAACACCGTGCGGCTGAGGCCCAACTTCAATGGCTGAAGTCCAAAGAGAACTTTACTTTACACTTTACAATTGCATTACTGCAATATAATTTAACCTACCGTACTTACCAAAACCATGCTTGGCCACTGAATCTACAGAATATGACTCAGACTTTGAAGTGTCGACATAGATTACTCTTATAGGGCAGAGGGCATATTGTTCTGTAAAGAAAATGTCCAATTAATAGATAGGAAACATCAATCCCACTTTTATACTTGAGGAAGCTGAGAGGGTCTATATGTACTATGTGTCAAGTAAGAACAGTAAAATTAGCAACAAAATAGAAAAAAACAACAACAACAAACTACTACTTTACTGGCCTGCTGTGAGAGTATATAGTTTCTTTCAACCATTCAAAGACATGCTAGTGTTCTTTGGTGACTAAGAGTTAAGTTAGAGTGTCACAGTCATGTATGACTATGACACTGTGGGTCTCTAAAGTATCTCCTATGGCACAGATCTTAATGACAACATTTACCTGTATGTATTTGGCAATGTGGAGGGGATACAGTCGAAATCAAATATGAAGCAAAGGCCCATGTTGGAGGTTGTGTTGTGGAGGTCACACACCAGGTCCATGGCCTGGGGACTTCCTTTCGGGCCGAGCTGAGAGTTCAGCTCATGAGCCCTCCTCAATTCATACGGAGAACTATCTGTGAGTGGAGTACTGAAAGACAAATATGGAAATTATGTGCAGAATCAGTCAAAAAATACTGGATTTACTTTATTCAAAGCTCAAACTATGCCTCCTACCAAAGATTAACCTTGAGATTGTGGCACATGATCATTATGTGGAACAAATTTTACATTTGCAAGGCAAACTCTTCAAATACTGATTTTAACTGAAATGTCTTTATTTGAAAATACAAATAATTCTGCAAACCAGTCTCGAAGAAGATAGTTTGTGGCCTTGAATCAAGTAGTGGGTTTTGCCTGATTGGACTCATTAATAAAATCTAGATGTGTTCAGTGTTTCTTCATTACAAATATGGAACATTTCAAAGCTTTGATGTTGAAGTGTAAATTACCCTCACCTCAATAAGGCATCTGTAAAACATCGGTTCAGGTCTTTTTCTATGTATCTTCTACAGGCATCAATGGCAGGAAGATTGACCAAGATGGGGCTGATTGAGACAGATCCAACCTGTGCCACATTCTGCCTCTGCATTTCTCGCACTATGTACACGCCTGACAGCTCATTCCCATGCGTGCCTCCTGTGATCGCAACACGGGAAAAAGCAGGGTAGGAGACCAGGTCCATCTACAAAAGAAGAGAAGGAGTGCTGCTGAGGCGTGCTTTGTGTGCCTGGAGTGGATGCGAAGGGTTAAGATGTTGCAACCTGTACAACTAACCCAGTTTAATCAGCAAAGGCCTTAGCCTTAACAGATGTATATTGGGTTAGGGAGATAATTAACCATATTGTTTGTTCAATAGTTGTAGTCGTTTTGTGAACATGTCACCTTTTTACTATTTAACACAATGACTATTTGCTCATACCATATGTTTTATCACCCTCAACAAGGACATTTAATCATTGTTATGGCTAGACCCAATGTGGAGAAAGTCGTATTGGCTAGAATTACATTCCTCATGCAATTGATTTTTTCTAGCACCTTTTTAGGCACTCTGCTGTAAAAGTCATCAAATTACAATATTAAATCATATATTACTGGAGGTTGATAAGAGTAGCCAAAATATTTACTCAAGTTACTTAAGTAACCCTTAGTGACCCAAATAAAAACTTAAGTAAAAGTAAAAAATAAAAAAAAGTACTTGGAGAAAATCTATTTATTATGTTATTTATTTATGTTTCAGTTGTGACATAAATTATGGGAAACAACTTGTAATAATGTACTGTAAAGTATTTCCAAAGAAAATATATATTTTAAATTAAAACTATATATCTATAAGAAAAAAGGGCACTAAACACACACTACATGTTTAAGGTCGACTTGAAGCTTTTGTAACTTTAATATTTACTCACAGTGGTACAAGTATTTTTTACTCTTTCTCAGTAAGAGTAAAGATACTTCAATATTACTAGTGGGGAGTAGAAGTAAAAGTACTGAATGATATAACTGCTCTAATAAGTACAGTTTCTTCTACTTGAGTAAATGTAACTGAGTACTACCCGCCTCTGTATATTACAAATTACTTATGTCAAGACATGCTTGCAAAGTCTTTGAAGATTCCCAACAGAATTGGAATCTTTTACAGTCTTTCTTGCATTATAAAGAATGAATCATGCCTGTCCCATTGGCAAACCAGTATTAATAGAGACATTTTAGTTTCTGACCTGATTCCTGGACATATAGTAAAGCCCAGAAGAACCACTTAGGATTGAAACATACTGTTCAGACGTGTTTGAGATGATACGTTTGGCAGTTGTGAGTTCCTAGGAATGTAAGTCGCAATAGATCAGTACATTTATTTGAGAACCATTAGCCAGTCAACCTTCAAATAAGTCCAGGATGATACCCCTCTGTAATTTGTAATATACAGAGGTAGGTATTACTCCGTTACATTTACCCAAGTAACTTTTGAAGAAACTGTACTTATTAGAGTCGTTATATCATTCAGTACTTTTTACTTCAACTTGCAATCAAATTCATTTATTTGCAGTCACGTGTTGTTCGCGAGCGGCGTAACTCTTGAGACGCGAAACAACAATCTGGATTGGATTGGAACACCACAACCCATAACCCACGCCCACCCTTCGCTGTTTAGTTGAGAATTGTCTGGATGCAGCCGATTAGGGACACGTGATCAGTGGAGCTCCACTTCTCCACAGCAAAGGACCTCACCTCCGCAGGACAACCCTATCTTAAAGGGATACTTCGGGATTTTTGACATAGGGCCTCATTTCCTAGTTATCCAGAGCGTTGTTGCTGTCTGGAGATATTTTTTTCTTAAATTCATGCAGTTCTTATATTTGAAGAGTCTAGTTGCGCTAGCATAGAGCAAGGCTAAAGCAGTTCTATGGTAAACGCTAGCCCGCATTAAAAAACAGTCTGACTCACTCCACAGTGCACCTGAGGTAAATCACATATAACACCAGACTAACCATATAAATGTCTGTGTTATTAGAATAATTTTTTAAATAAAACTGACCTTGTATCACATGAATTACCGCATTTTGAGGGACTATTTTCTCGCAGATCACTCCGCCGCTGCGTTAGCTTACAGCCACGAAGCTGATGCCGCTCAAATATAAGTTATTTTAAACGAAAAATGGTTAAAATTAACCTATCGACACAGACATTTATATCGTTAGTCTGGCGTTATAAGTGATTTACCTCAGGTGCACTGTGGAGTGCGCCAGACTGTTTTTTAATGCGGGCTAGCGTTTACCATAGAAATGCTTTAGCCTTGCTCTAGGCTAGCGCAACTAGACTCTTCAAATATAAGAACTGCATAAATTTAAGAAAAAAATATCTCCAGACATCAACAACACTCTGGATAACTAGGAAATGAGGCCCTATGTAAAAAATCCCGAAGTATCCCTTTAAAGGAACAGGCTACCGTTTTTCCATACTGAGATATTTTCTTACCTGAGCTTAGACGAGTTGATTTGTACCTGTCTGGTCTTTGTGCGTGCGCTCAGTCACGCAAAAAAACAAACAAAGCTGTTGTTAGCATTTAGCCTCTCCTCCTCTCCTCTATGGGGCCAAACGGGGGTAAAGTTAGAAGCAACCAAGCTCTTCCACGTTTTTCTTCTTTAAATACAGTTACGTCAGTAGTTACACGATCCAAGTATAGTTACACAAAATTAATCGACGTCCACGCCGTAAAGGGAAGATATTACTGTGTGGATGTCAAAGTGCTCCTAAGGTGTTATGACGCCTTGCAATACAGTAGCCCTTTTTATCTGCTTAGAAAATCAACATGTTTCATTTTGTGTAACTCTACTTGGATCGTGTAACTCTACTCACGTAACCGTATCTAAATAGGGAAACCGTGGAAGAGCTTGGTCGCTTCTAACTTTGTCCCCGTTTGGGTCCATAGGAGTATTATGCAGGGAGAGGCAACACTTTTGGTCTTTTTGAGTGTCTGAGCGCACGCACAAAGACCAGACAGGTACATATCAACTCGTCTAAGTTCAGGTAAGAACAGTATGTAAAAACGGTGGCCTGTTCCTTTAAACTAATCCAAACTAACCCTAATCCTAACCTTAAAGATGGTGAAAAGTGGAGCTCCACTACGCACATGACTCTCCATCAGCTGCATTCAGATGCTCTTGGATTGGTTTACTCCTCTCCCTGTTTGCCTTTGTACCACTCTTGAAATGTAGTTTTGCTGACTTTGACCAGACTCAATCTCTGGTACAGCGCTGAGCCTGGATATTTCCGGGCAAATCTCAAACTAAACAAACTAAACTTCACATTCTTAAATAAACAAACTAGAATGCATGTGGAGCACAAGGCACCTGTTACAACAAAAGACAACAAAACATGTATTCTTTCTACAGTCTTTGTACTTAACAGGAATTACAGGAAAGCTATTAAAAAGATGAACATGTATTGTGCTTAATTAACTTTAAACAGAATGATGCAGCTCTAACGCACAAAGAATCCAATACTACCACTTCCATACATGTTTGGTTTTGTTGCTCAGTACAGAGTTGACTTAAAATGACTCCCGATGTTTGTACTTTGATCAGTGAGTGGAATGAAACAGCAGCTCTTACCTCTCTATAAAGCTCTCTGAACAGCAAACTGTGACCCTAATGCTATGTGCAGGAACTTCAGCAACAAAGTGTCAACCTGAGCGGCCACAAGTCAAAATAATTTTGCTTGTACTGCCAACAGCACTAACTGATCATGACTGCTTTTCAAATCAGAAGCTGTATACTGTATACTTCATAAGTCATGCCCTCGCTCCCGCCTCTTGCAACACTCTTCCCATGTTCTGTCAGTCAGCTCAAATTTCAACTTGTTTTGTCGAGGCTAACCACATGGAGCCGCCCTACATGGCCTGTGGCTGCAGTGTTGGAAGGTCATAAACATTTTTTACTGATGCAACGTACGTGTATTGGCTTATATCCTGAAAAGAATCCTAATGCATTGCTATAACATCTCAAATCATCAGAGAGATTACTTTTTAAGCACATTTCATAACTTTCAGGGTACAATACTGTCATGGTCATGTAAACAACACCTAGCTGTTGGTTCATGAAAGATAAAAGGCTTTATAATTAGATGCACCGGGCACAAAGGACTTTTCACAACAATTTTGGTTTTACAATAAACTAAAGAATAAAACAAATTTCATTCCAAGGAAAATATTGGAGATTAAAAGAAAAACAGGTATAGAGCCTTTCAATTGCATTTAATTTCAGCTGCATGGTGCTCAAGCAAAAGAGTGTAACTGTGGATACTGCATGTTGAAACATTTAGTTAAAAGAATCAAACGTGACTGAGATTAATAGCAATATTCTGGTTTACAGATTGGCTTTTAAATATGACAACCTGCCCAAAGAGTGTGAAACTCTTCTTAGACCCCCATAGATGTGCACAATTGTATGCAGATACAGTCAGCTAAATCATTTGTTGGTTGTAATAAGGAAGTTTCTTTGCTGCTCATTGCTCACAAATTTTTAATATTAAGAGTTTCATTATTTATTTATTGCTCAGAAAAGGTGGTTCCTAACCGTTTTTGCCTGGTGCACCCCTTGAGTCGTGTATTTTTAGTTTGAGTACCCCCTACCTCGAGACTGTGGCCAATATTTTCACAACGTGGTCAACTAAACTCAGATTATCCAGAGTTTGGAAGAGTGTTGTTTTCAAAATGAAGCTAAAATACTCCCAAATTTTATTTTGAATTAAAATGGCCTTTCCCTGTAAACTGATTTTGAAGTGGCCAACCCCCCGTTAAGTACTCAATAACTCGTTCCCGTGGTTGGGACACACTGTCTTAGAACATGTTAACCTGGAGTAAATGTTAACTCAAACGTTGCAAAAGAAAACCTTATGGTCTACTTAGCAGTTATTCATTGCCTGGTGTAGGTTACAGAAAGTTAAATTAAACATTAACACGCACAGAGAGCAATCAAACGAGTGTCTCAAAAGCTGAGCACCTGTAGTCTTGTTACCAATACACACGCCTGTAGTGTGTGTTGACGTGAGGAAGGAAACATAGGCCTAAACTTAAGTAGCCCAGTGATCATACCTGTCCTCAGTCCCCACATATCACCACAGCCTCTTTTTTCGCTTCTTTCATTCACTCAAATGCCTCGCAAGAAGAACACTAAGTCACAGTTAGACCTGTAATCCTCTTGTCAGACCAGGCCATTATAGGCTTTACGCTCAACACTTGTTCGGTCTCTAGGGGAGCTCTCACTCCCTTTGTCAACCATTGTGCTTCTCCAAGCTAACCTTTTGACTTTCACTGATAGACCTACCATCACCAAATAAATTGCATAAAGTGAGGCATACGTTAAAAAAAAAGTACGCTAATAATACTTTAAGCATCATCATCTATAGTTCCTATAGGCTATCAATCATCCATAAATAATGTTGGAGGTTCAGATCCCAGCTTTGACTGGTGCAGACTGATGTTGTGTCCTTAATAATAATAATAATAATAATAATAATAATAATAATAATGTATTAGTCATATATACGCTTCTCCAGACGCTCAAAGTCGCTTTCGTGCATTATTCATTCACACCATACTCGGTGGTGGTAAGCTACAGTCAGGTCCGTAAATATTTGGATATCGACTCAATTCTTATCTTTTTGGCTCTATAAACGACCCCCAATCGATTTCAAATGAAACATCAAATTAAATTGCAGACTTTCAGCTTTAATTTGAGAGTATGTACATCCAAATCAGATGAACGGTGTAGAAATTACAACCATTTGTTTGTGTATCTCGTTTTCGAGGGGGTCCTCGTTTCCAGGTATACAAACTGACCTTACAACAGCAGTCAAATAAAACATAAAACAAAAAACAACAACCTAGTTTACAATAATGGTAAGTATGATACACAACTCATACAAACACAAGACATTCACTCATACAGGACTCTCCAGAGGTTGCTCACTCATCCCACAACAGAATAAACACATAATAATATGTATGTTTCTATACACACATCTAGTAAACACATATGCAGAAGATTAATATATGAATTGAAGAGGTATCACTATCAATGAAGCAAGCCATTATTAGGCTGAAAAATCAAAACAAACCCATCAGAGAGATAGCAAACATATTAGGCGTGGCTAAATCAACAGTTTGGAACATTATATTATAAAACAGAAAGAACACACCAACACCAAAAGACCTGGAAGACCACGGATGACAAATGTGGTGGATGACCGAAGAATTCTTTCCCTGGTGAAGAAAAACCCCTTCACAACATTAGGTCTCCAGGAGGTGGGTGTATGTGTGCCAAAGTCAACAATCAAGAGAAGACTTCACCAGAGAGAATACAGACGATTAACCAAGGTGTAACCACTGGTGAGCCTCGAAAACAGGAGGCTGATTAGAGTGCCAAAAATCATCTAAAAAGCCTTTACAGTTCTGAAACAACATCCTAGGACAGATGAGTCAAAGATCAACTTGTATCAGAGAGATGGGAAGAGAAAAGTATGGAGAAAGAAAGGAACTGCTCATGATTCAAAACATTGCACCTCATCAGTGAAACATGGTGGTGCAGCATCATGGCATGGGCTTGTATGCCATGATGCTGAACCAGTTCCATTGTCAGCCAATGGAACTGGTTCCCTTGTATTTATTGTTTGTTCATACAAACAATCATTTGTGATTCCAAAATTACCAAACTACTTTAAATAATACAATTTCTAACACCAAAAGCTATTCTGGGATCTCCAGTGTGACTGGCTAAGATAAGTCCAATCAATAGAAAATATGACATTTTAATGTTTCTCTTTATAGTTCCTCCCAGAAATCCGCATGTGTCATAACCACTAGGAGCTCAGAGCAGCGGTTCTACTCCGAGTTCTTCCCGAGTGACTGAGCGCCTAAGGAGAGTGGAAACTATATATAAAGAAAATAACATAATAAATAAATAAATAAATCTTACTTTGGGTTTATCATATCAAATAAAATCTCCATGTCAGTAGCCTACACTTTAATGTCAGCAAGTGTTAGCTTCCTATTCGGAGAAGCAATAGCTGCTTATTATCAGTGGATATAATAACCTCGTGAGTTAACTCCTCATGCAGAAAAGAAGCTGATGAATAATATCCATCCATCCATCCATTTTCTTCCGCTTTATCCGGGGCCGGGTCGCGGAGGCAGCAGTCTCAGCAGAGATGCCCAGACTTCCCGATCCACGCACACCTCCTCCAGCTGTTCTGGGGGGACCCCGAGGCGACACCAGGCCAGCTCGGAGACATAGTCCCACCAGCGTGTCCTGGGCCTTCCACGAGGCCTCCTCCCAATAGGACATGCCTGGAACACCTCCCGAGGGAGGCGACCAGGAGGCATCCGGAACAGATGCCCTAGCCACCTCAGCTGGCTCCTTTCGACGTGAAGGAGTAGCGACTCTACCCCGAGCTCCTCCCGGGTAACTGAGCTCCTCACCCGATCTCGGAGGGTGCGCCCAGCCACCCTGCGAAGGAAACTCATTTCGGCCGCTTGTATTCGCGATCTTGTCCTTTCGGTCATTACCCAGATCTCATGACCATAGGTGAGGGTGGGAACGTAGATCGATCGGTAAATCGAGAGCTTTGCCCCCTGACTCAGCTCTCTCTTCACCACAACAGTCCGATACAGCGACCGCATCACTGCTGACGCTGCACCGATCCGTCTATCGATCTCACGCTCCATCCGTCCCTCACTCGTGAACAAGACCCCGAGATACTTGAACTCCTCCACTTGAGGTAAGGACTCCCCACCGACCTGAAGCGGGGAAGCCACCTTTTTCCGGTGGAGAACCATGGCCTCAGATTTGGAGGTGCTGATCCTCATCCCGGCCGCTTCACACTCGGCTGCAAACCGCCCCAGTGCGCGCTGGAGGTCCTGATTTGATGAAGCCAACAGAACAACATCATCTGCAAACAGCAGAGATGAGATCCTGAGGTTCCCAACCGGACACCCTCCGGCCCCTGGCTGCGCCTAGAAATTCTGTCCATAAAGATAATGAACAGAACCGGTGACATAGGGCAGCCCTGGCGGAGACCAACACGCACCGGAAACAAGTCTGACTTACTGCCGGCAATGCGAACCAAGCTCCTGCTGCGGTCATACAGGGAACGGACAGCCCTTAGCAGAGGGCCCCGCACCCCATACTCCCGGAGCACCCCCCACAGGGCACCACGAGGGACACGGTCGAACGCTTTCTCCAAATCCACAAAGCACATGTGGACTGGTTGGGCGAACTCCCACGAACCCTCGAACACCCGATGTAGGGTATAGAGCTGGTCCAGTGTGCCACGACCAGGACGAAAACCGCATTGTTCCTCCTGAATCCGAGGTTCGACTATCGGCCGGATCCTCCTCTCCAGCACCCTGGAGTAGACCTTACCCGGGAGGCTGAGAAGTGTGATCCCCCTGTAATTGGAGCACACCCTCCGATCCCCCTTCTTAAAGAGAGGGACCACCACCCCGGTCTGCCAATCCAGAGGCACTGTCCCCAACCGCCACGCGACGCCGCAGAGACGTGTCAACCAAGACAGCCCTACAACATCCAGAGACTTAAGGTACTCGGGACGAATCTCATCCACCCCCGGGGCCTTGCCACCGAGGAGCTTTCTAACCACCTCAGTGACTTCAGCCTGGGTGATGGACGAACCCCCTCCGAGTCCCCAGCCTCTGCCTCCTCATCGGAAGACGTGACAGTGGGATTGAGGAGATCCTCGAAGTACTCCTTCCACCGCCCGACCACATCCCCAGTCGAGGTCAACAGCTCCCCGCCCGCACTGTAAACAGTGTTGGTGAAGCACTGCTTCCCCCTCCTGAGGCGCCGGATGGTTTGCCAGAATCTCTTCGAGGCCGACCGATAGTCCTCCTCCATGGCTTCTCCGAACTCCTCCCAGACCCGAGTTTTTGCCTCTGTGACAGCACGAGCTGCAGCACGCTTGGCCTGCCGGTACCTCTCAGCTGCCTCCGGAGTCCCACAAGCCAACAAGGCCAGGTAGGACTCTTTCTTCAGCTTGACGGCATCTCTTACTTCCGGGCGCCACCACCGGGTTCGGGGATTGCCGCCGCGACAGGCACCAGAGACCTTACGGCCACAACTACGAGCAGCCGCATCGACAATGGAGGAGGAGAACATGGTCCACTCGGACTCCATGTCTCCAACCTCCCTCGGAATCTGGGTGAAGCTCTTCCGGAGGTGGGAGTTGAAGACCCTACTGACAGAAGGATCCACCAAACGTTCCCAACAGACCCTCACAACACGTTTGGGCCTGCCAGGTCTGACCGGCTTCCTCCCCCCTGCCAGCGGATCCAGCTCACCACCAGGTGGTGATCGGTTGACAGCTCAGCCCCTCTCTTCACCCGAGTGTCCGAGACACGCGGCCGGAGATCAGATGACACAACTACAAAGTCGATCATCGACCTCCTGCCTAGGGTATCCTGGTGCCACGTGCACTTATGGACACCCTTGTGCTCGAACATGGTGTTCGTTATGGACAAACTGTAACTAGCACAGAAGTCCAATAACAGAACACCACTCGGGTTCAGATCGGGGAGGCCGTTCTTCCCCATCACCCCCGTCCAGGTCTCACTGTCGTTACCCACGTGGGCGTTGAAGTCCCCCAGTAGAACAATGGAGTCCCCAGTCGGAGCACTATCTAGTACCCCTCCCAGGGACTCCAAGAAGGCCGGGTACTCTGCACCGATGTTGGGCCCGTAGGCCGAGACAACGGTGAGAGACCTGTCCCCAACCCGAAGGCGTAGGGACGCAACCCTCTCGTTCACCGGGGTAAACTCCAACACGTGGCGGCTGAGCTGGGGGGCTATGAGCAAACCCACCCCAGCCCGCCGTCTCTCCCCGCGGGCAACTCCAGAAAAATGGAGAGTCCAGCCTCTCTCCAGGAGTTGGGATCCGGAACCCAGGCTGTGCGTGGAGGTGAGCCCGACTATATCTAGCCGGTATCTCTCAACCTCCCGCACAAGCTCAGGCTCCTTCCCCCCCAGCGAAGTGACGTTCCATGTCCCGAACGCCAGAAGCTGCGCACGCGGACCAGGTCGTCGAGGCACCCGCCTTTGACTGCCACCTAGTCCTCTCTGCACCCGACCCCTACGGATCCCTCTGCGGGTGGTGAGTCCACAGGAGGGCGGGCCCACGTCATCCCTTCGGGCTGTGCCCGGCCGGGCCCCGTGGGCAAAGGCCCGACCGCCAGGCGCTCGCATTCGAGCCCCAACCCCAGGCCTGGCTCCAGGGTGGGGCCCCGGCTGCGCCATACCGGGCGACGTCACGGTCCTTGAATGTTGTACGTCCATATGAGTCTTCTGAACTGCTCTTAGTCTGACCCGTCACCTAAGACCTGTTTGCCATGGGAGACCCTACCAGGGGCATGAAGCCCCAGACAACATAGCTCCAAGGATCATTCGGGCACTCAAACAACCCCACCACGTTAAGGTAGCAGTTAGCATGAATAATATGTTATTGGATAATCTAAATTGCTTGTGATGTGATCTCTGTGTCTGAGGTCCTGTTGGGGGTAGCACTTTCAGACCTTTTGAATTATTACACAAAAGCAGCACATTTTAAAGCTGGTGTTTCGATCCTCACGGCGCTATTGGCTTCCGTACAAACATCTTACAGTTGGTGGGAGCTGTAGCCTGTTGTCTTTATGTGGCATTACCAATTTTATTGTTAAAAATAGGCTAGTAGATCTTATTAATTTAATATTCATTATTAGTATATAGCATCAGAACATCAGCAGATGGCGCTCGACCCCTTAAAATCCTATAAAAGCCCCTCCCCTTCGTTCATTCGTCCTCTGCTATTCTTCGTACTTCCGCCTTGGGTCCGCGCTGGGCTGGGAGCGCTCAGGGTGTGTGTACGTCTTCTGTCAGTGTCGCGGATGGTTGAGGGCTTCATAGCGCACTATCACATGGCGTCCAAAGCTCTGCTCGGTTGGCAGTCCAGGGTCTGCTGGGGTGCGGTGTGAGCACTATCGAAGCACTGGAATGGCCGAGTAGCTCGTGCGGGCGTGCGACGGTCGAGAGGTTGGGTCATGTCCCTGCTGCTTGTGTTCTCCTGCTGCCTTGTTTTTATCCTTGTTTTACCCCTTGGTTTCCTTATTTTATTGTCCGGTTTATATGGACCTTTTCTTTTAAAAGAAACAAAGACAATGTTAAACTATGGACTGAATGATATTCCCGAGATCTTAAAAGAATGGAAATGTGAACGAAAGATTTTAAAGGAAACAATGTGATAAAATAATATCATGTATACTTTTGGAACATTTTCTGTCCTCTATCAATGAACGAACCTACGAGCCTTTCTAGAGGTCCGGAGCCTTCTCTCCGGTGGCGTTGTCTTTAGTTTTATTTAATTTGAATCCTGCTAAAATATAACATCACCGCTCGTCTTGCTACATTTAGACGAGCAGCAGGTGAATGTGACTAATTGGCAGTTGTGGACGCAGCAGGAGGGGGATAATTACATTAAAATACTGCTTCTAATTTCATTACCGAAGGCTTAAAAAGGCTTTGTTCGTCAATTGAATGTCACCAAACCCATGACCATCATTACAGCTTCAGAAATTCATTTGGAGTTGAAGTGTTTCTAAATTGAAACATCTCATGTTTGTATTTTTGTGTTGCCAGTTTTAATCTATTGCATTCGACATTAAGAAATAGCATGAAATTGCCTCACATGATCTATTTGGAGTAGGCCTACTACTATACTTACAATCTATAAAGCCTTGAAACTATTAATGTATAAGCTTTGCTTTTGATGGCAGCGCTTTAAAGGATTAGCAGTATCACTCTCGTCCAAGGCATCAGCCCCGGAGCTGTCTATGTTAATTTGTTTGAGGATGGGACTGGGACGTTTTGCACATGCTCTGACGTCCAATCCAGAAGGTAATGACTAATCACAAGAAGATGCTCCACGCCTGTAACCTCAGACATGCATGGATCTCAGTTTAATCTTTTTTTTTTCTTCCCCATGTTTTCCGCAGTCACTAAAAGTGAGTGTGTGTTTTTCCCCCTAATCTGTTTTGCACTCTTCTAACCACTGACAGAAGGTGGAACTACTTGATAACCTTTTGCCAAATGAAACGGGTTAAAGAGGGAAATATTCTTAGTCCAGCTGTATGGGTGACAGTGATTGGTCGCAATCTCACAAGCTGCTCGGTGCGTTTGCGGTCACATGCTGCTGTGAGCGTGTGCTGCGCGTCGGTGTTGGTGATGCCAAAGTGATTTGTGTCGGCTGCAGCAGCCCATTCACACACTGATCTTTGAGGAATGGCCTTTAAAAACTATAGCAGTAGTAATTTGACCAACCAGTTTGTGCAGCCCGTGTGGCGCGTCGCTCTCTGGTCCGTGGCCTACAGCACAGTTCTGGCTGTGGCCGTGTTTGGAAACTTAATTGTCATTTGGGTTATTCTTGCGCACAGGCGGATGAGGACAGTGACAAACTATTTTCTCTTGAACCTGGCTTTTTCGGATATGTCCATGGCTGCGTTTAATACGCTCATAAACTTTGTCTACGCTGCGCACGGTGACTGGTACTTCGGAGAGGTCTACTGCAGGTTTCATAACTTCTTCCCAGTTACAGCTGTGTTTGCAAGCATCTACTCCATGACTGTCATAGCCATTGACAGGTCAGGTACACTTTTTGTTATCTTTTACCAGGTAGCCTATGTTTTGTGTTTTTATTTCAATTGTTAAAATGTGGTCAATTGCATTGTTTTGTTTGATAACTCCACCCTTCTGCAGGTACATGACTGCAGGGCAATTATTACAAACGTTGATCTTCTCGATTTGTATTGTTAAGATGCTTAGCATTTAATACCTACAATAACAGATAGATTGCCCTATATCATGAAAAAAAAATCTTTTACTTTTTCACTTTGAAATATCAAAGAGTGACCTTTCATTGTGTCATTACACCGCAGAGCATCCAATCAATCCAAAGAAGGGTCTTTGTAAGTGTTGTTTGCACTACAGGTACATGGCCATCATTCATCCCCTGAAGCCTCGTCTGTCTGCGAAGGCGACTACTGCTATCATCGTCATCATTTGGAGTCTGGCTGTGGCCCTGGCATTCCCCCTCTGCTACTACTCCACCACCAGAGTCCTGCCCCGGAGGACTATCTGCTATGTGGCCTGGCCCCGCAAGGCAGAGGATCTTTCATGTGAGAGTGTTCTTGAGATAAAATACAGACTTTGAATGCGCAGAATATCAGCCATGATTCTGTCATTCTGCCTTGGGTAACTGCAGCTACAGGGGTATAGCTTACAATCATAATATACCATGAATATATAGCTGGTGCACTATAAAACTTTTGGATATGCCCAAAAAGTATGCTCCTTTGAATAACTGCAAAGACTCACATTCCTGGTCTTGTGTGTGACTGAAACATTTTTTTCTTTTGTTAGTCAATAAAGAATTGCATAATATGTTCTGTGTCCATGCAGGTATCACATCATAGTGACAGTGCTGGTGTACGCCCTGCCTTTAGTGGCCATGGCCATCACCTATACTGTTGTAGGCATAACACTGTGGGGAGGTGTAATTCCCGGAGACACCTCAGACAACTACCATGGACAGCTCCGTGCCAAAAGAAAGGTAAGATTCAGCAGCAAAAAAGCATCAATTTGTGTACATATATATTAATTGAGAACATGATTACACAACTATGAATTTAAGCATGAATTTGCAGGCAATTATTATGTAAATTCACTTGTCTATTCTAAATTACACTCAATAAGTAACTATTATGGTGAGATACAGCAAGACAGTGGAGGACAAAATACATTTAGAGATTTCAATTTGAAACTTCCTGTTAGTATTTCATCTATCTTGCATGTAATATCATCTGTTTTTTTTCCTGCAGAGTCTTCCCTTAGTTTTGCTGTAAGCAAGTATACTGTACATAGTAACTACTCTTATAGTGCCCCAATCTGAGATATGTTGGGGCAGACGGAAGTGCTTATTTGGAAATACTCATCCATTCATTTCGCTGTAATCTGGTCCTGGTCCTCATGACTGTGCTGTATTGTAGCTACAGTCAATGGTAGGATTAGGGTCAACTCAGATGCCATGACAAGAGTCTGTCAGCGCTGCTGTGTGGGATTATTTCACCAAATCAAGCAATACATTGATACTGTATTGAGGTGCACATTAATACATGGCAGATTATGAAGACTTGTCTCCGTTTGCTTTATCATTTAGAATCCAGAACATGACATGGAGAAGCAGAGGCTATTTGTGTGATTACCAAAGCAAACAAGTGATCAAGAATGAACCAATTGCTAACATAGAGGAACAGTAATTTATTTACATATTATTTTGACAGGCTGAAACAACTAATCGATTAATCGACAACTGATCGATTATTGAAATAGTTGACAACTATTTAGTAATCGATTAATCATTTTCTAGTACACACAGACTCAAATAGGGCAAAAATGACATGACAATTAAGTATTTTTGATGAAAACCTATGTTGTTTAGGGATCTGTAGTGTTTTGTACTTTGTAAATTTCATAAATATATGTCTTTGTCTCATCCAATCAGAAAGCAGAATTAGCACAAAGAGCCTCCTACAAATGTGCACTTTAAATTTACTCCATCAACATGCATTAAAAAACGATTTCAATACACCATTCACACCCAACCGATTAATCGATTAATCGTAAAAATAATCGGTAGATTAATCGATGCAGCCCTATTATTTTGTATCGTAAACTAAATGCAGGTGATTTGACCATATGAAATAAAACCACCATCTTCTGTTGTGATGATCAGCCAGCTTTAAAGGTCCTATATCATGCAAAATCGACTTTTTGGAGCTTTTAACCATGTTGTTATGCTATTTCCTTATCAAAAACACCCCAGAGTGTTTTTTGGCTTCATTCATGCAGTTCTTATTCACCGCGTGACATAGTTTCATTCATTCTGGTGGCTGCTTATCTACTGCCGGGCACGGACATACTCGAAGCTCAGTGCACGCTCGCGGAGCAGATTCTGCATATGGAGCGGACCTTTCCGGACTCTCTTGTTATCGTGCTTGGAGAAGAGTGCACTCGCCAGAAGTTGGAATTTCTTTCCGGAATTCAGCTAGCTACTATATCAACCAACCTGATGGATGCTTGGTGAACCTTGGCCAGAATCAAAGTGGTATAAATTAACTTTTATAACCAACGCGAGTCCTACCCGATGATGGGAGGCCAGGCTGAGCGGTAAGTCAATCAAAACGCGTGTTAGCGTGTGTGTTAGCCATTTATGAAACTGTGTTGCACATGTCAACTCCTTATAACTGCATTATGTGAAGTAACTTCACTTTTTGCAGCGATATTTATATTTATAATACTGCAAATGTGGAATGAGCAGAGAGAGGGGCGGAGTTAACTGAATCGAAACGTCTTGTCTTCTGGGTTTGGAAAATACCCCCAGAAAATACTTATATTTCTCTCACAAATTAGTACTCCATTGTGATAGTGGTACAATACTGTATATCATATAAATGCCTATTGAGAATGAGGAGTTGACGTCACGGCACAGAGCCCCCCCTCCCCATCCCCCCTTGCCACCATATTGGCTGCGCTCCGGCGGCAATACACATTGTTTACGTGTGTTGTTAACGCTGTAGTAGCGGAGGTTCTTGCACTGTTTTACCGCCTGGAAGTCACTGCTGCGTTAAAAACTGCTCCAATACCTCACACGATAGATATGGAAAACGTAGGAACAATGGGATACAGTTTTTTATGTTACAGAAATGGACACAGCATCAAAGAGCGCAAGTCTCTGACCTGTCAAAACATGTTGGAAACGTTTGTGTACATTGAACCTCTCGTAACAATGTAGTGTTTACGAAACACGCACTTTATTACTTTGTCATTTTGATCAAGGAGTGTCTGCTAAATGCAATGTAATGAAACACACTAAAACGCATGTGAGGAAAGTTACTTATGCCAGTACAACGCTGTTTTCACCAGCGGGAGGCTTGTAGAGCCAAGTCCTGGATCCAGCCACAGCAGAAAGTCTCATAACTTTCCAAAGACTTGTGGCTTTTAAACTCCAGCATCGTGTAGTAACTTACACCAAATACAAGGTAGTTTACTATGTCCATGTACTGTATGTGCACGGAGGTAAATGGTCCAGGTCTCCGCTGCAGGGAGCTCGTGTGTTGATGTTTTGAATGTCCGCAAGCTTCTCCAAATACTGCTGTTTTGCGCTTGGTATGAGCTTGTTCCTGTAAGGTCCCTTTTCTTTCGCCTTATCTCTTTGCATTGCTTTACTTTCTGCCTTTTCGTTGTCGTATTCGTAGACCCGTCTCTGTCTCGCCGAAAACGTAAATGCGCAACATTTAAAGTGCTCTGGAATATGAGGAATGCGTGAAATTCTGGGACCGTGCCCCCAATCCGCAGCCAATATGTCCGACAGGCTCAGAGCCCCCCCCAAATCACCCCAACTCGGCACATGACTCCTCATTCTCAATAGTTTACTTTGGAATGGCTAAAATAGCATGATACAGATCCTTTAAGAGATCAATATCTTTGTGTTTGATGTAGCTCAAGGCTCAAACACAGACTCGTGCCATCTACTTTTATTTGGAGAGTGAGTACCACGTTAAGTGTGGACTCTCAGAAGAATTCGTACAATTTGGCAGTAGCTATACTAATGTACACGAATTATGAACAAATTTAAACCATGACTTATTTGACATTTAACATTAAAATAATTATATGCTTATTTTGTTTTTGTTTTTATGAAGGAATTTCTTTAGTCACTAAATATTTTCATAAATGAATACTTATAATGACACTGCAAGAATTGTACAAAGTGTATATTATATTACATTAGGTCATTATTTTATTGTATAACAATCATATTTGGTGGCAAGCTATTCTTCTGCTAAGACATGGAAGCTTTAAGACAGAATGCTGTTGATGTAGCCATACCACAAAACAGTTTGTCAGTTTGTCACCAAACACTCCTCAATGATCACTCAGACACATTTATTTCTCAGGGAAGATGCTCAATGATACAACAGCATAATTGTGCTGAGAAAATATGCTAAAATATGCAACCACTTTCAATCTGGTCTGCTATCGCCCTGAAATGAGTGCATATGTGTTCTTTGTCTACTCCTCCCCTTTATAAATGTTTTCCCATTTTGGAAATGCATTTACAACCAAATAGGTGCATATTCTACAGAATTTGCAATTCATAGATGCGTCACAAAATCGCTTCAAAAGCTAGATTGCAGTCTAAATTGGTGTGGGATGAAAGAGATTAAAAAAGCTGCAAGACAATGTGAAGCCCATTCAAAGAGGCTGCAGTTCTTTAGTTGGAGTAGAACTGTCTGTGCCGCTGGTGTAATAGTGGGCCGGTCCCATTAACCTCCCGCTGGGTCACATTGTACCATCCTACCTGCAACCTGCTGATGCTGTTGCGTCAACCGTGACCTTTCTCTGTTTATTGCTAAGTGCTCAGGAGGATTTCAAAGGGAATGTCAGTATGGTTCAAATGAAGCGAAGCCCATCAAATAGCTCTGGTTCACGAACAATGAGCACCAAAAAATGCACAATTGATTGCTCACTGAAGAGATGTTTTATTATTTGATGTTTCTAATGACAATCTGAAGGCGTTTGTGCAAAAAGATATGAGACACCATTTGCAATTTTATTCATTAATAAATCAATCAATCATTTGTTCTTGGGAGATTAACATTTTATTATCATCAATATCACCAGCGGCAGACTTCTCAGATAATAGACAAGTTGACACACAAGCCATAACAAATTCTGAAAGAACAACTCACTTGACAACAATACGGCAATGACATATCAAAAACTAAAAGTTAATTACAAGAGTGCAAAAATATGACTTCACCATGGTGTAGATTAACACACAGTCATAGCAAGAACATGTAATCTAATTTTTATTTTGAACCCATCTGCAGGTGGTGAAGATGATGATCATTGTGGTGGTGACATTTGCCCTCTGCTGGCTGCCGTACCATGTCTACTTCATCGTGACGGGTCTGAACAAAGATCTGAGCAAGTGGAAGTACATCCAGCAGGTTTACCTCAGTGTGCTGTGGCTGGCGATGAGCTCCACCATGTACAACCCCATCATCTACTGCTGCCTCAACAGCAGGTGAGTTACCAATTCAAATTATTATTAGTTTAGTTTATTGGTTTATTTGGTAGGGATAGTGCATGTTAATGAATTGAGGTGGGTACTCCAGATAGTGCTGAAACTGGCTACTCCCTTCAAAGAAAGAAAGAAAGAAAGAAAGAAAGAAAGAAAGAAAGAAAGAGCAACCAATTGCCTTCAGAAGTTCATTGAAGATTTCTGAATGATCACATGTTGACCCAATGACTAAATAGAGTCTACCCGTGTGTAATCTAATCTCAATTCAAATACAGCTGATCTGTGATGGTCTCAGAGGTCTGTTAAGAGACTATTGGGGAGCAGACAGCATCATGAAGTCCAAAAACACACCAGACAGGTCCGGGATAAAGTTATTGAGAAGTATAAAGCTGGGTTAGTTTATAAGAAGATTTCCAAAGCTTTGAACATCTCTCAAACTACAGTTAAATACACCATCCAGGAATAGAAAGAGTGTGGCATTACTGCAAACCTACCAAGACCCGGCCATCCTCCTAAACTTACTGACCGAACAAGGACAGCACTGACCAGAGCTGTTACCAAGAAGCCTATGATGACCCTGGATGAACTGGAGAGAGCTACAGCTAACAGAACAACTATTAGCCGTACGTACACTGCACAAATCTGGCCTTATGGCAGGGTGGCTAGAACAAGCCATTTTTGAAAGAAAACCATAAAAAAAATCCCATTTTCTGTTTGCCAGAAGCCACAATGTGAGCTCCATGTGGCTTCTGGCAAAAAAAGCAAACGGGACTTCTTATGGTTTTCTTTTAAAAATGCCACTTCTTCTGTGTACTTTTTCTATGTCCCCCACCTTAGCTGTAGCTCTCTGCAGTTCATCCAGGGTCATCATAGGCTTCTTGATAACAGCTCTGGTCAGTTCTGTCCTTGTTCGGTCAGTAATTTTAGGAGGACGGCCGAGTCTTGGTAGGTTTGCACTAATAAATAGTTTTATTTCCTCTTATAATCTAGATTTTATGTTTTTAACTGAAACATAGCTTGACAAAAACACTGGTAACGCAGTTTTGATTGAGTGTAGTCAACCAAATTTCAATGCTGTGTCTGAAACACGCCAAAACCAAAGGGGTGGGGGTGTCTGTGCATTATTCAGGGTCAATATAGTCATCCACAAATTGTCATTTGGGGGTTTTCTATCATTTTAGTATGTGTCTTAAAATGGAGATAAAACAATCTTCTATACTTTATATGACTATTTACAAACCACCACAGAATTGTTTTATCAAAGATTTTACTGAATTACTTCCATTTATATGCACTGATTTTGATTGTTTAGTCATTTCAGGTGATTTTAATGTGCATGTGGATGTGACCAATGACAGGCATGCAAAGAACTTAGTGCTGTTCTTGAAATGTTTGGTTCAACTCAGCACGTGAGTGAGGCGACTCACAACAAAACTCGCACTCTAGATCTAGTTATTACAAAAGGTGTTAAAATAATAAAGGTGAATGTTGTTGATGTTGCTTTATCTGATCATTTTGTGTCTTCTTTGACCTGTCTGTTACACCCAAACCAGTGATTGAGCCTGGAGTTATTCAAAGAAGACACATAAATGATACAACAAGGACACAGTTTATGGAAATGATCAGATTTGAAAATCCTCCATGTTCTAATGCTGATAATCTGTTGGACTCTTATAAATCTTAAATGTTTTGGATACTATTGCTCCTGTCAAGGTTAAAATGGAGAAGTGAAGATTCGGTCAGGGCACAGAAAAGGGAGTGCCGAAAAGCCGAACAGAACTGGCGCAAGTCAAAGCTCCAGTTTCATTTTGAGATATACAAAGAAGTGCTTTGTGAGTTCAACCAGATTTTGCGTGGAGAAAGGGAGAAGTACTTCTCTAAAATCTAAGAGTAATCATGGACTCAGACCTGAACTTAAACAGCCACATCAAAGCAATAACATCATCAGCTTTTTACCATCTGAAAAACATTGCTAAGATCAGAGGAATAGTGTCAAAACCAGACTTAGAGAGACTCATCCATGCATTTGTCTCCAGCAGGTTAGACTACTGTAACGGCCTGCTCACTGGCCTTTCTAAACGAGCTGTTAGAGCTGCAGTACATCCAGAACGCTGCTGCTCGAGTCCTGACAAGAACCAGGAAATACGACCACATTAGTCCAGTGCTCAGGTCTCTGCACTGGCTTCCTGTCACTCAGAGAATAGAATTTAAAACAGCTTTGCTTGTGTACAAGTCTTTTCATGGTTTAACACCAAAGTACATCTCTGACATGTTAGAGCCGTATGAACCATCTCGGGCCCTGAGAACTTCAGGGAGGGGTCTCCTGGTGGTTCCCAGAGTCAATAATAAACACGGTGAGGCTGCGTTTCAGTTTCACGCAGCTAAAATCTGGAACAGTCTTCATGAGGATGTGAGACAGGCCTCAACTCTGACAATGTTCAAATCTAGTCTGAAAACAGCTCTTTTTACCCGTGCATATGAAAACTGAAAGTATTTTATCTGCACTCTTGCCTTTTACTGTAATTGATTAATTTAATGTTGATGTTTTATTGATTGATTTGATCTGTTTTCTTGTAATTTTATGCAACTGTGAAGCACTTTGAATTGCCTTGTGTATGAAGTGTGCTCTACAAATAAACTTGCCTTGCCTTGCCTTGATGCCATACTCTTTCCATTTCTGGATGGTGTATTTAACTGTACACTGAGAGATGTTCAAAGCTTTGGAAAAAACCTAACCCAGCTTTATACTCGTACTTCATACTTATTCATTCATTCATACTTATAACTTTATCCTGGACCTCTCTTGTGTGTTTTTGGATTTCATGATGCTGTCTGCTCCCCAATAGTCTCTTAACAGACCTCTGAGACCATCACAGAACAGCTGTATTTGATGTGAGATTAGATTACACACAGCTAGACTCTATTTAGTCATTGGGTCAACATGTGATCATTCAGAATCTTCATTCAACTCCTGAAGGCAATTGGTTGCACTAAATGGTACCTATGCACATCCCACTTTTCAGTTTTTTATTTATAAAAAAAAGTCTAAATCATGTACAGTATCAATTTAATTTCAGTTCACGATTGTGTGTCACTTAGTGTGTGTCTTTCACATACAATTTCAATAAAATATGTTCATGTTTATGGTCCATAGCGTGGCAAAATGTCGAAAAGTAAAGGGGGGCCGATACTTATCCAACCCACTATAGATACTGTAGATAGATAGATAGATACATGTACATACATACATACAAACACAAGACCTATGCACTGTTCTGACCAAAGAAAATACAACTTTTATAGAGATGTAACAAGACAGTGCACATACAGGTTTGTCAATAATTTTAAGTTCTGTGCTCTAGGTTTAGAGCAGGATTCAAGCGTGTCTTCCGCTGGTGTCCCTTCATCCACTCGTCCCGTTATGATGAGTTGGAATTACAGAACCGTGGGCTACGCCCAGGATGCCAGAGCAGCGTGTGCACGAGTATCCTGAGCAAAGACAAGAGTGTGCGTGCCATGGAAACAGGCAGCGCATGAACTCACAGAATGCACACGCAGTTCAAGACAGCTAGCATGTCATTATTGATATTGTACTTTTGTGTGAATACCATTCATTTGTGCTTTGATTGTAACTGAGATATGACTTACTACAGTTGGAATTGGCTATGACGTCATGTTCACATTCATAAATTAATTCATTTGATTAAATACATAAATACAAAAAAAACGTTGCCGCAATATAGTAATAGCTACATGTACTGTGATCTGAAGCTATACCTACTGATGTTGATACATTAATGTACTTTACTTCATTTTCACTAAATTTTAAATAATGTCTTAGTACAGTATACATTTTACAGTTTGTGTAATTAAAAAGAACCAGACCAATGCTGCTAATAACTGTCTTCATTTATAAAATCACCACAGTTACTGTACATTATCAATGAATGTCGTTTTACAAGTGCTTTTTATCATTTTGTGTGTGCCATAAAATGTAACAATGCTTTATGTATGAATGTTCTCAAGTAGAATGAAACACTGGCGACACTTGATCAAATAAAAAATCGTGGTCCTCTCGTTCATTATGGAGATTTTTATTAAACGTACACATAATCCTGGAAATTACAAAAGCAGGACATCATTGCACACACGAGTCATCAACGAATGATGAAAAGGATGAAGTCAGAAGTATAAGGACAAGCCAGTGAGAGGGTGCATCATTGGACGACCTGTATGGGAGAAAACACAGATACTGTATAAGTTTATTAAAAAAAGAACAGCCTGAATACTTTTATGGATTGTAACAATGAAGTGGCTAGAATGACATACATTCACATCTCTGCACACCAATGGACTGCAATAAGACTGCAATAACACTTTTAGGCTTAAATTAAATATAAACTAATGAATCGCTGTTCAAATAAACTAATACGAAAATAAAGTATAGTAAATTAATGGCTCCTATTATCCTATTTGATATCAATAACATGTCTTAGTGCTTAGGGGAACAAAGAACTGTTCAACAGTAAAAACCTTTAGTATTATTTTCTTAGATAGCACATTACACAGTGAGTACATCATTATCAATAAAACAATAGGTTGTAAATGCTAATCCACAGCATCAATTTTGTACAAAAATGTCGAATCCTATAAGCCCCACTATATTTATCAAAGTCTTACCTTGAAAACATGTAACAGTTGTGCATGCCCTTGAGTTGTGAATGTTTTAACATAATCATATTGTACGATGCACCATCCTCCTCAACCGTCTTCACTTCTTCGACGGTGAACTCCTCCGTTGGAGAAAGGAGTCTTATTGGGTCGTCATGACAAATATTGCCTTCAAGCTCTGCAAAAAAGCAAGTGTTGATGCCCAAAATGACTTCGCCATACATGTCACGTTCCTTCTTGAGTATGTCTAAATCTGAATAGGCCATATAAAACCTTCCAAATCTCACCCTGGTCCCGTTTTGAACGGTGAATATAGGATCTGAGAAAGCGTACACCGTCTTACAAGCCCCAGGGTTAAGTAACTGAATGGAATCCATCAGTAAAAAATGCAAAGACTTGAAATAAAAATTGTCCTCGTAAGTGGTTGTGTTAGTCCCACATGTATAGACAGCGTTGTTCAGGTTCTTTCTAAAGGTTTCATCACTGGTGACATAAGTCCGAAGAGCTGTGGTATGTTCCTTCATCCCTCCTGGGATAATCTTTGTGCAGGCAGGGGTCTGGGACTGATCCCATGCTCTCTGGAAAGCTTCACTGTTGTTCAGTTCTTCTTTGAGCAGATTGGAGAAGACAAACTTATTCAGAGCATCTTTGGCACATCCTTCATACATGTCATCCACAGCATCTGGGGCCATGTCCAGAGGCACTTTTGCTGTCGCCTAACAAGAGAAAAATCATAGTAAAGTGCAGTAATTATAGGCATTTTATATTGTGAAAAGCAGTAAAAGTTGATACTTGCTTTAATGCAGAGGGCCAGGTTGCAGATTACAGCAAGAACAAAATATCTTAAGTTCAGCATGTTCATTACCTAGAAATATACAACATATCATCAGGCAATCCTTTTTTTGACTAAACCCCTTGTACCGGGCTATTAACAATAATTGTATTAACAAACCTCAGCAGCTATTATTGTACACATATTCAACACTTACCTTGAATCTGGAGACAAACTTCTGTTAAACAAGTCTACTGAAAACTAGCCTATACAAGTACAAATACTTTCTGCACCGCAAAGGGAAGTAAAAAAAAAAAAAAAAACTCAACAGGAACTCCTTAAAAGCACAGGGGGATGAGTTTTTTTCAGCTAAATCATTTTGTTCTCTCCTATCAAATGTTTATGCACACTTTTCTTTGTCATGTATAGCGTATTTGTTATAGTGTATTTGAGTCGACTTGTATGTAGTTTTTTTAATTTTTTTTTTTTAGTACATGAGCGCTTGGGTTTATTTATTTATTTGTTTACTTGGTCGGGACAGTGCATGTTTTTTTATGACTCAAATTTTTATTTTGCTTTTCTTCTTTTCCATTGTGTTTTTAGAATGGGTTTCCACAAACAAAAGGGGGGGGGGGGGGCAGTAACACAAATACAATGCACACACACTTGCACGCGCACACACACACTCACGCACGCACACGCACGCACGCACACACACACACACACACACACACACACTCACACACACTCACACTCTCACAAGCGCACACCTATACCAACGTAACATTTTTTCTAAAATATTTAACAATCAAAACAAACAACAAAACAAACAGCAAAGCCACAAACAGACAAAAAAAATACTAAAAAATTATAAACAACAGGCATAATCCATATGTTGTAGCTTAGGTTAGATTTAGGCCATTGAATCTTTCATTTATTCCCTCCATCGGGGGAAGAATCCAGATACAAATAGGCAGTGTTTATCCATATATGGTTTCAATAAGTCTACTTATTTATTGGTTAAAACCAAATAAACCAATAAACAAAATACAAAAAAGAAAGAAAAAATATATAATAAAAGACAAAATAATTAACATTCTGGCTCGAAAAGGAGTGGGAAGAAGACAAGCTTATTGACTCCCACCCCTGTTCTTAAACTTAAATAACAATATATAACAATAACCAGGAGAGGGGAGTGCAAGGCCGTTTCTCAATCTGTGTACTTGTGCGGACTTGTGTGCTCGTGGACTCGTGAAACGTCATCACGCGCAGCCCAAGTCCTGTTCCAATTCAAAGTTCGCTTCTCAGCAAGTTCGCTGTAAATCCCCGGATGAGAACTTGCTCCGCCCGTTTTACCGAGCATGCATCAGAGGAGGCTTGTGCGTACTCCGCCAGCTATATTTCCCACAATCCGTTTCGCTTTGACCACGTGAATCACCGCGAGCCTCCGCCTGCGGCGGCCCCTCCTCCGCGCGCACCGAGCCGCGCTCCAGCTGATCAACAGCTGATCGTGCGCATGTAAATAAACATGGCTATATGACCCATTTCATCCCCAGAGAAGTGTCTCCTGCTCAAGACAGTTTTTACTGGGTTTCTGAGCAGAAGTGTTGAAACAACTTTTCTCACAACGATCAGCAATAGATGAATTTAAAGTCGTATGTCATGAACAGGTTATTGAGGACAAATGCATTTAATGTTGACATTGTTTTATTAAGGGGGCACTGCAGACAATCTTTGTATGGGAACTTCAGAAACAGTTTCAGTTTTTAAATATTTATATTTGACCTATTTTTATTTTATTTCAGTTTGCACATAAGATATATATTTTTAATTACTTTACACATAATGCCTTATTTATGTGTAAATACATAATGTGAAATTGACTAAAATGTACACATCTTATTTTGTTTTCTACAAAAGTTTGTAATTGATGTCTTTAAAACATCTTTCCACTTCGCCTGCAGAGTCTCACCCTTTTAATTTCATATGAGGTGATTTAAATTGTATAAAAGCTCACAGCCCCATGTTCATGAGCTACTTCCTGTGATGTCGTCGAGTTCACTTGTTCCAAATGCTAAAAAGCCGAGTCCACACTCGTGAACTCCTCAAGTCCATACTCTGAGTCTGCACCCGCAAGTCTGTACTCAGGAGTTCACAAGTACAGAGTCTGCACTCTGAGAATTGAGAAACGGCCCTAGTGATGCCGATGGAGGAAAGTCTGTCCAGGAGGATGGAGTGTGAGATGTGACTTCCGGTTCCGGTGTGAGATGCGCAGCTCTGAGATAGAACGCAGCACTGTTTTGTTCCATTTTTTTGCCCAAAAGTTTGGATTTTTTATTGGTAAACAAACTGATTAAAATTCCTTACGGATTAAGCTGAATGGGACAGGAGATATCCAGTGGTGGTGGCCTGGATTACGCTGCGGAGCTGTTGGCATGCGCTTAGCCACGTACGGGCTAAGAGCCGGTGCTAACCCTTGCTAGCCCGAACTGTTTTGAGCTAAAGTTTTGGCAAACCGACCGGACATTAAACACAAATCTAAAAAACATGCCAGCGGCAGACGACATGGAGGAGATCAAGCGATCATTAAACTTTATGTCTGGTGAGCTGGCAAAGGTGACTTCACAACAGGAGCGCCTGCTCAAACTTGTGGATGAAGTGACAACATTGAAAATCATGATGAGAGAAAAGGACACACGGATCTCTACGCTGGAGCTGAGGATTGATGAACTAGAACAGTATACGCGGAGGGACGATTTGGTGATTACTGGGATCAAGACTCGACACCGTACCTACGCCAGGGCGGCAGCTAGAGCGGAGACGACGGAGGACGCTCCGAGGGAAGAGCTGCAGTCACTGGAACAACAGGTGGGATTTTCTTAACAAGAACAACATAAACATTCGCAAAGAGGCAATATCTGCTTGCCACACATTCCCCAGTAAGTCCGAGAATTCTGTACCTGCTGTAGTAATTCGATTCATAAGCAGGAAAAATAGGAACGATGTACTAATGCAAGCTAAAAAACTGAAAGGAACGAAGGTGTATACATAAACGAACATCTTACGAGGAAAAATGGAGGTATCGCAAGGGAGGCGAGGATGCTAAGGAAATGGAAGAAAATTACTGGGACAAGGACATGGAATGGAAACGTGTGGATCAGGGAACAAGATGGTTCAGCGAAAGTCATCAAGACTTTGAAGGAACTTGAGAAGTATAAGACGGGACATTCACAGTGAGAGTGTTGGAGTCCCGTGCTTGGGCGGACTGATAACAGAGACACCAGGTTGGATACACTTGGACATACACTGAACTATGGACACAGATACAGATACTAATAATCATAAAATTTATGATCTGGAAAATTATATTGAACATGACATGCTAACCCCTGAGGAAAATGTTTGCAATTACTATACTGTACAACAATATAATGTTGAAATCAGTAAGGTGCTTAATGAAACATTATCTATCATACACTTTAATAGTCGAAGTTTAAAGTGTAACTTTGTAAAAATAAAAGAGCTACTCTGTCAGTTAGATAAGCTCCCCATCACCCACCGCATCCAATACAAAATCCTGCTTCTCACATTCAAAGCAATTCACAAGCTCGCTCCTCCATACCTGACTGACCTCCTCCATGTCTCCACACCTGCCCACTCTCTCCGCTCCTCCTCCTCTCTCCGGCTCACTGCCCCCCTCCCGCCCATCTCGTCACCATGGGGAGTAGAGCCTTCAGTCGCTCTGCTCCCCAGCTCTGGAACACTCTCCCTCCTGACCTCCGTAACACCGACTCACTCCCACACTTCAAATCCATCCTCAAAACTCATCTGTTTAGACAAGCCTACTCACTGTGACCACAACTGCATCGTCCTTTTTTGCTGTTTTAACATTGTATTTTAACTGTTTTTAATAGTTGATGTTAATTTACTTGTTGTTGTGAGGCGACCTTGAGTGTCTTGAAAGGCGCCTAAGAAATAAAATGCATTATTATTATTATAATTATAAAACCTTTAAAGTGATTGCTATAACTGAAAGCTGGTTGAAGGACTCTGATATCAATGATGTTCAGATTGAAGGATACAACATGTTTTATGTCAGAGTAAGTATAAAGGGAGGGGGTGTGGCCCTCTACATTGATTCTCATCTAAATGTAAAATTATTGAACAAAAACAATTGCTGTGAAAAATTTGATGGAAATGCTTACTGTAGAAATAACAAATGAGATTTGTAAAAATATGTTGATCAGTTGTGTGTATAGAGCACCAGGGTCTTGTGTTGAATCATTTACAGATAAAATCCTTGAGATGTTTGAACAAATTAATAACAAATCATTAATGTTGTGTGGTGACTTCAATATAGATCTGGGAAACCCTATAGCATCAAGTGAATTTAGGAATTACATGAAGAGCACAGAGCTATACCCAATGATAACCAAACCAACAAGGGTGACTACACATAGTGCAACTATCATTGACAATATATTTGGGTGATTGACATGACGTGCATATTTTTGTGTCCGAGTGTTATATTTCTTTTTTAAATAATTTGATATTTTCATTACATGTATCACTTTATTCTACAAAACCTATTTAGTGTAAACACATTTTCATCACATTTCAATAATAAACATTTTCTTATGTTTTCACACCTCAAACACCTAAAATGTCAGGTGGTGCAACCGTCCGAGCAAATGATTAGACTAATAAAGCTTCTGAAAATTGTATTTTCAGGGTAACAATTAAAAAATAAAACATCATGGCATAATTGTATGTTAAATATCTTTCAAATAAGCCATCATTTGTGAATATTAATAGTTTTAAAGCTTTTGAGATCACTAAACAACTTTTGTCCGACAATTTGTAATCTTAAAATATCAGGGTGGCACAACCGTATGAACAGGGCTGTTATTTTGAAATAAAGAATAGTATCATCAAACAGGATATGACATCAGCCAGAGGAACAAGTTGTCTTTATGTCTGAGTGAAAAAGTTTGAAAATCTCTTTCAAGAATTGAGAAAAAAATAGCTTTTTTCCGACTCATAGGTATACTTTAAAGACAACGTTCTCCCCTCTGCCACCAACCTTGGCGTCACCATGGACAGTGATTTTAATTTTACTAAACAAATTAACACTGTCGTCAAGTCAGGCTTTTACCATCTTCGCCTTTTATCTAAAGTCAAACCGTTTTTATCTTTTAAACATTTTGAACAAGTCGTGCATGTTTTTATTTCGTCACGCCTGGACTACTGTAATGCTCTTTATACAGGCATTACCCAAATGCACTCTCACGCTTACAGCTAGTCCAGAACTCGGCTGCACGACTTATTACTGGAGCTAAAAGCGTGACCACATTTCTCCAATCCTCGCATCTTTGCACTGGCTTCCAGTCAAATTTAGAATTGATTTTAAGGTTTTGTTGTTTGTTTTTAAAGCGTTGAACGGACTGGCCCCTCAGTACGTTGCAGACCTCATTGAAGTCTACACCCCAGCGCGCGCTCTGAGGTCTGAGGGCCAGCTCCAGCTCGTGGTTCCTAAGACGAGACGTAAAACTCGAGGGGACAGAGCGTTCTCCGTCGTCGGCCCTAAGCTGTGGAACGCTCTGCCCCTCCACGTCCGAACAGCCCCAACACTGGAGTGTTTTAAATCTCGTCTTAAAACCCACTTTTATTCTCTGGCTTTTAACACCGCGTGAGTTGTGTGGTCCCTGTGTCTTTTTTATTTATTTTTATTTATTTTACATAGATTATATTGATTTTTTATTATTTATTGTTTTACGATTTTTTATTGATTTTATAAATTGATTATTTCTTATTTTAATTATTTATTCCATTTGTGATGACTTATATATATATATTTTTTTTATTCTATTTTTATTGACTGGTTGAGCGACATGGAGTTTTGTGTGTACTTTTCTGTTTTGTGCAGCACTTTGGAACTGTTCTGTTGTTTAAATGTGCTATAGAAATAAAGTGGATTGGATTGGATTGGATTGGATACTGTCACACTTTTGGTGTCAGGTGGTACAACCGATGTAAATATTGGAAAATATTATTTTATTATAACAGTCTTAATTTGTTTTAAAAGTAAATGTTTACCCATGCTTACAAATGTTAAAGCTAATATAAGAGTCCACATAAAAGCCAATTTAATTTGAAATTAGTTGCTAATGTCAGGTGGTGCAACCAGACAGTCAAGTGGTGCAACTGCAAAAAATGTCAAATTACCATCTAAAAACTATAAGGATGCACTGATCCAATACTGATATAAGTTATCAGAGTCAATACTAGAAAAAAAAATCAGTTATTGGTTTCAAATATCAGATACTGAACCGAAAACTGTTTTGGCTAACACCGAGCGCTCAGTCCATGGTCCTCTTGTTTTATTGCTGATTACAGCATCAGTCAGTTACAGATTACAGATGAAATGTTCAGAGGAGAAAGACTGTCTAAGATATACTTGGCAAAGATTTGACTTTGTACAATTTTTTGGAAACGATTTAAATTTTAGAAAAAACTTGGTTGCGCCACCTGACACGTTTTTATACAGAGAAGCTACAAATACATTAAAAAAATACATTTAAATACTTTTAAATGTTATTTAACAAACATAACTTGTTTAAACACAAAATTATCGACTCAAAAATATGCATGCCATCAGTTTTGAAAAAACCTTTTGAAAATATGTTTTTTGACCCCTTATACGTCATTGACCCATTTACAAATGTACGTGGTAAATTAATTAGTGGTATCCTTATGACAGACGTGAGTGATTATCTCCCTATATTTATAATTTATGAGAAAACATGTTATGATATTATACAAGATGGAACTACAACATTCATTCGCGATAAATCTAGTAAGACTTTAGAGGCCTTCAGAGAAGATCTGAAGAAACAGAGCTGGGATAGAGTATACACATATAATGTTAATTCTGCCTATGAAGCTTTTATGTCGCCATTAATTAGTTTATATGATAAAAATGGTAAAATAACCAAAATAAACACTTATATCAGGAAAAATACTGTTAACAATCCATGGATGACAAATGGACTGAAAAATGCCTGCAAGAAAAAAAACTATTTGTATAGATTGTTTCTAAGATCAAGAACTAAAGATGCTGAAGATAGGTATAAAAAATATAAAAACAAATTAGTTGGAATCATACGAAGGGAAAAAAAAGGATTACTACACTAAATTGCTAGACAAAAATAAAAATAGTACCAAAGACACATGGAGTGTAATAAATACTGTCATGCAAAAAGGCAAAGTAAAAACAAAATTTCCAAATTATTTTACAAAGAATAACACAGACATTTACAATAAAACTGAAATTGTGAATGAATTCAATGATTATTTTGTAAATATTGGCCCTACCTTGTCACAACAAATCCCAGATGGAAACATCAATGGTGGAACAGTACCAGATAATGTTAGCAGTATTTTTCTTGAAAGTGTACAAGCGAGTGACATATTGACAATTGTCCAGAAGTGTGCCAATAAAAATCAAATGATTATACTGATATGAATATGGTATTGATAAAGCAAATCATAGATGTAATTATTGAGCCTTTTACCTATATCTGTAATTTGTCATTTACCTCAGGGATATTTCCAGACCGCATGAAAATAGCCAAAGTAATTCCACTCTTTAAAAAAGGAAATAAATCAGAATTTTCTAATTATCATTACTTCCACAGTTCTCTAAAATTCTGGAGAAGTTATTTGCGATTAGACTGAATAAATTTCTAACTGAATTCAAGATTTTAAGTAACAGCCAATATGGGTTTCGTCCTAATCACTCAACTGCTACAGCAATTATGGAACTAACTGAAGAAATTGCCAATGCTATAGACAAAAAGCACTATTTAGTAAGCATCTTTGTAGATCTTCAAAAAGCGTTCGATACGCTGGACCACAAGATATTGTTGCATAAATTAAATAAATATGGTATCAGAGGTGTGGCACACCAATGGATTACCAGCTACTTAAAAACAGAAGTCAATTTGTTGAAATTAACAGCATAAAGTCTAAAAATTGTAACATAACTTGCAGGGTACCACAAGGATCGGTCCTAGGACCTATACTTTTTCTTCTATATGTAAATGACATTGTGTCTGTGTCTCAGTTACTTAGGTGCATTCTATTTGAGGATGACACCACTTTATTCTATTCAGGAAAAAATATAAAAGATGTCTTACAAATCGTAGAGAATGAATTTCAAAAAATTATGAGGTGGTTCAGTGCCAACAAATTGTCCCTAAATATTAGCAAGACAAAGTTTATGATTTTTGTAGTAAAAGGAAATATGTCGAAGCGTCATTGTTTATTAATGGATTAGAAATCGAAAGGGCACATGAGATTAAGTTTCTAGGTATTATGATTGACGAACATTTGACATGGAAATCACATATTGATAATGTCAAAGTAAAGGTATCCCAATTAATAGCTGTGCTGCATAAAGTCAAAGATTCTCTAAACAAGAGTGCAATGTTTTTGTTGTATAACTCATTGATTGTTCCATATCTGACCTACTGCATTGAAGTGTGGGGAAGTGCCTGCAAAACATAGATTAATCCAATTTTTATTTTACAGAAAAGAGCGATTAGAGTCATTAGTGGAAAAGGATACAGAGACCATACCAATCCTTTGTTCATACAACTAAAAACGCTTAAATTTAACGAATTAGTAGAGTTTAACCTACTAAAAGTCATGTATAAAGCTCATCTGGAAAATTTACCAAACAATTTGCAAAACAGATTCACTAAGAGAAAAAGTGGATATGATCTAAAAGGTACTGAGCTTTTACAAAACCCAGGTTTCAATCGGCTGTAAAAGAAAGATGTACATCAATCAATGGTGTCGCTCTGTGGAACAGTCTTGATTGTAAAATTAAAACTTCTAAGTCCATTTACGTGTTTAAGAAGTATGTTAAATTATCAATGTTACAGAAATATGATACTGCGGAGTAGCAGATCAACTTTATTTATGTATTTTTGTGTTTTGATGTCTTGGACCAAAAAGAAAAAAAAAGAAAAAAGACGGCTGCATGAGACAGCTTAAAAGTTAAATGAACTGGAACTGTAAATGATTTTGTGTTGATAGGGGGCAGACATTATAAGTTTTTACTTCTTTCTGCTCCTTTTCATTCATGTTAAATGCTGTTGAAATAAATAAAAAATGAAAAAAATAACACTGTTTAGTTCTTATCTTACAAAACGATTAACAATTAAGTTGGTTACATATTAACAGATGCAACAATGCATTATATTAGGTCAACATTCACAGTATCTTACACGTTATAACAAGTGTATAATTTTGTTTCCTATACCGAATTTATTACCATGTTGGTATTGCTGTTATTCACCATCACCATTACAGCCCATATAAGATTACTCTGTATCAAAGTGCTTGAATGATACATAATATACTCCACATTTATTCATGAAAGGTACAATGATCGCAGACTGATTGATGCTCATGATAACCAGATTAATCTTAATGATGTGTGTTAAAGGGATTCGGGGCTTTTCTTTTTCCTTTTCTGTGACTGGACCTGCTGCCAGAGTAGCCTGGTGAGACCAGAATGATTCCCCTCTGTATTTTTTTATCCAGCGGGGGATCAGTCTGGTCACCCAGCCCTCGTTCGCGGCCTCCGCAAAATCAATCCGTTCACGTGCAATCAGATTCGTTTATTTGCCGTGACGTGTTATTAGAGAGCAGCGTCACTCACGGGACGCGGAGGTCCCCTCAATAACAATCTACGAAAAGGCTCACGAAAGAGAGAAAGCGTGTCTCCAATCGGCGGTAAATGACCAAAAACACATCGACAGTAGGTGAGTTTCGTGATTCATAATCCTGCGCAAATATTAACGCAAAACCGCTAATAACACCGCATCAATGGCAGACGCTCGCCCTTCGCTGATTGGTTTACTCCGCTTCCTGTTTGCTTGCGTATCTACCGCTGTGGGAAATGGATTTGACGCAGCGGTGACCAGACTCACTCGCTGGTACAGCGGTGAGTCTGGATTTTTCCAGGCTACTGCCAGAGGGGAGCAGCCCCGAGCAACCGGACCATCATTTGTTAAGTGTCCTATACTATGTATTAAAAGAGACAAGTTTTAGGAGTCTGCTGCCAGAAGAGGCTTTCCTCGAGCTGCCGTCCCCCACATGTCTGCCCTATACTACGGGTTATGTTGAATGCGGAGTACATGGATATGTGCATGTTTTACTTCTAAGAATTTAATTCCTTTATGTTACCATCAGCATCAATAGCATTACCGCTGTCTGAATCTATTTAAGTTTGATTCTAAGAATAATATATAGGTTGTTAGGTATTAATCCTAGACTGTTACAGTTAAAGTTTAAAGTTTAAATAATGATGATAATAACACAACAGCAATAGCAATAACAATGGCAATAACAATTACAATTACCCCACCTAGTCAATTCATATACTAATATGACACAATGCATTATTAATAGCTATCATTAATAAAAAGAAAACAAGAGAAAGAAAAAAATAAAACCAATAAAATAAAACAACAAACACAGTCAAGACATACAGTATTGTTAATGTAAGATATTACTAATACAATATAATCACTTAGTTATTTCTTGTTTACTGAATTACATGTTATATCCTCTTACAATAATAACAACCATAATGATAATAATAATAATAATACCAATATCAATAATAACAACTGCAATAGTATAATAGTAACAACAACAACACATACTTCATCATTAGCTAGATCTGACCTTTAAATTATACAGCACTTTGAAACACCCATTAACAATCAATTACCCATTTCCTGGTACTTTGACCATACCATTTTTTTATATCTTGATTTGAAATGATGAATATTTGGACATTGTTTAAGTTCTGCCCCTAATTTGTTCCAGAGTTTAACTCCACATACAGACACACACATACTTTTCCTAGTGGAAGACACTGCTTGAACCTTAAAGTTGTCACACCCCCTCAGGTTATATCCCCCTTCTGTGCGTACAAAAAGCATTTGTATCTTTGCAGGTAGCGCATTTTTGTTGGCTTTAAACAGAAGTTGAGCAGTAGAGAAATCAACTAAATCATGCATTTTTAACAGTTTAGACTGCAGAAATAATATATTCGTGTGATCACAATATCCTACTTTATGTATAATTCTTACAGCCCGTTTTTGGAGTATAACAAGGGGGTGTAATGAGCTTTTATAGTTATTGCCCCACACTTCTACACAGTAATTTAGATATGGCAAAACTAATGAACTATATAATAAAAATAATGCATTGTAATTTAAGAAAACTTTGCTTTATTAATGATTGAGATACTTTTGGAGACTTTACCTTGTATGTGTCTTATGTGTGGTTTCCAGCTTAATTTACTGTCAATGGTGACTCCTAAGAATTTAATCAATTGTTTTATCAAAGATTTTACTGAATTACTTCCATTTATATCCACTGATTTTGATTGTTTAGTCATTTCATGTGATTTTAATGTGCATGTGGATGTGACCAATGACAGGCATGCAAAAGAACTTAGTGCTGTTCTTGAAATGTTTGGTTCAACTCAGCACGTGAGTGAGGCGACTCACAACAAAACTCGCACTCTAGATCTAGTTATTACAAAAGGTGTTAATATATCAAATGTGAATGTTGTTGATGTTGCTTTATCTGATCATTTTTGTGTCTTCTTTGACCTGTCTGTTACACCCAAACCAGTGATTGAGCCTGGAGTTATTCAAAGAAGACACATAAATGATACAACAAGGACACAGTTTATGGCAGGGGTGTCAAAGTCAAATGGACGGAGGGCCAAATAAAAAATTTAGCTACAAGCCGAGGGCCGGACTGTTCGAATGTTCATTGAAAATTTTTAAATGACGCATATAGTCTAGTGAACCTAATTGAACCTACTGAAAACCTACCTTGTTTGAAACCCCCGGTTCTCAGTGTCCACCTTCCGTTTTGCCATTTTTGATGGGTATCTGAAAGTTAATTTTACTGTGATGCTGACGACTGCTGTGCCAATAAATATTGAAATGAAGCAGCCTACTGCTCGGTGCGTCACCGTTGCATTGTGGGAAATGTAGTATTGGTGCGTGTAAAGATCTGCGGGCTGCCGGCTTGCTGCGGTCTGCGGGCCGGTTCTAATAATAAATCAAGATCATCCCAGGGGCCGTAAAAACCTTCTCGCGGGCCGGATGTGGCCCGCGGGCCTTGACTCTGACATATGTGGTTTATGGAAATGATCAGATTTGAAAATCCTCCATGTTCTAATGCTGATAATCTGTTGGACTCTTATAAATCTTAAATGTTTTGGATACTATTGCTCCTGTCAAGGTTAAAATGGAGAAGTGAAAATTCAGTCAGGGCACAGAAAAGGGAGTGCCGAAAAGCCGAACAGAACTGGCGCAAGTCAAAGCTCCAGTTTCATTTTGAGATATACAAAGAAGTGCTTTGTGAGTTCAACCAGATTTTGCGTGGAGAAAGAGAGAAGTGCTTCTCTAAAATCTAAGAGTAATCATGGACTCAGACCTGAACTTAAACAGCCACATCAAAGCAATAACATCATCAGCTTTTTACCATCTGAAAAACATTGCTAAGATCAGAGGAATAGTGTCAAACCAGACTTAGAGAGACTCATCCATGCATTTGTCTCCAGCAGGTTAGACTACTGTAACGGCCTGCTCACTGGCCTTTCTAAACGAGCTGTTAGAGCTGCAGTACATCCAGAACGCTGCTGCCCGAGTCCTGACAAGAACCAGGAAATACGACCACATTAGTCCAGTGCTCCGGTCTCTGCACTGGCTTCCTGTCACTCAGAGAATAGAATTTAAAACAGCTCTGCTTGTGTACAAGTCTTTTCATGGTTTAACACCAAAGTACATCTCTGACATGTTAGAGCCGTATGAACCATCTCGGGCCCTGAGAACTTCAGGGAGGGGTCTCCTGGTGGTTCCCAGAGTCAATAATAAACACGGTGAGGCTGCGTTTCAGTTTCACACAGCTAAAATCTGGAACAGTCTTCATGAGGATGTGAGACAGGCCTCAACTCTGACAATGTTCAAATCCAGGCTGAAAACAGCTCTTTTTACCCGTGCATATGAAACTGAAAGTATTTTATCTGCACTCTTGCCTTTTACTGTAATTGATTAATTTAATGTTGATGTTTTATTGATTGATTTGATCTGTTTTCTTGTAATTTTATGCAACTGTGAAGCACTTTGAATTGCCTTGTGTATGAAGTGTGCTCTACAAATAAACTTGCCTTGCCTTGCCTTGATGCCATACTCTTTCCATTTCTGGATGGTGTATTTAACTGTACACTGAGAGATGTTCAAAGCTTTGGAAATCTTTTTATAACCTAACCCAGCTTTATACTCGTACTTCATACTTATTCATTCATTCATACTTATCCATAACTTTATCCTGGACCTCTCTTGTGTGTTTTTGGATTTCATGATGCTGTCTGCTCCCCAATAGTCTCTTAACAGACCTCTGAGACCATCACAGAACAGCTGTATTTGATGTGAGATTAGATTACACTCTATTTAGTCATTGGGTCAACATGTGATCATTCAGAAATCTTCATTCAACTCCTGAAGGCAATTGGTTGCACTAAATGGTACCTATGCACATCCCACTTTTCAGTTTTTTATTTATAAAAAAAATGTCTAAATCATGTACAGTATCAATTTAATTTCAGTTCACGATTGTGTGTCACTTAGTGTGTGTCTTTCACATACAATTTCAATAAAATATGTTCATGTTTATGGTCCATAGTGTGGCAAAATGTCGAAAAGTAAAGGGGGCCGATACTTATCCAACCCACTATAGATACTGTAGATAGATAGATAGATACATGTACATACATACATACAAACACAAGACCTATGCACTGTTCTGACCAAAGAAAATACAACTTTTATAGAGATGTAACAAGACAGTGCACATACAGGTTTGTCAATAATTTTAAGTTCTGTGCTCTAGGTTTAGAGCAGGATTCAAGCGTGTCTTCCGCTGGTGTCCCTTCATCCACTCGTCCCGTTATGATGAGTTGGAATTACAGAACCGTGGGCTACGCCCAGGATGCCAGAGCAGCGTGTGCACGAGTATCCTGAGCAAAGACAAGAGTGTGCGTGCCATGGAAACAGGCAGTGCATGAACTCACAGAATGCACACGCAGTTCAAGACAGCTAGCATGTCATTATTGATATTGTACTTTTGTGTGAATACCATTCATTTGTGCTTTGATTGTAACTGAGATATGACTTACTACAGTTGGAATTGGCTATGACGTCATGTTCACATTCATAAATTAATTCATTTGATTAAATACATAAATACAAAAAAACGTTGCCGCAATATAGTAATAGCAACATGTACTGTGATCTGAAGCTATACCTACTGATGTTGATACATTAATGTACTTTACTTCATTTTCACTAAATTTTAAATAATGTCTTAGTACAGTATACATTTTACAGTTTGTGTAATTAAAAAGAACCAGACCAATGCTGCTAATAACTGTCTTCATTTATAAAATCACCACAGTTACTGTACATTATCAATGAATGTCGTTTTACAAGTGCTTTTTATCATTTTGTGTGTGCCATAAAATGTAACAATGCTTTATGTATGAATGTTCTCAAGTAGAATGAAACACTGGAGACACTTGATCAAATAAAAAATCGTGGTCCTCTCGTTCATTATGGAGATTTTTATTAAACGTACACATAATCCTGGAAATTACAAAAGCAGGACATCATTGCACACACGAGTCATCAACGAATGATGAAAAAGGATGAAGTCAGAAGTATAAGGACAAGCCAGTGAGAGGGTGCATCATTGGACGACCTGTATGGGAGAAAACACAGATACTGTATAAGTTTATTAAAAAAAGAACAGCCTGAATACTTTTTATGGATTGTAACATGAAGTGGCTAGAATGACATACATTCACATCTCTGCACACCAATGGACTGCAATAAGACTGCAATAACACTTTTAGGCTTAAATTAAATATAAACTAAAATACGAAAATAAAGTATAGTAAATTAATGGCTCCTATTATCCTATTTGATATCAATAACATGTCTTAGTGCTTAGGGAACAAAGAACTGTTCAACAGTAAAACCTTTAGTATTATTTTCTTAGATAGCACATTACACAGTGAGTACATCATTATCAATAAAACAATAGGTTGTAAATGCTAATCCACAGCATCAATTTTGTACAAAAATGTCGAATCCTATAAGCCCCACTATATTTATCAAAGTCTTACCTTGAAAACATATAACAGTTGTGCATGCCCTTGAGTTGTGAATGTTTTAACATAATCATATTGTACGATGCACCATCCTCCTCAACCGTCTTCACTTCTTCGACGGTGAACTCCTCCGTTGGAGAAAGGAGTCTTATTGGGTCGTCATGACAAATATTGCCTTCAAGCTCTGCAAAAAAGCAAGTGTTGATGCCCAAAATGACTTCGTCATACAGGTCACGTTCCTTCTTGAGTATGCCAAATCTGAATAGGCCATATAAAACCTTCCAAATCTCACCCTGGTCCCGTTTTGAACGGTGAATATAGGATCTGAGAAAGCGTACACCGTCTTACAAGCCCCAGGGTTAAGTAACCGAATGGAATCCATCAGTAAAAAATGCAAAGACTTGAAATAAAAATTGTCCTCGTAAGTGGTTGTGTTAGTCCCACATGTATAGACAGCGTTGTTCAGGTTCTTTCTAAAGGTTTCATCACTGGTGACATAAGTCTGAAGAGCTGTGGTATGTTCCTTCATCCCTCCTGGGATAATCTTTGTGCAGGCAGGGGTCTGGGACTGATCCCATGCTCTCTGGAAAGCTTCACTGTTGTTCAGTTCTTCTTTGAGCAGATTGGAGAGACAAACTTATTCAGAGCATCTTTGGCACATCCTTCATACATGTCATCCACAGCATCTGGGGCCATGTCCAGAGGCACTTTTGCTGTCGCCTAACAAGAGAAAAATCATAGTAAAGTGCAGTAATTATAGGCATTTTATATTGTGAAAAGCAGTAAAAGTTGATACTTGCTTTAATGCAGAGGGCCAGGTTGCAGATTACAGCAAGAACAAAATATCTTAAGTTCAGCATGTTCATTACCTAGAAATATACAACATATCATCAGGCAATCCTTTTTTTTGACTAAACCCCTTGTACCGGGCTATTAACAATAATTGTATTAACAAACCTCAGCAGCTATTATTGTACACATATTCAACACTTACCTTGAATCTGGAGACAAACTTCTGTTAAACAAGTCTACTGAAAACTAGCCTATACAAGTACAAATACTTTCTGCACCGCAAAGGGGAAGTAAAAAAAAAAAAAAAACTCAACAGGAACTCCTTTCCTGCGGAAAGAGATAAGCACAGGGGGATGAGTTTTTTTTCCAGCTAAATCATTTGTTCTCTCCTATCAAATGTTTATGTACACTTTTCTTTGTCATGTATAGCGTATTTTTATAGTGTATTTTTCCACAAAGGAGTTGACTTGTATGTATTTTATTATTATTTTTTTTTTTTTTTTATTTTTAGTACATGAGCGCTTGGGTTTATTTATTTATTTGTTTACTTGGTCTGGACAGTGCATGTTTTTTTATGACTCACATTTTTATTTTGCTTTTCTTCTTTTCCATTGTGTTTTAGAATGGGTTTCCACAAACAAATATGGGGGGGGGGGGGGGGGCAGTAACACAAATACAATGCACACACACTTGCACGCACACCACACACACACACACACACACACACACATTCACAAGCGCACACCTATACCAACATAACATTTTTTCTAAAATATTTAACAATCAAAACAAACAACAAAACAAACAGCAAAGCCACAAACAGACAAAAAAAATACTAAAAAAATAATAAACAACAGGCATAATCCATATGTTGTAGCTCAGGTTAGATTTAGTAAAGGCCATTGATGAATCTTATTTATTCCCTCCATCGGGGAAGAATCCAGATACAAATAGGCATTGTTTATCCATATATGGTTTCAATAAGTCTACTTATTTATTGGTTTAACCAAATAAACCAATAAATAAAATACTGCCAACCCGAATATAGCATCCGACTAGCCCTAGTCAAGTGCCACATTCAAGTATTAAACAGCACTCAATTACTGCTGATATCCAATGTACATATAGTATTTTCTCCATTTGTCTTCATATTCATTCCATTTATCATTTATCCTATAAAAAAGTTGTTTATATGTAGCCACACGTCCTAGTTCGCAAAACCAATGTTTAAAGGGTAAAGTTCTGGGATTTTTCCAATCACTTAACAAAACCTGCCTACCTATCATTATTGCCGTCTGAGAAAACTCAAAGATGTCTCCTGTAATTTCCTCCAAACAACAATGAATTTTATTCCAATAGTCCTGAATTTTGGGGCACTGCCACACTGCATGGAGCAATGTGCCATCTAAGCTTTGGCATTTCCAACAGTTTGGTGTATTCTTAAGGCCAAGCTTATGCAACCGCACTGGTGTCCAGTAATATCGATTCGACTTGTATGTAGTTTTAATGGATTGAGGGCATGGTGTGTAAATGGTCTATTCCTCTTCTATTTAAAATATTTCCTCTGACTGACCTCCACTGGCTTCCTTCCTTTCCTTCCTGCTGGTACAGAGTACAACTCCACACCCCTGTTTACAGAAAGGAATGTGATTTTGAAAGCTAGGCTGTACATTGCCTATATCCTAGTTATTAAGCAAAAAAACATTTATAATTGTACTTAATTACGATTTACTATAGCAACGGATAGACAAACATTACAGAATATGGATTTGGATAAAAGCGTAAGCATTTTTACGACCAACTAACTACCCCGGCCAGGAGTCATCCACACATAGCAAAATTAATTACTTTTCTTTTCTACTTTTAATTACTAAGAAAGTCACATGGATTTGTGCCTGAATCTCATTGTAACAGGCCAATTTAACCCCCGAGATTAAACCCATGTATAGTGTGGCCTAGGCCAGTGAGTAGCCTATACCCCGGGGATAAAATAGCCTGAAGGCCAAACTATATCCCTCAGGCCAGAATATACCCTGCTAAAGAGGGAGTCAGTCTCACATTGTAACTATTCGAATCAGCAGCACATCAGAACAGAGTTAAAGAGGGGGTATTATGCTTTTTTCAATCACATAGCACCAGTCTATAGCATACTACAATGATGACGTAACCTTCTGTTGGTCTGTACAGTATATGCAGTAAATTAAAATAACTGCCTTGAATAAAATTGCTCTCTCAAAATGGCTGTACTGAACGTCTTGAAATAGGCCTCTGTCTCTTTAAGAAGCTTTCCGACACGCCCCCTTCAGCACACTGCTGTGGCATCTAAACAACACTACTGTGCGGGGAGGGGCTCTGCTGAGCTGAGGAGCAGTGGTTGGTGGCTTGGCTGGTGACAAAAGGTCCAGAGGCGTCTCCAGGAGGTGGGGGCGTTCCTAGGAGGACTGAGGCATAGCTACGCCTAAAATGGCTGCCGTCTAAGTTTTTACTGATTACTCAAAAATATGTGAATGAGCCAAGGCAACACTCCAGGCATGTGTTTAATGAGGGAATGACATAATAACATGATATAAAACTTGAAAAAGTCGATTTTACATAATACCCCCCTTTAAAGCCACACTTTGCCAAACATGCAAATGTTAATAGTTGTATACCAAGAAAAGGGAAGCTCTGAGCAATGCAGATGTGATAATGAAATTATACGCAGTGAGGCGTTAACGCTGTACTCATGTTCCACTGTGTGCCTCAGCTCTGCTCTGATGTTCCGCAGTGTGGCTTTAACCCTGATTGTGAGGATGACTGATGTCTTTCGGAAGATGAAGATGTCCTAAAATGTACACCATCCTACAAATTACAATGGAATAAACTGGCCTGAAATGGCCTGGGGTAATCTAGTCTAGGCCCTTTTAATCCTGGGTATAGTCCAGACGGGAGGTTTACTTTGGCCTGTTTTGTGTTTTTTAGTTCAAATTTATTTGGGAGAACTTCACACCCTACAAGTTACATAAATGTATTTCAATGTAGCTCAATTCATTTTATTTATCTTACAAAATAAATGACATATATAAAAGTGATATAAAAATGTGCTGTAGTTTAATAAAATAACTAGGCCTTGATAAAAAGAAATAGGCCTATAGGCCTACATATCTTAAGTATCTAATGTTGGCACACTCAGAGATCTTTCACACCAAGTAAGCACTACAATTTCCATCACCACCAGGACTGAATCAAGATCAAAATTAGACTTAAAGTAAATTACGTAAAATTATGTTTAATAATGTGAGACACAATTATTTCCGTTTTAGGGAGCTAGAAAAACAGATTATTTCTGTATTTATTTTAAATTAAAACAGAAAGTAGGCGATAGTAGAGAGTGAACATGCAGTGAGCGTGCAGCAGAGACCGCCACACAGCTCCACGAGTCCGGAAACAGGGGCACAGCGCGCGCACTGCTGTTTCCTGTCAGTGTGAGGCGCTAAATAGAAAAACAACATAACAGATGACCACCAGCTTTAACAGGCTGTGTAGTTCTTGTGTAGTTCTCTCTAGTGCTTGACATTAGCGTCATTAAGGCAGCGTTACACAGTTACCTGAAATTGCAGATGTTTATTTGATGCCTGTCAGTTTTTATTTTTTGTTCCGGGACTGACTGAAGTGCAGGTATGGTTAAATGTGTGCATGTGCTGTGACTGACTAATGTCCAGAGGTGGGTAGTGTTACCAAATAATTACTCAAGTAAGAGTAAAAAAAGTACTTGGAGAAAATGTTACTTGAGTAGTGTGAGTAACTGAGTAATAACTGAGCTAAAAAAAAGTCTGATTTAGTTTCAATTACGCCATAAATTATGTGAAACAAAACAAGCATTTGCCACTTGTCACAAAATGTACTCACAGTGGAAAAAGTAACAATTATTCTTACCCAAGTAAGAGTACGGATACTTTATTATAATTTACTCAAGTAGAAGTAATGTACTTAAGTAAATGTAACAGTACTTTCCGCATCAAGTTGTGTGCTCTGACAGCACGACGCAACCATAGACATATTATTAAGACACAATGGACGAAGTTATTATGACAAAGTAACATTTTAAAGGTGCCATGAAGAAATGGGAGGATCGTGTGAAGAAAGTTGAGCAGCTTGCCCAGTCTTTTCAGAAAAATCCACTGGCCACAAGCTACAAACCTCGACTGTGGCCATGCCAGCCTTCTTCAGTCTGGAAGCTCTTCCCCCGACAGATTATGGCGATCAACCATGCAAAGAGTTGTAAAGAGGTAACAATGACATTGCACAACATTTATGGCTTTTTCTCCTGTAAACACGTGCAATCATTGTGAATATATATTTTTAAGGCTGTACATGTTTTTGCTCTGGAAAAAGAGAAGGCCTTGCTCGGTCAGAGGATGTACTTGGTTACCAGCTACAGTGAGCTGTGGCATTACTACAGGTGTGCATTTGGACTGTCAATGATTAGTTTTGAAGATTTGATTTAGTTACTGGTGTTTTTCTCTGTGTTAGGACTTACCCTGAGTCACTGATGCACTGCTATGAAGTGATACCAGAGGGAGCTGTTTGCAAACTATACTTTGATCTGGAGTTTCACAAACCTTCAAACTTTGACGCTGATGGCAAACGTATGGTGTCTTTACTTATTCAGGTACTCATATTTTACAGTACCTTGGCAAATATTGTCCTGCTACTCGCATGGCAGACTTGATTGTGCACAATTTTCCATTTGTGTTGCCAGTTTGTCTGTGCAAAGCTGAAGGAGACATACGGGGTTGTATGCTCTGTTCAAGATGTACTTAATCTTGACTCCAGCACAGAGGACAAGTTCAGTCGGCATCTGATCTTCAACCTCCCAAACGCAGCCTTCAAAGACAACATACACATCGGTACAGTACGTGCAGCTGATGGTAATAATTCATGCACAATCATATTGACCTCACTGTTCTTATAGGGAGATTTATTCATCACATTCTGGAGCCGATTCAAACCAAAGGATGCAAGACTTTAGGGCCTAAAAACAGGTTACCTAAAAACAAAAATCTAGTCTGCATTTCACTTGATTGCACCTTACTACACTTGTAATGTCCATTTCAGTGGCCTACAAACAGACGATCAACTAATGCATCTGACTCAGACATGTGAGGTCCCACAAACCAAAAAACGCAAGCTTGAAGATGAAGACCTGAGCTTCCTTCTTGTAAAGAACAAGGATGGAGAAGACTGTCTTTTTGTAGATCTAGGTATGCTTTCAAAGGCAGACATCTGCTGTAGCATTTGAAGTAAATTTTACGTTTTGCGTTTGAATTTTCAAGGGGTTTACACCAAGAACAGAAATTTCCGCCTTTACAAGTCGTCAAAGATGGGTAAAAATGCTGCATTCACTGTGGCAGATGACAATGAATTCACACCCAAAACTGAGAAGGGCGTCTCAGTGGAAGAGGGAATATTCCTGGCCTCTTTGGTCTGTAACATCAGGTATTTCTGGTTCTTCCATTGTGTTGATCATTGTTGTATATCCAAACCAATAGCATAAAATACTTTTGAATATTAAGTTTTACCGGCCAAAGGATTCTTACCGTCTCACAAGAGACTAACAACAATAAAACGGCCCGGAGTCTACAGGGCTCAGTTCCTGACAAAGGTAATGTGACAAAGGAGAGTTTCATACTTGCTCACTGATAATACAAGTTTTAAAAGTAGTCATCTGGATCTGTTTTTTTATTTGAAATTTAACAAAGATAACCCATATTATTCAGATGCTTGTTTGTTTGATTGTCTGTCTCTCTAAGCTCTTAGTCGACCTTTGTGATGATTCCTGTTGTGACTATCAGTGATGATATTTCTTTCTTCCCCACAGCCTGTTTACTCTCTGGCTACTTGTCATCCCCTCACCAAGAACTGGACCAATTTGTTTTAACTTTGGTTCAAAAAGACGGGATCCAAGGAAGTATGTGCTGCACTTCGTGGGAATAGCTGAATGGGCAACAGGGTGGTAGCATAGAAATGTGGTGTGTGTGTGATAAAAGAAAAGTAAGATTTGCAATGTTATTGGGTTAGAGACCCGAGTTGGCAAAGTTGAAGGTGTTCTTTCCATTTTAGTATCATAGGAATTTAATCTCTTAACCCCCGCCTGAACCAAGCACATTTTCCCCAGTTTGGCTTTACCCAGATCTAAAAGATGAAAAAGTGACAGAAAAACAATGAAAAAGTGTCACAAAAGCGAGCAAAAAGTAAAAAAAAAAAAGAAAAAAAAAAGCAACAAATATGCAACAGAAAAGCTACAAAAGAGTAACAGAAAAGTGACAAAATAGTAACAGAAAAGTGACAAAAAATGTGAAGATAAAGTGACAAAAGTGCAACAAAAAAGCAATGCAAAGAAAAAAGATTGCGGCAACAACGCAAGGAGAAAGATCAGTTTAGATGGGTTTTGTAGGTCTCAGCTTCCAAATCAGGTGTTACTCTGGCCTATAGGCTGTAAACTTCTAGACTTGGGTAAACCCGAACTGGAGAAAATGTGATGGTGGGGGTTAAGAGCAACAAAACACACACACACATTGATTGTCCTCTATTTTCATAATATGTTTTATTTAGTGTTATGATCACAACAGCAACAATCATGTTTACATTGGGAACATGAAAACCAACTGTGCGCTGTGTTTCCCCCAAAGCGATCCGACGATGGAGCTACTTTGCTTCGGAACAGCTGCTGGTTTTTGACATTGCCAACTACCGCTGGTGTGAAAATGTGGCCCGATTTCACAAAAGCAACAACATTCTGTATGTGCCGTAATGGCCACGGCAGTGTGTCGTTGGTGGTGCTCTTTCCTGTTTTCTAAGTGTGCTGTATCGTTTCCCGCGCAGCATTGTTGTGGACCTGAAGGAGGAGGTGTGGTATCAGAAGTGCCACGATCCCGACTGTAGGAACTTCCGGTCATCAAGTACATGTCCTCCGTCAATATGTTGTGTGAAAATGATACTGTTCAATACTAATATGTGGAGTTATTACAGGTTACCCACTGCCACGGGAGATATGTCTGAGTTACCTCATGGAACTGGTATGTTGAATTTTCAAAAAACATTTTCATCAAAAGACTAAACTTTGTTATACAATGCTGCTTATGTCACCCAAACTTATCCCCCAACAGGATGAGGAGGACCAGATGTACCTGATGGACGACAGTGGCAATATTGAACTGAGCCGGGCACCAACAAAGCGGCTCTCGCAGTCCCAGAGTGCTTCAGTGTTGCCAGGAGAGACGCCTGCAGACAACTGGGGCAATTCACAGGACGATCGGGATTATTTGGAGAGTCTAGATGCCTTTGAGCAAAACAAGGAGCTCTCAGACCAACTACTTCTCAAGTGTATGGACGATTATGACTCTCAGTAAAGGAGTAACAACAAATGAAATGATCCAAAAGGTAGTAAATATAAGATGTAATATTAGTTGGTAAAAACAGATGAAGGATATACTGAATCAAAGCACTTTACTGATGAAAAGTGAAAATGATACACATTAGTCAGCTATAATCTATGTATTTGAATTGATAACCTGTGGTGGTCCATCAGCCTACCCTAGGGCAGCTGCGGCTACAGGTGCTGCTAGGGCTGGGTATCGTTAAACTGGTATAGTGAAAAAAAGGTTTAGGTACTATTGGTATTAAAAAATAAAAGTATCAAAAGAAGGTGCCGAAAAATAATTATCTTTAGAGACCAAATTTTGATACCTGTTGGGTCCAGGGACGGCATTAAAGGAAGTTACTCGATTTTTTTCACCTCAAATAAATGATACAAATTTAAAATAAATGGTCTTTTATGGAATAAATTTGCTGGTTCTAGATGACAAATATTTCAGTATAGGTATTGAAAAAAGTATTGTTCAGGTATCTGTATCAAAAACCAAGTACCATTAAAAAAAAAGGGTATAGAAAAATATGTAATGGTACCCAGCCAAGTATGGGGTGTGAATGAATATTGAAATAGTGAAGTGACTTGGTGTGTCCAGGAAAAAAAATAAGCCAATCATCTAGTATCAATAACATTTTATTAATCCATATCCACTTGATCTAGGAGTGCATGTAGCAAACCCAGCTCTATGTGTTGTTTCTCACCAGTATTTGTAACAGCGTTACAAAGTGTATTATGAAAATGACATGAAACAATAAAGGCACACCCTGTCCTACAGATGCAGGTGTTTCCCGACTCTTCAGAGCACATACAAATAACGTGAAAGTTCTGACAGGCTTTGACTAGATCTCATGAACAACAGCTTCAACCTGTGTTAAGCCACATTTGAATCTACATAGACCTATGTTGTTGATGTGAAAGAAAAGTGATAAGAAAAAGATCACAATTTTACAGTTTATTTCTCATTGTATGGAGAAAAAAAAATCAAACAGCTCCAAGACGGGGCTTCCCAAACATTCCCTGGTCCATGGAAACAATCTAGGACCCATCCAGGATCTTAATATCAAGCAAAACTTTCACAAGTCTATGCTGTGTTCAATTAAGAATTGTACTGCTGTAAGAGGTCAATGGCATTCGGCACATGTGGTAGATTTGTACATAATTTTAAAGAAAACACATTAACATTGTAGAAATGACCCAAATGAAATGTATTTAACAGAAAATAAAAATAGATCTACAGTATAAAGTTTATAGTCATGGTGCAAAGTTGAACTCGTAAAATGGTACACTTTGTTATTTTGTTTTTAAATCAATTCTCTGCCACTGGTCTATGCAAAATAGCTATTTCTTCAATAGAAACAAAACAAGCAGTTTGTGTTGTACACACATAAAAACTCAATTTAAGCCTGAAGCACTCAGCACATTGGGAATGCAGACAATCAATGCACCCAGTTTATTATAATCTAGGATACAGTATAACCTTGTAAAAATATTTTTGGCTATGGTAGTCTTGACAGGACGAGCGAGGTGAGCGCAGAGCCAGAACCTATTCCCACCACAGTACAGCAAGGCGCCCAGTCCCACAGACGCCATAGCTCCACCATCATAAATCTGCTAATGCTGCATTAGCGCTACAATGTTTTTATGTTGCAGATAAATAACCCAGCATTTAACTTTTTTTTTACTGTTTACATTTTTTCATTACTGATCAAAGTCCTATTTAAAACACGTCAGTGGTGATGAAAATAATTGTTACATAAAGTCAATTTTTGAAATAAGAAAATACCACAAAAAAAGTGATTTAAAGGTAAATTTGTTTGAATCTACATTTTAATGTTGGCATACATTGCATCAATTTGTTCCCTGAAGTAAGTGCGAAGCTCAGTTCTCTTGGCCTTTAGCGTTGGTGTGAGGAGACCGTTCTGCACTGAGAACAACTCAGGGTGGAGGGTGATGTCTCGCACCTACAAAAAGAGCAGGCCACATGAATAAAGCACAAACATGACTGCTGGGCATTGTGAGAGCATCCATCACCTGCTCAAAAGACTTGAGTCCAGCCTCTTTTCCCAACAGCAGGATGTCCTCCATAATCGCACTTTTTACCTCCTGAAAACAAAACAATACCATGTTGTAAAGCTCAGTATTAAGTATACTGATTACACACTCCACACAAAGACTATGCTGTATTGTACCTTGCTGCTGCAGAGTTCAGAGTAAGACCCCTCTATGCCCTTTTCTTGATCCATAAAGGCAAATAATCTGGATTAGGGACAACTATCCCAACCAGACACGACTGCAAAGTACACATACAAAATGAGTACAAGAGTTACATCATTTAGATTAAAATGAAAAACTAACCTGCAAACTGTCTCCATGGACAAATATCTGTGCAACTGGGTCACTGCGAGTATAAACGGTTTCAATTCTTTCAGGTGCAATATACTCTCCTTGTGCCAGCTTAAAAATGTGCTTCTTCCTATCGACAATCTTCAGAGTACCATTCTGTGAGACAAACAATGATTTAAATGCGTAATTATTATTCTAAGACTGCAGCGGTAAGTCAGTGTGCTCACAGGAAGCCATTTGCCGATGTCTCCCGTGTGCAGCCACCCGTCTTGGTCTATAGCCTCAGCTGTTTTCTCCTGATCTTTCAGGTAGCCCTGGAATACATTTGGTCCTTTGATACACACCTAGAGTAAAGAAAACCAACATTATTTAGTTTCCAGATGTGATTAATGCAGACAGAAATACAAACTGCTCAAGATAAGTGTGGTTTAGGGGGTTTCTTTCATTGTGTGGCCCATGTTAAAGATCAAGTACTATACATCATTACTTTGCTAAACATAATACCTCCACCTTGTGGCCAAATGACTATACTGGAAGCTTTACCTAATAATAATAATAATAATGCATCAAACTTATATAGCGCTTTTTTGGACACTCAAAGACACTTGACAATAGAAGACAAAAGAGTCTTAAATGTTATGTAGTAAAAAAAAGAAAGAAAAGAAAACACAAAAGAAGTGTCATTTCTGTGACTATTCAGCCTGTTCTTGAAAAAAGTATGGGCTGGGCAATATGGAAAAAACAAAATTATTCCCCCCCCCCCCCCCTCATATTGATAGATCATATTTTTTAATTGATTTTTAAATATAAAAAGCAAACAAAAAAAGACAGCGTTTACTATTCATTTAAATAAAACTCAGCTCAAAAAAGAAAGAAAAAAGCTTAACATTCCAGTATCATTTAACGCAATGGTTCCCAACCTGATGGGCAGCATTGCAGGGGGTCCAGAGCGTTGTCTGGTTAAAAAGATATAATATAAATATGTTTCATGTATTTGTGGGGGACTGACCTGTCTGCAGCACGAGCAGGGAAGGCTTCAAGTGAAAAACGTTGGGAACCACTGATTAACATCTAAGAATCTTCCATTGTGCAATCTCAAACTCCAAACATAGAGTTACTGCCACAGAAAGGCCCCATGATCATAACTGAGGTTGACTAAAGTTGAAACTGTGATTAAATTTGGACTAATTGCACAAAAGGAAGTCTATCTTTTGACATGTTGTAAGTATCTTCCCTTTCCAAACAATCTCGGATATTTCCACATATTTGTAAGAATTTGCTAACTGTGTGTTGCTTTGCATCACTAACAATTTCTATTCAAATGTCTCTACATTCTATTCACCTCTCCTTCCCCGTTGGCTGACAGGTAATTCATTTCTGCCACATCCACCAGTTTAATTATGTTGCATGGAAGAGGAGGTCCTACATGTCCTGAAACATAATATGGGATTACACCGGTTATACAGGTTCATTTGGAATACTAGTCCAAAAACAAAGTGACAAGCCAAGCAGACAATACTAAAGTACACAGATGGCACAGTGCTGACACAAGCCACTCACAAAGGCCTCTACAGTCGCAGAACTTCTCTGACTCTAGAGAACCTCTCCAAAACCTACAGAATTTTAATTCACTCTGGTTGTTCATCTGATGACCACACAGAACTACGCTACAGTATCATGGCAGTACAATTTCGTGGGAGGAAGAATACAAATATCTAGGATTATACACCATAAACTGCTCTTCAAAAGCAACACTGATCGCATCTTTGCATAACATAATCATGAGTGAGGTCATTGGAATGCTACAAGTTCATTTAGGAAAAATAATTTAATAACAAGCTCCATCTCCAGCACAAGCAGGAGATTATCTTCCCTTGATTAAAAAAACAACAATGTGCCATGTCCTCATGTGTGCCAACATCTACCTGAGCTTTACAGGGATGCATGGAGCAAATGGGACATCCTTTATTTTTAACAATAACCCATGACAATTTAAAAATATAATTTTAAGCACGGGCAATCGCAGATGGTTCCATTTTGTGTAAAATGAATGGGGTTACCTGCAGTCCAATCACCAGGCATGGACATCGAGCAGCCAGCTGTGCATTCGGTCTGTCCGTAACCTTCATAAAACTATGGAGACACAGATTGGAGTAACTGAGAATAATGAATAGAGGGCTTGTGTTACTAAATAGATTTAAGAGGCAAACCTGACAGCCCAGAGCAGCTCGGAGGAACGTCAGGATGATGGGGGACACCGGCGCTGCCCCAGTGACCATCATCCTCACGCGGCCACCCAGACTCGCCTGAACAAAAAAGCAGCCGTCAGTATAAATCCTTCATCCACACAAACCTCATGGCAAAACTGACCAACCTGTACTTTTTTGAAGATCAGTTTGTCCCATAGACTGTCTTGTCTGACCACACCATTGCGCAGATCCGCTTCTTTCCTTTTAAATGCAAAATCCAGAATCCATCGTTTTATTGGTGTGTTGGCTTGACTGAATATCTGTGGGAAAAAGGGCACTGTGATTAGACGTATGTGCAGCATAAAATGTATCAAAATGAGGGGAAAAGAGGGAAACAAAAGACATTTAAATCACCTTGTCGAACATTCGATTGAGGAGGCGTGGCACAACGGGGAAGACTGTCGGCTGCAGGGTTTTCAAATCATCCATCAAAAGTCGAATATCTCCCTGAAAGTATCCAACCCGACCTCCGTGGATAAGGACAACAGACTAAACAGAAAAGGAATATCGGTTCTGTATTCAGTGATATGGAATTTGGGGACCCCTGTTTTGAAACACTGTGGCAAATGTTCATATTTTAAAGCTAAGTGAATAACTCCTTTTAATCCCTTAGACAGTTATTATTACAATGATTTAAGTTAGTTGCTGTATCATTTTTAAGTGTACTGTTGATAATGACTGACTATTGCTAAGATTTCATTGCAGTTTTCTAAGAAACTATATAGAACAAAGCACAAAAACACATCACTACAAAGATGCAGAAAATATCCAATTCATTAACCCTCGCCTGAACCGAGCACATTTTCTCCACTTTGGCTTTACCCAAATCTAAAAGCGTCTTGAAAAAACGGTCAAAATAGCAACAAAAATTAGGCAAGGCAACTTTATTTATACCGCGCATTTCGTACACAAGGCAACTCAATGCGCTTGTTAGGCGAAAACGTGAGAAAAAAATGTAAAGTGACTAAATGTGCCAAAGATTTAACAAAAATAAACCCACAAAAGAGCAACAGAAAAGTGCCCAAAACACAACAAAATAGTGACAAAAAATCCGCAAAAGAGCAAAATATAGAAATGTTTCAAAAAATGACGACAACACTGCAACAAGGCGAGGAAAAAGATTTGATTAGATGAGTTTTGTAGGTCTAGGCTTTTAAATGAGGCATTACTCTGGCCTATACATGCGTTTCAGTCACGTGACTTCTGTAGTTCTATCCGCCATTTTGAACACCGCTGGCCAGTGCAACAGTGTATCTACCTGCGTCTCAACTATTGAATTCAAGATGCTACATCAAAAAATTGCACACTTGACAGCAGATGAGCTGAACAGATACACAAAGAAGATCGAAACCTTGGGATTTGATCCTTATCAACTGTCTGGAGCTTGTTTTAACGCCACTTAAAACCAGTGACAGTTTACCGCATCTAACTTTTGCGGACATCTATTTGGTCCATAATCCCTCTCCATACACCGGTGAAGCCTATCACTGCTTTATCCCAGGATGGGTTACGGATAACAATATACAGGTGAAGAGGTGCAAAATGTTCTTGGTCACAGGAAGGGTAAGTAATAAACAAACGATTGCCTTTTGCAAACGTTAGCATGTGTCGCACTCATCTCTCTCAAGCAAGTTAAGCTGAGGGTTGTCATTTTGTTTTAGCCTACTATGAGTCATGTTTTATCGATAGTTTATGGTTTTATCAGCTATGGATCGGGGTAACGTTAACAAGAGAAGTGTTAACGTTACCCTGCCCGTCAGTTCACACAGGTCAGTAGGCCCCCACCTTAACTGAGCACATTGTCTCCAGTTTGGCATCACCCAAAGCTTTTCGACTGGAGCTTACAGCCTAGGCCAGAGTATATTCATGTAGGTAAACGCATAGCCTAGTGTTTGTTTGTAGCCTAGCCTTACTTGCGTTATATTGTTACAACTGTTTCAACGGCGGCCGCGTTGCTTCACTTATCTGAAACAAAAAGCTCACTGCACAGCTTGGAGTCGGCTGTTGGAGTCCAGTGGTCTCTCCTGATAGCGGTTATCTATTTCTGTCGACGAACTGCGTCTTTAGGAAACTTGTAGAAAGCGAGTCCCTTTTTGAGACAGGGCATTTGTACATCCCACAGCGCAACAGGCGGATGACATAACCGCGGTGTTCAGTGTTTCGGTATTCAAAATGGCGGCCACAACAATGCGTGACGTCACGAGAAACGCATGTATAGGCTGTAACCTTTGAGATTTGGGTAAAGCTGAACCGGGAAAAAAATACACTCGGTTCAGGCGGGGGTTAAGAGGTTAAGCACAATTGTATTACTTCTGTAAATTCTGCTTCCTAATTGTAATTCCTGTTGATTTAAGTGAGCACAACTTTGTATCCCTGTAATTCATTCATAAACGTTAGCACAAAACTGAGCCTTGAAGACATACCTGTACCACCCTCTCAAACATGTGAGCTAGAGGCAGATAAGACACATGAACATCACTGACACTCAGCGGGCAATGCACCTGCAAAAACACACAAAAACACATGCACAAATGTCAGACCCATGCGTACTGTACCTCCACCACCCTCTCAAACATATGCGCCAAAGGGAGGAAGGAGATGAGGACTTCTTTATTGGTGGGCTTCACTGTGCTCTGAGCGTGAACAGATCGATTACATGGTGAAAGTCTATTCACTATTATATTATGCGCTTGTCACCAGTTTACCTGTGTGATTTTGAGAAAGGCGGCGGTGTTGGAGATAACGTTTTCATGTGTTATCATTGCACCTTTTGGGTTCCCTGTAAACGAGCACAAGAACAGGATGAAGTAAAAACAAATACGAAAACAATAATAAAACTTTACCTGTTGTTCCAGATGTAAAGCAGATCAGCGCTAAGTCTTCCGGTTTGGGGGCTGCGCACATATTTAATAAACAAGTTTTAGTCTCTGTCTTTGCACACAAGCCAGAGGAGACTTTGACATGTCTTTCTCACCTGTGGCTTTTGGAGATTGGCTTGTCCCAAGACCTGGAAAACAGCCCAAAGGTTAGTGAGTGTTTTGCCTCGTTATAAAGAGATGAGTGAGATGAGATTAAAAGTGGACGTCGTTTGCACAGCTTCACACTAAAAATATTACAATAAACAAAACTAAAATTCTCACCTCAAAGTCTTTGAAGCTCGTAATGTCGATGCCCGCCTCCTTTCCCAGTGTGACCAAATCATCGTCAAAGGCCTCAATGAGCACCACAGTCTTCACAGTCCCCCCTTTAGCGCTGCCATGGTCCAGGATCATCCTGGCTTTATTGGCGTTGTCACAGATCACCGTGGAGACAGCGGCTACATAAATAACATTAAGATTAGGATTGACAAAGCATCACATTGATGTACATTACATTTAAATACCTTGCTGCAAAATGTAGCTGATGGCCTCTTTGCCGAGAGTGTCATACAGTGGCACAGCGACAAGAGAGTAGGTGTAACAGGCCAATTCTGAGATGGTCCACTGAAAACAAGCGCAAAAGAAAACATTCGAGCTTGGCTATAAAGCTTGATTTAAATACACATTGGACTGAACCCGCATATGACGTAAATTCTGCATTATAAAGTTCAGTAAATCATAAATGATGTTGATTCTCATTCATTCACGTGGTTAATCTCGGACACTGAAAGAAACAACTGGTCTTACATTTAAAGGACACTGACGTTTCACTCCACATCTAGTGAGCTTCCTCATGGCTGAGAAAGCTCCCTTGGTGGGGAGTGAAACGTCCCTTTCGAAAATGTGTCCGGTTGTTTGTTTTAATGTAACAAATTGATCCTGTAAATATTGTACTTGGAAAAAGTTAAAGAATCAAGCACAGACACAGCATGCAAAAAAAACAACTTAAAATGTACTTAAATGTTGCGGTCAGGTCAGACTGACGGTAATATTTACCTCCGGTCTGTTCTGAGAAAAGATTCCAATGAATTTGTCTGTGGTTTGGGAGTGTCCTTTGTGAAGAAGAGCAGAGCCAATGCTTTCTGCTTTGTTTGAGACCTGAAAAAGTTGCAAACGAATGTACAGTAAGAAGAAGTACTTTATACCCATCTTCAAACTTTTCAACATTTTCACAACAGAATTGATTGAAGTGCAGTTTCAGATATTCACATACACATTTTGATACCCTAGTACTTATGTTGTTTTGATTTCCCCCCAAAACAGTGTTGTAATATCATTAGCACATATATTTAGTGTGCACCTCGGTATAGGTCTGCCACTCATACGGCTGGTTGGGTTTTCTCGACCCTAGACATGGTCCATCATCTGTAAAAGAACCATGTGAAAACTCAAGACGATAATGAGGGGGTCATTGCAGACAATAACAGTAGTTACTGACTTGACACTCGCAGGCCTCGGTGAAAGACCTCATACATGGTGCGTGCATCAGCGTAGTAGTACATCAGGTACTCGTTCTCGGTCATTAGAGTTGACCTTCTGGCACGTTCTTCGCCCTAAAGTAATTAATAACATACACAATGTGAAATAGTGCACTCATAATGTTATTCCATCAGCTTTCCCTGCTGCTTTGGTGGCTTTTAAAGTACTTTTCCAACACAAAGAGCGACTGGACAATGAAACACAACTTTAAGTGCCTAGAAAAGAACTATACAAGACTAATGTACGGTTATTACTGGTCACTATGTTTGTCTTTACACAGAGAACAGTGCGATGTTTGTCTCTGTGCGTTTATACTGTATCTTTGAGTGCTATTTTCATTAATGTTGTCAACGGAGAAAAATTGTGTTACCAAACATTTCCAGCAAGTCTAAATATGTGGTGTTTATATCCTAAATTACATTTTTGTATTGTAAGTATCCAGAGGTGGGAAGTACTCAGTTACATTTACTCAAGTGCATGTACTCATACGGTACTTTTTATTTCTAGTTTATAAAAAAAAAGAGAAGTATCTGTACTCTTAACAAAAATTAGAACAGGGAGCTGTCTTAGGCAGCCTCAAATGTCCCAAGATACTTAACAAAAATTAGAACAGGGAGCTCTGTACTCAAGTAAGAGTACAGATTTTTCTCTATCTGTACTCTTACTTGAGTAAAATAATAGTTACTTTTCCCACTGTGAGTAAATATTAAAGTGGCAAATGCTTCATTTGATCGATAAAATAGATGTAGTTTGTCGCCTGCACCTAATTCTTTTGAATAATTTTGTTTTTTCTGTATTTTCTCCACATTTTCTGGGAATTTTCTTTTAGTCAGGTTCACTATGTAATTTCGCCGGATTTTTGTGGAGAGTATTTTATTTATTTATTTATTGGTTTATTTGGTCGGGACAGTGCATGTATCAAAACTATACATTTTTGAAAACTTGATTAAATAAGCAATCCGAAAAACAATGTTTCCATTCGCTCTGATATGTAAAAAAAAAAAAAAAAGGTGCAATAATAGCAATAACATTTATATGGGGAGTAAAAAACGAAGTCTGAAGGAAATTTACGAAATTTGGCAGAAAATTCCATTTGGTTGTTCCAATCAAAAAAGTCAATGAAACCCTTTATATGTTTCATGGAGTTACTGTAGCGATGACCAGAACTCCCCATTTACTCTGATGGAAAAACTGTATAATTGCACAAATTTACCAAATGACAAGGGCAAATGGAAACATTGTTTTTCTCATTGCTTATACCATAAGGTTTCAAAAAATACAGTTTTCATTCTCGCCACGAAATTCCCCAACAGTGGAAATCTAAACCTAGCGAACCGGACTATTGTAAATATCATGATTTCCACATGCTCTTATGTTTGTTTCACCCTATGGCGTTATTGAAAATGAATCAGACTTTTTGCTCAAACAGCTACTCACAGTACTCAAGTAACATTTTCTCCAAGTACTTTTTTACTTTTACATGAGTAAATATTTGGGTCAGTACTTTTTACTTCTACTTGAAGTAACGTTACTCTTACTCGAGTACATTTTTTGGCTAACTTCATTACCCTCTTTTGTTGTATGAAAATGTGAGGTAATGATTTTAAAGAATAAAGTATTTCAGTGTTTTTGGGTCAAACATCAACATATTTCCTGACTGTGTAAACTTTTGAGGGACTGACAAAGATTCAATTACATACGGGCAATTCCACGGACTGCATTGACAGATCACAGGGCGGCATCAGGGCTCTCGGTCGTGTGGCAAACCAGTATGTAGTAATGGCAGCAAAAGCACCCATGCCCATCAGAGCATTGGAGGGAAGTGTGCGAATGTACTGACGCACATCATCGAATTCAGGAATCCGTAGCTGTCTCAGGACTTCCTGAGCCTGCATGTTCCAGAATCACCCTGAATGGACACAAAAAAAAAAGGGCTGTTAAAAAAAACAGATTTTTTCTTTTCTCAGCAGCAGTGGAAAATGTAAGAGAGGAGTAAAGATATTTAGCAGTTAGATAGTATATCTCTATTAATGGTACCAAAAGAAGCGTGAAAACACAGGCCAGCTGGTGTCTGTACAGTGCCAAAATTATTATCAGATAGATTATTTAGACAGATATTTATCACTAGAAATTCTTCTTCTTCTGTTTTTACATGGTAATCTTTCTAATTGTACAGTATACTGTATCTGAAGCGCTTTGAGTTGTACTTGTCACTAAAAAGTGCTCCATAAATAAAGTTGAATTGGGGCAAATGTATCAGAACAGGTGCCATAGTCTGTCCTTGCTGCTCAGCTGAATTCATTGTGGTAGTTTGACGATTCTTGATCATCTGTTACTTAATAATTTGTCATTATTTGGTGGAGTCCAATGAAACACAAGAATATAGTATAGTTTCTTCCACAGCACTAGTATCAATATAATTAATTTAAGTGAATACACTGTTCAGCTCTATGTATAATTACAATATGAATATACCTACTTTTAAAACAGAATAGCTCAAATGAAGTCATTGTACCGTGTTCAAAGTCAATCGCACTTCATGGGCTCTGGCACATAAGCTCACCTCCATCATGGACAACACCTCCCACCTACTGCACGGGACTGTAGAGGTTTTATAAGCAGCTCTTTCAGTGGCAGACTAAGGGACCCTCAGTGGTCCCTTAGTCCTTCATCACCACTGCTGTCAGACTGTACAACAAGACTCTAACGTAACATGTGCAATAACCCCCTTTGCAAAACTACATGCAATAATATCTGTATCGACGTCAATTTATCCGCGTGACTTATCAACCAATTGCACTATGACTGTAACCTGCACTGCTAATACTGACCAGACTACATTTTTATTATAGTCTGTTTATCTTATTTTTTTACTGTTCATATTTTTTGCACCCTTAAAGTTTTTAGTAGTCATTGTATATAAGTACTGCTATTTTTACTATTTAATTGTTTGCACATTTCCTGTCTATCCTGCACACCCTGAGTGTTTCTGAGAGCCTAATGTAACATGTGAATTTCTCCATTGTGAGATCAATAAAGGCTTATCTTTTCTTATCTTTTCACAAAGCCGGATATGGTGTCTTGATTTCTGGCAATAGATGTTGAATGTGATGGGAACATTGCTTCCATTCGCAGCTTTCACTAACACTTTGTGAATTACTTTCTGCTTACTGTATTAGTAATTCTTAACAATGAGTTCATTTGAAAAAGAAACACCTGCAACACGCTTTATAAGAGAAAAGTGTGTGTGCTGCACGCCACTATTTACGCAATTCAAAGTGTGTATACATGTCCTTTCCCGCAAAAAGCATAAACAAAAGGAAGATGCTGGCGCTGAACAGCTGTGCCACTGGAACCAAGGACACAGGAACAGACTTTAAAGACTTGCTGGAGACACATGGACTCTACTCAGTCTGAAACCCTCTCTCCGCTCAGAGCTGAGAGGAAATGAGCTTTCCTGGTCGGGATGCCATATAAATGAGTTCACCGGGCCAGACCACACTTCACAGCTGTGGCATAGAGCTACGCTGCTGAGGCACAAATGCTGAAGCGCCTGACTCGCATACAATGATGAACAATTCGTCCAGGAAAATGTAAATGTAAAATATTATCAGCATATTCATTCTGTAGTCAAGTACATTATCATGTCTCCCCGGTTTCCTTAAAATGTGTCACTGTATTAGACATAAAACACTACTGAACCATAGCTGGGTTAGTTATTATAAACATTGGTTATATCTTTGGTTTGGTCACACCATTTATAATAATATTAAGATGTGACTGTACAATTCATACGGTATCAACCGATAACAATGTGTAAAAGGTATTGATTTTATCACCTATTTGTATAACAGTTATCATTATCAAGTCATACATTTTCACTTATAACTTGATAATACTGTATAAATCACCAAACTATTCATGACAGCAACCATATGGTCTGATATAAATGTTATATAAACTGGGGGTGGGAGTAAATGCATTGGAATTCATTTGCTTTCTGAACAAATGTGTAAAATATTAATTGATTGTACAGTTTTTGCATTCAAATAGTAAGTACTATAACCAACAAACTATAGTTAAGATATTTTTGCTCATCCCTTTCAATGCTAAACTGGCATTGAAAGGGAAAATAGTCGCCATATCGCTCAGGATTATTTTCTAGCTTCACCTGCTTTGACCTCCGTACTGCTCAGGAGCCTCATGTATCAAACTGTGCGTGAGACTCTAACTTTGAAAGTGCGTAGCAAAAGCACAAAAAAATGTGTACGCAAAGTTTTTTTCCGATTTATAAAACCCTGCGTATGCGCGGGTACGCACACCTGACCGCAATCTTTCCTTTGCTGATCACACGTGCAGCAGAAAGCTGCGGACATCACGACACGCCCTCTGCCCGCCTCCATTTGACCATAAAAGGCTATGCAAAGTGACTTATGAATGAGATTTCCCTAAACATGAGGTGGTAATGAGTGGGTTTAACCGAAGGCGAGAGACAGAGAGGGAGGGGCTGACGCTGCAGCAGCTCGTGCAGAGACGACACGGGTTCGAGGAGTTTTAATGAAGAGTGAGATCTGCTTCTCTGATCACACGTATTGGCATCTTACTGTATATTCCATCAATACAACTTTTCAAAACACATGTTTAGAACACAAAGAAGAGCCTTAAGTGTCGGCTGTATTTGCTAATAGGAAGGTTTGGGTTTGCCAATAAAAACACGATCAACTGTGGGGCATTTCATTCATCCAAACCATTGCGCACGCAGAAGCAGAGCTGTCTGTCCGGGTGGTGTGCGTGAGGAGGTGGTGTCAGAGGAGGGAGCCGCGGTGCCGGTGTGCACTACGTTAAGACGGCCTCGTGTCTGAAGGGCATGTGACCCGAGCTTTGGACCTAAATCCAGTTGGTCAGACTTATGTCCAGAGATGAGTCAATTAAAGCACAGTACAGCGGGATCATTCCTGCTTCCCGTTTAAAAGGCTTCAGCATCAGTGCACATACGCGCACAGGTACGAGCGTTCACGAGCGTGCACGTATATGCAACAAGTCGTTTTTCACAAAATCGTGTTAAGTTGCTCATTTCATTCTGATCTTTGTCATTTCTGATGAAAATAAAGTTCAAATGAACTATTTCAAAAGTGACCAAACACGACTTCCTCAAACTGTCCTCCCCCCGCTGCTTTCCTCGCCCCGTCTTTCAGCAGTGTTTCTGAAAAGTGCGTACCTCGTACGGGAGCTATTGAGAATGAGGAGTCACGTGCCGAGTTGGGGTGATTTGGGGGGGCTCTGAGCCTGTCGGACATATTGGCTGCGGATTGGGGGCACGCTCCCAGAATTTCACGCATTCCTCATATTCCAGAGCACTTTAAATTTTGCGCATTTACGTTTTCGGCGAGACAGAGACGGATCTACGAATACGACAATGAAAAGGCAGAAAGTAAAGCAATGCGAGATAAGGCGAAAGAAAAGGGACTTTACAGGAACAAGCTCATACCAAGAGCAAAATAGCGGTATTTGGAGAAGCTTGCGGACATTCAAAACATCAACACACGAGCTCCCTGCAGCGGAGGCCTGGACCATTTACCTCCGAGCACATACATGGACATAGTAAACTACCTTGTATTTGATGTAAGTTACTACACGATGCAGGAGTTTAAAAGCCACAAGTCTTTGGGAAGTTACGAGACTTTCTGCTGTGGCTGGGTGCAGGACTTGGCTCTACAAGCCTCCAGCTGGTGAAAACAGGGTTGTACTGGCAAAAGTAACTTTCTTCACATGTGTTTTAGTGTGTTGTCATTACATTGCATTTAGCGGACACTTCTTGACCAAAATGACAAAGTAATAAAGTGCGTGTTTCGTAAACGCTACATTGTTACAAGATGTTCAATGTACACAAACGTTTCCAACATGTTTTGACAAGTCAGAGACTTGCGCTCTTTGATGCTGTGTCCATTTCTGTAACATAAAAAACTGTATTGTTCCTACGTTTTCCATGTCTATCGTGTGAGGTATTGGAGCAGTTTTTAACGCAGCAGTGACTTCCAGGCGGTAAAACAGTGCGGAATAGCAAGAACCTCCGCTACTACGGCGTTAACAACACACGTAAACAATGTGTATTGCCGCCGGAGCGCAGCCAATATGTCGGCGGGGGGCTCTGTGCCGTGACGTCAACTCCTCATTCTCAATATAGTTTGCGTGAAGGAGCGCAATGTTTTACGTTCAGTTTGTTTTCTATAAATACCATCTTTTGCGCAGAGGAGCGCTACGCAAAGTTTTGGCCTCATTTTGTGCGCAGCAAGTTTGATAAATGAGGCCTAAGGTCATTTCAGGTTTAAATGAACAGACGTATGGCAGCCATGGCAAAGGTATATTGACATCTCACCTACTTTTATCATTACCGCAGAGCACATGACTGACTGGACTGCAGCCCACTGGGAGAAAGTATCAGAAACATGCTGCAACGCAGGGCATCATCATATATACGATGTCAATGTCTGTTTAATATGTCTATGGTTTACCCACCCTGTGTTCACAAGCGGCATTTTGAAAGAGAAACAACTGTTCACAAATGCTCACCTTTATAGTTGCACAATAATCACATTCACAATCAAATCAAAGTCACCATTTTTATGGTTTCAATTGGCATATCCAAAAGACTGTAGTTTGCTGTAGTTTTGACCTCAAAGTTCCCAATTGCAACTTAAGAGCAACACACGGAGGGAATTTTTAAAGGACATAATGCCACATGTTCCCTTTACTCACAGAGTTGTCGCGTTTAAGAGAAGAAGAGCTGTGTCCAAAAGCGCTGAGTGTATAGTGATCTGTGTTGGCCCTTTGCTACTGCAGTTGCTATTACAAGACACACACAACGACCTCTAATAGACCTCTGAGGTTCTCACCACTATGAATAGCAGAGACACGCCCCACCCCTTTCAAACAGAAACAGTGGCACGTGGGCTCGGTAGTCAAGTTTATCACGTGCAATTCCGAAAAGCAAATATCAGCACGTTATCATGCGTTATCTGGCCACAAGATGATACATTTTGTGCATTCAGATAATATAGTGTCTATTATAATTGTTGACACCGGCCTGAGACCTTTCATTGTCATTGCTTTCAATGTTTACAAAATTAGATACTTAGGAGTCTTATTACGACACACATAATATAAAAGTAATGAAGGAAATGCGTAGGCAGTGCCTTTCATGAAATTGAAATCAAATTTAAGGTTAATTTAATGATTGGCTTGGGGCTTTTAAATGAACAGGTCTCCAGGCTCCAGTGGCAGTAACAGCTCATGCTTTGAAGTGGAGTTCAGACGGTGATAAAAAAAAAAAAGGAACATTTTTGTGTTAACAGGACTGTGGTGGACAGCAGTCATTGTTTGCTCAAGCTCAGGTTTATATAAAAGGTTCATATTGTCTATGTTCATATTAACCATATTAGTAAAGCTCAAATAGGTCTTTGGTCCGAATATTGAGGCATAAAATCAAAACGAAGTAGAGATTGATCAATATGAGGACAAAATCTTGACATTTTTGCCGTATAGTCCAGGCGTAGGGAAATGTGTTTAGTTATATTCAGAAAAGTGCTTTAGTTTTATTCCACAACTCGTCAGTCACTCACAAACTTTTACATAAACGTTTGTATCTATTGCAGTGAGGAGTATGGCACAGGGCACATGCTTGGTTTCACTGAAGTCAAGTGATCGTACTGAAACACTCTCTGGCAACCCCACCGCGACTCTCCATACTTGGCCTGTGATCATGTCAAGCCAATGGCAGGGCCCACTCACAGTCACCCCACCATCCAAAGAAAAAAGGGAAGTGGAAAGAGGGCAGCTGGTTCGTTTCACACAGAGCAGAGCACAACCTCCACACTTTCCCCACAGATCAAACCTAGACACATGGTTTCTCAGTGGTAGTCTATGTCTCGTGAAGCTGTCGTGTGTCTCATGTTTGGCAAAGGCGCAACAACCTGTTTAACCCACCCATGAATGACTTGAACAAAAAGAATGACTTGTGCTTTGAGAATACTTGAGTAACTAGGGGCTTAGGGGTGTCCAAACTTTTTTTATTGAGGGCCACATATTGAATTGTACACAACGTCGAGGGCTACATATCGGTGGTCACAGCTTCCAAACATTCAAAAGGACATGTTTAAGAGAGGTTTAAAGGTGCATTATGCAACTTTTAATGTAGGAAAAAAGTTGATATTTGTGCTTATAATAGTGGTAGCTATAAGAGTGGTCAGCATGGCGCCTTTACTTTCCGTCACAGTGGTCTCTAGGACGCTCCAGGATCAATTGTTTGGAAGGTTTTCACTGCAGACGGACCCTCTCACCAGAAAACAATTGATCCTGAAGCATTTCAGAGTCCACTGTGATTGAAAGTAAAGGTGTCATGCTGACCACTAGGGGTGTCCATGGTTAACCGATTAACCGTTAAAAACTGCGTAACCGAGTAAAAGTATTTTGCTCGGTTAACTGGTGTGTATAATTTGCTGTGGTACTTAAATACTTGTAATACATTTTTGCATCACCAGAGACCACCAGAGCGCTCCCATACATTTGTTCACAAGAAGCAGTCATCGCGCATGGCTAGCTAGTTTAACTTTTCATATTAACCGCTGAGGGCCTCGGTTAACGGTTAATGAAAAACTTGAAAACGTGCAGCCCTACTGACCACTCATAAAGCCGCTGGGTCACTACAAGGTCAAATACGCACAAATATCAACTTCTTTTTTTTTCGCATAAAAAGTTGCATAACGCACCTTTACCCCGTGCCTTATTTAGGCTCAAAGCCTAATGGTGCGTACAGACCAAACGCTGACACGCCACCAACTTCCATGTTAACCCTATGTAGACGTGCTTCGATGCGCGTCGAAATGTAAGCAAAGATGTCCGCGCGTATGAAGCGTTGCAAATGCGAGCAGATGAGGATTAACGCGCGTCAAAGCCAGTGAGAACAGCGCGGTACAGAGCAGCGATGCCCCGCCCACTGCTTCATGCACTCAAGTTCACAATCTACACGTGCGTTCATTTACGCCTTGTTAACCAATCAGGGACTGGGCTCAAATAGTGAGCACAAGCGTCACCTGTTACCTGCAGCAGTAGCGCAAAAAGGGCATACGCAATATATGCCTTGCATAGGGGCCGAAAGGACGGGGCCAATAGTGATGTGTCGGTCGCGAACGATCCGGCTCTTTTGAACGAGTCTTTACAGTGAACGATATGAACAGGTTCGCGGTGGTGAAGTGTTTTTTTTTTATTCCTCTTTGGGGGACAGGCGTCACTTTAGTTGTGCATGCTTATTTTGCGAAACAAAGTCACTGCTGGAGTGGGGCAGAGAGGAGTGCAGAGGGACTGTCATCTCCACCGCTGCTGCTGCAGCCCACGAGGAGCTCAAAGTGAGCATAAGGCAACAAGTTTGAGAAATAAAAGTCCTAATGAAATAAAAACACGGTTACAGAGGAGATCGTGTTGAAGCAAAACACCTCTTTCACTTGCGTTGTTTTCTCCCCTCTTGCGCGAGAGAGAGGAGAGGAGGAAAAGTTACGTGAATGAAGCAACAGAAGCTTTAATCGGGCCGTGTGATTGTTTTTTGTGATAACTCCATAGAGGGAAATGTCGATGTTATATTGTGTGAAATAGTGACATTTTCGTTAAAATAAAGTCAATTCAGAGGGTATTTATTTACTTAAAAAAAAACAACCATCAAAGAGCCATGTGTGTGTGGGGAGGGAGGTAGTTGCGGTAGTTGCGCCCCTGACCGGCAGCATGGAGGACAAGTTGATCATCGCGGTTTGCGCTCGGCCTGAGTTGTATGACACGCCTCCTAATTATGACGCTGCAAACTTCACGCACCAGCAAACAGGCGTTTCTCACGAGTGTGAAGCGGCAATGTTTGGCGTCCAACTAGAGGCTGACGGAGCGTGGACGCACGTTCGGTCTGAACCATAGACTGTTAAAAGAATAGACAGCTCCTCCTCACTCCTCCCGTTACCATAATGACACTTTCGAGGGATCATGCGGATTACAGACTCTCTCCCAGCTCTGACGAAGCATGTTCTAATAAGGCAAAAGGCGGATCTCACTGTAAACTCGGCCTTGCGTGACGTGTAGCTCGCGCAGCTCAATGCAACAGTCGACCTCCGTTAAGTAGGAATTTAAAAAAATATATTCGAAAACCAGCTGTTCAATTTTTTGACTAACCACGTTATCTAGGAGGAATATGTACATATTAATGTTGAAAAATGAAACAGCATTAAAGTTGTTTAAGTGTCTAAAGTCATGCTTTTCAATGGGCAGGCAAATGGAGTACTACAGCAATGGAAGAGCAATGGCGGCTCATGTTTGCGTCACAAAGCAGAGCCAGCGGCCATTGGTCTGAACGCACCTTTAAAGCCAGCTTTGTCACACAACAACATGTTAGTCTTTGAGATTATGATCATGTAAATTGTTTAAATTGAGGTGTGTGCCAATTCAACAAAAAGCCCGAGAGCCACCAAAAATGTATCGGAGGGCCGCATTTGGCCCCTGGGCCGCACTTTGGTCACCCCTGGCTTAGGAGGTGTACAGTACACCCCGCAGTACACAACATCCTACCGCTGTGTTAAAAGGGGATTTTGCCGATAATAGCATTTAGCCGCTGTTAGCGCAGCTTTAGCTGGTGTTAGCATAACATTTACCTGTAGCTTACCTTCATAGTTCGTAGTTGAGCAGTTTATTTTCTGTTTTTAATACAGCTTGGCTCCTCTGCATGATTCCGTAACTCCCACCAGATGACAGCATTTGTCCACATTTGTTCTCATCGCGGCTTACAAAACTTTTAATGACGATCTGTACAGCGTGCGGCGCTATGCGGCTCCGCCCACAACAAATGCATGTGTGTGTGTGGTGGAAACAGAAAGGTCTGCGGGCCAGTGTTGATACGTGCACGTAGATGGTGGCGTGCGCGGCCGGTTCGTGCTATGTGGAACGACGCCTTTAGAGGACAAACATTTAAGAAAATGCGTAGATTGGGATTTTTACATGTTCATAGCTCAATCATTTGGTGCACAAAGAGAGAATTCATCCATAATGGCTTGAATTATGAATTGTTGAATGAGAGAGTAATCAAATTTGACTCATCAAGGTTAAGCAGAAATATAGAATGCCTATGATTATGTTCAGCTGAGCAGACCTCCTCTAGCACAGCACCAGTAATGTTAATTGGAGCTGTTTTCTTTTCAGTCTTTTAAAGCAGGACATGCAATGTGATTTTATGGTTAACAAAAATGATTGTTGTTGATGTATCAGTTATGTTAATGTACAAAAATACAGTAGCTTTTTGTTCATCAATGATAATGTCATTTATGTTGCTAGTGTTTTCTTTTGCATTTCTCATTTGCACAGTAATAGACTTCATTGTTTTTTGGGACTGATGTTTACAAAGAAAAACCCTTTTGGCAAAACAGTTAATTTGAGTGGAAGGACTACAAACACCACACAACATGTCGGTATTGGTGCTTTCAGAGAGTGATGTCAACACAACGGTATAAAAGCCGTTTAGACACTAGTGACAGTCTCCGGCCAGGATAAATTGTATGTAATTTTGCATGATGCTGCATATAGAAGTATAGAATGTAGAAAATATAGAAAATCTGAACTGAAGGGAGCAGTGTCTACTAAAAAGTAAATTTAAGAACATTGAGTTCAGTGTATTTAGCCCATAGTCATTAATGTATTATTTCATATTGAATTTTAAGCCATAAAAGATTACAAGTAATTTCATATAGAGTGAATTGTTGTTAGGGACACCTTGGCTGAACTAATTACCTACGAGTAAATAAATGGCCCTGTACTTTCTTATTCATTGTCTTTTTTGTATCAATACCCATATCCTTGATAGAGAAACACTGTAGTTTAGCATACTACAGTGTATGCTAAACACTGTACACTGTACGGAGAATTTGGACATGTTACAACCTGCTATGTAATTCCACAGTGGCAGAGACACTCTTCATTGTGCACTGATATGTTCAAACATAAAAGCGTTACAGGAGACTGCTATTGACTTTTCACTGCCATTGTTGGTATTGTGCGTACTATTGATTTAATAACTAATGTTGAATCCCTTGTCAATACTGAACATCTATCACAAAAGGCTGAGCACTTTAGGAAAGATTCCTATTAGCAATTTTTCAGACAAACAAAATGAAATGTAGTTAGATTTGCGATGTAATTTTCAAAAACTATGCATGAGCCAGCCTGCATCTTGTATTTTCTCTGCTTGACAAAACCTGTGTGGCGAAAGGCTTAACAACCCAGTGCAGTTGACTCGAAGCTCTATGCTGGATTGATATTGATAAATATGTCTATCAGGCACATATTTAATGTTTTTCCAGTTGCCAGGTCACATGTTCATCAGACACATATACAGGAACAGGGTGAAGGATGGAACTGTGAAATAGAACAGGTCACACCCGCATTGATGACGATGGACACAACTTTATGCTTCATAAGACTTGTACACTGTCACACCAAAACCACTAATAAGTAACAATAAATCAATAATAATACTAAGCCACATTTCTGTCCTGAAAAGCCCTTTTTGTCTTGTCCTTAATTCTAAACGATCAATGCTGTAATGCCTGGAGAAATGCCAGAGCCTCGTATCTTTTTTTGCAAAACCGGATTTGTCCTTTCAGGCTCTTTGAAGAGCAAGACAAAAAAAGATCTGCACAGCTTGAATGCTCCCAGTCAATTTTATTTAGCACACCACGAAAGTGACGTTTCGGGCCACAAATCAGCCCTTCATCAGACTTGAAGGCACAAACATGTGTGATCTGGTGAGTGCTACAAGCAATACATAAATGCTGAGTGAGAATCACTCTAACGTTTTGGGAAACACAAACTTCCAGCCATAATTTCTTGATTTCAAACTTAGGCATTACACATTTATCATTAAGTGCCTTGGCAGAAGTCTGCGCCTCCTTCATGGGTCTAATTATATGCTCTTAGTCTAATGTGACACTTTTTTTTTTATCAAGTTTCATTTTTGTCCTTTTGTTACTCAAACTTTTAAACAACACTCTACTATGTTCCTTCGCTCTTTTTGCAAATATATTTTTGATAAATGATTCCTCTGTTGCTGTTCCACGCCATGGACCCATTTGTTAATCTGCCACGTAATTACGGTATCTCACATGACAGTCCTAAATTCAGTTAGTATCGTTATTGCTCCAGTTTCTGCCCCAGAGGCCTTTTCTGTATTGTGAAAACAGGCAAACAAGCAACGGTGCTCTCAGGTAACCATCACAATGCAGCAGTAGGATGACGCCCCAATTACAAATAATGTCCCACACGGTGCTCTTTTGTTTAGTGTAAAGAAAGCTCCCCCTGCACCAAAAGGTCCTAAATTACAGCTTAAAAGTATTTTATATAAAGCTCAAAACAATATTTGTGAGCCCAAAGGGAAAAGTAAATAATGATTAATAATTTAATAATAACTGGACTTTGGGAGCACCCTTGACATCAAGAGAGCGAGTGTTTTGGGCAAATGAGAAGGAGCGGACTGAATGTGCAGGATCACTCAAACATGCTTGAAGGAAAACAGTACAACCGGTTAAAAGATAAAATAAAATTAAAAAAAGACAATTTACTATATATAACTGTGAACATTTCGAGAGCCACCAGTTGGAATGCAAGTCTATGTATGGTCCAAACAAACTGCAATTACCATGGAAACATCCCTGCTCCACATTCCTCAGGTGTCTGGCATGCATCCCCCTGAACTTGCACTCCCACCACAAAACCAGTTTCAACTAAACTCAATAACTGCCAAGACATCCCATTTGAGTTCCTGACACCATTGAGAGAGAAAAAAAATGAACCCAAGAACAACTCTACTCATCTGCTGTGCCAAAGTGCAGCCCACCAGTAAACCCTACATATAAGATTGTAAAAAGGTACTCACCGAAACGGGTTTGTATGTTCAGTGCATTCATTCAAACATTTTAATGCCTAGGCTTCAACACAGCCCAACCCAATAACTTTCCATTATTACGCAAGCTACTGTACAGTTAAATAAATTGAATGTGCAAAAAAAAGGTGCGCTGTTCGATGTAGGCAACTTGACAAAAGCTATTCAGTCATACGTTTACAATGGAGGCAGCAGAGTGCTCAAAGTGTTTACAATCGCGCTTGTGCAGAGCAACAAAGTTATGGCGGAGATGCCACGAATCCATACCTCAGGACCTATGGCATTTTTCATCATTTCGGTAAAACAGCCATGCATCTATCATGTAACACCAGATTGATACAATCTGCACTAAACTGGAAACACCTATGCGAATGGCCCCAAAATGGTCAAACTCTGAGTACTTACTTCATCTTTGCTCAAACTTGATGCGCTTGTTTTACCCTAAACGCAGCTTCCTGTATCCATTCAACGGTTTTCCCTGCGGTGCCACTGAAACGAACACGCGATCTTTAGTTTGCAATAATGTGATGACCAGAAATACGTTTCTACACAGTGAGTTTAGCAAGCAAACTTAACAAACCGATGGAAATAGTGAGTTGGCACCGTCTATGCATAGAAAAAACAGAAGCGAAAAGGGGATGTGTGTAGGCGCAGCTCTCTTGCAGCAGCGGACGTCACAATTGCGCTGTGTTCGTGTGTCTGCATGTTCAGACTGCGAAGACATGTTACTAACCTGCGGAGCGTTGGATCCGGGCTGAAACCTAAACTCATTCACGAAGTAGCAACAAAAGCGCTGTTGGATTTTCAGAGCTAGCCCAGTGCTCCCAACCAATCACAAATGGCCTCGCGTATATGTGAGACCAAAATGAGAGCCCTGTTGCTATTGGCCACTACATGACAGTGAATATTGAGCCACTTTGGCCGATTTGAGTCTCGACAATTTCCACATTAAAGTCTAATAGTTCACAAGCATCGGCAAAAAACTGTGTCTATTTACCAAATGTTCCTTTGTCAAACATGATGACGACCAGGGAAACGTAGACAGAGTTTTTTTTTTAACACTTGTCCGTATTGACATCTTCACTTTGGGCGGGTCATCGTTTGGGCTTACATTATTTAGCCTATGTAATTTGCATTTTTTTCTCTTTGTAACAAACAGACGCGCCACTTGTGTGAGTCTAATAGAATCGGAGTGGAATCAGAGGAAGCAGAAGTATGGACCGAGTGAAGTGATGCGGTCCATGCGGAAGATGGCGCACGCACACAGGAGATAGTTCGGGACCCTCGAAGGTCACCACAGCTAGGAGTGCAGCGCCACTCAGGGAACAGGGGACAGAAGTTGTCTCTGAGCTTGTCCCAAAAAAATAAAAAAAATAAATAAAAGTGCATTAGAAACATTAGTCCAAATAGTCTAGAACTAAATTAAATAAAAATGACGATTCCTGTATTGTTCTTAAACGTATAGGCAACAGTAGGCTATCCATCTCAAAAACAAATATATTATAATAAAAAATCGAGGCTTTCTGGTGTGTTGAAAATTCCTAAACTATTAGAATTCATAACTCTATACCAATAGTGACTTACAATTTGGATATTTTCGATTTTATCATAATCATGTTTAAGATAAACACAAAGCCATATCGCATTCATTTATTTTCTCCTTTTGACGTTTTAATTTGTACACTGTGTTGATACCAGTTTAAAACAAAGGCGTCTGCTGCACAGCCATACATACATTATACATGTAGCCTCATTTATTACATTTACATTGGTGTGCGTAATTACACTTGTCTTCTTCACACGCATGGTTACGGCCATTGAGTGAATCTATATAAGCTCATAAGCACACAAAAATCATGAAAGCCTATGATATTTCACACTCCGTCTGACAAAAACACTGTATGTCTTAAAAAGCATGAAGCACTGCAATGCAGTAAACAAGATTATTATATCCCTAAATACCGAACAATTATCAGCATATTTATATATTTATATTCACATCACAACTTCAATGTGTGTAAAAATGTGCAAGTATCATTTATTGAAAAAACAAACAAACACATGAAGTGTTTAAACTTTGCAGTGAACTAATAGGATTTTATGCCTTGGCCCCGGTCGCTCGCGCTTTGCCCTCCATGGTGCAGGGAAAACCTTAAACCGCTTCAGATGTCCTGTGAGTCTTTCTTTCTACGTTCTCTCTTTGTTATATTCCTTACATGGCTCACAACATCAAATGTTTCCAATCACAGGAAAAGTTTCCAGATTAAAAAGTTTAGGGTAAAAAAAGAATGGCTGCACAGTGTTTTTGCGCATGAGAGCCGCGTGAATGCGTGAGAAGGCGCACACAATAAACCTGTTGTTAACCTTGCTGTGAAAATATGTTTGAAGAAAACAGCCAATTGTTGTATGAAATGTATTCAAGTATAAAATAATGCCCTTTGTTTGGGCTAAAAACTTGTGCAATGTCTGGGTACAAAAGTCCCCTGTGGCATTTACTCGCGCCCTTTGTGCAGTGTGCGCTTTGGCGTCTCCACTTGGCGCATTACCCAGGCCCCTTTAAACGCGATTGTTTCTTTCTTATAATGACATTTACCGGATCAAAACACGCTGTTAATTCGATCAGAAAGCTTCACCCTTCATAACAATAGCAGTATAATTTCTCCCAAAGTTTGTTAAGTTGACCGAAATTAGGCAAATGAATAGGGGTCTCCAGGCTCTCCATCTTGCAGGTGACGAGAATAATGCGCGCTCACACCAGCTGCATTCTTCTTTATTTCTCCCTTTCTTTCACTGCATTATTAAAATTTAGGCCAATGAAACTATTCATTGGTGTGAATAGACATTTTCTTATAGGATAATAGGATACAAATTGAGCCTCTCAGAGTCTCCAGTGGTGGCTCACCCTCGTGTGCCAGAGGCGGCAGGAGACGCTGGCCCTGACGCAGCCGACGCTCGTGTGCCAGGCCTCATCACACACCTGCCGAGGAGGCCAGCGAAGGAAAGAATGTAAACAAAAAGCTTGCCATCTCTCATAAAAATGGACGTGTCAGCAAGTCGTGTGAGAAACGCCGAGAACAAACGGGGGAGCTGCGTCTCCAGCAGATCTCCCCTGAACTTGGCGGAACAGCCTATTAAAGGCTTACTTAATTACTCTAATGACACTGGACAGGCCTTAACACTGCACCGGGCCGAGATGAGAGTTAAGATCGCTTGCTGGGATATGTAAACAGCCGATCGTGTGAGAAACGCGAGATGGAAGAAAGAGGATTTCTTTCTGCAGAGGCTTTGTTTTCAGTGCGCGCAGTGCGCCCCGCCGCATCAGGCGATCCCAGCTCACTTATTTCCCGCCTGGCTCTTACTATGCAAATAATATTCCCAAACTAATCACGTGTCCTTTGAACAGCCACGTGGATTAACAAAGCAGGTTGCCCCCCTGCAAGCCCATGGCTTGAGATTTTTACAATTTCTTTAACTGATCCTAAATGCACACATTTAGCCAGTGCGCGTCTCTAATCCAGTGGAATAATTTAAGGAAGAATGCCACTGAGGCGCCTTTAAAACCAGAAGCAGCTTCACTAGAGCCCAGTGTACTTCTGCTACAGCAACAGCACTCTCACCATCACCAACAGCTTTTAGGGAGTAAATGAAGAATCCAATGATGGCATCAAAGACGAAGGAGAGAAAGGTATGCGCAATGCCCGCTTTTTACCTAGATGCAGGAAGCACCAGATAAGTTATTCTTTAATATGCCTTTAATTGGAGCTTTCTGATTTTCTGAAAATGCTATGTTGGCTGCAAAACACGTTTGGGAGATAGATGTGTCGTTTTGTACATTTCATTTTTACTTCTTGAAAAACTGTTAATGATTTTGGGCAGCAGCCTGCGTGCGTAAATGACGCGCTACACACATTCCTGGGTGATGTTTCTCCTCCCAGACAAGACAAGGTGATTCAAGTATACAACCAGGGCAACTGATGTAATACAAATACGAGCAGAAATGGTGTTGGTCACTTAAAATAGTTCAGTACTGCCGTGATGAAAGCCGGTATAAGTCCGGAATGCTGTGCGTAAAATGTGTGAATTGTGTACTGGCTGTTGGGGATTGTTGCAACTTTGGTGGAACAAGAATGCAATCGATTTTTGTAGCTGTGTACATTGTTTATTTATCACATTTGATATATTACAGAGAACTCCGGTCTCCCACAAAGTAATCGAGAAACGAAGACGAGACCGCATCAACCGCTGTCTTAATGAATTGGGAAAAACTGTACCAATGGCGCTCGCCAAACAGGTACTTGATCAACATGTCTGTGCTGCAATGTCTCTATGTAATAAGTAGGCCTATGTAATAAAAATATGTTTATTTCAATTCGCAGAACTCCGGGAAACTTGAAAAGGCAGAAATCCTGGAGATGACAGTTCAATATCTGCGCGCGCTACACTCCGCAGACTTTCCTCGCGGGAGAGAAAAGGGTTAGTTGTCACTAATATAAGAGCTTTCCGTTAGCATCAAATTTGATTGTTAGTTTGATATTTACCTTGCTCATATTCCACACTATCCAGAAGTTAATATGGGCATCGTTTCTTTCTGTGCATGGTTACAGGTGAGCTTTTGGCTGAATTCGCCAATTATTTCCACTACGGATACCACGAGTGCATGAAGAACCTAGTGCACTATTTGACCACAGAGGACAGGGCTGAAACCAAAGACATTAAGTACGCTCGCATCCTTGCCTTCTTGCAGTCCAAGTCACGCGCCGTTACGGATCCTGTTTTTGGGTCCACGTGGGCTCCGTTCCCGTGGAATCGTGTGACTTTCTGGGACAGCTGCACGCGTCCCCGGATCAGAGCCACAGTCCCGAGGCTATGTACCACCAGCAAAATCCTACTGGACACTTCCCCTCATGGCACAGCTCCGCGCGCGGCCCCAGCTTGTCATATCCAGCGGTGCACGCGCAACACACGCAACATGGAGGATACATATCCCCAGTGCAGGGACTGGACCATCATTATTTCAACTTTATTGGTCACACGCACGCAAACACCTTTAGTTTGCACAGTGCTCAACACGCTATGTAACTATCACCTATATGCCTTTATTTATATGTTTAAAAGTGTGCAGTGGAATTATCTTGTAAATACTGTAAATAAACATTCAAACATGATTAAATGCCCATTGCTTGATGTATCTTATTCTTTTTAAACAAAATATGCTCTCATTGCCTGATTTTAAGCTCTTCTTCTTCTTCTTCAACACATTTTGTGAAACCATGAGGCGACTGCTGTTGTGATATTATATACAAAACTATACTGAACCGAGCTGATACAAAAACAATTAAGTTAACCGTAACACTAATCTATGGAAATCATTACATAAACTACTATACTACTACTACTACTACTACTACTACTACTACTACTACTACTACTAATAATAATAATAATAATAATAAAATGCCTTCATTGGTAATCAGCTTTATATGTCAAATGTGTCAATAAAACAAAATATTATAAAATAAGTTTGTGTTACAAGCAAATTGTCACTTGAAAGTATGGCCTGAAATGTCAATTTGAGCACACATTGAGATTGTTAATCCAGCATTTTGTGTAGTCTGACACCTGCTAGCTATCCACAGAGCCACAGACTAGACCCCCAAGGCCCAGAGAGACTGTGGTTTCTTAAATAAGTTGTATAGTGTTGGATTGAGGAATAAATAATGTGATTAAAAAAGAAAATAAAGGAGGGAACATGCATTTTCTTTGGCCAAGACACCTTTTGTGTGGTCAAATAGAAAAGGAACAATCTCCGTCTCCTTGTGCTTCATCCTTGAGTGACTTTGAAACAAAATAATCAAGACCATGAAATCAGGAGACGGAATACAGAATCTCAACCATCTAAAAGTGTTCCGTAAAAGAACAAAATCTTATTGAGATTATTGACAAAGTCATCTTAACAAAGTTATATTTAGCCATGAATACATAGTAGTCTAGTTAGAAAAAAAAGGTTAAAAACACTAGATACTATTCAGATTGATTGAAAAGTATGGATGGATAGCCTAGAGAGCCTTACCAATCCACATTAACTGCTTGGATAGATATAGAAATGTTCACCAGCCCTCGCCAAAGCCACAAGAAAATCAGTGGCATGACGATGGCAAAGTAACAATACAAGAAAGGAAAAAGCTCCAAGGGAATACCCGGGGGATCACAAGTGCTACCTTATTGGTTTAAATCCTGACTCTATGCACCAATAAAGACTCATGTTCAGCCAGATGAGAAGGTTTAGCTTGAGCATGTCACATGAATAATAATAAATTGAGCAGAGATTTAAAAAAAAAAGAAAAAGAAGAAGGGAATTCAGAGCATTTATTGTCATGTAAACCACGGCTCTGTGCTAAAGCCGTACTTTGAGAATGTTTATCTTTGGCATTAATATCACACATTGAACATCAACAATAAACTCTTTCATCAAAACCAGTCATCGCTAAAAACACACACAGACATCTTTGAAACCGATATGCATTGGATGGGTTCAAAAGGTTTACTTCCAAGTAAACAATATGAAACTTTGTTAACAATATATTGTTTTTTTCCCCGTTCAAATAGATCACAAGAAATAAAATTTGGCCATACTCTATCCAGTAACAGACCTGGGCTCTTCCATATTTTTCACCTTGCACACCAATAAATGTAGAAGCAGTCTGCCCCACAGCAAGATGATACCATTTTCTGATGTTAATAGGTATCGACTCAAATTCAGAGTACTTTAAAGAGGTCACATTTGTCAAGTCTTAGTGTGAGGGCCACAATCTTTCTTTAAATGTCGTGAAAAGTGTATTTTAATAGTAATAATAATAAATATTGCCCCAAAGCACTGATTATCAGCCCTTGCCGACCGCACTGTCTAAAGCAGGAGTGGGGAACCTTTTTCATATTAAGGGCCAAATCAATTCTTATAAAATACTCCAAGGGCCTTACAATTTAGTAAAATACATTCTAGCGTTCATACAACACCGAGGTAGGACTCATGTATGGAGGATCATAATTTTTATGCATGTCAGACTCACCTTATGCGATGGCTGGAATTGTTTATCTTTGTTGAGGCGTCTGCTGTCAGCTGGCAGTGATGATGATGCCACTTGAAGCTGGTTTTCCAAGTTTGGGTCAGTCTTGTGAAAGCAGCTTGATGGGCACCCAAACTCCAGGGCATTCATTTTATCCAAACGCATTTGTTTCGAAGTGTAATGGCGCTCGATTGCCTTCTTCATCACTGCCAGCCCCTCGCCACATACTTGGCTTCCATTTCACCTTGACAAAGAAGAAATCATTTGTCATTTTTTCCTGGAATATTCAAGATCCATCTTCCTTTTCTTAGTGATCGCCATGATCCAGCACTGCAGTCAGTCACTGCTATGCGATACGTGGCGTAAAATCACATGACCTTTATCTATACTAAATTAAATATGAAAAATGCCTTGGGGGCTTGGGCAAATGGTCTCGTATATGGCCCTTAGGCCTGAGGTCCCCACCCCTGGTCTAAAGCAAGAGGGTGCTATCACACCCTTTGTCTCCCTCAATCTTAGATTAAGGTATTATTACTACTGCCTTTGTGCCTTTGCAATTGCACAGTTATTGTTTTAGCAGGGGGCCCTGACGCGCCCTCTCAGTACTTGACAGAGTGACAGTGCAGAGTGCTCCACACTCAGTTTTAGTTGACCTTTACAGAGAAAAATTTGTATCACTCCATATGTGCAAACTGAAACATATTTCAATATGTGAAATTATCAAATTTTACTTTGGTTTGCGGATGTGCCACAAAAAAATCCATAAATGTTATTTGGATAACTTTTGATTCTCTCCATCAATTTCACCAAGTGTGAGGAGAGTTACTGTAAAAAAGCGCAAGGCGCTGAATATGCGATTTTAACATTTTCCCATTCGAATAATGGGTACAATAGGCCAGAATGAATGAGAGTGTGTTTGAGAGGGCGCATGGGGGACGACGGATGGAAATTAGCCCAAGGCTATAACCCGGTGTGGCTTGTTTACATGCATGAGACCAATGTATGTGCATTAACATGCACTGTCCCGACCAAATAAACCAATATATATATATATATATATAACCCGGGCCTCCGCTAGTCTCCACATTTGATGTTCTGAGATTATGAGTTATTACAAAATGTCCAAAATGTCCACCCAACTCCCTATAACCCGTCACTCACTATAGCTATAGACCCGCACTAAGTAGGCCAGTGGTTCCCAACATTTGTACTTGAAGCCTCCCCACCTTTGTACTTGAAGCAGCTGTAAGCCGAGGACACAATTCCCGTAGAGGGCAGTTAAGGTAAATCGGATCTAATAATCTATTTAGCTGAAGCTCTCCTGGGCCTTTACAAACCCGTCTGAATCCCAAATGCGTTTCAACCAGTGGTTCCCAACTAATATTGCGTCGAGACCCACCATCACCCTAAGATGACCAGCCGCAACCCAATTAAGAACTGACTTTGCTAAAGTCAGGTCGTCGTTTTGTAATCTTTTAGTAGATTCATGTTGAAAGAAATGCTCCCTGAGAAAAGCATACGACCCACTGATAATGGTTCTGCGATCTTTGGGTCAGGTACACATACTTGACAATCTGCCAGAAGAATGAGATAAAAAATTTTAGAAAATGTTTTTGTTACTTTTTTATAAAGTCAGAAGTTTACATACTAAAATTACTATACCTTTAAACAATTTGGGAAAGCCCAGTTGACGATGGCATGTCCTTGGAAGTCTGATTCATCCTTGGGTGCAATTTCAAGAAACTTGAAGGTGCCACGTTCATTGGTTCAAACAATTGGAAATGTCCAGCCATCATACAGATCAGAAAGAAGGCGGGTTCTGCGTCCCAGAGATGAACATGCTCTGGTCTGAAATGTAAACATAAACACAAGAACAAATGCAAAAGACCTGGTAAAGATGCTGGCTGAAACTAGTAAGAGTATGTCATTATCCACAGTGAAACAAGTACTGCACCAACATGGGCTGAGAGGGTACTCATGTCTGATGAAGGGCACTTAGCCCGAAACGTCACATCTTTTGGTGTGAGTACACATTAAAAATTTAGGAGCTAATTACGCAGTTGTGCAGATTTTCTTTTACTGCATATGTTGCCCTTTTTTTAAATCCAACACACTGCTCAGAAAGGGATGTGGGTGTTTTTTGATTGTGCACTCTGCCAGGAAGAAGCCCTTACACTCCAAAAGAAACATCAAAAAGACAGTTTGGAGTTTGCAAATAAAAAAAGGATAAAGACTATAATTTTTGGAGACATTTCCTGTGGTCTGACGAAAAAACAATTGCATTTTTTGGCCATAATGACCATCGTCACGTTTGGAGGAAAAAGGGGGAATCTTGCAAGCCTGAGAACATCATCCCAACTGTGAAATACGGGGGTGGCAGTGTCATGCTGTGGGGTTGTTTTGCTGCGGGAGGGATTGGTGCACTTCACAAAATAGATCATCATGAAGAAAGAACACTATGTGGATATTGAGCAACATCTCAAGACATCAGCTAGGAAGTTAAAGCTTGGGCGCAGATGGGTCTTCCAAATCGACAATGACCCAAAACATATTGCCAAACTGGTTACAAAGTGGCTTAAAGATAACAAAGTCAATGTTTTGAAGTGGTCATCACAAAGTACTGATCTCAGTCCAGTTGAAAATGTATGGGCAGAGCTGAAAAGGCATGTGTACTACAAATTTGGCTCAGTTACACCAGTTCTGTTTGGAGGAATGGACCAAAATTCTTGCCAACTATTGTGAGAAGCTTGTGGAAGGAAATCTGGTTTCTTGTTAGACAGTGAGAAAAAATGCAAATGTGTCCTTTTATAAAGTGTATGTAAACATATGGCTCCCACTTTACTTCAGTCATATTATTTTGAAGTATACAGTTTATTACTTGTGTACACCCTCTGGTTACTCTTTCTGAGAAAATCTTTTGCCTAAGTGACAAAGATGTCATGTTAAAATGAATATAAGTAGGCCTGTCACGATAACAAATTTAAAGTTCGATATATTGAGGCAGCAAAGTATCGCGATAAACAATATTATTGACTCTAACGATACTAGATACTGTTAACTCTCAGGCATAAAAATGACAGTAAACCTTTGTTCTAAAAATGCATCATCATATTCTAAAATACAACATAAGCTGCAATAAACATGAAATATAATGAAACTTCATTTGCTTCAGTCAAAATTCAAAGTTTTACAAAGGAAAAATAGGGGGAAATGCTAATAAATGTACAGACGATAAATATCAAGCCCAAAAATATACCGTTTATCTGTTATTTATTGAACGATAAGTCAATTATTGTGACATCCCTAAATATAAGTTTTGTTTATTTAAAGTTTTATTGTATCTTGAGGATTTCATATATAAAAATTGTACGGTTTATTGTTTGGACATATCTGCATTTTCACTTTTTATTTTTTGTCTGTCCTGCTACATCAACACGTAAAATAAATAAAGGATATATAAAATAAAATGTCTGTTCTGGTCAAACTGTCCTCTGTGCCACCTTCTGTGTCCAGTCAGCAATGCAAGTCCTGCTCCCCATGGCATTGTTCAGCTGGATGTATACTGCCTTAGAAAGATGAATTCATCTGTTTCGTATGTGTAACTGTGCATCTTTAAATGAAATTCAGAAGGCAACAACAATATATTTGAGAGCAATGTATTCTGTACTTTTTGCTTCCACTGCAATGTTATGTGTTAATGAAACAAAAACAAATATTTTGTGAAAATAAATAAATAGAGGAAAGTTGCTGCTGATTCTGTTTTTAATGTTGGAGACACATTATATAATAAATACATACACACATACAGTATAATACCCCTCTCCTAAAAACATAGTTTCTGACAGTGATCAAGGCGTTGCTTGTTTTTGATCACATTTTCTTTAGAGTTACACTCTTGTGAGTTGATTGTGGCCAGACCAAGGCATCCTCTGAACAATGAGAGAGCTTTGTGAAAGTTACAGTTGGTGCTGGGATGGGAGCCAAATAGGCTCAGTTGTGGGAAAGCCACAGTGAGTGCTGGCTGGTATAATCCAAGAGAACTCCAGTGGCATCAGATCTGCGCTAGCTCACCTCAGGACGGTCATGTAAATGGCTTGAAAGAGCAGAGACAGAGCAGCGGATGGGGCAACAAAGAGAAGAAGAAAGTGAGAGAAACAGGAAACAGTGAGTTTTTTCTAATGGTAAGACAGAGATGCAGATCATTCCCACAGCAGATAGCGCTATCTCAAAGGGTTTAAAGGGCCCCCTCTGTCACCCCTCCACCCCCAGCACCCCCCCGCCAATAATACCAAAACTTGGCAGCTTACCCAGCGCATGAGCAACAGTTTCCCATCAGCAAGAGGGGCAGCAGTCCTACTGCCTTGGCACCACCACTGTCTGGAGAATGACAGACACAGACAGTGAACACTTGCTCTAGTGAAGAGAGACACCAGAGGGACATCAAGACAATGTTTAAGGCTTAAACACAATGTTTTGTTCCACGCTTATCACAGTATTCGCTCGGACAAAGTCCTGCCATCTCTGCCCCCCGTCATGAGATGGAGGCTTCACCTTTCTATGGTTGGCACAACTCTCCATGCATGTGCTCCAGCATCCAGACTGATGCCACAAGATTATGCAAATCCATGAAGATGTCCCATTCAACTTGAACTCACACTTTAGAGGCAGAAATAAATAGAGGAATAAAAGAAGCAGTGTTTGATGCAGAGAGCACAGGGAAGGGTCACAGACACGTCCCAAAGGAATGAACACATAATGGTTACACTACAAAATATCCCACTGTGGATATCAGTGCCTGTAGTGTTTTGTCAACACTTTAGTCACTATGACACAATGGACAGATACAGCAAAGACAAGCCGCCTGCCGAATGGAAACAAGTGTACAAGAGGCTAATAAGAGAACTCCTGAGTGAAAGAAACAATCCACAAACACTAACTCAACTAAACTCTTTTTTTATTCATGGGAAAAGAAACAAGCTTGTTAACTTGCACAATTAAGGCGTCATTTGCCAAGAGAAAGTGCACTTGTGTGTATGCCTTTGTTTTGCGGGACAAAAGATTGGCACAGTGTGTTTGGGTGGCTCCCGTGAGCTACAGAGGGTGGGTTTACTTACGCCGTGTTGTGCCACAACAAGGACCACTGTTGTCACCAGCACAGACAGTGTGACATGGGTAAGTGCTCAAGCTAAATCAGGTAATTTTGCATGGTGTGCAGGACAAAGGGCGCTAGACACTGCAAATTCTGGGTGCACTTATGAAAGGCCTATGTGTAATAGAGATACAGAAAGGGCAGCATTAGATTGGCCCAACGTTGTACAGGCATTTCATATATGCATTTTACACAGTAAAGATGTCACAAGGAAAAATAAAAGCACTCAATGATATAAATATATATCGGCTCAGTAAAATAAAGTAGTTAAATGCTTGCTTATTAACTTGCATCTGTTCCAAACAAATTAACATGACTCGAGCTTCACAGCTAGAAGGTCCCGGGTTTGATTCCCACTTGGATGGGGCCTTTCTGTGTGGAGTTTGCATGTTCTCCCTGTGTCTGCGTAGGTTTCCTCCGGGTACTCCAGTTTCCCCTACCACTAAAACATGTACAATAGGTTCCCCTCTGGGGCCAGGACTCCCCTGAAAAGGAGATTATTAATCTCAGTGGGACTTTCTTGGTTAAATAAAGGTCCAATAAATAAAAATAAAAAACTTCTCCAGGCATTCATCAAAATTTGTTTTATTGATGTCATATTTCTTAAACATGACTATAAAAATATTGTATTTCTTAGAAAGGAGTATGCAACTTTGCTTGGTGGCACACCAAATTTTGAGGCCAAGCCTCTCGTAGTATTTCAAAGTCAAGCACGAGTATGAACAAATACTATGACAAATACATATAACCCTAACAGGTAGTGGGGAGGTCCTCCCAAATATTTGAAGGAACTTTCTTTTTCTATGTATTTGGAGGACTTTAACAGGTTTGGTCTATTTTATGTGCAAGCATATTTCTCAAAATTATCTTGTGGGGCCAAATTTGTCAGCCAGGCCTCACAGTGAGCTTCTCCACATCTCAGATTAAAGGCAAAAGCTGTCCTTTCAGGTCTAATCACCCAGCTGCTTGTGAAACTGCACTCACGTGTGAAGTTTCTTTACGGTAGCCTATAAGTTGTTTTGCTGCATAAATAGTTCCCAAATATAACGCTTGAGTGGTGAGAGCAGAATATGAAAACTGACAATGTGAATGCAACGCGTAGTTCTCAACATAATGCAAGACCTCAAAGTCCAAAGTGTGTGATGTGGTCAGACGGTCAAAGACGAGGCACCTGACAAAGTTGATGCCCCAGTCAAGTCTTTGTTGGCTCAGAATAATAAAGGGTAAATAAAATGCAGGTTCCTAATGTGCTCCTGGTGCGCATGGCTGGACTCATGAGAGGCCAGCGTGCAGTGATCGCCCCATTGTGTGGACGCTCCACTGCATTTAGCTGTGTCCGGGGCCAAGGCAGGGCCAGAGAGGGGCAGCCCTGGGGCTGCATGGGTCACCCTCCCGGGTCAAGTCACACAAACCAGTCCACACACAGAAGTAAAGCTGGGCAGCGATTGGCAGTCAGGCTGCAAGACACTTCATCGTCAACATAGTTTGGTGAATGAGTGTTCACCAAATGAACAAGAGAAAGGTTTAGGGTCAGACAAAAGTGAAAGCAAACGTATGTGTTTTAATCTTAGGCGGACATTTTGGAAAAGTTACAATTAATCATGAACAGTTCTTTTATTTTGTAATAAATAAAAGATATTAGCTTAAGACTTGAGCAACTACAACTTGAGCGCTAACACCAGTGTATTTTGTATGTATAAAGTGCTACATGCTAATGGTCATCCTGGTGGTGGCCAAAGCAGTCACAGCCCTCATGGCCTCCGTGTGACCTTCACAGCAGGGCACCTATGTCCGACATAAGGAACAAGGAGCAATACAACTTTCATCATAGACCAACAAGCACAGCTGTCTGTCTCAGTTACCAAACACATGAACAAAATAAACTGACAGGAACGTGCGACACTGACAAGTCCCGAAGCGAGGTTTTCACATGCATGAATGCAGAATTTCCATTTTTTATTTTTACATTCAAATAGTACAGTTCATTTAATTTGGATTTATTGTAATGGTGTGTAGTGCATAAAATGTGACCCATATCATGTAAACAAAACAGAATTACAAATTACCTGCAGACAAGCACACCATAGTCAAAGGCTAGATAAAGGGACAATCTGCTAGACTCTCAAAACACAATGAGACAGGACAAACTTGAACGTTAATATAAACATGTACTCTCGTCAGTTTGTCTCGGCAGCTCTCAGTAAAACCAGTGGTACCTCCATTACAGTACCAACACGCCGACACGACGTGTGAGTAAAACAAACAGTGAATGGGGGTGTATAGATGGCAGCCCGGCGTTGTCTTTGTGCCAACTGTAGGCGATACAACAGCTTTGTAAACTGTTCCACACCTTGTAGGCACAAAACACAAATGCCACTTGTTACTGGTTTGAAAAATTAAAGTGAACAAAACGCAAAACAACATTACAATTATATTGTATTATGGAAATGTGATAAGCAAAAAATAAAGTTTAAACTATTCTATCATTTTCTATAACTAAATAATTATAAGGAAAAAAATCACAGCAAATCTGATAATACTATTGTTGAATATATTACAGTATACAGATAATTCTGTATAACTATATGTGCAATCTACAAATGTGCTCTGCCGAATAATGCAGATGAATCTTTGAGTCTCCAAACTTTGTTGAGGCTCTGCATTCTCATCCCAGACTTAGAGGTCAGAGAGGAAAAGGAGGATTAAAACCCTCTAACGTTTGTGACAGATAACTCTGTGAATTGCCTATTACACTTCTTCTTTCAGTGGCTGTCATACAAGAGACAGAGGGAAAAAGGGCACTAACAAGATGCACATTTTACACTGAAAACTGTTATTGTTGGGCTCCTAATCTGGCCCACCATCTGAGAAGAGCACTGAGCTAAAGAGTGGGGGCTCAATGGGAAGAGCCAAGAGGAGAGAGAGGAGGAGGCGGGGCGGATCAGTTGGGAAGTGTAGAATGGATGTTTCTTTTTCTCTATGGGAGAACTTTGTATTTGACTGTTGTTTGTATCTGTCTTTCAGAGGCCTGATCCCCGTGGGCCTGGACAGGGAGATGCTTCTATATGTTTGTGAGGAGAGACTGACGCTGGGATCTACAGCTGCAGCTCAGCGGATTAGCCGTCATCCACAAGGCAACATTACACAAGTAGCCTTTGAACAAAAGTCATGGATACTATTAATGATATGGTAATCCCTAATGGAGCTACCTCCCAGTAGTGATTATACTGACATGGGAAGAATGTCCAAAAGTCCTGGACGCTACTAGCCAAACAACACTGAGGCTATTGTTGCCAGGCCTGGTCTGAGGCCTGCACTCACTTCCACTGGCATGAGTCAACCAACAATCCCAGAAACTGCCCCATGCTCTGTTGACACCCTTCCCTTCACCAGTCGCCCTATGAATAAAAATGAAAAGCCATAGATGGATGGGCGACAGTGAAGGAGCGGAGGAAAGACAACAGAATGCTTTGGACGGGATCAGGAGAGGATTTCCCACACACTGACGTGAGCTGTGTCCGGGTCCATCTTCAGTTTGCAGCAGGACCACACAGACTGGGCTCAGTTTAATCTTTCAGAGCTGCGTGAAGAAGCAACTCAATGCACCTATAGTCCACTAAATATTCTCTACTGGACACTCCATAGTTCAGGCACCTCATCAATGTTCGTGACATGATCAAAGATCAATTTGATATACAGATTGGCAAAATAATAAAAAAGTGTTAGCTCAAATTTATTTGCCAACAATAAATGACTTTGTTGTGTCAGAGTAAAATAAACACAATTTAGTACTTCAATTTCTTTTTTTCTTTCTTTTTTTATGTTGAGAAAATCTAATATTCACAGTGTAGCAGCAGTCCAAGATATAGAATACAATCATACATTTTATCTTTACATACTTCAAGAATAGCATCAACCTTCATTTAATTTAAGATATGATTCGATCAGTGATGTGTGAGGTTGCTCTATGGACATTATTTATGCTAATGCTATGCCTCCCTAATACCACACACATACTCCAGCCTGATACATAGAGTAAATGTCATTTATTTTACTGCTTCTACAGAAAATAACAGAATTAAAAAAAAAAAAAAAATTGTAATATGGGACACAGGAATCTTTTCTTTTTCTAATGTACTGATAAAAAACAAAGGGTGCAGATTAAAAGTGACTGAGAATCAAGTCTTGTTAAATCATTCAAATTTACCAACACCATTTGAAAAGTCACTCCTTCACCATTAGGCTGGCTCTAGATCCGCGTGCTTTGTAACAGACCTGTCCGTTCTTGACTGATATGTCAAAGTTTAGGACTCAGCAGAAAGAGGAGAATGAGAATACCACACAGGCACTGACATCGGGATCAATCCGATTGGCATGATTTAGCATTTGGACGTTTTGAATAAAAATGAGTGCGCTAGACGGTGGAGCAGTTTGATTAGCGAGATCCTTAAGTCCCTCCGAGCCATTCTCTTTTCCTTCACTGCCAGAAGAAAAGTCCTTTTTTTCCACTCCTTTCACTAGTCCCTTGGTAGGCCAGCTTTTTCCTCACTGTTGGTATTACAAAATCCCTATTGAAAACAACCCTTGTCACCTGTCAACTAAGCCAGGCTGGTTTGCTAGGTCTTTATCCTCAACACATACGTACACAGAAGCTGACTCCCTGCCCCCAGCCCTACATTCATGCAACCATATCCCACCCACTAAAACCGCATGTCAGAGAGCTGCTACTATAGCACTTTAAATTCATTACCCTGTTAGCTTTAACAAACTGGGATGGGCTGGTTTTCAGCTGGTTTCTGCAGGCGTTTATGAAGCAGTAGAGAGGCACTGTTAAGCCATGGGGGGGAGGGGGGGGGGGGCAATAAGTAACATGTCAAAATAAGTATTTTCTCAAATGTATTTTATTTAGCCTTAATTTAAGATAATATCTCTCAATGGACGCACTTCTGTTGCAAAGTATTCACAACATAATGCAATGGGTCATAGCAACTGTCACCCCTATTTCAAAGCAAACATGTTAATTCTTAACTTTCATTCTTATCTTTTGGTTTCTGTTTTTTTCCCTTAAAATTAAATCCTAAACTCATAACCTTATAAACGTATTATTTATTTGACGTCACTAGTACAGTAATATGAAATGCTTTGAAATAGTTTTCTGAGTATATGGGTTTTATGTTGGATGTTCGTTTTGAACCCTGACACCAAGGTTGTTTAAGCTTGGGACCATCACAAAGAGTATATTTGTTACTTGTGGTAAATTCATTTAAATATTATAAAAGGTGCAAAATGATCGAGTAAATGATATGCTGTCAGTTATAGGATGAAGTGAATTGCCATCATTCAGATTATTATATTCACTCTGCCACAGATTTAACTACTGCATCCTGCGGCATAGGGTCGATTGCTGAAAGCTGTGGAGCAGCTGGACAAACCTGGGCTTGTGTAAGAGAGAGATCAGCTGAAGAAGGCAGCACCGAGGGTCAAACAGAGGCTGGTCATCTGGACACATCCTGGCCCTGACTGGAGCAGGCGTCGCTCATTAACCCTCTGACAGGAGCTGCTCGGCCTCGCAAGTCAAAGGTCGATCTGGCCCCTCTTTGGCCTCAATTCAAGACGGACACAACACCCGAGACTTATCCCGCCATCAAAGGGTCAGCGATGCGGTGTCAGGAACACTAATAGACACACATCAGAACAAATTGATTTATCAAACATTTACAGCTTTAAGGCTAATCTCCGGATAAGTCATTTTTCAACAGTCTCCAAAAGACTCATAAACACGTGAGACTAAACTCATGTGACATGTAAAGCAGAGTATGAAAAATATTCTATTAATTGAAGGTATGGTAAGAAACAACTATTATACTAATGTTTCAAAGTATGTTTTTTCCTGCTTTTGCACCTACTTTGTCTATGATCAATATATACAGGTGCTCATCATATAATTAGAATATCATGAAAAAGTGCATTCACTTCTGTTATTCAACTTAAACTGTGAAACTAATATATGATAGATCGAACGATAGATCGAATGATAGATAGAATTAAAAATCTCATAAAATTGGAATATTTTGAAAATGGACTGTACCATAGTAATCAAAATTATAACAAATAAAGGTTTGACATGTGTCACTTTGCATGCAATGAGTCTATATCATATATTAGTTTCACATTTTAAGTTGAATTCCAGAAATAAATGAACTTTTTCCATGATATTCTAATTATATGACGGGCCCCTGTATTTACTGCCATTTCACATTATTCCATATAACACAGTAAATACTGTATACTTATTTTACCCAATACCCGCTGTATGTGTAATACCACTGTTTGTCTTTTACACTAATGTTTGTGTGTTATTTCAGTGGGCATAGGAACCGTCTAAATTAACACTCTTCTCAATCATTCGTCAGTATAATAATCTGTAATAAACCATTCATTATAAGATTATGCTATATTTTTTTACTCAGTAGTGCGCAAAAATATCACCTCTTCGTCCTTCATTGCGAGTGGGTGATGTCACTTCTTTTCCCTCCCTTTTCTATGTGAAAGCAGAAGCACGTAAGAGCAGGGGCAAGTTAGGTGTGTGGTTAAGATCCTCTCAACCACACAAAAAAACGCATGACAAAACACATACATACTTGTGCACAATAAAACCACTACAGGCCCAACATTTTAACAAAATCGTCCTTATTTCACGTCAAAAGGACATAATTCAACAGTTGAGATGACCACTAATTTGGGATTAAGGCTAGATAATGAAATTCTGCATTGAACCAAAAGAATCTTGAAGTTTAGAGAGTGAGCTATACTTGAATGCAACCCACTCACTCAACAGGGCACCATATTCTTGAAGGTCCTACAAGTACTACTCTCGTTTAATGATTCTTTAGTGACCACTGGTATGAGAGGAGTTCTTTTTTCATGAATGGGTTGTACTCCTGTGCTGGGCCAAAGGGAAAGAGAACCAAAATGACACTACAAAGTAATACGTTTTGTTCCGCGTTTGTATGAGTGGTGTTACAAAGTCTTGCACCTTCCCTTTTATAGAAAGATACTTATAGCATTAATATGAAACTTGCGGCATAAAGATCGCAATAGGTTGATAATTTAATGTGCAAACAATTAAAAGCGAGCCAATTCACTCAAATTGACCAGACAAATACACTGTAGAAGGTCTATTTAATGTCCTTTGCATAACCCTGTGTAAATACTTAAATATTTACTTTGGTCTCATTTACTCAACCAATTTGGAGAATGGTGTCTGGTAGTCTGCTACTTAGTGTCAATTGTGAAGCTCTAATTGGATAAAGCTAAGAAACCGCTTTTAGGTTTAAATAAGTGAAGCAACTCCAAACTCAGGAACACATCACACTTCATGTGGATTAGCATAGTGTACCAATACATAGTTTGGAAAATAGACTTCTAAGCTTTTTGTGCTGCCCAGGGAGGAAGGGTATCGTAACCTGTGCCAAATGAGAACATTACTCTAAAAAAGCAATTTAAACTTTTGCCAGATTACAGAATATGTTAATCTGAAGGTATGACAGTGTTGTTGGGCATTGACATTGGGTAGCTAGTTCTCTAAGATATTTTTTATTTACGGTCCATGTCTTTTTGTTCCGTGGGTTTAAAATTCTACTCAATATCATGCAAACTCACAGGCTATTACCTCATGCTATTTTAGTGTATAAGTTTCCTTCATCGTGATAATGACAGACTTCATCACTGCGTTCTGCCCTCACACTCCAATGGACCGTGTGCTTCCTGATTGGTCATGGGGATTGGTCAGCCCTGCGCCCGTTGCCTTATGGGCACTGTCCTGGCTGTGGGTGATAGACGTCAGCTGCCCAGGACTCTTTCTCTACACTTTGACTTGTATTGTCTCCAGTCAGAGTCTTTGACATTTGTGAAGACGGACTAACAGCCAATAAAGAGTGAGGTAATCTGCTTCCCCTGAGCTTTCGGAGCCTGTTGTCTGCAGCACTGAGCCCGGTGTGCAGCGCAGTCGGCTGGATCTGTATTAGCACTCTGACTTTGGATAAAGCTCAGCTAGGAAAGAGAAGGCCAACAGTGAATTTATATTGTAGAGTGTCAAGTAAAGCTATAAGAAATTTTGCAATTAATGTATTTTATTTTTTTATTTTTTTACAATGACCATCTAGCTACATATATTATATCTGATTTAAATACATGATTTGATAACGGGACTATAAAACTATGATTGCTCTGGTCAGATACAAACAACCAGTGGCCACATGCTGGTGAGTTTTTAACCCTGTCTGACATTTATAATCTCCATTATGTGGGCAATCTCTGCAGATCCCTGATAAGACAGTAGGGGATAAAGCGTGTAAAAAGATATTTGTCACAGTGATGAGTGATAAGATCAGTCACTGTATAGGTCTGGGCCAGTGTTACAGATCTGAGTATATGGTTGTGATGTGGGGGGGTCAAACGGTCTGACACCTGCAGCTCAGCAGATTCAAAATGCAAATCCAGGCCCAGGCCCCCTCCCTCAGCCTCACATCTGAGGTTACTCAGCAACGATACAGATCTTTATCAGACTTAAATTTTAATACAAGGCAGACAGAGTGGGCGTTTTCTAGTCACTTAGAACATTAATCAGCTAAAAGAAACAAGTTACAACAACACTAGCTAAATAAAAATACAAATGAATGTTGCATTGTCTTTTTGCGAGACCAATACACAGAAGTTATAGAACTGGTTATTAGTACATAACATGTAATTCCTAAAGACAGAAATTATAATCACTGACCAAGAAGAAAAACTCGCACTGACCAGCAGACAGGTGCAAGCGAGAAAACCGTGGCCTGAAATTGTTATGGGTCCTGACTCGTGTCCTGATTTGAAAGTGAACCTTGACTTCATCGAGCGAGTAGATTTTTCCCATGTTTTCCTCTGGAAGCACTAATGTAAAAAATAAAAGAGGCGCGTTGTTTAACGGGCGGTACTTAACTGGGCAGCAATTGAAGAAAAGCACCTGTTGTGTTGGCATAAACTGTGCTCCACTGCCACCTTTTGACTCATTTCAATACTGCATGCGTCCTGCTGGTTAATTGGGGAAGGGCGCACGGGGCCACTCAGAGGAAACCGTAGAGGAAACCCAAAGACACCGCGCGAGATAGTGCGAACTTGACTCAGAAAGGCCCGCATAGGCTGGGAATAGGCAAGATGAGACTATATAATGCCGTAGGTTTGAAATGTGGAGCCCCCGTACGGCAGTGATGGATGTTAATGAGCGCGCAAAACCAATTGCAGGAGGACTGTTGTTGACAGGCATTGTTATTCTTTTAAGGAAGAAAGCTTTTAAAATTGATCTGATCGTGTATATCATGAGAATAATGAGTAAAGGAGCATAATCAAATATACAATAAATTATTGTTATGTGTTGAATGAAAGAATGAAGAGTAGCCTATCTTTTCCCCCTTTTCTTCCAAATACAAAATAATAATACCTCTCCTGTTTATTGTAAACTCTCAATCATCCTGGAGTGAACTATTGTAAAACAACTTATTTTAAGCGTAATCTCGGACTAGTTTTGCATCTCACCCGCAAAATAGCATAAACAAATCCATAGGCTTGCAAAAGACAAAACAAAATTCAAAGCCACTATTATTTGAAAAGTGTGTCCCAGTCTTCTGTGTGCATGTGAGTAACTTATCCATTAAAACAGTCTCCTTCAAATGTCCCCGGTTTGGCTGCCTTGTACCGTCAAACATGGAGTTGACTGCAAATTGAACTTTAACCTAGGATATTTATTCTATCTCTTGAAACTGTTTGTTGAAACGCAAATCCATCACTTTAATTTCTCGCGAGAAATGGAAGTGATATATTTGGGCAGATGGAGGGGCTGCGTCCACTTGGAGGGGCGTTGGGTTTCCTTGTGGATCTCGGAGAGGTTTGAAAAGTCAAGGCCCTCAAACGGTACAAAAGCCTCCACAATGTCGGACGCGGTGATTAGTTTTATGAAAGATTTTTTGGCCGGTGGCATTGCTGCGGCCATCTCCAAAACTGCTGTCGCTCCAATTGAAAGAGTCAAGCTCTTGCTACAGGTAAATGAAATAATCCTCTGCTTTAAGCATGTATAATATATACACTAAGGGTTTTATATATTATACATAAAACCCTTAGTATAGTAATGAACAGACAATGTGAAAGTACGGTATAATAATTTACAGTCGGCGTTGTTCAATGAAATCTTGTGCGTAATGCCAATGCGCACGTGTGGTGTTGGGTAAGGTTTTACGCACAGACCTGCTCCAGGTTGGATGATATAGAGAATCTCAAAAGCTTTTCATTCAAATCTCATGATAGTAACACTAGAAAATAGAACATAATAACTAGTAATAACAAGTGAAAGTTGATTTCTAAATTTAACTTGAACTATGCAACTTGATACAGACTTGGCTCAAGTGACACGCATGTGCCGGGCCAGAGCTAGGCCTTGAAATATAATAAGTTGCAACAAAGTAGTAATAATAAGCCGACATAAAATGTGTGTGCAATTTGTGTGCAGGTGTTACGTAATTTAAGTGTAATGTAATTTCATTTAAATCCTACAAACTCTGAATTACCTTCATCTTGGTTTGCAGGTTCAACATGCCAGCAAGCAAATCACTGCAGAGATGCAGTACAAAGGAATCATGGACTGCGTGGTCAGAATCCCCAAAGAGCAGGGCTTCATATCTTTCTGGAGAGGGAACCTGGCAAACGTGATCCGTTACTTTCCTACTCAAGCACTCAATTTTGCCTTCAAAGACAAGTACAAGAAGGTTTTCTTGGGTGGAGTAGACCAGAAAACACAGTTCTGGCGCTACTTTGCTGGTAATCTAGCATCTGGTGGTGCTGCTGGGGCAACCTCCCTTTGCTTCGTCTATCCTCTTGACTTTGCCAGAACCAGGCTGGCTGCTGATATTGGAAAAGGCATGGCTGAGAGAGAATTTCAGGTCTGGGCAACTGCATTACTAAGATCTTCAGAGCCGACGGTCTGAAGGGTCTCTACCTGGGTTTCAATGTGTCTGTCCAGGGAATCATCATCTACAGAGCGGCCTACTTCGGTTGCTTTGACACTGCTAAAGGTGGGTAAACTAAGACGTCACGCTTTGTACATACATTAGTTTACATCAGTGACATAGTTGCATCTCCCTCTTGGTTGCAGGTATGCTGCCAGACCCCAAGAACACACACATTGTGATCACTTGGATGATCGCTCAGACTGTCACAGCCGTTTCTGGTCTGGTCTCCTATCCCTTTGACACAGTCAGACGTCGCATGATGATGCAGTCTGGACGCAAAGGAGGTGAGTATGGTCTATAGTGGCTATCCGTCAATAACACTCACCTCAACATTGTTGAGTAATGGTCTGTTGCTTTTGTCTCCACAGCTGACATCATGTACACAGGCACTATTGATTGCTGGAAAAAGATTATGAAGGATGAGGGAGGACGGGCCTTCTTCAAGGGTGCCTGGTCCAATGTGATCAGAGGCATGGGCGGTGCCTTTGTGTTGGTGCTGTACGATGAGATCAAGAAGTACACCTCATAAACTTTCTTATCTCCCAGTCCACAAGGAAACCCTTCAACAATTTTGTTACTTAAAAGTCTTAAATGTGATAGATTGATAACAACATGGGAAAGAATTCCAGTCAAGGGATGGCACCTGCATTAGAACGCCTCCTCAGAAATGTGTAAATATCCCATTTACAATGAATAAAACGGCACAGGTTGAACATATACTCAAGCTGGTGGTCCGTTGCTGCCGTGCCAGAATAATGGACAGTCCCACTTTCTGCTCCACATAACACAATGTTTTGTTGTGGTCTTGTACACAATGCTCTTACATTGTTTTATTAAAAAATAATTATTAGTCTAATGTTTGGTTATTATATGTAAACAATAAACATTAAGAGGAAAGATTTGTAAACAAAAAATACACAAGGTAGCTAAATGAGGATTTGTATTTATTTAAACTCTCATATTCAAGCCAGTTATCTAAAGTGAAAGTTGCTTTACATGTATAATACATTCAACAGTTAAACAAATTAATTTCTTGCTCCAATCCACTGTATGGAATAATGGCACAAAAGCTTTTCAGAACTTTTCAGAAAGATGTAAAGTGCACTATAAAACATTCATGAAGGACGAGAATCTGTAAGAACAAAGCTGGTCACACCACAAGTTTTGTACAAGTACAACTTTGACACAAACCATTAGTTTATTGACAATATAAATGGATAAGAGGGGGTACATTCAGTGGTTCATTCCATTATAGTTGCATAGTCAGCTCCAGGCTGGTTGTGCTGCCTTGGTTTTTCTTAACCTGGGCACAGGTGTACTGCTGAGCGTTGTGGTCGGGGAAGCTGCTCTGGCACTGTGGTGGGTGGCTGTGTTTTGCTTAAGGCCTTTACCTGCTGGAGTAGGTCACATACATGTATATCTCAATATCTTTGCATTTTTTTAATGGTTAACAATAAGAGTCAGTGAAGTTAAATGTAATAATGGCAGGTATATTTAAGACCAACACTAACCTGAAGATACTCGACTGGTGGACTGATAAACTGGACACATTCCCAGGTAACCAACCTGACGCTGGTATTCAGACAGTTGCTCTGAGCGCTTCATACCTCGTGTTGGCTTTACAGACTCAAGTCTTCTTAAAAACGCCTAAAACAAATGACACATCAAAACATATAGGCACAAGTATATCTATTAAGAAAATACACCTATGGGGAGCAGCTGTGAGAAACTAAAAGAGTGAAAATGCTTAGACTAAAACTGTTGCAAACTATGTCAAAAGATATGGTGACAGAAATGTAATGCAGCTACTCTGCATTGCATTTAAACATTACATTTAAATGCAATATTGTCTGGTAAGCAAATCCACACTGTAAAAAACACCAACGAAAAACTACTACCAAAATAACGCTAAAATAGAAAAGTGAAGTGAAATGAGTTAGTTCTACTTGTGCACAGCAGAGTAGCTGTGCTACACACGTTAAGGGTGGAGTGGAAAAGCTCATCAGACAGCATATTCAATTACTTCCCTCTAAGAATAGAGAAGGCGAAAAGCACTTGTGACGACATACAGAGCAAGAACAGGGTGTTCTGCACACGAGAGAGTATACTTCCTATACTTTTTAACTTTTAGGCTAAATTAAATTAAAAAATATATATATATCATGAATACTTTCAATAATTTGTATTAATTGAGAATATACACAAATATAGACACCTGCTTTTTTAATTATGTGGCAGGGAATAACTATGGGTTACCGGTCAACCAGATATATATGGAGTGAATGGCCAGCACTGCAGAGGCTGGGGTTTTATATAATGTCACTGCATGGAACTGCGGCTAGTCTGCCACCTGCTGCAGTCTGTCCAATGCGATCTGTGTTTTTTCAAGGGCGGCTCTCAAAGACTGAGACTGACTTAACCTAACTAGTAATTGCACTATAGAGCGTATAGCTTTGCATAATACATCACAGAATCAAAACAAAAGTAGGAATGAACGGTTATTCGATTAAATTCAAAGCTCATTGTAATTCGACAAAATGTATTTGAAACCACTGGCTCATTTTCTTAATAATGACAAGTTCTTAAGACTGCTTTCAATTATATCGCCTCTTTGTTCTACATGCCACAGTTGGTTCTGCTGGCATTTTGTTTTTATGCACTTTATTTTCCATGCAATTAATAGCATGCCTCTCTCTGCAACTCATGCGCTCCTCTTTTTTCTACATTAACTTGGTACCATTTGTAGTTAGTAGTAATTCATTCACACACAGTGTTAAAAAAAATCCATGGAAATTTTTATCAAAGTTTACACTTTGTTCCCCACTGTTAGAGTCCTCTTGACCCAGACAGTAATGTGGAGATCACAAAAGGGAACTATAAACACTAATACCAGTACAGAAACCGAGCATTATACTCACAAGGTTCTCTCTTTCAATCCGCTGTTGTTCACGCTGTCTGTTGAGTGCACTGTGAGGAAGGCGATTTAGTGGTGTACTGGATGTGATGCGATGCCTCTGTCCTGATGCACTTCCTGGTCTTGAGCCCGAAGAGAAACGAGACAGTTGCTGAAGAAGACGCTGGTTTTCTAGGTCTATCCGTTGGACTTCATCATTAGTGAAAGAGAAGTTCTTGCGATGCCTTGAACCAGGAAACTGCATAATTACGTTACCTTGCATCCGACTCTGTGAACTTAAGGAGTCTAAACAGAAGGACCACAGACAAATATGAAACGTGAACATACAATAATGTAAAGAAAGTAACAAGTCGACTCACAGTCATCTGTCTCCAACAGACTGCAACTCTCCTCTGGCTGTGCAGTACTACAGCCACTGGAGGGCGCACTCTGTTGCTGCTCTTTCACATCATCATCATCAGTTTCAGAATGGTTCAGATCTAGTGATTGTAGGCGACTGCCGGCAGGAGAGGACAGGGGGCTGACGTCTGTTACTGTGTCGTCTGACTCATCTGGACTGCCACAATGAGCTTCTCCACTCGTTGATGAGCCCACTCTGCTGTCCCCGTTTCCAGATAAGGAAGTCTTGATGGGCTTTGGATGACAGCTATTGTCACTAGAGCAGCTTTCTGAGTTTGTGTCTCTGTTTGCCTCAGCTGAGACAGGAGAAGAATGACAACTATTTATTGGTTTCCTCTTAGTCCTGACATTCTCAGCTTTTGAGCTTGAATATTTGCCACTTTCCTCGAAATCATCTTCATCAACTTTCTTGGCTTCAGCCAACAAGGCCATGAAATGTTTGTTGGATTTTTTAGAACAAATATATTCTTCATTTCCACTATCACAAGTGAGGATTTGAGTTGATTTATCATCACCTTTGCCACCAATGTCTTTGCAGTCAGTCTTCTCCACAGACTTTCTTGGACCATTTTCTAATTGACTTTTCAAATTATCTGCTGGCTTTGACTGCATTTTATCATCATGCGTTGGTACGGTTTCATTTGTTATTGTCAACTTGCTTTTGATTTCACCCTCTCTGCTCCCATCTTCACAGTCACTATCAAAAAAGGTGTGATCCACTTCCCTTCAAGTTCACTCGGACTGAACATGGCTTTTGCTTCGAAGTTTTACCCAGTGCACATAAAATCTGCAACAGAAGAGTATAGTATAGTATAGAATAGGGTAGAGGGCATCAAATAAACAATACATTTGTTTTATAATAACAACAACAACAATAAACTAACTATTGATATGTCCACATGTCACCGCATAAAATATATCATCTTCTGATTCTTGTTTTGGGAAAAAGATCCTTGTTTTGGTAGAGCTAAGCTAGCTGGCTAACAACATCATGCAGTATAGGCTAAAGCTTGCTAAATCAACAATACTGAGAAGAGTTGTACCTGCAAAAGCATGTATCAAACAGTTTTTATGGCTCCGGCATAGTATCATCTTGATATGGATACATTACAAGATATGTGGAAAATCAACAAGGGAGATTAACGCTGCAGCGAGACGCCATGTAACTACGCAACGTCACTTCCTGGCAACAGTTCGGTTGCCTCTCTCTGTAGTGTGGAAAATGAGTCGTAATCTGGGTCATAAACAAAGTCTATATCTGAGGTGTTTATAATACAACTACGATCTGAGTGCTGCAGCTATTGACAATTTTTATTTTTTTTTACAATCAAAACATGAGAGAAAACTTTAAAACGTATGGATTTCGTAGACAGAAAGATCACAACTAAATATGAAGAAATAGGCCTAAAGCGTTTTTTTCTTGTTTATTGGTAATGACGTCGTTTTTTAATGTTGTAACAAATAGTACCGGTAAGAGCAAGCCCATCAAGACAAGAGATTATCTCAAAGCGCGTCCCATGAAATTACAATTTGTCACAGCTTTCTTTTTCAAACCTAGAAGTAGAAGTGACACACAGTAATGACAGGTTGATGTCTTGGTATGAAACTTAGGCCATAATTGTATATAACCTGTGTCTGGTGACTGTGGTAGAATTTAGATGAGAATGCATGATGAGCAGCATGAGGCCTGAACCGTGTCTATGTCAACCTTGAGAATTATTATTTTAATTAAAAATTAGAAGATTCTGATGGTAATAAATCAAATTCCCATGTATGCACTTTGATGGGAGGACAATTGAATTTGACCTTATTCGTGCAAGAGAAAGGTCGTTCACTGGAGGGATTGTATTCCAATAATGGTCAGTGTCAGACTGATCCGTTCTAATCAGTGCAGTCAGTCAGAGCTGTTTGCCTTTGGGCGCTCAGCATGTTCATGGGAGTCTGGTAATTACAAGTTCCTTTGTTCATTGAGCTAACTTTTTATTTAATTAGAAAATGGTCCAAGCAATAAGCTGTAACAACATGATTACTACTATTTATTAAACTGCATAAACTAGGGGTCACCAACCGTTTTAGAGCCGAGGGCTACTTCAAGAGCATTACGTTGTTCAAGAGCTACCAATTAAAAAATAATAATCCAAAGACTGAACTGTTTAATTATAGACTTTTAAGCATATTATATGACAAATCAATGCACTCAGGAATACAAATAACTGAATTTTCAACTTCAATATGCAAGAATTTTAACTGTTATATTTTTTATAAAAAGTCTCAAGGGTTACTGGGGATGAGTCAAAGGGCACCTGGGTGCCCATGGGCATAGGGTTGGTGACCCCTGCCATAAACAAGTTCAAATTAAGGCTAGATACAGTTTAGGACCAGTGTAGACAATCTGACCAAAGTTTAGACTTATATTACAGACTTTGCATGTGTGTGACAGTGACAACTCAAGAGCTGTGGAAACTTAGATGACCTTTGGTCTCTGAGGCAGACAAAGATTATAATAGGCGGTGTGATCCCAAAACTCTGGTCCTTTCCAGCCACACCAACCCTGAAAAAGAACCACACAAGGTTGTCACTTTGTAGAAATGCGCAGTGGCTTCAGAAAGTATTCAAACTTCCATCCATCCATCCATCCATCCATCCATTTTCCTCCACTTGTCCGTTGCCGGGTCGTGGGGGCAGCCGTTGGAGCTGCCCAAATCACATTGCACCAGCACCTATGTCTCCTCCTGCAGGTGGTGGGTCCACAGAAGGACGGCCTCATGGTTCTAACCGGGCCTGTTGGTCTCTCATAAGGGACTTCTGAACCACTCTTTGTCTGACCCGTTACATAGGACCGGTTTGCCATGGGGTGGACAACAGAGCTCCCAGGATCATTCGGGTGCTCAAACCCCTCCACCACTTTAAGGCGGCGGTTCCAAGAGGGGAGTATTCAAACTTCTTTTCATTATTTCTATTCCATTCTTTAGCAAGCTGACACTAAGCATTTGCAACAAAGTATTTTATAGATTACAAAATTCTTCACTGATTGCCAACAACCATGAATTTAAAACGTAAAAAGTTTTAGAAAAACAATTTGAAATAAACTTTGATATAATAATTTAGACTGTAAAGATTTATCACAGACCCATTGCATTGCTATCAATTGTTTTAACCATGGTCTACTTTCAACAAATTTGAAAAGATACAGTACATCTTTACAAAAGCTTTGGTTCAAATTATTGGTATAATTATGAATACGTTCTAAGCAGACTGTACCTTGTAATATTGATTTGACTGTTGGGATTACCTTTTCTGTAATGGTTTGCAAATCCTCAGCGCCAGTGTAATGGGGATCCAGAATGAGGTACTTAATTTCTCCAGTAGTCTCACTCCAAACCACACCAAGAATAGTGTGAGCCAAAACTCCCCCTCCTGCAAAATCCAACCAAGTGTATGTCCTTTATGAAATATATATGTATGTATATATTTCAATTTATAACACTGTCGAATATATGGAATCACCTACTAATTACGATAACAAAGTTGTAAAAGGAAATACATTTCAAAATTAAATACAGAGAACATACAATCATACAGTTGTAAGGCATAAATGTGTTAATACAGAGGTAGTATTACCAATCATTACTGGGGTTCCTTCTGTTGTGAAGTGGTTGGCCAGTTCTCTCCCTTTGCTTCCCAACTCAGAGCCTTGACTGAAGAACAGAAAAATCAGCTTAACATCTTGAATACTTTGTTTATTATTAGTGATCTTAGCAAAGCAAGTTTTTCAACAAACCTGACAAACATAATTTTAGAAGTAACTCCAAGCAATTCATTTAGGACAACCTGAACCTCAATAGATCCAATCCACTGACGGGATCCCACAAAAGATGCCTGTTTATCCCCGACATCGACCAGAGCCTGTAAAACCACAAAACAAGATAATTTTTTCTTTATGGTCAGTTCATTGGTCTCTTCTGCTTTGTATATTGTACTAATTTGATTCTGTTCAAAGCGTGCCATCAAGTGCTCCTACGTGATCAAAAAGTCACCTTTGAAGATACATTTCGTCATATTGTACTACTGTACCTGCTGAATCTCTTTATGAGAAGGCACAGAACGGTCTACGTATCCTTGCTGCTGAAACCAGGAGCAAATGGTTTGCAGGGAACGATAAGCACAACCCCAGCCATTGTCATCCATCCGGTCCTGCATGTAGTGATGGTAGCTATAAATCCCCTGTACCAAGTAAACCTTTAAAACACATACAAAATACAATTGATATACATTTTATTATTTGCATAACACAATAAATATTTAAAGCACACAAAAGGAACCTCCACCTTTCCATTGTCTAGATAAGGATGAGTAAGGGAGACATGAGGGTTTCGAAGATATCCATCTTTATAGGGTTCTGATGGAAAGTGGTAGGCATTTGCTCTTCTAAAATAGGGTGTGTCATCTGGTAGATCATACTTTTGGTGTAAAATCTAATAGAAATAGATATGATAAAAGCTGTGATTAAAATGTTAATTACGGTATAAGTTAATGGGAATATTTATACTCTAAGGGTCTGACCTGTCTAGTTGTTAGTAGTTGTGTGTCAGATACTCCTGCAGGATAAACAACAGTGACCAGCCCATGAGGCTCTGGGAGCAGGAAGTGCAGTGGTTCAGGGACTGGCATAGATGTGCCCATTAAGTGCAGCAAAGTCACTCTCTTCATCTCATTCAGCTGATTTGTTAGCTCCTCCACCAGACATAGACATGCACTGGTTAAAAAAACAAAACGTCATAAGTACATGTACCATTAATGATGTACAGTATATCTCAATTAAAATGACTCATGTTAATACTCACTCTTGTATTGTGTCACTAATGCTTACACAGACAACACAGTCCATTAAAAGAGTTGTGGACACAAAGTGTGATGTCTGAACCATTCTGGCAAACACAGGCAGAGAAGGGGAGTGGAGGTCTGCTGCTCTGGTAACCTCCATCATTAGTCGAAGGTTTATCACTGTCTGTTGCACACAAAGAGAAAAATATTATTGTTTAACGTGCAATAGAAGGTTAAACACAAGAACAAGACTAGACACTAGAATAGAAAGTGTTATTTGAGCTTTAAAATGTTTTTTTCTTACCCCAGCATAGCTTTTTTTGCTCTTCTTTTTTGTTGATCTCTTGCCAGTACTTTCCTGTTCATTTGTCCTGTGTTGAAAACACAAGAAAAAACTTGACATTTGAATACAAAGTATGCAGTAAACCGTTGCATAGTGCCACAAGGAAGAGTGTATAACCAAGCAGGATTTGTGTAGGTAAAGCTTACAATATCCACTGAGACAACTCTTCACATGGAGCATTTGGAGGGACATCTTCTGGTGATATGTGGACATTTTTGTTTGGCCATATTACAACAGGCCCATTACAGAGGGCAAACACACAGGACTCTGATTTAACATCAGAGCAGAGGGCCTCAAACGTTTTAGAGATTACATTCTGGATGTGAAGTCCTACATGAAACACAAAAATGGTTATTACTATTGGGCAACTCGAAGAGGCTTGTTCTTGTGAGCCAACAACAATACTAGGCTACTAAGGTACATTAGCATACCGTCTGTTTTTTCAAGGAGGCATTTGAAGTCTAGCGGCCCCTTGACACGCAGGATGATGCTTGAATTTGAGGGATATGTATGCACAACCTGAAATCATATACCATGGTTGAAGAAATAACATCTTGTAAACTTATGTTAGTGCATAGACTCTGCCACGGGGTAGCATCGCCGCCCATATCATTAAAAAATAGTTGGTAGCTAATTGTCAACAAGATTCAAAGCTAAACGCACCATCCTCAGGAGCACATGAAGACACAAGACACAAACACAATATTCTTATTCTTCTTGTTGAAACAGAGCAGATAGTGACACTGAGCTAATTCTGTGCACCGGAGGCTGACATGTCTGTTGTTCAACGTGTCTCTCTGTGAAACCTGTGATTGGTTCTTGCTGACTCCGCCCCACAATGGTGCGTTCAATGTCACCAGGAATTGCTCTGGCTTCTTCATCTTTTCTTAACTTGGCCTACATTTGTGACATAATGTGTATAAGTAACCGATTCTTTTGTGAACTGTGCCTCATCTTGTGCCACTACTTTTATTGGTCTAAGAGTCCTTGTGTTGCTGACACTGATAGATGAGAAGCCTATTTGGCTGTTTCAAGGCTAATCATTTAAGCATCAGTGCCTTATCATTATGCAACATTCTGCAGGCTGTAGAGGAAAATCATATTTCTTTTGTTGTTGCAATTGTTGGACTTGTAAAGGTGAATATTTTACAATGTATTATGTTGTATTATCCAATGTAAGGGTAAGTATCCTGTTGTGTGTGTATGTGATGGGGGTTACTGTTGTGCAAAGATGGTTACTGTGAAACACATCAGACGTGGGTCTGAATGAAATCATCACAATTAGAGATATGGGATGCAATTAGTGTTTACCTGCAAACAAAATATTTCTCGTATGTGTAAATAGTATGTAATTTTTTTAATGTATTTTTTATGTGAGCGTCAAGATCACAGATAGACCATTGAACAATTTATTTGGATATTAGCCTACAACTTAATCCAGAGCCTCAATAAAAAGCAACACTTGCAACAGAAACTCATAGAATCAATGAATAAGATTATAATTACAACGAATCACTTCAAATAAATATGTTTCTGATAGATGAAGAACACTTTTTAACATTCTTTATTTGGCTACAGTTGCTGTTTCATGTGATCAGTTGTCAGACATAATGCAATTAAGGTTAAGGTTAACGTAAATCCTCTTTTGAGCATGTTTAGGATCAGCATTGTTGAGAATTATTGGCAAAGTTCTTCAAAACAACCTGAAACCATCCTGTCAAAATCAATAGGGGAATCCTTTTTTCATATGACATAACATTTATCCTGCACAACACATGGTAATGGCAGTTGTCTTGTTACTATTTACTGTTATACGGTAGGGGGTGAAAGTTTAGACACCCCATATCAAAATTTCTAATGTGAACAGTGAAGCAAGGGGAAGATGAAATGATCTCCAAAAAGCATGATTTTTGTTTTTGTTTTTAAATCAGGTTTCATTTTCATCTTTTACATTTTCAAAATAACATAATGAGGAAAAAAGGCCACAGCAAAAATGTAACCCTGCAGAGTTAATAGCTTGATGTCACCAATATGGCATTCATCACAGCTTTAAACAAGCACCCGAGTCTTTTAATTCATGTTTGAGGGATTTTTGCCCATTTTTCTTTACATGCGCTGCTCTTTTCTCTCATCCGACCAAAACGTTCTGCTGTGGCATGCAAAGGTTTAGGCACAACAGTTGGACAAACCTCATGTATTTTGGAGACAAAAAACAGAAATATATCTTTGGGGGCTGGACTGAGCATGAAAAGAACATATGTCCTATGTTAACAAATGTTAAACATTGAGGGATCGATCATGCTTTGGCAATGTTGCAGCCAATAGGACAGAAAACATTTCATGGGTAGAACGAAGAATGGATTAAATACATTTCCAAGTTCCAACTAATTCTGAAGTAAAACATCTGTGAAAAAGCTGCAGTTAAAAAATGGATGGCTTACAAATGGGTAGTGAAACATATCTCAAAATCCACAAGAGATGCCCTCAAGAGGTGCAGTCAGAAGGTTTTGCCATGGCCTTCTCCTGACCTATTGAAGATCTGTGGATAAACCTCCAAAGAGCAGTGTGTGACAGACAGCCCAGAAATGTTCTAGAGGACATTTAATAATAATAATAATAATAATAATAATAATAATAATAATAAATTGTATTTATATTGCACTTTACATTTCAAAGAAACCTCAAAGTGCTACATTTGTAAGGCAGAAACTTCCCTCAAAACAATAAAATAGACGTTAAAGTTTTTGGCTGCCCAAACCTTTGCTGTGACCTTTCTTCATTTTATGTTATTTTGAAAACATGAAAGATACAAATAAAACTTGATTATTGTATTTTTATGAATGTGAATGTCTCATCTGTAACTTCATGCCTTTTGGAGATAATTTTATCCCCCCTTAATTGCTTCTTTGTTCACATTGTGAGAAATTTTGATCTGGAGTGCCTACACCTTCACACCCCACTGTAATCTTGTATTAGTTGTGCTCTCTGCACAAACAAATCCAAATAGCCTACTAGTTGATTATCATCTGGAAAATGGAAAACTGCTATCTAAGGTTGTTAAAAGTTGTAAAGTTCATTTTGCACCTTTCTCCACCTATTATACTCATATCAGAATGTGCACCTTGTATTTCATCATGATGATGACAAAGAGGTTTGGTGGGGCCATTCAGCTGACCTTGTCTCCGTTGCAGGTGGGGGCCGTGGGACCAGCTGCCACCTCTGTACAGGCAGATGGGTGCTAAGACCTGAGGATTTACCCAGAGACGTAATCACGCTCATTACTATATTGGCCTGTTAAACCAAAATTAGAGGACAGAATGACATTTTGCAGCAGGGTTATTTTAGGTACTCGTGTTGGCAAAACTGAAGTATTGATCAGTACAACTACTAATTCCATAGGGGTTACAAACATAATGAAGACTAGGTGTTGCATTTTAATTAAAACAAATATTGCCATATTTTCTGTTACATGGGAAAATGTGTCTAATACAAACCAAACCTGGTGACCCATTACCTGATAAAGTCTTTTGACTGGATTCTTATCATCAAAAGAATCTGGCCATGATGCCATAGGCTTTACTGTTATGCAAAATATATTTTCTCAACATGACGCGAAGTAAGATGTGTGTTGTTTGAAATGGCAATGGATGTATTCTATTCATTGGGGTAAAATTAATGATCTCCAATAGTGCACAGTTTGTTACCGCCTGTTATTATTGCATAAGCTAGTTGTCTCTCTCAACTAAGCACGCAAAATAGCACAGCCAGTGTTAAAACCAGTTTTTGCTGGTCCACTCATGGGAATCTAAATAAAAGTGCATTGCATGAGAAGGGTCGCCTGGAAATAATTTCTTGCTGCTGATAGGTTGTTGGGCTAGGCTGGGCTTGGATTGGTCTACAGCTAAGTTCCCTCCAGTTTCCCATTGGTCTTTTGTAATGATGGTCCTCTGCCATCATTTGCTGTGCTGTTTTCAATGAATATTGTATATTCTCTCGGACTACTGGTGCTGCTCATTTGAATGAGCGGCTCGAGAGGTGCGAGTCTCCGGACGAGGCAGCAGATGATGGAATTCCTGCTGTACTCCACCGCTGCACCTACGACTCTGTCTTTCAACGAAATTAGATAGAAAAGGCGACAACGACCCCCAGACAAAAAGATGTTCTGCACGAAGCTAAAGGAGCTCCAGATATCTGGAGAATGTCCGTTCTCCAGTGGTGGCAAACATAACGCGCTGGGAGACTTGGAGGAGCGCACCACTGACTCCGCGGACGCGCAGCCCATCTCTAAAGATGTGCACGGGATGAAAGGTGAAGATGTGAGTCGTCAGAGGAGCATCAGAGCCAAAGTTAATCTCCACACACTTGCGGACAGTATCTGCAAATTAGCGTGCCCCGAGGTGAGTCTAAAATAAGAGCGTGCTATTCTTCACTTATGCAACTCTGGTATTTCACCTGGATTTACGCACGGAATAAATCCCGTTTGCACTGTGGCTGGTGGCGTCTGCAAAAACACGCATTATGTCATAATGAGTACAATTTAAGATGATTTACAAACGACACCTTACCGTGCGGCTGCTTTTTAATTAGGCTGTCAAGTCTGACCAGACTGCGACCTCTAACTTGGTGAACACTTTATCACACAGTTTCAAAGGCTGCACGCTGCCCTCCTCAGACTGATGAGGCCGTCAGACCAGAGCACGAATGCTGAAAGGTAACGTACTGTTAAACCTATGTAAATCTGAAAGTTAACGTCGTCTCTTGGTGTTACTCTTCTACTGCCTGTTTAGCCTCACCCCCAGTCCCCTGCTGGCATAGCTGGCAGTAATGATATTAGTGATAACAACAACAAAAAGGTGTTACACCGAGCCAGCCTGCTGTATCTGCAAATCACTGACACATCTCCAGACACACACTCACACATTTCTTACAAATTTGTCTTCATAGTCCAATCTGCTGCTTTGAAAACTGCAGAGAGGAGGTCGAGCATTTAGTGGAGATGATGGACATGTATTCTACTAAAACAGGTAAGAAAGCATAAAAGAACCATAACGATTTTATGGTGGGATTCACATTTGTTTTTATTTCTATCAGCAATACCCCCAGATGCCGTACGAGTAGCTCTTGGCCAGCAGCTCTTTGACATGTGTTACGAGGAGGATGGGCATATTCTACGCGTGGTGGGGGGAGCGATTCACGACTTCCTCAACAGCTTCAATGTCTTGCTGAAACAGAGCAGTCATGACAAAGGATACGACTGTGCCGATGAGCCGTCCGTGCTGTGCTTGGACAGGGACCCAGGCTTGCTCACGGTCTACTTCTTCAACCCCAGCCCCACCACTGAGCTCTTCTTCCCTGGGGTCATCAAAGCAGCTGCTGGCATCCTCTATCAAACAATTGTAGACGTGCTTCTTGATGCCCCATCTGCCAAAGACAGCATTCTTCAAGCTAGCCCTCAACCCAGTCTCCTGTATACAGTCATAGTTAAGGATGCCAAGAGCCTGAGCCCTAGTCCACTTCGGGCCACATCTGCAGGGACACTCCCTACCTCTCTGTTCTCCACCATCTTCCCCTTCCATCTTATCCTTGACCAGAACTTGGTGCTGATGCAAATAGGCCACGCGCTCCGAAAAAGACTTACCCGGAAAGATGGACCTTTGAAAAGATCTGCCACCTTTCAAGAACACTTCCTCATTGTCTCCCCTCAGATTAAATGCACCTTCCAGGACATCCTCACCATGCTCAACACACAGTTTATCATTCGGATCAACCATGCTAACACTGACAGCACAGGGAAGGTATGTTGCAAATATACGGCCAGTGGGAGTTTAAATATGCACTTACCCATAGGGCTAACATGATACTAAAAGAATCAGTTCAGGGCTAAACCAAGTCTGTAACTGTTTGTCTACTCTAAACTATCGCTACTCTGGAAATGAATACAATGCAACTTTAATTGAATCAGGACCGACAATATCTATATCAAGTCTGAACCAACATCACATTAGTCCAGAGCTAAACCAGCCATAAATCTATGGCATGATTGGCATAAACTAAAGCAGAACTAATGGAAAACTACACTCAGACTGATCCATACCACCCAGACCAAAAGAAATCACTGTCTATGGAGTCTAAATAAAGGATCTAGGCACGCAACATTAGTCTGGGAATAAGCCTGGGACTTTGGCACCACCCTAAAATCAACTAAACACACTTTAACACCAAGAGAGATTTTTTAGATATTTCTTTTAATCATGCTGTAATTTGATCAAACCATTCATTTCCTGTGGTTATTAGAAGTACTCTTATGAGCTCTTTTGACCTGAGGTATCAGTATTCTACCCCCAGCGGAGATCACAAGCAAATGTCAAACCATTTTATCCATCAAAGGCACACGGCCATGCCCATGCTGTTTATAGAAGAGTGAACAGCGATTGGTCGCATTGACGAGGAGTCGAGAGGGCCTATGAGAAAACACGGCAGAGCTGCAAATGACTGATGATATTTAGGTTAACACTATCTATTGGCATTGCCTTTAAAGGCTATCGACACAGTGAGAGGGGCCGACCATGTGTGCATTCCCCTTTCTGTTAGGAATAGATATAAATATAGGCATTTTTAAAGACATTTAATGAGCTAGCTGGCAAGTGGCAAACGTAGAAAAAACATTAGGGAAATGTCAACAGATTATGCAAACCGTACATCTGTTAAGCTCAAGTTTGTATCTTTATTTTAACTTTATTGCCATAACAGGGTTGACAGTGAGCTAGCTTGGTGCTCTGTTTAGTATTTCTGACCTCCGACTGCAAATTGTTTATGTAATGCATTTGTATTCATTGCTAGTCCAGAGTTTTATGCTTGCAATATTGTGAGGTTTCAGGTGACATCACAATACGTCTGTTGTGTTTAAATGATTACGGAAATGTACGGAAATGTCTATTGTTAACATGCTGTTTTCGTGGGTTAACTGTGCTTGAACAAGGTAGTGGGCTCTCATACAAAATTATTAGTTTATCTTTTTATTAGTTTATCTCTATTCAATTCTATCAATTGAAAAGCACCCATTCCGAATAAATCAAGTTTCATGACAAGTGATGTAAACAAAAGCGGATGGATAAATAACTGAGTGAAATGCTGACAGCTGATATCAAATTCACAGTAATTCATTGTTTGCCATTACTACATTTTCAGTTAATGGACCTCAAGGGCCAGATGATTTACGTATCCGAGTCCAACGTTATACTGTTCCTGGGCTCTCCGTGCGTGGACAAGCTGGAGGAGCTGACGGGCCGCGGGCTGTACCTCTCCGACATCCCCATCCACAATGCCCTCCGTGATGTGGTGCTGGTCGGGGAGCAGGCCAAAGCTCAGGACGGGCTCAAGAAGAGACTCGGGAAGGCCAAGGCGGCTTTGGAGCACGCTCACCAGGCATTAGAGGAAGAGAAGAAGAAGACAGTTGACCTACTGGTCACCATCTTCCCTCGCACCGTGGCACAGCAGCTGTGGCAGGGCCAAACTGTCCAGGCCAAAAAGTTCGACCGAGTCACCATGCTCTTCTCCGACATTGTGGGCTTCACCGCGGTCTGCTCCATCTGCACCCCAATGCAGGTCATCACTATGTTAAACGAGCTGTACACCAGGTTTGACCATCAGTGTGGAGAGCTGGACGTGTACAAGGTAAGATAACTGTTTACATCATGGCCATTTAGTGATAATATTGCAGTTGTATGTTATTAAAATATTATCATGACCCGAAATATGACACTGAAGATGTTTATTTGAAGAAAAGGTTGCATAGTTGAAATGCCATATACTTCAATACAATATTGCCGTTTACGGAAAACCATGAGACTCATACATCTCTATATGTCATTTTAACTCTTAATTTGGCCCATAATTGGCAAGGCAAGTTTATTTGTAGAGCACAATTCATACACAAGGCAAATCAAAGTGCTTCACAGTTGCATAAAATTACAAGAAGACAGATAAAATCAATCAATAAAACATCAACATAAAGTTAATCAATTACAGTAAAAGGCAAGAGTGCAGATAAAATACTTTCAGTTTTCATATGCACGGGTAAAAAGAGCTGTTTTCAGCCTGGATTTGAACATTGTCAGAGTTGAGGCCTGTCTCACATCCTCATGAAGACTGTTCCAGATTTTAGCTGCGTGAAACTGAAACGCAGCCTCACCGTGTTTATTATTGACTCTGGGAACCACCAGGAGACCCCTCCCTGAAGTTCTCAGGCCCGAGATGGTTCATACGGCTCTAACATGTCAGAGATGTACTTTGGTGCTAAACCATGAAAAGACTTGTACACAAGCAGCGCTGTTTTAAATTCTATTCTCTGAGTGACAGGAAGCCAGTGCAGAGACCGGAGCACTGGACTAATGTGGTCGTATTTCCTGGTTCTTGTCAGGACTTGAGCAGCAGTGTTCTGGATGTACTGCAGCTCTAACAGCTCGTTTAGAAAGGCCAGTGAGCAGGCCGTTACAGTAGTCTAACCTGCTGGAGACAAATGCATGGATGAGTCTCTCTAAGTCTGGTTTTGACACTATTCCTCTGATCTTAGCAATGTTTTTCAGATGGTAAAAAGCTGATGATGTTATTGCTTTGATGTGGCTGTTTAAGTTCAGGTCTGAGTCCATGATTACTCCTAGATTTCGAACCTGATTTTTTGGTTTTAAAGAGAGAGACTCAAGGTGACTGACTGGCCCACAGACACTCTTTGTGTCTGTGGGCCAAAGACAATGATCTCAGTTTTGTCTGAATTTAGTTGGAGAAAGTTGTTTTGCATCCACAAACTGATCTGTTCGATGCAGTGACAGAGTGTATCTACAGGCCCATGTTCACCTGCCGTCAGTGACACGTAGATCTGAGTGTCATCTGCGTAGTTGTGGTACGACACATTGTTGCTGTTTATTAGCTGACCCAATGGAAGCATGTACAAGTTGAATAAGGGGGTCCCAAGATTGACCCCTGGGGGACTCCACAGGTCATGGAAATTTTATCTGAGACACAGTTGCCAATTTCGACAAAGTACAGTGGGGGAAAAAGTATTTAGTCAACCAACAATTGTGCAAGTTCTCCCACTTAAAAAGATGAGAGAGGCCTGTAATTGTCATCATAGGTAAACCTCAACTATGAGAGACAAAATGAGGGGAAAAAATCCAGAAAATCACATTGTCTGATTTTTTATGAATTTATTTGCAAATGATGGTGGAAAATAAGTATTTGGTCACCTACAAACAAGCAAGATTTCTGGCTCACACAGACCTGTAACTTCTTCTTTAAGAGGCTCCTCTGTCCTCCACTCGTTACCTGTATTAATGGCCCCTGTTTGAACTTGTTATCAGTATAAAAGACACCTGTCCACAACCTCAAACAGTCACACTCCAAACTCCACTATTGTCAAGACCAAAGTGCTGTCAAAAGACACCAGAAACAAAATTGTAGACCTGCACCAGGCTGGGAGGACTGAATCTGCAATTGGTAAGTAGCTTGGTGTGAAGAAATCAACTGTGGAAGCAATTATTAGAAAATGGAAGACATACAAGACCACTGATAATCTCCCTCGATCTGGGGCTCCACGCAAGATCTCACCCCGTGGGGTCAAAAGATCACAAGAACGGTGAGCAAAAATCCCAGAACCACACGGGGGGACCTAGTGGATGACCTGCAGAGAGCTGGGACCAAAGTAACAAAGGCTACCGTCAGTAACACACTACGCCGCCAGGGACTCAATTCCTGCAGTGCCAGAGTGTCCCCCTGCTTAAGCCAGTACATGTCCAGGCCCGTCTGAAATTTGCTAGAGAGCATCTGTATGATCCAGAAGAGGACTGGGAGAATGTCATATGGTCAGATCAAACCAAAATGGAACTTTTTGGTAAAAACTCAACTCAAGGAGAAAGAATGCTGAGTTGCATCCAAAGAACACCATACCTACTGTGAAGCATGAGGGTGGAAACATCAGGCTTTGGGGCTGTTTTTCTGCAAAGGGACCAGCACGACTGATCCATGTAAAGGAAAGAATGAATGGGGCCATGTATCGTGAGATTTTGAGTGAAAACCTCCTTCCGTCAGCAAGGGCATTGAACATGAAACGTGGCTGGGTCTTTCAGCATGACAATGATCCCAAACACACTGTCCGGGCAACGAAGGAGTGGCTTCGTAAGAAGCATTTCAAGGTCCTGGAGTGGCCTGGCCAGTCTCCAGATCTCAACCCCATAGAAAATCTTTGGAGGGAGTTGAAAGTCCGTGTTGCCCAGCGCCTGCCCCAAAACATCACTGCTCTAGAGGAGATCTGCATGGAGGAATGGGCCAAAATACCAGCAACAGTGTGTGAAAACCTTGTGAAGACTTACAGAAAACGTTTGACCTCTGTCATTGCCAACAAAGGGCATATAACAAAGTATTGAGATGAACTTTTGTTATTGACCAAATACTTATTGTCCACCATAATTTGCAAATAAATTCATTAAAAATCAGACAACGTGATTTTCTGGATTTTTTTTTCTCATTTTGTCTCTCATAGTTGAGGTTTTACCTATGATGAAAATTACATGCCTCTCTCATCTTTTTAAGTGGGAGAACTTGCTGAATTGTTGGTTGACTAAATACTTTTTTTTCTCCCCACTGTACGTCCTATCCTCGAGATAGTACCAGAGATTCCCACCCAGTTTTCTAACCTGTGAAGTAAGATCCCGTGGTCCACTGTGTCAAAGGCAGCGCTCAGGTCCAGCAGAACTAAAACTGAGACCTTACCTGCGTTGGTGTTCATACAGATATCATTTGTCACCTTGATCAGAGCTGTCTCAGTGCTGTGGTGGGGCACATTGTTAGATAGGAGAAATTGCAGTAATAAGGCCCACCCGCACTTTTATAGAAGATGAACAATAAATCACATTTAAATGATGTAGTCAAGCTGATTTCATATAGTTATAAATCTATATAAATCGTTCAATATTTAAATACAAGTTTATAACAACACATCACTCAGTGTGACAGTAGCAAGACACCTAATTCATCCTTTTTCCAAATAACTTCACTGAAATGATGCATGCATTGCGTTTCAAGTACTACACGAGGAAGAAGAATAGCTGGTGCTACTAACTGTCTTAGTGTCAGCTGAAGACTGCTGTTCCACTGGGAAGTCGGATAATGTAATCAAAGTGTCACTGAACCATAACAAACACTGCAGCCTGTTTGACAAATATCTCGTAAAACGCTAGGAAGTCAGGGGTTCCTTCTAGACCCTGTTTCTCTTCCACGTATGGCTCTAAAAATAGGATCACTTTGTCCATGGCAAGCTGTGGAGCGTACTAAGATCTTGGTTTGATGAGAGGAAAACCAAAGGAAACACTTGATTTAGCCTGATGTAACATACTGTTGGAACATTGTTGCCCTCATTTTATCCGGTGCGAACATAGATTTGAGCAAGCGATATTAGATTTTTCAATTATCCTCACGTCACATTAAATTGGACCATCAAGATTAAGAAGTAATCTTGAAGACAGACTTTTAATCAGAGCTGTAATCTTATTTATTTTGTGGTTAGTTATTGAATTTATTCGGAATCTTATCCATTTTTTCTGTCTTCAGGTGGAGACTATTGGTGATGCCTATTGTGTGGCTGGTGGCTTGCATAAGGAGAGTGAAACACATGCAGTGCAGATTGCTCTCATGGCCCTAAAGATGATGGAGCTGTCAGATGAGGTCATGACCCCAACAGGGGATGCAATACAGGTAACAACAAAGTAAGATGCTAATTAGATAACTAATGGTTTTTATGGCTATTGTATAATAGTTATTTGTAGAGTGGCCCATACACTGGGTCGTTGGTTGCAATGTCCAGCACCGATTTGGCTTTGTCTAGGACACCACTTTTCTTTATCTATCTAGGCTTTTTCCTGGCACAAATGCCATTTGTGATTCCAAATCACTGAGTATATGTGTATACTATCCTGCAAGACCAGATGCTTTAGTTATGACCATATAACATGTAAAAGACTAAGCATTTCTTCCTTATCAAGTGCTGCAAGCCACTGAAAGTTACAAAGCAAATGTTTTGTTACATTCAACTAACTGAATGTCATCCAAGTATGACCATACAATACAACAAGTTAGGATACCTTTATAGTGTGTGTGTTTTCCCCCCAGATGCGAATAGGTCTTCATAGCGGTTCGATCCTGGCTGGTGTAGTGGGTGTCATGATGCCACGCTACTGCCTTTTTGGAAACAATGTCACACTGGCAAACAAGTTTGAATCTGGCAGTCAACCCAGAAAAATCAACATCAGTCCAACAACTTACAAGTAAGGCTTCATGATGAGGCTTCATCTGAGTAATGATGTTTCATCAGCACCAGAAAAGGTCGCTACTCTTTTAAGATACCAATGATACTGAATTATGAGACATATTTTGTATGTGATGTTTACATCACTAGTCTCATAGTTGCAGAGATGGGTTCCAAACTCTCTCACTACAACAAGATCTACAGTAGTCTAAAATCATTTCTGTTTGCACTGATGCACACAGTGGTTATGTTCTTGAAAAACTATCTTTCTTCATATTGGTTTGTGGTTCCTTGAGAGTATTCAACATTATTTAGCACAATTTACTTACCTTAATAGTTTAAACTAAGGCAGTGGACTATAGAAATAAACAGCCATAAGTTAACGCATTGATTTCTACATTTGCAATTTGTTTTAAGATTGATTGTAGCCGACAGCCAAAATGCTCCAGGACAGGAAACTTCAGGCCTTCACAGAGGCCCTGTGCTTCCTCTAGTGTCACAATTTGCTACTTTTTCTTTAAATTCATGTTTTATTTGTGTGCTCTTTGTCCCAGTTTGCTGAAGGATCGCCCAGAGTTTGTCTTCATTCCCAGGACAAGACAAGAGCTTCCGGCCAACTTCCCACATGACATCCCTGGTGTTTGTTACTTTTTGGAGGCCTCCTCGAAAACTTCCAGTCTGCCCCTCTCATAGAGTTCAAGTCATTGTTGTTTCCCAGAGCTTAAACGTGCCAAATGTCGTGTTTAGTGCAAGCTGTGCAACTTTCCGGTTAGGTTTATTGAGAGCTCGGTGACACTGTGTTAGAGACAAATTCATGAAGCTACATAAAATATATTTTCTGTCAGATATTGTGTTCTGGACTATACATCTGTACAGTGGTAACAAATATTTTATTCCCTTGTTTTTTCATTGGATTATTCTTACATGGAGTTTTAGACTGTTCAGCACATTGACTTTGGAAACATTGTCTGAGCAGATAAACTGCTTAAATAAATAAATAAAAGAAAATAAATAAATAATTGTTGTTGACAAGTTTGAAGCAATTAAGTTACTGTCATATGTTAAGGTTTTTTAAAGATGAATAATTGATACAAATCTTTTGAAGTTGAAGAACTGTAGCCAATTTTGATGTTTCTATTTGTCTATTTTCATGAATAGTGTTTTCTGTAAATATTTGATTCTGCACCTTGACCTGATAATAGCACACTGACAAAGCACATTGTATTCAGTTCACCTTTGATGTGGAGATTTATGTATCTCACCAAATGATGCGGGATGCATAGTAGGTGCCTTATAAAAGTAGACGCAAATATTACTTTCTAAACATTATATAATATAGGTGGTAGCCTTCTGCATAGTCTTCACAGTCACCCTGTGTTGCTTTTTGAACGGTGGTTCCCTATATGTAAAAGTACAATGGGTGATTTATTACCCTTTTTTCCCCATTTGTATCCAGGTTTAGTAAGGCAATGTATTTCCTTATGATTTTGAACATTTTATTAGCCCAGAGAAAATAAGTTTTATGTCCTTATACCAAATTGTGTATTTTCATCATTATATGAAAAATAAATAAATTGTAGTGTTAGTAATGGCTGACTTTTTAATTGTATTTTATAATTTTATAATTATTATCATCATCATCATCAACATCATTGTTATTATTATTATTATTATTAGTAGTAGTAGTAGTAGTAGTAGTAGTATTAGTATTAGTATTTATTATTTATTATTATGTATTATTATTGTTAAACAAGCTTTGACCCAGAAAAGCCCAAACCTTCCTTAGTGTAACTTTCCCCTGGGCTGAATCCAGTCAGCATCAGCAGCATAGATTATCTGTGGTTGGTCAATGGTAACTTACGTAAGAGCTGCTTTGAGAGCCCATTGGGCAAACGCATTGTCATTTTGGCTGCGTACAGCGCAGTACGCACAGGCTCCAAGCATCAGTGCAAGCGATGAAGGTTATGTCAGACACGGCGGATTTTGCTTAAAAACACATAAAGAAAGTCCAGCGGTCACCATGGTAAGCACATTGATTTATGTTTTGCTATATGGCGCAGAGACTGTGATTGCCCTTTTCCGATTTTGGCGCCTGATAAGGTTCCTTCAATAATTTCCTCGATATTCCTATGCTACTGTATTGAGCTGTATCCACTAACAGGTGAATTATGACATGAGGTTACTATTGCATTGCCTGCATTTATCGCCAGGCAGGCCTTCAGATAAATAGCTGTTTACGCAAGGGAGGATATCACATTTATAGATTTGGTTGCCCAGTTACCATAGCCTTATGAAAATGCATATTTCCTGCTTTCCACAGTATGGTTTCGTGAATCACGCCTTGGAGCTCCTCGTTTTAAGGAATTATGGCCCAGAAGTTTGGGAAGACATCAAGTGAGTGATGCATTTACTATTATCAGTAGTTGAGGTGGTCACAACAGGGCACCCGGACAAACAACACAGTACAGTACCACACATGCGCGCTCACTCATGACCATGATGCGTCAGGGACACTGTAATCATTAACCACAAACTAATGCAGTTTCTGTCTCGCGCCCGCAAATTTTAGTTTAATCACGCATCATCAATCAGAAAGTTAGATTATAAATTACTTCTGTAATGTTGTAAAAGCCCCTCACAGTGTGTGCAGTATTATTATCTGTGGTGTGCCCTGAGCTTGACCCTTCCCTCCACAAGAAAGAGGAGGAAGAGCAGCTGCTTTTTGTTAATGTTAGATGGGCCAAAACTCTGCCCCAGAGTGCAACTTTTTATTTTTGTTAGTCCTGCAAATGCAACTCATTATCAGTTAGTACACAATTTATCGTGTTTGGTCATTTTTTGACATTTTGATGTACTACAATGTTCAGTCTCTCCTGTTATTATAAACCATGTACAAAGCCTGGTATGTTTTCCCAGCTGCCTGAAGTTATTGTGCTTGCTGAACCAACTGGTGAAACATCTCTGTTTTTCTACTAAAACAATGAATTTAGTGTTGATTATTTGAGGTTGCACTGGATTCAGGTATTGAACATCTGTGGCCCACATCTGGTAAAACATAACTGCAATTAGATTGGTGATTAAACTTTTACATTTAAGATTCAGGGCACATTATGAGCACATCCAGGTACATTATATTTGTTATTTATTATATTTTTTTGCGTAAAACTCCATGGATATTTTGTTAATTGCAACCATTCAAATTGCAATTTCAGTTTTGCAGCCCCTGGCAACGATACTCTGCAAATTCCTATTTTGGTTATGTGGTGAACTTTTGTGCTTTTCAGACGCGAGGCTCAGCTTGACATCGAGGGACAGTTCCTCGTTAGAATAATTTATGACGATGCCAAAACCTATGACCTTGTTGCTGCTGCAAGTAAAGTTTTAAGTAAGTTGTTAAAGTTTTATTTTCGCTCACAGTTTTCCACTAACATGCTCCTTGTACTAAATCATTGTACTAAACTATGCTTCTGAACACTTGCCATTTTTCAGAAATTGATGCAGGAGCCATCTTGCAGACTTTTGGTAAAATGTTTTTTGAGTTTTGCCAAGAATCAGGCTACGACACCATCCTCCGAGTGCTAGGTTCCAACGTCCGCGAGTTCCTTCAGGTAGTCTTTCACTGTTTGTCAAATCTGGCAACAAAAAACCAATGCGATGCTCATGTGTGGAAATCCTTTTGTTTTCAGAACCTAGACGCTCTTCACGATCACCTTGGCACCATTTACCCCGGAATGCGGGCTCCTTCATTCCGCTGCACTGACGCAGAGAAGGGAAACAACCTGATTCTTCACTACTACTCCGAGAGGGAAGGCCTGCAGGACATTGTCATCGGCATAATAAAAACAGTGGCTCAACAGATCCATGGAACGGAGATTGAGATGAAGGTTGTTGCCTCTTCTGCTGTACTTAACTCAAATTACATGTTCTTCTTATTATTCAGTTTTGCTGCTGCCTTCAATTCCTCCTGCTACTTCTTTTCCAGCGAGGGTTCAAACTTCAATATCTTTTGTTTTTGTATAGGTTTGTGTTGGTTTATTGAAAAGGTTCTAATGCAAGGATTTCCTAAATGGGATCAGGGTAGAGCATTGACGGCAATATTTCATCTTAGTTTTTGGCTATAGTTTGTGAGTCAGGGGATATTTTTAGATCCAAGTTTAAGTCTTGAACTCTGAAGAATTTTTCAAGATATTTTTATTAGTTTTATTTTTACTTTTCAAGTGTGTGCTGAATTTAATGCTGACTATTTCCCCTGAGAGGTGACATGTTTTACTTGCACCTTATAAATCCAACATTTTATAAACTGATAAAGTGTTTCTTACAGCGGGGCTTAACAAACAATCTATCAGTCAGTCGTATTTCTGTTTTTCTGTTGAGCCTGTAGCATTACTCATTACTGTGACATGTTATTCTGCTCACATATTTACCCCACTCTGTCTGGAGTAGTAAGCTTTTCATTTCATAAGTGACATTTTCTCTCAAACCTAATGGCACTGTACAGACGGGAGAATATTTTTCATCAATTGTGTGTGTAATAAAAGAGCAGAAACTGGTAGACGCTGCAAATGTGACACCCAATTTCTGGGAATATTAGCTTCTGTTGCTGTGGCAACAGGGTGCTGAAAGAGCAGTTTGACGTCAGCATGCCTTATGCTCATAAGCCCGATGAATAATGTGGTTTTACATTGTCTTGATTCCATAATGAACCCGGGATTCATAAGATAATTAGAGGATTTTAATAGAAATGCATTAATGAATTATCAAAGGTCCTTTAAGTTAAAATGTATTGGCCTGATGATGCTGTTTTATTTGACTCAGATGATCCAGCCTAAAAATGAGGAGTGTGACCACATTAAGTTCCTGATAGAGGAGAAGGAGTCTGAGGAGGAGGCGCTCTATGAAGATCTGGATGGGTTTGAGGAGAACGGCACACAGGAGACTCGCATCAGTCCTTACACCTTCTGTAAAGCCTTCCCGTTCCACCTCATGTTCGACAAGGACCTGATGCTTACTCAATGCGGGAATGCTATTTATCGCGTTCTGCCTCAGGTCTGGATTATTACCCAGATGAAACGTCTCTCTCTCTGATACATAAACAGCATGCCGTTACTGTTTTTTATTCAAAAATATTATGCTATTTAGAAAATCTATCTAATATTCATATTACTATCTGCAGCTTCAGCCTGGGACCTGTATCCTTCCCTCTGTGTTCTCTCTGGTTCGTCCACACATTGACTTCAGTTATCATGGCATCCTTTCCCACATCAACACAGTCTTTGTCCTGAGGAGCAAGGTACAATATCTGTTATCATTCCTCTCATAGCTTTGCATTACGGCTGCACCATATGAGAATTACATTTTATAACTTTGTCTTGAATTTCACAATAATTATATTATTGCAATATTTTATTAAACCATTTCAACACAGTAAGTTTTAAACAATAATCATTAGCAACTAGAAACGTTTGACTGCAGAAGAGAGCCGATGCAGAAATGGCAAAACGTACTTTTATTGTGACAATCAGGAATGTTCTAAAAATCTCTATTTAATTGTAAAATTGTGTTTTTTGTGGTGAAAATCCCCATTTGGTTGTAATATACTGCTTTTATTGTGCTGTAATTGTGAGAATCGCTGAAACAGTTGAAATCAATGAAAATGCTGAAAGACGGAAGTCCTTTCAAAATTAATGGGGAGACTACGCCATATTAAATGAATGGGCCAGATTCCCCATACAAACGAGTGTGCCGAATTTCCAATACCGTAGAAAAAAACTACAAAACTGCAGAAGGCAGAATTTTCATGAAAAAGGACAAGTTGCGGAAACTGAACATGCACAATTTGCAGAAATTGCAGAAAATGTGGAAAAAACTGCTGAAAATTATTAATTTGCAGAAGCCGCATCATAAGTCAATGGGAAAAAATGGCGCAATTTGTTTAAAATTGTGCGAAAACAAGACTTCAAAAACAAAATCAGGAACAGAACAAGGCTAAAATGGAACTGAATTAGGAAACAAAACTTTTACACATAATTTATGGTGCATTTTTGGTTTTGTTTTAGCTCTGTTTGCAAAACATGTATACATCTCAATCAAATGGAAGACCTCAGTGATTGTGCAGTATTTTGTGTGTTATTGCAATGTAGATTGTGCATTATCTAATATCGCAATAACAATCATTGAGAATATATTGTGTAGACCTTCTTTGTTGAGAGTTTTTTTCTTTTGACTAATTGTTTATACTTAGCAAGGACCCCCTGTATAAACTGTATAAGTAAAAACTTGTCTGAAATGTCGGGTTTTTTTTGGCCCGATAAGGAGTGGTGCAAAGTAAAATATTCATTAGTGTGATGTAATGCTGACAGGAGGGCCTTCTGAACGTGGAGACGATGGAGAATGAGGACGAGCTGACGGGGGTGGAGATCAGCTGTCTGCGATTGAAAGGACAGATGATTTACCTCCCCGAGGCAGAAAACATCCTTTTTCTTTGCTCTCCCAGGTAAGGTACCGTATACGTCTGGGGTTTGACACACTCCCAAAACAAAATCACCAAAATGCTACTAAAACTAATCCACACGCTTTGATTAAGAAAACTGGGTCATGCATTGAAAAACGGCTCTGTCAGTAGCTCATAATTAAATCTGTGTCTAATCTTAGCTGGGGTCTTTTTTGTCAGTTCTTCAAAAAGCAAATCAAAACAGAGAGTTTTGAAATGAAAAAGAAATTGCAATTGTTGAGCCCCATCTGTAAGTTTCTGGCAGCTGAATGCTGGCTTTAAGGGTTACACATCCAGCGCAATTAGTGCACATGGATGTGGGTGCACAACAAATAAGTAATAAATTAACTATTTACAACGTGGCTCAATGTACTTTTTTATTCCGATTTTTCAGCAGTTGCAGTTTGCTACTGCGCTTTGGTTTGTGATTTATGCACAATTAATTACAGCTTCTGCTAGTTGCTCATTTTGGCAACAACAAAAATAAATAGCTATTTTAATGCAATTGCAGCTAATTTTATCTTGTAGTTCTACTTTACAGCCTCAAGCAAACAGTGTTTCATTTCAAAGCAGTAAAAAACATAAATGTACTAACGTCTCTCTTCAAACACTCTTTCTTGTTTAATTTACACCTTTTAACAGCATGAGTAAGAACACTATACTCCCACTCCAGAGACTTATTTAGCCTTCAGGCCTTCCAAATTTACTGCAGCCTATAACTAATCTGAACAGTTTTGCTTGAGTTGTGAGATGTTTTTGTTGCTCTTCCATTTTTAGTGTTATGAACCTGGATGATCTGACACGAAGGGGGCTCTACCTGAGTGACATCCCGCTTCATGACGCCACCCGTGACCTAGTGCTGTTGGGGGAGCAGTTTCGTGAAGAGTACAAACTCACCCAGGAGCTGGAGATCCTCACCGACCGACTCCAGCACACCCTGAGAGCTTTAGAAGATGAGAAGAAGAAAACTGACAGGTGCTAATGCAGTAGTGCGGTTTTCAATTAGTTAGTCATTTTGGTAACACTTTATAATAAGGTTACATGAAGTCATGCATGAATAGCATGAAATTATGCATGAAATAATGCATGATTTCATGATGTATTCATGCATGAGGATATCATGACTCATCATGAGTTAACATGACTTCATGTTCTTTCATAGATGACTTCATGCATGAATTAATTAAGTAACTACTGGAATGAATTCATGAGAAAATCTTGTTAATATATCATGATCTTAGAATCATGATTAATTCACTAAAACATTTAAATTTTTTTACAAAAACATTAACTAATCGTAATTATGAAGTTTATGCATGAATATCATGATTCATCATGATTTTTAAGAAAATCAGTTTGCAAGATATACCTTAATACAACATTTACTGCTGTAATTAACTCATCATTAGCTAATCCTTAGTTCATTCATAAATTCATGATGATTGCGTCCCCTTTACTAAAGTGATGCACTTTTATGCTTGGACAAATTTGTGCAAGAGTAAAAAAGTGCTATATTTTTACTTATTTACATCATGAATAAGTCTTAATATAAGTTTTTTAAAGTTAAGCATACATTTAAGCAATAGGCAGTGTTTATGTTGATGTAAGTGAAATTTAATGGACTACAAAGCATTAACTTAATTTAAACTCATAATGTGGACAGTTCTAAATTATAATGTCTGTGAAGTTTGTGTTTTTGTCCTTGATTATTGTCCAAAGTTAGAATATGGGACGCAATCATCATGAATTTATGAATGAACTAAGGATTAGTTAATGATGAGTTAATTACAGCAGTAAATGTTGTATTAAGGTATATCTTGCAAACTATTTTTTTTAAAATCATGATGAATCATGATATTCATGCATAAACTTTATAATTACGATTAGTTAATATTTTTGTTAAAAAATGTAAATGGTTTAGTGAATTCATCATGATTCTAAGATCATAATATATTAACAAGATTTTCTCATGAATTCATTACAGTAGTTATTAAATTATTTCATGCTTGAAGTCATCTATGAAAGAACATGAAGTCACGTTAACTTATGATGAGTCATGATATCGTCATGCATGAATACATCATAAAATCATGCATAAATTCATGTATAATTTCATGTTATTCATGCATGACTTCATGTAACCTTATTATAAAGTGTTACCGTTATTTTAGCAGTGGTTCTCAGTAAACTGACAGGAGCCAGACTGATATTACCGCGCCAATACATTAGCACTGAACATAGGGACTGATCTGGCTTAAATTGCCATGGTAGAGAACGAACTTTTGCTGCTCATTGGATCGAGGGCACTTCGCTTTAGCCAATCACAGCTAAGTTTCAAAACAACAAACCGCAAATCTATTTAGTTTTGAAAAATGTTTGTCAGTACAGTATGTACTATGTCGTCACCGTTAATTAATTTATATCAATAAAAGTGCATCTTGTTGTCAGCAAATGTTACATCCGCCTTCTCACGGTAATTCTGCCATGTGATTGGCCCAAACCACTGTTGGGTCAGTCAGTATTTAAACAGATCAGATGGAGCAGCACCAGATGGATTTTTATGTGTTTGTAAACTCACAAATAAGGTTAGTTTACAGAACCGTACAGGACCCACCATTAACCATGCCAGACCCAAATAAGAATATTAAAAGTTGTTACAAAATAAATACAACTAAATTGGATAGAATATTAAATAACTGAGTTCCTCACAAAGTTGAGTTGATTCAGGCGTTGACTATGAGGCTGACTTTTGGGTCCCGAACCAACAATTGAGAAACACTGCAGTAATTGCAATTTTTCTTGCAGGTGTTATGATTACATTTGCAACTTATCAAAAAGGGTACAATGTATCGCAGCATGTCATCAAAAGAGATTGTGTTCTCTTTCTGACTTGCACGGCGTACAGTGTTATGCAGTTTGATTTTGCGTTTTTCCCTCACACAACATTTTCCTTTTATTCAACCTAAACCGCCATATCGTTACCATTTCAGACTTTCAACCATGTATTATTATGTAGCACTTGTCATAAGCCCCTTAAATATGTAACTGTTTCATGGCTTAATCAAGTTGCCCTATTTTGTAAAACTAATCAATCACTGTTTTAATGTGCAATGCCCTATAACTTTCTGAAGATTGTGGATCTTTGATATATTTTCAGTGAACTGCAATAATTTGGCTAATGCAATATTCAGTTGGGTATGCAATGAGCTAGATAGTTTTTGTTTTTGTTTCTCATCTGGGTCATTTGTTAAACGTTGATAAACTGTTGTTCTCAAGACCTTTTTGTAAGAATATAGTTAGTAGAAGATGTTGGTATTTGGCCCAGCAGTCAGTGACGGCTGGAGAGGGAACTGATGTCTTAATTTGGAATTCTGTAGCTACTCAATCATCTCCCTGAAGACTTTTACCCTGGTGCTCAGTGCCCACTATATGTTAGTATTCTCACCATGGACTGTATGAGTGTCTAGAGAATGTTAAGAAAATCTGAACTTGACCAGGGGTTTCAGTCACATGCATTTTTCCTACATTGACGTAAAAAAAAAGTTATTATAGTTCTGTGATTTTACCTTAAAAAAATATAAATAGTGATGTTTATATTTGTTTATTGCAACAACTTTATTCACCTGAAACCCATGGATACTTTAAGTACAGTATCCCTGGCTGAACCACACAAATTATTGATAGTGCATTGGATGTAAAGACGTCCGTGCACCTCTTGTGTGGTGTGTCCTCAAATTATCTCCCATCATGGAGGGTATTTTGCTTTTAACAGGCAGCCATGATCTAGCCAGTTACCATAGAAACACCACCCTCCCGTTTTAGAGCAGCTTGGTGAGAGCGTTGACCAAAAGGTGGTGGGTGCGCAAATAAACCACTGTCCCCACATCCTGTCGGATTTGCACCCTGCTATACTACGTGCACATAACGTTTGTTTATTTTTGCCTCTGCAGATTGCTGTACTCTGTGTTGCCACCATCTGTTGCCAATGAGCTACGTCACAAGAGGCCCGTCCCAGCCAAACGTTACGACAATGTTACCATTCTCTTCAGCGGTATTGTCGGCTTCAATACCTTCTGTAGCAAGCATGCCTCAGCTGAAGGAGCCATCAAGATTGTCAACCTGCTCAATGATGTGTACACGCGCTTTGACATTCTGACAGACTCGAGGAAGAACCCTTATGTCTACAAGGTGTGTAGCAGGTTAAAATAATTGAGGAAAAATTAATAAATGAGTTACTTATATTCTGATTTTTTTTTCTCCAAAAAAATACTGTATTTTGAATGAAAAGGCCTCAAACCTAAGGCCATCAGAGTTGTGAGAGAGAATGAGGAGGATCAAAGTCATTGGAGGAGCACAGAGTCTCTAAAAACTAATAAAATCCATAGGATATTTAAGTCATATGTCTGTGGGCTTTGGGTAGGTTTTCAGGTGATATTGGGCATATTTAGCCGCTGATACCTGGACATCCTGCCTGTCAATCCATGCTCTCTTTACCATTTCTTTTCTTTGGTGTTTATCAATAAAAAAGTTTAACTTCAAGAATTGAAAAGATAAAACAGAAAACAACATTTTATCCAGTCTAAAAAAAGACTTTCTTATCTCCTTGTAATGGGACTTTTATATTGATTGACTTGCAGTAAAAGAGTGGTACTAGTCCCAATAGTGGGTAGTTTTACAATGGTCTGAGGGCTCCGAGGATTTTATTGGAAAGTGCAGCAGATTTACACTCTAGGCTTTCAGACAAGAATGCTCTTTGAGAAGTCAAACAGATCTGTGCACATCCAGGAGATCAGTGTTAGGCACTGGGTCGCCAAATGAAGCAATATTTACTCTAGACGCTGAATGGCTTGGTGGTCCCAGGTTTCAGTGAGGCTTAAAGAGGCCCTGAATGTCTTCAGGGTGATGTAAGTGTTTAAGTGTTTATCTCAGGGTGTTTCAGTTTACTTCTGGATACAATGTATATGTTCAAAAACATTTGTTGAATAGTAGATCAGATTTCAGTGGCGCTACAACCAAAGTATAGGGAAACTGATGATGATGTCACGGTGTGTTGGTGAAGAGCAATAACAGAAAAGTCTTTGTTTTACAGGTGGAGACTGTGGGTGATAAATACATGACTGTGAGTGGCCTGCCAGAGCCGTGCACACACCATGCCAAATCCATCTGCCACCTCGCGCTGGATATGATGGAGATCGCAGAGCAGGTCAAAGTGGACGATGCACCAGTCCAGGTGTGACTCTAATTTTACGCATACAGCAAGGGCCTACTAAACAATGTTAATTTGATGGCGCAGCTGGTGGTCCCGGCTCCAACAATTTACTGGGGGTCCCTCCACCCTGGGTTGTCCTGTCTGGTGAAGCATTGATGGTTTACCTTATGTTCACAAGTGTGCAAGTGTGACATAAATGAAACAAATGCTGAAGAATGACAGTTGTATGTAATTTGTATGTAATTAGATATTGCGTGGGCAAGCCAATGGGAATGTCCCAATGACACAATCTTCTGATGGAGTCTAATGTTGGATGAATATTAATGTAATTTCTACACAATCCAAATGTGCGTTATACCACTAGCAGTTGCAGACCAGTATCAGTGATTGATTTCTGAATAATTATATTTGCACATCTGGACATACCTTTAGACTGAAGTAACACACAGTGAAATGTTCTGTTTAATGGATGGTTGGGGATTGTTATTGTATCAATGACTGTTGAGACTTAACGTAGGAAAATCATGTCTGGCAAACAAAACCTTGTTTATTTTGGGTTATAGCCCTGGTTGAAGAGGAGTCCACGTTAGTAGCAGAAACAAGACTCAAATCATCTCACGATCCTGCAGCTAAAAATAGATTCTCATTTGTCTCAGACGGTCTCAGCGCGTTTATGCTTCCAAGACAACAAGCGTGAAGTGCTTATAACTTTAAAAGTAAATAATGATTTGGTGAAAAACGTATCTTTTTTTAACCTTTAACGTCACTGAATCTAAAAATATTTTATTTTTTTCATATCTACTGTTATTTTCTCCATCAAGAGTTTGCTCTATAAGATGATAATCTGCGAGTAAGGCACACCAAATTAAGACTTATTCAAAGAAAGTAGCACGGTTTGTTTCAGAGCTTATCTCTATCTTGTGTATAAGTAAAGTAAACTAATGGTACAAAGAGCTCACATGTACTCCCATGTGTTTTTGTTCTAGATCACTATCGGTATTCATACAGGAGAAGTTGTAACTGGAGTGATTGGCCAAAGGATGCCTAGATACTGCCTTTTTGGAAACACAGTCAATCTCACAAGTCGCACAGAAACCACTGGAGAAAAAGGGAAAATTAATGTCTCAGAATATACTTACCGGTAAGTGAGGCTACACACATTTCATGTTAAGCCTTAAGCCCATGTTAACACAATAGTATTCATTTTAAAGAAATATAAATTGAACACAGTAAAAGAAAATGCTCCTTAGCAGTTTTCTGGCGGGTAAAGAGAGAGCAAAAGGATAATCTTATCTTGTGTTAAATATTAGCTCCTGTCATAGTCTCAGTAAGATGTAATAAACTTAAGACACAAATCTTACGAGCTGCGTTTTATGTGTGATTTGTGAATCCATTGGTGCTTTATTTCAGGTGTTTGCAGTCTGCGGAAAATGCCGACCCTCAGTTTCAGCTGGAGTATCGAGGCCCTGTCTCCATGAAAGGAAAGAGCGAGCCGATGAAGGTGTGGTTTTTGTCCAGGAAGCCCACAGACACAGAGGCTAAAGCTTGATTCACTAAAATATTACTCATGACCTTGTTTTTAACCATTTCTAATATGTGAGAGTGACCTAGTAAAAATACATATTGTATCTATGAGCTATACTTTTGCCAACACTTCACAATCAATTTCCAATACTTTTTGGTTCTGTCCTACACCGTACACAATGTTTTCTTTGCATCATTTATCACTTACACGTTGGAATAGTAAGAGTTATAATGTTGTTTGAAAAAAGACAGATTGTTTTATTTCTGTATAAAATTGTATTATTAGTAAAAACAGCTTAAGAAATGTTACAGGGTGTACTGTGATGTCTTAGATATACTAAATATTTTAGAGAAATTTTGCTAAAAAATATTAGTTTTATTACCTACTTGTCGAATAATATTCAAATGTAAGTTTAGAAAAAACAGAGTTTACAGCATTATGTAGCTGCTTTATGGACACTACTGTCACTAGGAGACACATACATGACCTTACAGACTAAACATTTTGACACTTTAAAATTTAAATTATTAGTATTTTATTGTATTGTATTTAGAAACCCTTCCACATTTACATTTTCAGAAATCTAATCTTAAGATGTTTTAAATATTTGTATTGTTAACATTCTATATGGTATTTATTTTTCACAAAATATATTCTTAGAAGAACTAATAATTGAAGTATTGTAAGTATTGTACGACTTAAATTACCGAATGGTACATGTTTCTTATGTGCAACAATTATCTCACTTAATATATCAAAACAATTTTTGTTTATTCTCTTTTAATTTATAATAAAGTTTGTTTTTCATTGTGAAGAATAGCTCATTGTTTGACTCAATTTCTTTGAGGGCTGGTTGAGTTTGTGTGAACAGCTCCATCTAGTGGTATCCTAGAGGGGCAAAGAAGTTGTATTTGTTACAGTTTTTCACACTGTATTATATTACCTACCTTATTTTATTTAAGGTAAATATCATATTTATTCAATTAAGTAAAATTCAAATCAAATTGTTGTGGTTGGCTAACACAACACCATAACAGCAGCTGCCTCACACATACAGGTATGCTGCACACAATTACTGATTTACAAATAGAAGCTGTTTTGAAGCTAACACGAAACAAACATCAAACAACATAACAAATGTAAAGTTTAACAAAGAATGATGTAATTATTAATTGATTTGACATCATATTCTTTATTCATTCAATGGTTTACAAGCCAAATATTCCCACATGCAGTGGCCGCTACAACAGGGCAGTCTGCAACCTTTAATAGCCTATCAAAAGCCACTGTGGCTCGTCACTTACCAAAAGGTATAGCCTAGTCACTTACATTAGACATTATAAGCATACTGAAATACACTAAAACAAATAGGCTTGTTTTTTGTTGTTCAGAAACAATAAAAAAGTTAGATCTTTACACACACTGATGAGTTTCCTACATAGCCTACAATTCATGCATTCTGGTGTGTTTTAGCTGCTGATTTGAAACGTTTGAAACACGTACTTCTTGTTGTGTATTGTTGGACGTGACATAAGATAATATTGGCAAACTGTAGAGGGCAGCAAGATTCCCGCCACACATTTATTCTGCGCGTCAGGGGCAGAAGAAGAAGAAGGAAAATGGAAACGGCCAGCTGATGGCGCTTCAGAAAAATGAACGCTGTGAAGCTGTGAAACTTAACTCATTGAAGTGAATGTATGGACGGGCTGGAAGTGAAGGAGGAGGGAGACATGTGGGGCCTCGCGGACTCCGGCTACAGGTGAGAGAAAAGCCATAAATAAATAAATAAATTAGTAAATAAAGTGGCCGAAAAAGTTAATGAACTGTCATTATTCAATCTCAAGTTATCGCCAGAAACGCCCTCGCTGCGCAGACACTGGTCACATTTTCAGTGACATGTAGCGTTCATTGTTTTCGTTGTGCTTCTGCGCCGAGAGACTGGCTGTACTACATCTTTTTTTTTTTTTTTTTGTACTACATCTGTGGTCCCAGGGGGAGTAATGCCAGATTTTCTTTGTTGTAGTCGGATACAGGGCTCAGGCCAACAGCGAAAACTGCTGCCAGTCATGAAGAGCGAAGTGCTTATGGGTAAGGCTATTCACCAAAGTGGCTTTTTACTTTTTATTGTGATTCTGTAATCTTAATTCTCTGTTTGCCCTAATATCGCATTTAACGGAATGATTGTTGTTTATTTCTTCTCTTCACTACAGACATTGATAACAGGCCAACCCTCGAAGCCCACAGTGAAGAAGAGCTGTACCTCAAACAGGAGGAACAGCCTTCAGAATTACCCATGACCATTATATCTGTCAAAACTGACGACGGTGAAGACACACTTACTGTGCCTCGTGACAGGTTAGAGAAAGAGCTGGATGACAAAATTGAAGGCTGTGAAGAACTAGAGACAGATAGTTATGGTAGCACTGAAAATGATTTACACAGTGATGAGTCCACTGACAACCCAGAAGACTGGACTCAAAAATGGAAAGTAAAGGAGGATGTTTGCTATCCAGTTCATATTAATAGCAACCAACTCAATAAACACTCAAGTGATGAAGCAGAAGAACGCAGATGTTCCGAGTGCGGAAAGACTTTTACTGATAAGTTGTACTTAAAGAGACACATGATAAGGCATACAGGACGAAGACCATTCATTTGTTCTGTTTGTAAGAAAAGTTTTACCCAGAATGCTCATCTAAGGAAACACATGAGATGTCACACAGGAGAGAAACCTTTTAATTGTCCAATGTGTGATGCAACTTTTAGTCTGAAGCAAAACCTCCATCGTCACATGACAAGTCATAGTGGAGAAAAGTCTTTCAGCTGTCCCATTTGTAAGAAAGGTTTCACACAGAAGTGTCATCTTAGTCGGCACATGAGTCTTCACCTCGGAGAAAAGCCATGCAGCTGTTCACATAACACATGTGAACACACACAGAATGTAAATGGTCAGGTGTCAGCTCTCAGTGGGGAAAAGCCTTTCAGTTGTCCATTCTGTAGCAAAGGTTTTACACGTAAAGATCATCTGTCCTCACATCTGAGTGCCCACACTGGAGACAAGCAATTTGACTGTCCTGAGTGTGATGCCAAATTTAATCTAAAGCAAAGTTTAGAGCGCCACATGACTGTGCATAGTGGAGAAAAACCTTTCAAGTGCCCAGACTGTAAAAAAGGATTTACAAGGAACAGTACACTAAAGCTGCACATGAGAACCCACACAGGAGAGAAACCCTTCAGCTGCACAGAGTGCCATGCAAAATTCAATCGAAAAGAGAATTTCCTTCGTCACTTGACAGTTCATACTGGAGAAAGGCCATACAATTGTACAGTTTGTAAAAAAGATTTTGTACGTAAACCAAGTCTTGACAAACATATGAAATCTCATACAAAACAGCAAGCGGTTAATGTTGATGTTCACACTGCAACAATCAGCCGGTAATGTAATTTTTTACATTACATATGCAATATGTAACCAGCATACATATTGGTTATTTTTTTTAACCAATATGTATGCTTGCACAAAATTACACTTTACTTTAGCATCGAGTTTGAAGCTAATCTGAGTGAAATTAATGTGTGCATTATTGCAATATGAACATTTATAATGGAGAACTCGAAAGCCCAATGTTGGAAATTAGAAGCATTTATTGTCATTGTACAGTTGCGCAAAGGAATTTAAAAGCATCTCTACAGTGGTCATGCGCTCACACAGAATAAATCAAATAGAAAACAATTAAAGAAGTAGGCCCGAGTTACAGTTTAACGTCTTTATATCTAAGAAATAAAAGGTATCAGGGGCAGTCAGTGATAAAATTACATTAGGTAGTAGCATTGAACTTGCATTAGGTCATGCTATGTGCTGCCAAAGAGCGCTCTCTACAGGCGGAGCGCGGTGCACTCCCTGCGTTGTATTCTGCATGAAGAGACTGACGCCACAGATTTATGATTACTAGCAGCAATTAATATAAGCAGTGGTAGGGAGAGAAGCTAAAGTATTTACTCAAATAAGGGTAACTTTACATTGAAATAATTTTACACAAGTAACAGTAAAAAGTAGTGACCAAAAATAATTACTCAAGTAAGCGTAAAAAAGTACCTGTGAAAAATGCTACTTGAGTATTGCAAGTACTGTTTTGAGCGTAAAAGTCAATTCAAGTAGTGACATAAATATACAAAAAAAAATTCTGAAGAATAAAGTACATGAAACACAAACTATATCTATTTTATGTGTCACATGAAGCTTTTCACCAAGTGCAAGGCTACTACGGTGAACAGTGAATGATGAAAAAGCCTGCACACTTACTCCAAAAAGACTGCATTTATTGAGACAACGCTTCGATCCAAATGGATCTTCCTCAGGTCATATTTCAAATGAGTATTCCACTCCTATATATATAACTTCTACCCACTGATAGGTCAGCTCACCCACCAATGAGCAGGAGGAGTCAGACACACACCTAAATACATGAGAGTAATCAATGGTACAACCATTACAACCTTTTGAAATAACAAGGTGTATTTAGATATACAAAAAACATTAAAATACAATTAAAAATGCGATTTTCACATGACAATAGATTAAAGAAAGTGCTTGATCTCATAATGCTGGTTAAGGCCATTTGGTGTCACAGTTTGTAATGTATAGGGAAGCTTGTTCTTTGTAGGAGCAACCTGTAAGTAATTGTCCCCTTAATTTGGAATGTCTTCCCTGTCATGGGATGTGTCATGTGTATAAGTTTTGCACTTGGAAGTGAAATTGCACTGTGTGCAAGAACCACACCGTTAATTGCCAGGTGGGGGGTCAAGACGGCGGACGTTTATAGACCACTTGAGGAACATCATCAAAGGTGTTTTTCAAGAGTTGATCTGTACTGACAATATGCCACTGTCTTTTCAATATGTTTTCAATGTCCTTGCCTTGTGCAGAGTATTTTAAGTAGCATCTGGGTATATTTTTTGTTATGGAGAAGCTCCTCCTGTGTGATCGGAGTGGCATACTCATATGAAATATGACCTGAGGAAGATCCATCTGGATCGAAACATTGTCTCAATAAATGCAGTCTTTTTGGAGTACAGTAAGTGTGGAGGCTTTTTCGTCATTCACATGAAGCTTTTGCCACTTAAAGATGCCACTGTGGAAGGAGTAACTACTTTTTTACTCAAGTAAGAGTACAGATACTTAATTATAGTATTACTCAAGTAGAAGTAAAAAGTACCATATGATAAAACTACTGTACTCTAAGAATTAGAATTACGGTACTTCAAAAAGTTACTCAAGTACATGTACTTGAGTAAGTATAACTGATTACTACTGTAGTTGCCTCCATAAGTCCAATTAAACGAACCACACTAGATGATTTGACTTATTGGATCTATGATCAATACACTTGGATGTTTTAGCTCTCCATTGTTTGAGTTTATTGTCGACTTTCAAATAACTTAAATGCAGTCCAACCCACCAGGTGCCCTGTATGCTGTTGAAAACACAAGTCAAGTATGCCACTTGTGATATAGTCATAATAATATGAATACATTTGATTTATGAAATAGTTTCCGTGACTGAAAACTACTTCAAGGCATCTTTAACAGAGTTTCACTCAATATTATGTTGATCAATGTAACTGAAAATATCCAACTTGTTTGATCTGTGTTTTTGTGCGGAAATAATCTTTTCTCACAGCTTGTTAATTTGATAGTAGTTAATTATGAGTACTGGGTGCATGATAGACCTCTCCTCTTTTACATTGCAAATGTACATTTGTGCCAGAAAATCTTAAGAAATCTGTTGCAATAATACATTACATATTTATTAATACAATATGGTGTAGGATTTTTTACCGCCCTTGTCTTGTGATTTCAACTGATAGTCAAAGGTCTCCCTAAGATAAGAGAGATCTGTTCTGAGAGCGAGGTCATACAAAGGTCTCGTACACAGTGCACCATACAATGAGTAGGAGGTATAAGTCAGTCAACTGGCAATAGTTAAGGCATGGACGCTGTAGTTTGTAGTTTTGTAGTGGTTACATGACAAGTAAGTTAGCTGTATCTGTGGTGGAGTGTTGAAAAGATGCACGAATAGAAGCTAAATTTGGACAAAATATACGGTTCAATATTAACTCTTGATAAGACATTTGTCTTATCAGAACTGTGCAGATAATGATCAGAGCTGACACTGCCGTTTCTGATGACCCAACATCTACACTTTGAGAATGGGCGTCACTCCCCAGCACAGCAAGGATAAGGGGAAGTAACACAAAAAAAAGTACAATTGTAAAACTAAAGTTATAATTTATTTGAAAAGGAATTTAATGTAAAGACACATTTAATAAAGGGAGCAAAATAGTTGAAAATAAGACAAAATGAAAAACAGAAAGTGCTTCTTAACTGAGTCACTAAAACTACTACTAAACTGAGATCAATAATAAACAGAATTGACAAATAACTTAATTCAATACAAAACCAGTGTCTGTCGAAGTCACAAAGGACTATAAGACAAAACTGCTCCTGTCCTGAGCCTGCAGCATACAAACTGCCTTCACTTTTTAATGTGCACTTTTAGTCTATGATCTTGCCTATGAAAAAGGCAACGGGCCCTATAATGTATGAAATATAAAACAAGTAAAACTACTCAATAACGGGAAATAATTAACTGAAAATCTAAATAACCCACCTATTTCCATGTGGTAATTACTAAACATGCAAAGATGCTTCAAGTGTGCATGCTTTTGGAACCATTGACTATTGAGTTATTGAGTGAGAGAGTATATTGCCTCAGGACGTGTATGAGCTTTAAACAGCCACATCACCCTTGAGATAAAGGAAGTGATAAGGAATGGCCAGGTTTAAAAGGCGGGTCTGTGGCACTAGTTGCACGCCCTGTCACTACAGAGTCCTGCACTGCTCACCATCAGCCTGCCAGCCACCACCATGACCTTCAACGGCACCTGGAAGATCGACCGCAATGACAACTATGACAAGTTTATGGAACAATTGGGTGAGTGAACAACATAGTAGACCTCCCTTGAAACGCTTGCACTACTACTTCCACCAACTACTAAAGCATTTTCTGAAGCACTGTGTTGTTGACAGGTGACACATTTGCCTGTCGTAACTTGTGTGTGTTTTTGGTGGGGCCGACGCAGGTGTTAACATGGTGAAGAGGAAGCTGGCGGCTCACGACAGCCTCAAAATCACTTTGGAACAGACCGGAGACAAGTTTCACGTGAAGGAGAGTAACTTCAGAACCTTGGAGCTGGACTTTACCCTGGGAGTCACCTTCGACTACAGCCTTGCAGATGGGACAGAACTATCAGTGAGTTTGAGCATGCAAATATAAGACCATGGCAATTTAGAGAGGGTGCATTTGATAACATTCTAAAAGCAATATATTATAGGCTGTTTACTAACACTATATTTATAATCAATGCCACATCTAACAAATATATTAGACTTCTGAAGGCCTCACATCACATGATTTATAGGGCTCATGGACCATGGAAGGAGACACGCTGAAGGGAGTTTTCAACAGAAAGGACAATGGCAAACCACTCACCACCACAAGAGTTATTGTAGGAGACGAACTTATACAGGTAAGAGCATATTTCACCCAAACAACATCATACAGCCTCTAGAAATTGCAGTAATCATTTCTGTTTTTTTGTTGTTGACAGAGCTACAACTACGAAGGCGTTGATGCCAAAAGGATTTTCAAGAGAGGTTAGAGAAACTGGTTGGCAAAACGAGATTCCCTTTCTCACAATTGCACTCACACGCCCATTCCTTGCACCAACATGGGAGTGCCGCTGACACACATTTAATATGTTTCCCCTGGTTTTGATACTAATAAACTTCACAGTAAGTGATACTGTCTGTGTGTTATCCTTCAGTTGCTCAGGTGTTTTCCATAGCTCCAAAAAAGTAGATGAGATGTTTCTTCGCTCATTCAAGAAGCTGCATTCACGTTTTGATGTTATAATTTCAGATGGAGGGCAGGTGCCTTTTTCACTCTATGGGAATTACACTGAAAATCCAGAAATGTTACATTGTGTAATTGTTCATTAGTCATTGATCGGCATAAAGTCCTGTCAACTGTCAACAATCGCTCCTGCATGATTCAGTAATGCCTTTTTCACTACTAATTAATTTCCCTTTTTAAAACTATAGTGAAAATAAATATTTCAGCTTAGATTTTGCTGACAGAGGACTGTAAACTTTATCAAGTATTTATTCATGTGGCTCGGCACACATTATTGTAAGTACAGAGATACTTACAATAAACCAGGTCAAAACATTTTTGACAGTTAAAAGGCACATGCTACCATTCTTTAAAATGTTATGTCACATCAAAACCTTTTCTGACCTAGTGCAGATGACTACTTTAGATAACTTCAGAATGTCTTTTATTTTTGAGTAAAGAGACACAAACCACATCTTATTGATACAGTTCTTGAAATTGTATTTATTAACAATGAATAAAAATAAATATATATTATCTACAAAAATATAAGGTGTTGACAATTTGCATGTTCCTTTTTGATTTAGTCTGTCACTGAAGCATAGTACTGAGAACCAAATGTACACACTCAGAGGTATGAATGTAGGATATCGCATTTGGGGTACATCAAGTCATGATAGCAGTGAGGAGGAGTACAGAATTGCAATTGTTTTTGTATTGAAGATTAGATTCTGTGCCAGATGATTAATAGTCTAAATGACAACAGCAAAAATGATGCAATTACCAACCGTAACTTTCAGGGACTAAAATCAGGCCACTGTAATATGTAAATAAAGCTTTAAGGGAAGCACATTATAATTTATGTATACTAGGATTTTAAATATACTTTTTTTTATATATATCGATTTAAGTCCTCTCTTGGACAGGGTTAGCTGACACAAATGCCACCAGATGTCGCTATTGGCATTGCATATTGAAAAGGATTTGCATACTCCAGGTCTCAAAAATAATAACAGAAACTTTACAAAATGACAAGGCACTTTTGACACACCTAAAAAACAACAACAATACAGCGTGTCAAGTGGAAAAAGACAAAAAGGACACAAGATGAGTCTACACAGATGAGAAACATACTCAAGTCTTGGCAAGTGAGGCATCTTAAGCATGGACAAGTGACAGTTGAATTTGCTATTTGAAACCGTTTCATAGTAATAGAAAAAATAACACCGGTATTTACAAACACTGAAGCACAATCCACTTTAAAGGCATCTGTATGTTGTGTGTAGTACCATGTGACATATTTGATACGTGATGTGTCATTTTCATAAAAACAGTGCAGTTTTGGGGGGTTGAAGAAGCAACAAAGAAAGACTTGGTGAAAAAAGTAACAGTGCAAAATGTACAAATAATTGTAATGGTTTGGAAAAAGTGAAAATATGTAGGATTTCATCTTACTGTGTATCAATAGTATTTCTCTTTATACAAATGATGCAGAATAACAATTGCAATTACAAATACAAGTTAATCATTAAATTTCAATATACTTGGTTAAAGTCCAGTATAATGTTTCGTTGCTCAAGAATCTAATATGCTCATGCTCATGCTAAAAGGATCTTGTGAAGGCCACATGCAGGATTGAGAACATAAAGAGTGTCTTAGGCCTGTTCATCGTGGATATAGTGTCGTAGATATTATGTCTGGCCAATCTGTGCAAGAAACATGGAAAAACACAGGGCTGTAAAAAATACTTCAAGAATGAGCTATAGGCTGTATCAGATGAGCATTTGTAAAGATAGTAAAATTATTATTTTGAAGCTCAATCACATGACCTTTGTCATGTGATACTACATATTGTATATGTAACCAATAGGATTAGCCCATAGGCATTCATTGACCACTTATGGCTGTAAAAACACTGATAAGTGATGAATAATTACCCTCAGACACTCAATGCATAAAAACTTAGTGAGCTGCCAAAATCTTTCCAAGCCTTTGATATAAAGTATGTTCTCAACAACAATTCCGAATAAATTAATACTTGTTTTTCACATTCCTTCATTCTGTTCATTAATGCACTCAGAACATCATCTCTACATTCAGGTACATTCTCATTTCAGCAGCACATCTCAAAGAATATTGCACAATAATAGCAATGTGTTGTTTTGTGCAAACATAAATGTTTTGGTGCAAACTAAATCCCGCAGCAGGACAATGGAAGACAGTATAGGCTCTATTTGTTTAACACTAATTTAACAGACTTCTTGCATAAATATGTTCCTTCTATCGGGGTTAGTAACATGATCGGTCTGTAAACTCTTTGGCATCCAGTTAGTACTTTACTGACCACCTCTGTAAACACTGCTTATCAATGCCCTCATAAAAAACCTCGTTCGTCCAGTCCTTTGGCTGACACTGGGTTCCATTTTGCTGTGGGTTTATTGCTATTATGGCCTGTTAAGAAAAAAAGAAAAATAAAAATAAATCATATTTTTGAAAAAATATGTAACTTTGTTATAAAATGTGTACAAAATGCTCACAGAAGATTTCTGTTGTACTGCCATTTCAAACAAAAATATTTGTGGTAACAAATGTACATCTTGATAAGTAAAATGAACTCAAACCTTGAATCTAGTAATGAATCTAGTGCAAGATAATTTGACTGCATTGATTAAATTACTATATGCATTATTAATCTGAAATAGCATAGGTTTATTGGGTGAGCAAATTACTGATACAAGTTACCTCTGTGTTATTGAGAAAAAATATTGTAACAGTCTGATTTTTCGTTACTATGGATAATAAAGTGTATGAACCCTTAAGCCCAGTCTAGACAGAGGTTTCAGTTTAGAAACTCAGAAGCAGTTTATGGAGTGAGAGTTGTGGCAGGAGACTTACTTGTATCAGGTCTGGCTTTTGGCACGTCTTGTGAATGTGTGTCAGTGTTATCTCTGCGCTCACTCGGGACAGCAGTCCGGGGCACAGAGGCTGAGAGGACGAGGGGCCTCTGGTTGTGGTACTTCAAACGGTATGTCTCCGTCATGCAGTTATCTACATTGAAATATGTGGTCAGAGACACCTCCTGTGCAGGACCCTGCTCTGCTCGGGGGCCACTGAGCCTCTCCTCGCTGTCACAGGACGATGGGGTGCTCCTCTCGATATCCGAGCCCGACTTAGAGCTCGCATCTGAGAAGGTTCGGTGACCTGAGATGTCACTTTTCCGGTGAGGACTTGAGTAGGATGAGGTGGAGAGATGGGGAGAGGAGAAAGGTTCTTGGAGCATCCTGGGACGAAATGCATTGTGACTGGTCTCCCCCTGGTGTGGGGCGGCCCGTGCTCCAGGCCGGACGTGAGCTGAGCTTGTGCTGTGGTTGTTCAGTTGGCTCTCTGAACTCGCGCTGTGAGACTCTGAGCTCGCACTGCTGAGAGGAAAGGCCAGGGTTATGTGGGGACATGGGGAATCAGAAGTGACAGGCTCGCTGTGGGAGCGATAGGCACTGTCTCTGTCCTCAGGCTCCGACAGCGGCAGATCATCAGAGCTGTTCCACTCTGAGCTGCTGGTTTTGGCCATGTGTCTCAGGACTGTGCTGTCTGCACTATGCCCCCGACAGTGCGGCGCCTCCTGCTGTTCAGAGCTGCTGCAGTCTCTGTCCTGTGGCACTTTCCTGCACGAACCAGAGGGGTACTTGGATTTCCGTCTGCAGAAACATAGTAATAATAATAACATAACATTTTGAATAAGCATCTGTGACCTCTTTGACTTGTACCTAATGTGTAAGATGACACTTACTTTAAACTTGGACTGCTCTTAAGATGTGGATGAGGTCCCTGGTCATGGCTCTTTCCCTGAGATTTGGCTTGATGTATGAATGTAAAATACAAAACACAAGTAAAATTAGTCAACAATCTATACAATATAGCCATGTTTGCGGACACAGACCTTAACAAGCAAAGGGTTAATACATTATAGAACTGACAAGATGTTTCCTTTGTATTTCTCATGGTCTAAAGATGTACTGATCCATTCCAAGTCCTTTTTCTTGGATGTGTGCTGTAATCCGTCCTAATCTAACTCTGAGGGTGTAAACTCACATACAGTGCATAGTAAACATTATTGAATCTGACTTCAGAATACAATATAGAGCACTAGAGTCCAGCAGGTGGCAGCAGTGTGGTCCTTATCGCTGACCCCTCACAGCTGGAGGAAGCCGTATGTGTGTATAGCAAGAGGCACCACAGCACTGAATTCCTGTCCCTTAAAAATAGCTGGGTTATTTTTTCTTAGCTGTTGCCCTGGAGAGGACTCTGCTCAGTTAGATGTGGGAGTTGGTGGAGGGGAACAGTGGCTGTAGACACACAACCTCCGTGAAGTCTCCAAGATACATTCACGGAAGTGCATCAGCACATATTATAACAATGCACGAGGAAGAGTCCAGCTGTGCTATCGGAACAAGCTTTGTGGGATTATCAGAAGATTACTGTCTGCGCAGGGCTGACTGGGTGAGGAGGTTAAAGAAGCCAGTCCAAGCTTAGAGATCACTCAGAAATTAATCAATCTTTAACACTATATCCGCTCAATAAATATACTGGCAGACCCCACCTTTCTTTTTACATGTTTCAATCCCATCACAAATGGAATCATCTATCCTAAATTAACAGATTAAGAGGAACATAAACCGCTGCATGTGATCTTACCACTGTGAGATGGTGAAGAGAGATTTGACTTTGACTCAACCCCCTTTTGGTGCAGCTGACTGAAAAAGACACCGAAGGGTCAGTCTGTGAGGTGTGACACAAAATGGGGGTGAAACTTTACATTTACTAAGATTCACAAATATGGAGACAATGGTGGTCAACCAGGGATATATACAATGTCTTTGCTGTAAAGCAAGAACGTGAACTTTCTTTATCTTATGTAAGAAAAGTAGTTACATAAAGCATACTGTAAGTCCTCTCTGCGAACGCACATCTCACCTTTTCGACTGTGCCTCTGCCGCTCTGGAGTCTTTTAACACAAAGCCGTCGACACCGGGGGAGTCTGGGTTTGTGGAGCCACTGCTCAGCCGGTCACTACTCTCATAGCCAGACTCTGTCCTTTGGATGGTCCACGTCTCACTGCGCAGCAGCGTCTTGGGGCCCCCCTTCAGTCGGCTGCCTCTCTGCTGCGCCCTCTCTGAGTCCACAGAGCTGTAGCTCTCCGTCTCGTGGCGGTGCTCGTCTTCATAAATTGTCATTAAACTCTTCTGCTTACGCTCATCTCTGTGTGAAGAGTCCCGTTCACGTTCTTTTTGTTCAGAGTGTACTCTGTCCTGAGACAGAGGCTTACTGCGCCGTGGACTGTCGTGCTGTTGCTGACGGCGTTGTTCAAGCTCATTCAGAACAGTGTCCACGTTCAGAACCTCTCGGATGGGTCTCCAAGTGGACTTGGTTTTATTACGGTTCCCCTTTTCCCAGTGTTCCTGACTGCTGTCCTGATCCTGAGAACGACATGGAGAGAGGTTGTTTTTGCGGATGTGTACAGCCCCCTGTGTGCTGCGTGAGTCCTGAGCTGCTCGACTGGAGCGGTTGGACTTTTCGGAGCGTGGATATGTTTTCGTCCTGTGATCTGGAGGAAGCCGAGGTCCATTTTCTGGTGGAGAAGAAGATTGACCATAAGCCGCGCCTGAAGAGAAAAAAATAAGTCATTTTCTTGACATTTGTATATGTGTACATCATCTTTACCTTTATGTTGCAAAGAGTCAGTTTTCCGATGCCCTTTCTCCTTCCGGGATGTGTCACATGCCCTCTCCATGAAGGGATCTTGGTATTTTTTGGGACTGCCCTGGGGGTGTTTCACTGAAAAAAAGTTACAGCGATAGTAACATTTAAGCGTTTGCTTATGTGACGGCCCCTAGCTTGGTGCCGTCTGGTTTTGTATTAATGTTTTGTCTTATTCTGAGGTGACCCGCACCGGCTGTGCCAGGGCCCGGTGCATCCGGTAGGCCGCCCATAAAAGGACCGCCCTTTTCCCACTCCGGGGCTGCTCCTCTGGCCCTCTCCACCACGGCTTCGCTTGCACATTATGCTACGTTGTTTTGTATGTAAATAAATGCTCTATGTTAGAGCTTAACTCTTTTGCTGCGTCCTGCTCCTCTCTTTTTGCTGCGACCCTTGAGCCAGGGTCGTAACAGCTTAAAACAAGTACCACATACATTTTCACATTTACATATCAAATCTGTAATGTAGGCAATTTCAAATGGTAAATTAGGTGCAACATTGCCACAAAATAGCACAAATAAGTCAGGCACAGATATACTGTGAAGTGAACTGTGAACAACTGTCTTCACATCATCTTTTTGCAAGAGCATTACCATTAACAGCTGCTACTTTTGTACTTGAAATGCTCTTTTTACAGGGATTTCTTATAGGAAAAAAATCGAATCTAATTTTATGTACCTAATGCCAATCAAAGGCCGAAGAAAAAAGTCCTTAAACTATTATCAGTCACTGACACACACAAACATTATTTGTGTGTGTCACATTATTTAATTCCCTGTCCACAATCAGTTGTTACAATATGCAGCAACTAAGGGGCACAGTTAAATTACTTCGATAAGAGATGAATTACTGCGGCTAATCTTAAATGAGATACTAATACAGAAATACAAAAAGCAAACAGTGCTGAACCAAGACCAAGCATAATCACAACTCAAATACTTAAATAAATACATGCTATAAAACGTCAAAAAAATTATAATAATACATTACTTACTCTTATTTTCCAGTCCCATATTAGTTAACATAACAGGACACCATGCTATACTCAGGCCCAAACATCAAAACAAGCTGCTTGGCATTCCCAAAAACCCATCCGGATAAGTGAATCCATGCGAATGTGCAGAGGAAGAGTGAAGTATGGGAGGGACACAGGAGCAGGGATTAGGGAGGAGGCGTGGGTGGTAATCTGCGTGCAACAGAGGCATCATCCTCATGTCAAGTTCAAGCCAGCACAGGGCAGGACAATCCTTGAGCTGGCGCTAGCACAGCATCACCCCAATCCCAAAACACACCACAACTGGCATTCACATCAAGAGCTCTTTTGAGTGCTTTCAGTGGCACGCTGTAACACTAACAACTATACATTTACCAGACACAGGGATTGTCAAAACACCTAAAATCATTATACCTGTGACATCGCCGTTGACTTGAGTTTTGTAGCGTGGGCACATAGTGGTTTGCCTGGGGGCATCTTCATTAGACACTGCCGTCCCCTCAGGATTGGTGTAAAAGAGGAGGAGTGGCTGAAAATGTCCCCTGACACATTTGGACGCAACGTCTTTCCACTTAGATCCAATCTGAAGGACAGAGAATACAGCATGAGAGTGGCCCTGGCAGGTAGTGCAGAGCAGCAGACAGTATGTGAATAGGGATAAAGAAGATTAATATGTGGGATTCTAACCTCCTTTACAGTAGCATCATCAAAAAACATCCATTTGGAAGATTTGGTGTGATAGGCGAAGGCTGAGTAATGTTTACTCGAAAAACAGATCATCCCCACCAGATGTAGTTCACTGCGTTTGGCATTTTCATCCGTCACACGGTTGAACAGCTGAAGCAGAGAAAATTGAGAGAAGTTTCATGTTCAGATACAGCTCACTCACCACTTTAAGGAAAATGTAAATGTAATGTGTCTGAGTAAATGTGTTTACTTATGGACACGGGGCAATGGTACTGACAAATTTGCATTGAGTACATGATAGAACCCACTGGTGTTTAAAAATGTTATGTGTGGTAAGTATTCAATTAAATGATCACTATTATGTTCAAGAATCTACTTAAAGCATTTCATGTAAATTAAAAAAAATCTTTAATTACCCTCTTGCAAATTTGCTTTCACAGCGTGTTTGTCAACTAAAGACCAAAGAGTGAAATGCAAGCTATTTTAGTGGAGAATTGTGCTATCCAAATTAATCTGTGGCTGGTGTGTGTTGACAAAAAAGGTCATTCCAAAAATAAATGTGTTTAAAGCCAAACTCAAAAGACTGTTACTTACTTCATCCAGTTTAAAAATAAAAAAAATGTTGTGGAGAAAAGAATTACTACTAGATTTAGTATTTTTACTTTGAAATGAAATGCTGATTTTAGGGGTGTTTGTTGTTGTTTTTTTGGCTTACCCCGGTCAGGTTGAGTCGAGGTCCTATTGCCCTGATGACGTCATCTGTCAGGTCCGACTGCTCGGCGTCCCACACCAACCCAATAGTGACGATCTCAGGACAGTTCATGAGCACACGGCGGATCTTGATGCTCTGGCCACAGTCACTCTAAAACATGTACAGTACCGCCTCGTGTTATTGGAATCTTATGAACTAAATTAAAAATAAATGTCGAGTGATAAAAGTCAATGTTTGAACAAGCCACAAGCATATTGCTTCTTTTTTTTTCTATTTCTGGCACTTCATAAAAAGGCAGCTGGGCCAAAAGTCTTCTAACAACAGTTCTGAAGAGAAAATGACTTCAGTATTTTCAAACAGAAAGCCGACATGTTTGTCAGTGTGGAAAAGAGTAATTTTAGACCTATGAAGTGTGACATTCCTTTGGTCTAGTTTTTCAGTTGTCCTGTTTGGATCAAGTTAGGAGAAAGTAAAAATAAGATGACAGAAATAGTATGCGTATACCCTAGCTCGGTGCTTCTTGAACTTTTCACATCAAGTACCGTCACATATAATATTTCACCTTCCATGCATATACAATATTTGACCTTTCAAGTATCAACAGATCTAGATCAAGATGAAATCAGGACTATCCCATGTATAATAATAATAATAGATCATGGCGACGTGTAAACAGCGGCATTTTTTATGCCTTTTTCTGCGAACTGTGGTTTCTGTGCTCCACATCTACTGGATACTTTTGTACGTCTTTGCCGTGTTTTTGTGGGGATCGGTGGATTTTTTTTTTTTACAGCTGAGTCCATAATGGTCCTGAAGAAAGCAGCTTTTTAAAAGTAAACAGTTAGCCTATTCTTCCGAGACACTGAAGAGGCAACAAGAGCCCCCAACACCTGCAGCACAGTGGAGGTGTCACAAGAGGCACTACAGGAAACAAGGAAGGGGCAAACGAGGAGGTATCCGGGCAAGACTCACAGCTAAGCCACACATGCCTTCTATTGTTCTGGCTAATGGACGTTCACTGGAGAATAAAAACAGATCAACTGCTACTCTCTTCCCAGAAGATGGTGAAAGACTGTTGTGGAACAGAGGGAGCTGCGCAGGAAGAAGAGGAAGGAGGAAACAGGGGCAAACCCAGGAGGCGATGCACCGTTTCAGAGGATCAAAGGTTTCCTCCGGGTGCTATGGTTTCCTCTACCACCAAAAACATGTACAGAATTTAGAGAACAAGAATATCATTTGCCAATTTGATGCATTGCAAAAATGTGTGTGCAGCAGAAAATGCAGATGAGAGAAACATAGTGGATAAGCTTTTACTGCTATTTATAACTCAGTACTAGCTGCCACTGTCTGCTTCCGGTCGCGTCGTTTACATTTTAATACTGTCAGTCCAATCACCCCATCAAAAAAAACAAATTATCCAAAAAAAGGTTTAACCTCTTTACCCCCACCTGAATCAAGCACATTATATGCAGTTTGGCATTACAGAAATCTAAAAGCATCTTGGAATAAAGCATCAAAACAGTGACGAATACAGGGATGAAAAAGCAACGACAGAAAGTGATGACAAAGCAACAAAAAAGCCACAAAAACGTTTTGTAGACCTTAGCTTTCAAATGAGGCATTCCACTGTGCTCTGCAGTCGAGAAGCTTTTGGATTTGGGTAAAGCCGAACTAGAGAAAACGCGCTTGGCTAAGGCGGGGGGTAAGAGGTTAAGAGTTGTCCATACCGGGCAGCTGCGGAGATCGCCAGTGTTGTTTGTCGCCTGCAGCAACTCTCCAAACATGTCAGACCTCAGGCGCTCGGTCTTGCCCAGCATGCGATCCACCTGTTGACTGAGCAAACGCAAAGAGAAACATGCAAAAAGTCTTCAGAAAGCATTTCTGTACATGATTTTATAGTACAGATTTGAACTACAGTCTACTATGCACTAAATAAGTGGAATGACAACTTGTAAGAGTCTAAACATATTGAAACATAGAAGTGATGCCAAACATGCTACGAATAATCAGCTAGATACTAACTGTGCTATGTTTGCAGTGGGTTATCAAAATAAAGCATTTGGAAGAGAACCTAAACCTCACGTTTAAATACCAGTAGAGCATCTAAATTACTGACAATTATAAAACAGGTTTTCCTTCTCCCCTTATCGACAATGATGCAGATATATCAGGGGGAGAGGCAAATTTGGAAAGCTGTAAAATGCAATCAAATAGCTGAGACCTTGTTTAATACTTTATAATATTCAAACCAGGATTAGTAGTTTGACCTGATTTTAATATCCTGGTTTTAGAGCTGTGGCACCAGACCAAGCACTCACCATAACGCAGTGGTGGAGACGTAATGAACAAACTCAGTGAAAGGGTGAGGGTCAGAGGATGCCCCGCAGCAGCGGCACACAAACTGCAAACATACCAGCATTTTAGACAGGGAACTCCAACTGAAAAGCGTCCTCTTGTGTGTTACCCGTCTAATTACCTGTTCATAAAGCATCATGGCAAACTTCTGATGTGTAATGCAGGATTTGGAGGTGCAAGAGTCAGTTGCTGTGTCAGACTCTATGTGCAAATGGATTTTCTCCAAGATGTTCTCCTAAAATGAGAGCAAATCTAAACATCACATAATGGAGGTGCATCATCTCGAGAGAAAACACACAACTTAAAAAAAATGCTTCGGTCAACGGAGAAGAAAGACCATCTACTCCACAATAACACTCCACCCTCAGCAAATTAAAATCCACTCCTGTTTACGTACAAAGCATTCAGCTGCGTCATCCATCAAGCCCAGCTGGAAGCGCTGCTCATCTTTAAAGGTTTCAGCTAAGGCATTACGCAGGCTGTCTGAGGGCAGGACACGCTCCCTGCTCTGCTGGAACTGGCTGAAGATACTCTGGGAAGAAATGTCATGACAAGCAGGCATGGCCATTTGTTATCTTTTTTTATGTATAAAATGAGAATTTTTTCATTAGCTCATGGAATGTACAAAGCAATCAACCTTCAATGCACAGAAAATACAGGCATCACCAAGACAGAAGTGACCCGAGAGCTGCCTCAGACTTCTCCTGAAGATGTCCAGCTGCCACAGCACCTGTGTATGCATCAAATAAAGGATAGCACCAGAAATTTTGCCTGTGATCCCAGTGAAAGCACTAATATAACGACTACAGAAAGTTATCTAAACACTTTCAACTATGGCACAATTTGTAAAGTGATCCAGATATTGTACCTGGACAGCACTGTTCAGGAAACAGCTGTTCTGCCCAGGCTCGTTGATAAGGCCTTTGGTGAGAGCCAGAGACAGCATGCTGCCGGGCTGGTACGATTTCTTCAGGCCTCCCCCGGATTTTTTTAACATTTTTGCCCATGCCTTGGTGTTAGAACCTAGCGATAAAACATCAATGAGATGTTGTAATGACAGGCACACAGTTGCAATGTTTCTATAGTGTCAAAAAACGGCCAAGAACTTAGGGCTTTTTAAAATTATTATTTTTTAATTTTTTATTTAACAATCTATTTTCAGCATGCCAAGACAGGATTTGGCTGGGATACCTTCTCCGGAGTTGGAGGAAGACTTGTTGGACATACTGGGAGCTGGCAGCTGGTGTGGAGGTCTGGCCATGTGTCCATCTCAGCCCCAGGCACCCACACAGCGGTTAGTGCACAGCATCATTCAGCCACAGGGCAGCCCCAAACCAGAAACACTGGACATCGAGTGAAGTGTGGACACAATCTGGAAGAAGGACAATCAAAATGGGTGGCACGGTGGCGCAGCGGTTACACAGCGGGTTACACAGCGGGACGGGGCTATTCTGTGTGGAGTTTGCATGTTCTCCTTCTGTCTGCATAGGTTTCCTCCGGGTACTCCGGTTTCCCCTACCACTAAAAATATGCACAATAGATTCCCTCTGGGGCCAGGACTCCCCTGAAAAAGAGATTCTTAATCTCAGTGGGACTATCCTGATTAAATAAAGGTAAATAAAATAAAATGTAATTAAAAGAATAGTAGCTATAACTGGTCTCTAATATGAAGTATTGTTCTTGCAAAGGGATTAATGGGGCTGAATGAAGCGGACTGATCAATTCTGCTTGGGGAAGACACAACATAAAAAAACAAATAATCCGGGGACTATAATAGGTTGCATTCACGTGACATCCCACCATTGTAAAGAGTCTATGGTTTAAAGCTGAGGTGTTAAGCAGCCAAGAATTCTGTGGTGGTAACTATGGTAACCATCATCAAAGTGATGCTTCAACTTAGTCATGGGCCTATTCACATCAAACAAAGTTAAATGTCCTCTCTTCCAGAACAGATGAACTAAGGGGAAATGATTTTCTCAGAATGGTGTCCAAACGTGATGACAATATACATAAACATGTGCTAGATATTGGCCAAATGAATAGACTTTGAGCCATACGATTCCATGTGGCAGATTTGTGGATCCACTCACCAAATAATGATCAGGGGCAAGTTTGTGTATTTTGAGACTTCGTATGTTGTGTCTCCTTCATAGAGAATTTTTGGCTCTTCCCTCCATCTGATATTATGACATCATCAAATTCAAGAACGTTAACGCAACATATTAAGCCATTTATCCCCGAGAGACACAGTGCCACATCTTTACGTCTATAGCTTCAATACATTGTCTGAGTCACATAACGTCTTAAACCTAAAGGCTGTTGATATGTCCACATGCGTTTGTTTGCCATCCTGGTTCGGACTCACCATGTGATGCCATTATAGGCTTACGAGGCTATAGGCTATAGGCTATAGGCTATAGGCTATAGGCTACTGTATGATATAAGCACCATTTTCCTGTTGGGCTGGGTTCATAAGGAGGACATAAATCCTTGTTATAAACGATTAGTGCGTGGTTCGGTCGCTCCGTCACAGCGCAGAACAGTCGCGGACACATTTCCTGACTTGACTGTACGTTAGCGAAGCTACATTTGCCGCAACGGTTTGGACAAAACATGGATGGAACAAAACAAGCGCACTCACCTCACAATAATAAAGACAGGTGTCAGAGGAAGCGGAGAGCTCCAGCTGTCAACGCGGAAAAAAAGAAGAAAAAGAAAATAAACAGCACTTCTGAATCCCAGCGAGTCAGGGGTTGGCGAGGGCTCACTGCAGATGTCCAGACGCATGTAACACACTATCTGTCATAGTGCACCACTCACGGTCCATCCGACATGTGCATGCACAGCAGCTTCAACATCACAGTGCCGCTGCAAAAACACGCACCAAATAGGCTGCTGCTGTTCGGTGCATAATGTCCCGTATTTGCGCACAAACGGGCCAGTGTTGGTGGCCTGTGCCAGAATGTCCGACGCGGATTAGTGATGTTTTGAGACTTGGTGAGGTCAAACTCCGCCCCTAGTGTAGCCTCAAGCACATTGCCGCTCCACAGCAATCTTCAGACTGTGCATGGTGAACTGCGCGCTGTCGGAAGGTCAGACTTCCAACTTGTCATGATGATGATGAGAGAAGACATCACATGACTTCAGTTGTTTCATAATCATGCAGCACCGTAGGCACCAAGCTTACCCCTCTACGGCATTTACATATATTAAAAAAAAACCAACAACAACAACAACACAAGAAGAACACAGTACGATCTGTTATAGATTTTGTCCACTACAGAAATCACTCATCTCAGGCTATTTAACGCTGAACTGGCTCACATAATGTGTTGTATGAATCAAATGTTACTTATGTGGCTTTAGTGCTGCAGTAAACAGGACATGGAGTCACAAAATGGGGGCAGATGGAAGGCCTGGCAGGGGAACGCCTGCAGAGCCCAGCAGCTTTTAAGTGCACACACATGAGCAAGCTCTAGTCAGCAAAATTCACACTTCCCAACTCTTGTCTAGTCCATATTGTCCTCGAGAGTAGCTTGTTTACAATGTGAGTCTGTTCTAAATAAGGTGTGCAGGGTAAATTCTATACAGCACTAAGTACTAGAATGTAAATGGCAGTGTGGAAATAGGGCAAACACAGCCATAACTACTCTTTATATGGGTTAGTGTGCATGTGTGTGTTTATTAATCACATTACTATGAAACAAAGTGAGTGTGGTTTTATGAGTAATTATTTACTATGCAATTTCCATTCTATTATCATGCTATTACTGTGCTGTAAAGTATAGTGCGACTAGGGATTCTAAGGCTTGGGAGGAAATCTGTTCATTATTTATCAGATGGTTCTTGTACTTTAATGATGTGGTGGCTGCTGCTTGATGACACTAGAATTTCATGCATAATCCAGTCAAGGAATAGTACATTTATGTTTTCATGTTGATTTCTTTTTTTTTAATTAAAGTGACCATATCATACCATAACCTTACAAAACTTCAGATTTTACAGAAAACATTGAATAGCCTTGGTGCTTTCCCCGTAGGAAAACGCGTTGAAACTGGCAACATAAAATAACAATATCATAAAAGGAGAATAATGTCCTTTTCTGTTGTGTAATGCGTGGATGCTGCAAGGCAAGACATTTGTTCTCTGTTGAAAATAATGAATTAAAACCAGCATGTGGCAGGTTCCTGACGCAGCACAAGTGCATTTTCTTGCACTGAGATGCATCCCCTTGAGACACACATGCAGACGTCTTTCTTATGTTTATAAAAAGACTTCCAGACCATTTTTTCCCCCCAACAGTTCAGATCCACTTTTGAGCTATTTTGGGATTTTTATTTTAGATTCTCTCATATCACCCCTGGATGTGTGCGCCAGCCGGGTCTCTAAAAACAGCTTCAATAACTCAAACAGACAGTATTTAACAAACGTCTCCTGTAATAACTCTTGAGATTATGCAACTTCCCGAGATAAAACAAACTGTACCCTGTACTTGTACTGCGTTACAAATGAAATATTCCAGGTATCAGTGCTTTTCATTTGTACTTTTATTTACATCCCATACTCTCATCTTATAATTTACAATTTTCTGTAATACACAACTTGTTATATTTTTCTATGTACATAAATATTTAGTAAACACACTTTCAAATTATGTTTTTTTGTAAGACAACTAACAAAACTGCAAAGGCATGTATGTTTTCTGATCATGATTTGGGCTAAACCTTCTGCTACCTTGTATGTTATCACATTGATGTCATTACAGGTCATCAGACTCAGGGACTGTGGGTGGCTGCAGAGTGATGGTGGGAACAATTATATGGGTGCCATCAGATATCCATCCTTGGGCCATCCTATTGAAGGAAGGCCGTTTCAACCCCACCTCCTGCAGCTCCGGATAGCGGGGCGGGTTCAGGTCCAGCTGTGGGAGTTTGAATGTGATTCCTCTGGGAGCCTTCTCAAAACCACCGTACGGCATAGCCACTCTGCATGGGAAATAAGTCTGTCAAGTTGAATACTGTACATAATTAACTATCTATACCAAACTCCCAGACCCGTGAGTGTAAAGAAAACATTAAGTTAATGGTTTCTACTCCGTATATAATCTTAAAGTTACATGGTGGACAGAACGACAGGACCGTGAGCTGACTTGGGGGTGGAAATATTATTCCCTTTTTCAAACCATGCATGATCTTAAAATCTAACAATTTGTTTTCATGCCCTTCGTGCCATTGGTTCATTATTTTTTAATTTTGTTTTATTGTAGGAACTGGATACATCTATCAACGTGTGTCTATATCTCACCGAACCAAGAAGTGTTAGCGTCAGCAAAAAGCAGTATTTCAAATGCTGCTTAAAGTTGTGTGGTGTACCACCTGTCAACAGTGTAAATAGTTCACTGACCGGTTGAAGCACTTGTACTCGGGCAGCTCCTGCCTGGGGTCAGGGCCAGGCATTCCCACTTTGAGACTCTCTGCCAGGTCAGGGTCTCTCAGGATGGCCTCCTCCCAGGGAGAGTGGTACGACTTGTGCAAAGCAGATACATTCAGATTCTCTGCGGCTGTGTCTGCACAACACATGAAACCGAATCATGTTTTATAAGACAGTATAAAGCTCAGATCAAGTCTTACTTTTGGGGGTAAAGCTTATTCAGTTATTAGAGTTAAAATCTGAGGGCAGATTCTGCAGATGGGATTGTGAATAGGGACTTGGGGAACACTTAACACAGACTCACTGAGTTGTCCGTCATTACATTCAGAGGCCCTAAATAGCACATACTTCAAGAGTGCACTCCTCATATAATATGTCGACAGGAGATGACACCCACAGGAGCATTCACACTAAGCACACCGCTTATCTCGGGGAAGAGGAAGCGACTAACAAAAACTAACAAAAAGACAATGTACTATAATACGTTTAATACAAATGCTGTCTATCTTTGTTTTGAGGAAGTCTGTTTTCGCACACTGTGAAGTTCATATTATATGGATGTAAATATTGCTTCTTCAGATCAATAAAATGGTCAAATGGACAGCAGAGATATCAAAACAGAGATTATACCTGCAATGATCAGTTTAAACTCTGTTATGCATCATTACCTGAGAGAGTGATTTCAGGATTTGCTGTATTGTGCTGACCGGGTGCGTCTACCTTGATTTCCACTGTATGGGTGTTCATATCTATGTCATTCTGCAAAACACATGGAAACAGGTTCTTATCATTGCTGAATGTAAATACTCTGTGCTTCACGTGTCCTTGTACAGTTGAGCACATACACACACTCACCCATACACACACATCAGCACACACTGATAAACTAGAGCTGGTCCTCAGTGAAGTGGCAGCAAGCCTTTACAAGAATTGGCTGGAGGATGCGCACAGCACGAGGCACATGTCTCTCTTATCACTAGTGTATTGGTACACTTTATCCAACAGCATATTTCTGCAACATATGCTCAGTGAGTGGACACAGCTCCTCATCACACAGACAACACAAGCTGCCATATCGTCGAGTTGAAAGAAGACTTACACTGAGGAGTGAATTTGCTTCATTCTGGATACTTTCAAACGTATATTTGTCAGATCTTCTCTGTCGCATTTTAAAAAGCCGCGAGCCCCTATTGGAGAGCAAAGACAATTCCTCCAGCATGATGTCTTTGGGGGTGCTGAGCTTCTTTCCCAGGTCTATTGTGTCTCCTGCAACAGCAGAAGAACATATGCCATGTATCTTAAAAAGAAAAGTACTTAATAAGCAATCACACAGTGCAGATAGTGCTTACATGTTCATTTGGGTATCATAATCACAGATATTTTCGCACTAAGATCCTTGTGGGATCTGTGGGTTTTATGTTTTAAAAATAAACGGGGAGCTTGACCATTTTGTCTGTGATAGCCTTGTGGCTGTAATAACACATTATTTCTGTATACAGGGCTTTACTAGACTCTCATAGTCATCTTACTAAACATCATACTAAACACTGTGACACAGGTAAATGTGATTGTCACTCTGCCAATGGGAGAGCAAGATTTTATAGAACAAGAACAAGAGAGCATAGAGCAAGAACTTATAACTGAATAATTATGACACAGAGAAACTCTATCACCTGTGCCACTACTGCTTTGCCCTTTGTAAAATAAATAACCCATACACAACTATAACCAGTTCTGTTGACCAAATAATCCAATTACATCTTTGGCAAATAGAAGCATAGGGAAAACATTTTGAGTAACTAAAATAAAACATTAAAAAATCACAGATCATAGATTACTGGACATAGACTACACATAGATCACATAGGCTCTGATACACTGCCCTAAAACAACATGTGTTGCACATTGATTGACCCATTTGTTAAAATTATTGTCCTCAAGAGTTTGAGCCCAATGCTCCCTCGTTTTTACCAACAGACGAATGTACCCCAGCTGTCACAGGCCTTCACCTTGTGCAAACAGTTGGCTTTGTGGCACCTCCCGCACCTCCCTCCCTCACCCTCCGACCCACACTGAAATAGACTTTGGAAAAGGCACAGGCACAAAGGATTAGCCAGCAGAGGTAGAAAATCACCCCATTAGCTTATTTATGGCTGGAGCTGGAGTGTAGCCACGACATTTTGAACCCCGCATCAGAATGAATATTGTGTGGATCGTACCATTGGATCCATGGACCTCTCTGCAAATGGCTGCAGCCCGCTTCTTCCTCTCGTTGGCTGACATCGTGCAGAATTGTGACATTGTAATTTGGGGGCGTATAGGTCTGAAAATGCAAAACAGGAGTTTTCACAAGTCACAAAAAGAAAGATGGATATAGCAATCGAAAACATATATAAGATCAGTGTGTTCAGTGATGGCATTGGTTGAAAATGTTGAACGGTTTGAACACAGCAAATGCATTCATGTCCATTTCAAACTGAATACTATAGTCCCAGTCCCAGATTACATAACCCACTGTTCGCCTGGGTTGTAATGATATCTCGGTCGGTTACAATGAATGGTCTATATAGCAAATTGCATAAACACTAAAAGCTATTTCATTCCAAACCATACATGAAATTGTTCACCCTCTTGGCAATTGTCCAGCATAATGGAAAGTAACCTGCTCTTTAACTAAATTACAATTGGCAACTGATACTGCGTATTACAAGTTAATTTTGTGGAATAATCTCTGTGAATGGGAGAATACCTTTTTTTGTGTGAAAGTGATAAAAAAAATAAAAATCAAAAGTTGTGTTAGAAGAAGCAAAAGATTTAGGCAAGAGGCGGTGGTCGTTTTACCGTAGAACTCCCTTTGAGCCATGAGGTTCGCCCTTACCTGTGCTGCCGTCCCGGTGCTACCTGTCTCCTGGTGGGGCAGTATGAGCAGGTTCAGGGGTCAAACCTTCAGCCGCTCCTCTGATCTTCCCTGATCTTCACACTCCTGCACACTAAAGCCAAACTCAGTGACAGTGTTTCTCTCTGTCTGTTGTGAATGGAATGTAGCTTACATCAATAGGCTAAATTTAACCTGCCAAACACTCAAAAGCACTCTCGAACACCATGAGCCAAGGAGAGACAGAGGAGGGGAGGCAGGCGGGATGATGGCATGTTGCAAATGCTCAGGGATGTCTTTGGGATAAGGATCACTCCTCAGGAGATGTGGCCTGTTACATCTTACAAAATCTGAAATAGTAGCTCTCTTTATGATCTCAAAGACACAGCAACATGTGAGGTCTAGACCTTTATTTGCTAAAACATGCAGTCAGGGTACAATCATTAATAAACAATGTATGGCTTTAACCGGTGCTTAATTTGTAAATTAGTAGTTTCAGGAACACTTTTGGTCTGATGTGAAGGATTCGGGGAACAGGCAAAAACATTAGCCGGAAGACTCTCATTAACCACTATTATATCAGATCAAATCTTTGCCGGATCCTCCTAAATATTTTCCGGATCCTTTACCCTGAAAAACTGAATATTGGGGGATTGCGTTCCCCAAACGGGGGATCAAATTAAGCACTGGCTTTGACCCAAAAATGATTCATGAACAAAATATTTTTATGAAGCTATGCACTTTGCCTGACAGCTTAATCTCTGGCTTTAATGCACACTGTATTCATTTCAGTCGTGGGTTAGACACCGATTTTAAAAAAACATTATGAGGCAATTACAGCTAATATTACAAGAATCACATATGTTTTATCTTTAAAAATAAAAATAAACTGTTTTATATATATTAGCTCAGCCATTCCCAAAGTCCTTATTTCCCCCTATACTGCACTGAACGTATATGGTCCAAACATTGCATTATATAATATTGAATCAAAACACCAGACATTAAAGGACAAAAAAGACTACTCGCGCTATAGTGACAAACTCATTAAATGGTGAGAAGATTACCTTTCATAACTTGTAATTAATAATTCTGGATTTGGTGCTGCAAATTCTGGTTTCCTGACACCACAACAAATCAACAAAATACCTCACAGCTGTATTATGTCATATAGGCCTATTAATAGCTCACTAAAAGCCTAGTGATATTAGTGAATTGTCATTAATAATAAACCTATACAGTATGTCAACAAGCAACCAGTGAACTAGTAAAGTCTAGACTTGTGAACTTCTCACTTAAAGGACCTATACCTGATATGTTTTGTTTACAAACAATAAAAGAGGAAGCAAGTATATTAAATGGTTTGTTTCAATCCAAATTCATCCTTAACTTTTTCACCACATTTCTAACATCCACATTTTTACAGGGATGAGTTTATAGGCATATTTCAAACCTTGCAGGGTCACTTTTCAGGGTTATATCACAGTAATGCTAGAAAACTAGCCTGCACGCTCATCAAATGTATACAAATGCTTTATGATGCATATCATTTTCCACAATTATCCAATATTCTAGGAGGGCAAATAAATATTGTTCCACTACTATAGAAATCGGGTAAAATGCCTTTAAATCTTAGTCCTAGCAGTATTGGTTTCTGTTTATTAGACCATAAAGGGCAGAGTATGAAAAGGTGTTATCTCTGGAAGGCTGAGCGGGTCTGAAGTGAGGCCCACAGAAAGCCCTTTTCTCAGGCAGAAATGCCCTGCTTACGGATGGTGCCGGGAACGCTGAAGCGACTTGATAATGACTTCTAGTGACAGGTGCGGGATCAAGAGAGACCCTGCGCTTCCATTCTTCCGGGGGTTCTGGCAGAGACTTGCGGTGCCCAGCAGCTTTCACACAGGACACAATGGATGACGGGCCGCTCGGAAACATAAACGCTTCATCCACCGAGCCAATAGGGCTTCTGGACGCGGCCTCCCACGGCGTTGGAGGTTTGAAGTGATTTTCCTGGACGGACATCTGCCTCCGCGGCACAGCTGAGGGACCCGGGCCGCTCATTGGAAACTGGGGACCGGTAGAGGACATGGCACTCAGCTGCCAGGGCAAACTCATGGAGCGGCTCCGACCAAACACCTAAAACAAGATAGTGTTAGCAGCCCATACAGTACTTCCTTCTTTCCTTGTGTCAGAAATGAAAACAAAAATCAGGCTAGATGGCCCATATGACTATTAGGTCTATATTAAAGGCACTATGCCAGTATAATTTTTGTCCTAGTAGAATTTGTTTTGTCCTACTTTAGTAGCCTATATTGTAAACATGTGTGTGGAAAACATTGTGCATGTAATCATAAAACATTTGTATTAATTTCATGAACTTGCAGGCTAGTTTTCTAGCATTTCTATGAAAGTGACCCAGCAAGTTGTAGAATGTGTCTATAAACTCGTCCCGGTGAGGAATTGGGATGCAACAAATATGTTAGGAAAGTTAGGAATGAGTTTGGGCCATTTTAATTTAGTTAGTGTAATTCAATGTTTGTAATAACACTTTTTTTTTTTTGAACAGGTATAGGGCCTTTAATGTTTGATTTTATGAAATGCTAACCTACACATTTAAACAGAAATATTCATAGCCTAAGATTTAGTCAAGTCTTAATATTGCAGCCTGTTGCATGCCTATGGACTCCCCTTGTTTAATTAGCTGCTGACCTTTTTTCCCCCCCATTTACCTTTAGGTCTGTTCACTGTTTAGTATAATACAATCTATAATATGTTGTCCTATGGTAACACATGTAGACTATGGATAGAAATGTTAAAGTTACATTTGGAACCAAAAATGATGCAGCTAAAGTTAAGATCGCCATCTAGTGGTCTCAACTGATAACCTAGCCATAATCACGATGAGCTGTTTTAATTTAGCAATGCTTTTTTACTAAAGACCCGTTATTTCATTGAAGCCAGGAACTAAATGGGCCTAGTTGTACAAATGAGGAAATATTCTTTCTGAAAGCAGGTCTTCTTCTGTAATTTTTTCATCTCTAAATTTACTGAAGCCAATGATAATAATGATGATGATAATAATAATAATAATAATAATAATAATAATAATAATAATAATAATAATAATAATAATAATACGTTTTTGGCGCTGCAGAAGAAGGAAAAACATGCATGAATGTGTGTAGTGACAGTCTGCTTCATGCAAAAGTAAAAAGGAAATAAAGGTAGAGAAAAGACAGGAGCAGAAATGTAATGGTGCTTTAATATTGCTGAGAACAAGAAGTGCAATGGACAGAAACATTAAGAGAAATTCACATTACTTGAGAGGCTTTTTGAATTTGCTGTTTCTAGTGAAAATGTCCTTATTGACCAAAGTTTGGCACAAACATTTAGTCATTAGGTTCTAAATCACAGCTGCTGTGATTTCTTTGAGCTGTTGTGAACTGGAATGAGACTGAAGCAAATGCAAATTGCATGCATTTTAGAAGTGCATTTACAGTTGCTAAATCTATAGTTTTATATGATAGATTACAGAACATATTTAAAATAAATTACGATACACTTGTTGATTGGGGCTAAAGAGCTGACTGCTTTGCAATTATAAATGTTATGTTATGCATATAACTGTATTCCATCCCAGAAACACCAAAGTAAAGACTAGCTCTATACATTCACATTAGACATTAGAGCACATCATTTTCCTGAGCATCATTAACCATGAGTCCTACATTTAAATTTGAGGCTCTAATTCACCTTTCTGAATTAACCCAGCTGACACTGTTTTTTTTGTATGCTAGCTAGGTACACTTCTAATGTCTCAGTGTTTATTTGCATAGAGTACAGTAAATCTAGTCAGACTGGATTTTAAGCAGAGCTGTTTTATAATTAAATAGAATGGCTGCAGTGCAAACCCATCATCCTATTCTTGACTGAATCCCAAACATGACCATATACAGCAGCCAAACTACTACTGCATAGCAACAGCCTTCCGCTGTTTGCCTGCTGCTACCGGCTTCTTGGCCGAAAACTTTGGCCGAGGAGCCATTTGACGCACGCCTCGAGCAATGAGAGACGCAGGGGAGAAGGCGGTTATAGTGTCACTGATAGAGGAGAGAGATGAGTGCTGGGAGGTCGAGCTGGCGGGGCGGTTGCTGGCCACTTGTTTGCTGTTTATGTGGTTCAAAATAGGTGATACAGCCAGGTTCTCATCCAGATTCTTGTTGACTGTAAGAGCATCAGCTGTGCTTTTGTGAGCAGCAGGGACTGGAGAACTTACCAGTGCAGAAGATTTAGTATTTTCACTATCAGAGACATTTCGGGGAGATCGTGGAGGTGCTGACTTATGTTTGAATCTTTTTGGCACAGACTTAGTGGGGGTGGGAGATGGTTCGGGGCTCAGTGTTTTGGTCTCAGTGACTGCTTCATATTTGAAAAGGGATGAGTCCAATTGATAAGGTTGATGTTTCATAATATCTAAGGCATTAAGGTGCTTTGCAGCTGGCTTGGGTTTCTGTTTGGTCTGCTTAGGTTTAATTTTAGGGCTTGTCGAGGGGGGTTGCTTTGCAGCAGCCGGAGGATAGAAAGGTGCAAGAAGGGGATTGTATGCTAAAGGTGGTGGGGCTCGAATATTAGATGAATACCTCCATGAATTTGGGAGAGAAGAGGTGGGAGATTGAGCTCTAGGTTTGCTAACTTGCTTCGATTCTGCATCAACTACAAACTTCTCCATTCGGGACTGTCTTTTGGAAAACATTGTGGCACCTTTTCCAGCCATGGTGCTCGCTTGACCTCTGCAAGTCATCTGGGTCTGATGGGGGCAAGATGCAACAGAATTTGGGACACTGGCAATCATATTCCTGGACGCAGAGGATGGGGGCTGTGGGTTGTAGGTAGGACTGTGCGCTTGCATACTCACGGGAGATCTGGACTGTTGAAGCTGAGAGGACATGTTGGTGAGTGTTTTAAGTGTAGCCGACGGTTGATCTTGTGCCCAGTGGTTGGACATCTGATGGGGTTTGGCAGCAGAAGAAGGTTGGGGACTTCTCAGTGGAGCATTGGGATCATCCACAACACCACTTACCATCCAAGGTGGGCATGCTGGATTGATGGAAGGCTTCGGTGCCACTGGAGGTGGATTCTTGAGTTTGATGGTTTTAGGTTGCATAAAGTTACACGCTTCGGCACCCAGACTAAAGCAGTCTTCCTCACACTCAATAAAAGATCTCCGATCACCTTTCTTTTGAAGACTTGCTTTTTGCTCTGGAGGAGACTGCTTGCTATAACCTTTTCTTTTTGCCTCAGGTAGTATGCCTGTCTTGATAGCTGGCACAGATATTCTTTCATCTCTTGAAGCGATGATGTCTGAGGTTGGGGACCAGACATGAGGGCTTGTAATGCGTGGTACTGGCACAGGAACTTTGAATTTAGTCTCGGGCTTCTTCACAGGAGTAAATGGCTTGACAACACTGTGCTGGGCACACGGGAGTATGTTCACTTCAAACCCTAGGAATGGCTTTGCTGTTCTGTTGGGCACCAGGGGCTTTGGCGCATTGGATGTGCTCTCCTGGTTGTAGACTTGCTGTTCGGCATCTGTGTAGTTTGCCTGGTTGCTGTACACATACGTTTCATTGCTGTCGAAATGATCTGTAGGTGCTTCAGGTTCTGATTCTGGCACACCTTCAACTGGTAATCCTTTACTCCTCAATTCTTCATGCTCTGACACAATTTCATCCATGCGTTTTCGACGTTGAGCAAACATCAAAGCACCCTTTCCTTGAGTTGCTGGCAGACTTTCCATTTTGTGTAGACTTCTCCAATCCAGACTATGTTGACAATGGTGGCGATAGACAGAATACTCTCCTTCTGACTCGGAATCACTAGCTTTCACAAAGTTGTATTCAGTCAGATCTTCAGCTTCTTCCTCTATTTGTTCTCCACCGTCAACGTTCTCGCTGGTTCCGTAGCTGATGAAGGTGTAGTTCTCCACCCGTTGGCGGCGTTTCTTGAACAGCAAGGCTCCTTTATTGTGAGGGTTGGGTGCGTTGGTTAGAAGGCGAGCAATGCGCTTACATTTGGACTTGGTCTCCTTGACATGTCTCTCCGATTGGCTGAGACCTGAGAGACAATACAAGACAAGAAGCAGAGAGGAAGTCAGAGGTGATGAAGTGAATCAGGGGCTATGCTGGTTATTTTTAAATGATTTATGGTTGTACAACAAGTTACTAGGTTGGAAGGTATTTTATCTTACTGTATAGGAGATTGCATTACTTTGTTTTGCTATTTTGCTAATGCCAACAAATATCCTATTTAAAAACAAGTTAAAGGTTTTCCCTCTCTTGCAAGTGCACTAATAAAAGCATCATATTTGCTCACAGCTAACTTTCCATGGGTCTCTTATGATTGGAAAAGGGATCAAGTGACAGGCCAAGAGGGACACATGCTGGTGTCTGTCAAAAGAGTTTCTGCCACCCTCATCATATGGTCATATTTTATTCTGGTCCTGCTCTGACTATTACAGCAATGGGAATTCATCCTCTAAGTCCACCTTAAATAGAACATGATTTGCAGCATGAAAATACCATGTGGCCTAGAGTGCTTGTTTTTTTAAAGCAATTATTTTTCTGTGCCTACAATGCATGCATACACTTGCTTTAAATATTATGTAACAGAATATCATCCTCAACAATAAATAATGCAAAAACATGTATACATACATTACATTTTGGGAAGTAAAATGTTGACAGCAGCTCCCTGACTTCATATGCTCTGTGACACATATGTAAGAGTTAGACAGGTACTTACGTGTGTGCCTTGCCCTGAGCCAGTTCGGTCTGCACAGATCTGTGTCAGACCCCGAGTTCCCACTCTGTGCCTGCTCAGCACCCTCTTCTGAGATCCTGAAGGAGACGCAGGCAGGAGGTGCGTCACTGCTCCCTCCTTCTTCTGAGGATTCCACCCTTGGGCTTTCTGTCCCGCCGCTTGGCCTATTGCTGGATACTCCCCTTTCCCCCGGGTGAATGGTCAAGGCCGGGGTCACGTCAGGGGCAGAACTAGGAGACGGGCCGCGGGAAAGAGGCAGAGAATGTGGGTGGGTCATAGGCGACAATGATGTTGGCTTGTGTGCCTCACTTAATGTAATTCTGTCATCTTCTTGCTCCCTATAGGAAACATCCTCTTCACTCAAGTGTTCCTCAGACTCAGTTTCCCAGCATGCTGTGCATTCAATGTCAGAGCTACCAGCAGGATGTGAGTCCACAGGGAAATCTTCAGCACCTTCATCTGTTTTCCTTGATTTTTGGTTCCAATCAGAAGCACTAACATTATGGGAACTGTTGGACCCGGAACATACGTCCCTGTTCTCAATGTCGCCCTGATTTTCTGAACGTGGATCCATCTGAAGTGATGTTTTACAAAGTCCTTGCTCTCAGAGACCTGAAGTGAGACAGTTTCACAATGTAAATAAGTTAACTTAGGGTATCCGTTTATTAGAACTGTAATACATCCGTGTTCATTAAGGAGACCTTTTCCTCAATAGGAAGAATAGATTGACTTTGGCATTTTGTCAGAGCTGCCAATACTGTAAATGGAATGGTATGTCATGGGGAAACAGCGTTCTCTTCAGAGAGCATAAACAAAACAATTGGGTGACAGTTTTCTGGCAAGCTCTTGCTCCCACTTGCCTTTTCATTACACTCAATAGCATAAGAATGTAAAAAAATATATAAAATACACAGAGTTTAATTAAATAATATGTGAATTTCCGCAATATTGTATTTTAAATTTTCATTTTGCACAGTTTGCCTTTGCTTGTAGCCTACTGGTTCATAGATTTTGACAGTACAATAAGGTCAATGACGGGGTTGCTAAAAGTGCGTCATCTACTGCGATGCTACAGTATAGTCTGCAAGTGGGCAAAGTGAGTACATTTTTGCCAAATTTATAATGTTACAGTTAGAGGTGCTCCAACCTGAAAAGGGTGTTGCATGTACATGCTTTGCGCATTTTATTAATTCAATATACAATTTAACTAACTAAATAATAAAAAATAAAAGGATCCTTTGACAGGATCTCGACAAGGAACTAATACCCATAAGGAGTCTGACTTAGTCTAGGCCTGCTTCACCTCTGTGAAGCTGCGTCCTATCCATATAGTTGGGTAATATAAATGTGTAATATACAGTTATATACAGTAAGTTCAGACATTAGCATATTTTAGACATGCACCAGTGCCTGTCACTTGTGCATGGGCACGTGGTTCCACTTCATTGTGCACAGTGGCCTGTCAGGCCTAACTTTGGTCTCAGGACAGTTCTGTTTCCATGTAAGGCTATAAAGCACCTGCTTTTGCTGTGTTTCTATGGAAACAGATCTGCTTTGACAGATGAGTGACCTCCGCCTCTAGGGGCAACCCCTGTAAGGACTTTTGCCATGACATCATTAGACCAGCTCCTAAATCACCTAAGTCTCACCCAAAGTGCACATAAAGAAACACACGATGTTTAGTAAAAAATAATAATTAGACTCTTCAATCCAAGTCTGCTATAGACTATAATATGCTTTAATACATATAAAAAGTGCTGTATTGTACCTTTATCTTCGTGTCTTATCCTCTTAACCCCCACCTGAACCGAGCACATTTTCTCCAGTTCGGATATACCCAAATCTAAAAACTTCAAGCTTCTTGAATAAAGTGTCAAAATAGCTAGCTTTATCAAGCTAATAACTAGCGTCCGAGCTAAAACTGGCACATTTACAGTGATGTTGATTAATGTGCATTGTCCCCGTTCAAATAAGTTAAGAATACAAAAAAAGAAACAAAAATGTGATTTAAAAAAAAGCAACAAAAACGTGCCAGAAAAGCAAGAATAATACAACGAAAAAGTGTCTCAAGAGTGACAACAGGTTACAAAAATGCTGCAAAAAAGAAAGTAAAACATGACAAAAACGCTTCAAAAATGTGACACAAACGCGGTGATAAAGAAAGTTAGGATCAGTTTTTTAGGTCTTAGCTTTCAAATGAGGCATTACACTGTTGCTCTCCAGTCGAGAAGCTTTTAGATTTGGCTAAAGCCGAACCGGAGAAAATGTACTCAGTTAAGGCGGAGGTAAATGTCTGATCTTAGATAGATAGATAGATAGATAGATAGATAGATAGATAGATAGATAGATAGATAGATAGATAGATAGATAGATAGATAGATAGATAGATAGATAGATAGATAGATAGATACTTTATTGATCCCGAAGGAAATTGTGCATTAGTCTCTTGCTCACATTCACACAACAAAGCAGGATCTACGCAATTAAAAAGTAAAAAAAAACACATTTAAAAGAAAGCAATAAATACAAGAGAAGTTAAGTTAAGGCACGCTAGACAATGTTCAAGACATTTCCCTCTCTCCTCCTCCTCTGCTCCTCCCTGACGTGGCTCTATTATAGAGCCTGATAGCATGAGGGACAAAAGAGATCTTAAAGCTGTTGCTGCTACAAATGTTTATTAAATATAAAGTGATACGTTGTATCAAAATAAATAAATAAATAAATTCTGCCTCAATTTTTAGCCTCCAAAACGGGTGTTCTTGGCTGTCACTGACTGCTTTGATTTTACAGATTGATATTACACACAAGACAAGAAACAAACATAATTTCAAGAATGATTCTATATCTATTACTCTTAAGATATTGTCCACAGTGACGAGTGATGCTGCATGGCACATTCATGAAATTACAGCACCACCAAGTTACAGAATATTGCGCAAATTGAATGAATACAGTCTTCTTACCTTTGGAGACAGAGCTGCCATGAACTGAATGTCACATTTATTCTCTGAAGAAGGTTTATAACAAAATCCACAAAACAGTAAAACATGTAAGTATGAACAGTGGGCGGCCTGATGGAGCTACTAGTATTCTAGTAAAGATGAGAGAGGTGTTACTGATCCAACCCCCATGGTCACATCATGCTTAGCAGAACAATGGGAGAAAGACCCTCTTTGCCTTGGTCCTAGACATCACTTAAAGCTGCGGTACATGATTTTTCCTGTTCAAAATGTAAAAAATGTTTTGTTGTGACCCAAACTTGTTTCTAGCTCTCACAATCAATCCTGAACATCAGCATTGTTCAAGCAAATTAATTATATACATGCTTCACACCCGTGTACAGCTTTGAGTGGTGGCAAAGTGAAAAAGGGGGGGACCACTCAAAAAATAAATTGTACTAATTTAGATTCTACTTCTCAATGCAACGAGTTCTGTCTGAGGTAGCAAAACCCCAGCTTTAAGCAATGACAGCTAAGCCTCTATTAACTTAAATGTTGTCTTCCATCTAAGTCATTTTTATGAGGGTTAAGAAAAGCTCTCTATAAATAAACTTTTCTTACTTAATTAATAATTAACTACCAGATGTCTCTGCTCAGGGAGGAGCGAGCTGACAATGAGCACAGTCTGAAGCGTAAAGTAGACCTTTTCCAGTGTTCGTTTTGTAGATAAACTATTAACATCTCTGTAAATGTGTGGTCAAAACACAGTCATCTTTCATATTACGGAACAGAATCAGTTTGCCTCCTGTCTTCTGGAAAAGCAACAAGATGAAATTTGACAATATACTTTCAGACATAAATGGCTTTGGGAAGTTTCAAATTCAATTAGTTTTGATTCAGGTCCTTTCTCGAATCACGGTGCCGTGTCACTTTCTGTTGAATAATTTTATGGCGGCAATACCATCTCATCATTGCAACATAAGCGCTCTGGACAATGGAGACCTCTTCAAGAACCTAACTTTGGATCAACAACTCACCGTCAGCGTTCCCCTCACCCCTGGTGGGTCTCCCAGCTCTTGCATGATGTATTCAAAACCTCAGTATCAGTATTTGTCCGGATACAACAGCACTAATAAAATATCTGCTGTTGAATGTCTGAACGGATGGGTCTTTGACAACAGCACCTTTAAATCTACTATAGCCACAGAGGTAAGCGTCTTACACTGGATAAAGTCTGCACATTATGAGAATATGCAATAAATATAACTTTTAACTATTTAGATAAAAACAATATTATTGCAACAAAATCATTCAATTTGGACAAAACAATGTAACAGAATTAGTAAAATCATAAATAAAACTGAAACTTTGGAACATTTCTTAGTAACCAGGCGTTTTAGGCTGATTTAGGAAACAAATTGTAAATCTCAGTCAATGGAATACCTGAGTGATTTTGGGATAGAGTTCCTTCATGTGATATTGATAATAAGATACGATCATTTGCCATTTGGCCGATATATAGTGCAGTCCTGACTCCTGATAAAGACGTTACATTGGGTAAACGTGACAGTGCTTCCTTGCAGTGGGACCTGGTGTGCCACAGGAAGGGGATGAACAAATCAACAGCTACAATCTTCTTCATTGGAGTCATGTTCGGAGCTCCTTTATTTGGGTATCTGAGTGATAGGTATGCCCATTTACATCGTGATTCTATTTTATTTTATTGGCTAATCGCAAAGACTGCAATTATTTAACCTTTGTTAATGTGCAGTAATAATCATAGTTAAACTAAATGCACAGAAATAGTAGAGTGGATTTTTTTACTCTTTTTTTTTTTTTATATGAATGCAGATTTGGTCGACGCCGACTTCTACTCGTGTCCTACCTGTGCTCAATGACATTTGCAATTCTAAGTGCCTTCTCCTCGTCCTATGCAATGTTTTGCGTCATGAGGTTTTTTACTGGAATGTCCCTGGCTGGAATAAGTATAATTTCTATTGTTCTAAGTAAGTTGGATTTGGGAAGATGGTGATGTTGTACTTTGTTTTGTTATGGGTATGCTAATAGAGTAATTTGCTGATTTCTTCCTGCGATCCATCTTCTTTTTTCAGATGTGGAGTGGTTCAGTATCGAACACAGGGCATTTTCAGGTGTCATCATAAGCCTGGATTGGACCGTTGGAAACTGGCTCCTGGCATTGCTGGCCTACCTCATCAATGAGTGGAGGATGCTGATTTTGGTGGTGACTTCACCTCTTGTTCTGGCGATATTTGCATGGAGGTATTGCTATGTCACAGGGAAGTCAGATGGTTTGTAACGGATGTTAAAAGTCTTTTTTGCCTGATCTCAGGTGGCTTCCTGAGTCTGCTAGATGGCTGATGGCCAATGGAAAGGCTGACGAGGCACATCATTATATTAAAAAATGCGCTGAGATGAACAACAGAGCCAAGTGTTTGTCTACAATTACACCAACGGTAGAGAATAGCTTTGTGCCATTTCCAGCCAAAAATCATAATCACTTCTGTATGATTTTATTAATGTTTGGCAGACACTATTAGAGGTTGCAGATACTGAAACCAGAGACAAGAAGTATACCATCATCGACCTTTTCAAAACCCCAGACATTAGAAAGCTTGCCATTTCTTCTGGAATAATGTGGTAAGTTTGTATTAACAGTGATATCAGAATCAAACCATATTACAGTATATAATTCCTGTAAATGTCCCAGGTTTGGACTTGCTTTTACATACTATGGGATAAGTCTGAATATTACTGGATTTGGACTAAATCCCTACCTCGCTCAGTTTACCTTTGGATCAATCGAGATGCCCATGAAGGTCGGAGTTTATTTCTTCTTGGAGAAAATTGGTCGTAAACCTGGAGAGATAGCAACGCTGCTCACAACCGGGCTCTGTCTCTTTATTAACATATTTGTCCCACGAGGTATAGTGACAGTTTTTCATAGCTTAGATCATTTTTGAGTTTTAAGCTTGGTCCTTTTTCAGATAAATGGGTTGCTCGGACTGTTGTGGCAGTACTTGGGAAGGCCATGTCTGAGGCGTCATTCACTATTGCCTATCTTTATACTACTGAGCTCTATCCCACAGTCGTCAGGTGAATATGTAACAGTTGTGTAACTGTGGACCTTTCCCCCTGTCTGCTTTCCTTACCACAAGTTTGATCTCTATTGATAGGACACTGTTCTTAACACACAGCACACATTTCCCTAAACACACATAAAGCTCTTAGGTCAGAATTTTACATTTTAGTAAAACTGTGAACTTTGCCAATGAAGATGCAGAAGTGTGGAGTGAATGACATAAAGAGGCTCAAAAATGAGTTCGAGCTGACAAAATAAACACAGAGAGTTTTCTGAATAGAGAACAGTCACGGGAACATACGTGCAAACCGTGACTTCAACAAAAGAGTCATGTTTTTCAGACAGCTGGTAACTTAGTGATTTGCTTAATAGAGAACAACTGACTTGCATTTTCAGGCAGAACGGTTTAGGCTACACAGCCTTTATGGCTCGACTGGGCGTGTCCATTTCCCCCTCATTATCCTATTGGAGGACGTGTGGTATCTCCTCCCATCAGTCATATATTGTGCAGTGGCGGTCAGCTCCGGTTTAATGGCCTTCCTGCTGCCTGAAACATTAAACCGCAGGTTGCCTGAGTTTATTGAGGACATTGATAAACCAAGGTAAAACAAAAAGATTCTGTAAACGATTTGCCACTCTTTTTTTTGAACATTGGTTTTAAATTAAACTACACTTTCCAGGGGGCACTCCATAGAAAAGAAGTAAATCACCGGAAGCTGAAGAGCAAGTCCAAAGGCTCATCCATAGAGAACACAGCAATAAAATAAGTGACAAAAATGTGTGTTGTTTTTTTGGAATGGTTCATAAAAGTTGTAATGCACAGTGGGTTCAGTTGTGTTGTTCATTTGTAGTCTAATTCTGAAAATGTTCAAATTATTATTATTATGGTACAATTGTTGGGTATTCAATGTTATGATAGTAGTACAAAAGGGGTCAGTGATGCACAATTTAAAAATAAAAAAGTTAGTGTGACATCCTTGACTATTTTCCCTCAAATCTGAGTGACTTCATAATTTCCTGTTAAAGTGAGACACTGCAAGTGAGGCTAGGGAACATGTTTAAATTTAAAGATATCAAGTTAAAACGTTTGCTGTAGATTAATGGCATAAATATGAGGGGGGAAAATGTATTGCACGTTTTCAGTCATTTTATGTTTTCATATAAAAATAAGGCATTTAATGCCTAAAAATCCCCAAAACGTCCCGTCTCTTTGGTGATGAAATCTGAATAATGGATTGAGCCAGATTGAAATGTATGGTTTTATTTTGTTGACATATTTGTTATAAAGACCTTTTCAGGAGGGATTGTAGGAACCGATAACGTAATAAAGGCCGATAACGTAGTAACGACCCATAACGTAATAAATTTGACCAGTTTCAAATGTAATATAAGCCGATAACGTAATAACGGGCCGATAACGTAATAACAGTGGTGAGCCGATAACGTAATAATAATGGTTATTACGTTATCGGCCTTCCAATGAGAAAATCCTTTGAAAATGTAATAACTACAGCCAATAATGTAATAACAACATTAATCAAGTTATTTGATGTATCAACACAATGTGGCTACTTTTTCATGTCTTCTTTTGGGTTTGTGCAATATGCTAACAAGGAAGACACACACTTTTTTTTTCTTTAAAAGCATTTAATTATAACATCATGCAAGGATTGTAAAAAAAAAATGGCTATATAGAACTCACACATTTATGTCAGTGTTATTAAGTGGTTAGGCTGAACAATAAACACACCTCCAGTGAGCAATAATATACAGTATATATATACTGTATATATATATATATATATATATATATATATATATATATATATATATATATATAAACTTGTCCTCACCAGTGTTAATTTTGACAACATATTTTAATTTAGTTTTAGTCTTAGTCTTTTGACGAAAATGTAATTCAATTTTAGTCGAGATTTAGTCCAAAAAATATCTTTAATTTTAGTCTAGTTTTAGTCGACTAAAATTGCAAGTCAATTTAGTCGACTAAATTTAAGACAAATTTAGTCGACTCTGCATTTATAATATTCATTATAATCATATTTAATCAGCTCCTCTGCTTCATGGAGCTGCTCCACATGAACAAAGCTCAGAGCTGCTCCTTTGGCAGTGAATTTACATGATATGAGGCTCTTTCAGACGGTCAATAGAAGTTTGGATGATTTTAGTCTCTCCTTTTCATTTTTATTTAGTCTTATTTTAGTCGACTAAAATATCTGGACATTTTAGTCATAGTTTTAGTCTCATTAAAAACGTTTAATTTAGTTTTAGTCCAATTTTAGTCGTCAAAAATATCACTTTGACTAAAATTAAGACTAAATATTTTAGTCGATGAAATTAACACTGGTCCTCACCCTCCACGGGTGGTCTCCTTCAAGCTCAGGTCCTCTACCGTCGGCCTGGGAGCTTGCGGGTCCTGCGTAGTATTTTTCTGTTCCTAGAACTACACTTTTCTGGACTATTTTTGGGTCGTAGCTTGTCATCCGATGGTTAGGTCTCAATGACATATCAGACAAACACTGATTTATACAAACGCCTTGAGTAAATTTACATTTTGTAATTTGGGTTGAGATGGTCACGAATTAGCTAACCTCTTTCATTTTTTGGTATGGTTACTGCAGGTGCTGGATGCTTTTGATGTTATTAATATGTAGCCTATGCCAATGTTCAACTGTTCCATGCGGTTTAACATTGTTCAACAGAGCCAACAATTTACATAACTAAGTTCTGTGCGTGTATATATACAGTGGCGAGAAATGTGGAATTTCTCACATTTCTCCCTAAATTGGTCACTAAATGTGGTCTGATCTTCATCAAAATCACAGGAATGAGTAAACAGTGTCTACCTGAACTAATACCACCAAACATTTACATTTGATCATGTTTTTATTGGCCATAACATGTAAACATTCACAGGACAGCGTGGAAGAAGTAGACCGCCTGAATCTCACTGAACTGCAGCAGTTTAGTTTTGTAAAGAGGAATGGTCCAAGATTCATCCTGATCATTGTGAGCGTCTAATCTGCAACGACAGAAAAGCAGTTATTGCTACAAAAGAAGGGTCAGCCAGATATTTAATACAGGGGTGTACTTACTTATTCCATGGGCGATGGGCGCCAGCACACTGCCGTGTGTACCGAGGTGGAGAGCTTGGCAACACAGACCATCGGCTGCTGGTGGCCCAGCTCAAGCTAAAGCTGCGAGCCAACCAGCACGCCAAGACTCAGCCCCGCTTGGACTCCTCCCTACTCAGCGATCCCAACATCGCCACAGACTTCAGTTGCGCCATCCGCCGCACCTTTGATAACCTGGCTACTGACAAAGTGAACGGGCAGACCTTCAAGGACAGTGTCATCCAGTCAGCTCACAATGTCGTCGGATGCTCTCGACCCTCCCCACAAAAGCCTTGGATATCGGAGAGGACACTCGACATCATCGACCGGCGGCGTGAGGCCTGGCTCCGAGGCGACCTCACGGAGTATCGGCGACTGAACCGCCAGCGCAACATGGCTATAGCTGAGGATAGGAAAAAGTTTTGGCAAGCGGAAGCTAAACACCTAGAGTCCGCGGCCATTAACAACAACATGAGCCATGTCTTCAGCCTGCTGCGCCAAGCCCGTAATGGCCCACGCATCAAGACAGCCCTGGTGAAAGACTCTGATGGCAACCTCATAACAACTGAAGCAAACGGCCTCGAACGCTGGAAAGAGCACTTTGGCCTCCTTCTGCAGCACGGTACCACCCAGGCTGATTTATTTATGTATTGGTTTATTTGGTCAGGACAGTGCATGTTAATGAACATACATGGGTCTCATGCATGTAAACAAGCCACACCGGATTTTAGCCTTGGGCTAATTTGCATCCGTCGTCCCCCATGCGCACTCTCAACCACTCTCATTCATCCTGGCCTATTGTACATGTTTTAGTGGCAGGGGAAACCGAAGTACCCGGAGGAAACCTACGCAGACACGGGGAGAACATGCAAACTCCGCACAGAAAGGCCCCGTCCAGGTGGGAATCGAACCTGGACCTTCAAGCTGTGAAGCGAGAGCGCTAACCGCTGTGCTACCATGATCCCACCATCTTATCAGCCGCTAACGCTGCAGCCCCTAGTGACGTCTGCTGTACAGACCCTGTCACACCCGAGGAAGACAGAGCCGCTCTGAAAAACTTAACAACAGGAAAGCCCCCGGCATCTGTGCCACAACCACTGAGATGCTGAAATCAGGCGGTGATAGCATCGTCGAGTGGGTTGCCCACATATTCAATCAGGTGTGAGAGACAGAGAGGCTTCCCAGTGACTGGACCAGAGGGGTCATCCTGCCCTTCTGGAAACGTAAGGGTGACAGGCTAGTCTGCGGCAACCACAGAGGCATCTCCCTTCTCTCCATCCCCGGCAAGCTCTTCACCAGGATCTTGCTCACCCGCGCTTTCCCAGCCATCTGAAGCAGATGCCGTCCCCAGAAGGCTGGCTTCATGCCTAACTGCTCCACAACAGACCACATCCCTGCCGTTCGTATGCTGATAGAGAAGACCTAGGAATTCCGTAAAGACCGCCATCTCTACATCGGGTTATAGATCTGAAGGCTGCCTTTGACACCGTCTGCCACGCCTGACTGTGGAGTATCCTACAGGCACTTGGAGCACCACCTAAGATTGTTACCCTGTTCAAGCTGCTTTACAGCAACGCACAGAGCTGTGTCTGTATCAACGGCAGAGACTCCGACTGGTTTCCCATCTTCAGTGGCGTTCGCCAGGGCTGTGTGGCTGCTCCTGACCTCTTCAACTGCATCATTGACCATCTGATGTCCAGGGTTTGTGAACGGGTCCCCAGAGTGTCCTCCGGCAGCTACCACCTGACTGACCTGGAGTACGCTGACGACACCATCCTGCTCAGCAGATCCTATAGCCAGCTAAGAGACACTCTGGGCATCTACAGTGAAGAGGCAGAGAAGCTTGGCCTCCAAGTGAGCTGGACGAAAACCGAGTTCATGTATGTCGGTGTCGGACCGGATCCACCTCCCCTGTGGCTTGGTAATGACATTGCCTGTCAAGAACTTTGTGTATCTGGGATCCGTAGTGACAGACAACGGGCACCTAAAACCAGAGATCATCCGCAGAAGAGCCCTGGCTGCATCAGCTCTGCAGTCTCTCTGCGGCACCAGACCATCTCACGCAAGATGGAGCTCCGGATGTTATTACATTATTGGCTGTAGTTATTACATTTTCAAAGGATTTTCTCATTGGAAGGCCAATAACGTAATAACCAGCCGATTACGTTATCGATCAATCGTTATTACGTTATCGGCTCACCACTGTTATTACGTTATCGGCCCATTATTACGTTATTGGCTTATTACATTTGAAACTGGTCAAATTTATTACGTTATGGGTCGTTATTACGTTATCGGCCGTTATTACGTTATCGGTTCCTACAGGGAGTTTGGATATCTTGTTTAGTTTTAACCTCTTAACAGTACACATTTTTTACCCAAATATAAAAGTGTCTTGGAAAAAAACAGCCAAAGCGTTGACAAAGTGACAATAAACTCAACAAAAGAGCATCAAAAAAGTGACAAAAAAACCAATGAAAACTTAAAGGGTATTTTCCTCCCCCTACGTGTTCCAGCAATGTCCTAATGTGTAGAATGAGCCCAGACCTGTTCACCACAACTGCTTCTAACATCCTGCACTGTACCTCAAAAGGCTGTTACTTCGGGTCCGAAGTGCCGTCAGACACGAGCTTAATATAGAAGCTGCAGTTACGCAATAGACCTGAGGTGGCAGTAGTGAGTATAAAAATGACCAACTTGCATCTAGTCCCTTTAACAAGGAAAACAACAAAAAAACAACAAAATGCGTGGAAAAAAACCCATTTAGATCAGTTTTGTTGGCCTTAGCTTTCAAATGAGCCATTACTCAATACCTATGGATGTAAGCCTCAGTCAAGAAGTTTAGATTTGGGTAAAGCCGAACTGGAAAATGTGGGGGTTAAGAGGTTAAAATAAGTCTGAATAAATAAAATCTGAAGCCTGTAGGAGCTACTGACGTGGAGATAATGTCGCCTGCAATGTGAGAAAAATGCATTTTGAGAAAATGGCCCTTGAAATGACAAATGATTGAGCTAAAGGTTTCCAGTTCAAACAGGGAGCTGGGTTGCTGCATACATCCAAAAGCAAATAATTAATTTCGAGTCTGAAATGTGTTACAGAATGCTGTAACCTGTACAGTATGTGAGAGTAGTGAACTTGCAACAGGGCAACTATCCCTCATTCACTTCAGGCATTTGTCGCAAAGTCCTTTCACTCTATTCTACGCCACCAGCTGCGTCTTTTAAACATGAAGTTTGAGAATATTCTGGCCGAGGTGAATGGATTTGGCAGATTTCAGATCAGGACTATGTTCCTGCTGGTGTTCGCTCGAATGACTTTACCTTTTCACTTCCTGTTGAATAATTTAATTACGGCCATCCCAGGACACCACTGTGATATCAGCGCTTTGGATGACACACATGGAGCTTTTACAAATGTTTCTGTTGCTCAGAAACTCAAGGCCACTATTCCTGCCCGTGAAGATGGACATCCGAGCTCATGTGAAATGTTTGCAGAGGTTCAATACAACTTTCTGTTAAACTTTACAAATGTGAGTAATTCAGCCACAGTGCCATGTCCAAATGGATGGGTGTATGACAAGACCACTTTTCAGTCAACTCTGGCCACTGAGGTAACAATATTCATCTTTGACACATACTGTACCTTATATGGATCTATATTCAATAATGCTTATGTGTGTTTTTATACAAACAGTGGGATCTTGTTTGTGATAACATCAGACTTAACAAAGCCATCGTCACTATCTTCTTCACTGGAGTGACGCTTGGATCAGTAGTGTTCGGATATCTCAGTGACAGGTAACCTGTGATACATGTAAATTCTGGTTCTGTGGGGTTTTCTCATTGACATTGTTTCTGAAACATATATTTCCCTTAACATTGCATACTCTTTTCTTTATTAGGACTTAATTCTCAAAGCACTGCACTCTTGGGTCAAAAGCACACTTTGTAATAAATAATAATAAATAAATAAAATAAAATAAATATGTGGACACTAAAACCATGTACAATAGGCCTGGATCAATGAGAATGTGTTTGAGAGTGCGAGTGGGTTATGACAGATGGAAATTAGCCCATGGCTACAATCCGGTGTGACATGTTTACATGCATGAGTCCCATGTGTGTTCAACATGCACTGTCCTGACTTAACAAACAACTTTATAATCAAAACCTGCACATACAGATCAATCTGCACAGCAAAACTCTAAAAACATTTATATTAAAATCCAAGTAGCGTCCTAATTCTGTTCATAGTGCACACTTTTTGAATCATGTGAGCTATGAGTAAAAAGTGTACAAATGAGCAAAATTGTGCCCAGTCTTCTGTGAACAGACTTCACGAGGAACTGTTTGGAACTGTTCTTGACAAATGAGTCCAATCAGTTGTTGGCTGAAATTTATTAATTGTCTTATTTTGCAGTTAAACTGCAAATATGTTTGCAGTTTAAGTCTACAAACATATTTATTATTGGTAATAAGTCTACAAAAAATAAAACACACAAACACATTTTTAAAAATTTAGTTGGGAACAAAGAAAAAACATTTTTAAACTTTTTTTTCATTGCGACAAGTATCAGACTTTTACATATAAAAATCAGTTGACGTATGAAAACGTCATGAACCATAAAGGATATACATCGACAGCATTTTTGAAAGCTTTTATTATTTTAGTATAGGATGTTGCCTTGTAAAATGTGTCGTATGAATTATAGGTTTGGGAGGAAGAAAATGCTTCTATTATCATACATTGTTAGTACCACCTTTGGATTTGCAAGTGCCTACTCCAACCATTTTGCGGCATTTGCTGTCATGAGATTCTTCACTGGATGTGGACTGGCAGGAATCAGCATTATCACCATAGTTCTCTGTGAGTTTTTTGTCATATGTTATTAAACATATAAAAAGTGATGCTTATATAATGACCTTTGCATTTGTGCACTGATACCTTTTCCAGGTGTTGAATGGGTGGACATTAAACATCGAACTTTGATGACCGTTTTGATGAGTTTGGACTGGAGTCTTGGCGTGATGATATTACCACTTATTGGACACTTTGTGACCGACTGGAGGGGCCTTATTATTGCAACAACAAGCCCTCTGTTTGTGGCAATGATCTGTTGGTGGTAAGACTCAACAAACATTAAACCACCATCACTACTACTGCTACTGGCAAGAAAAGTCATTGTTCCATCTAAAACTGCCAGTGTATCAGTGTATGTTTGTCTGTGAATTCAATGTCATAAAGTGGACACATGGTTTTAGGTGGGTTCCTGAATCAGCCCGATGGCTCCTCAGCAATGGGAAGGTGCACAGTGCGCACTATTATTTGAGTATGTGCACCAAAGTGAACCACAGAGAGGAATTTATGGCTAAAATAAAACCAGAGGTAACACTTTACGTTTTTGTTTGTGGAAAACAATTTTTTTGTTTTATATACATTTGTTTTTATTTATAGGTTCTAACCAACGTTGTCCTTGTGGAAGATGAAAACAGAAAATACTCTTATGTGGACCTTGTTAGGACGCCCAGAATGAGGAGACTGACACTGTTTACTGGCGTTGTCTGGTTTGTACATACATTTAAAGAAGTTTTAATATCTCTGAATGCAGTATTCTAAATCTGAGGTTTTGTTTTTAGGTTTGGACTGGCTTCTAGTTACTATGGAATCAGCCTAAATATTGAAGGGTTTGGCGTAAACATTCATCTCACCCAATTTATCTACGGTGTGATAGAAATCCCGTCTAAACTGATGGTCTTAGTCGCTGTGGAAAGAGTGGGCCGAAGGTTCTGTCAATCAGGAACACTCAGTTTAACAGGACTGTGTATATTCATCAACATGTTCATACCCAAAGGTAAACCGCTTATTCTATGTTATGAAGGACTAAAGTAATACATTTGTAGTAATTAGTATTGATTAATAAAGTAGTAGTAAGTAGTAAATTATTAAATGATTTCAGAAAAAGGAGAAGTTCGCACTGCTCTGGGGGCTCTAGGAAAGATGTTCTCTGAAGGGGCATTCACCTGTGTGTTTTTGTTCACAACAGAACTTTACCCCACTGTACTAAGGCAAGTGATTATTTTCATTGTAAATTTCCTTTGTAAGAGTGTGTATACAAACAAATCAGAGCCTCAAACTTTGTAAGGGTGATTCTACAACTACTGTAGAATTGTTTTAATTTGCATTTGTATTATTTTTTATTTTTTCATTTTCCACACAAATTATACATTAAACTTGAGCTCTAAAAATATCACATTTGAAAGTTTCAGTTAAAGGTCCCACTGAGGTTAGGAATATCATTTCCATGCCGTGATGTGTTTCCTCCAGGTGCTCCAGTTTCCCCCATCAACCAAAAAAAAAAACATGCACAAAAGGTGATTCGGGCCATTAGACGCTGCACTGCGGTCGCCGGCTACTTCTTACGGGTTGCCTTAGTGGCATCAAAGAATGGGTCAAATGCAGAGGACAATTCAACAATAAAATACACCTTAACCTATAATATATTTCAGAATTTTACAAGTACAAGAAACTCAAAATAAATATTGAAATAATGAATAAAGACTGGTATATCAGCACCAACTGACTTACCTAGCTGTACATTATTTGGATTTGTTCTTAATCATTCATTATATTTCATCATTTAGGCATTAGAATTTAATATTAGAGCATTTGTTCTTGTGTCACAGGCAGAACGGACTGGGCTATTGTTCCTTCCTGGCCCGTACCGGTGTAGCTGTGGCACCTATGATCCTTCTGCTGGAGGAGTTCTGGGTCCATTTTCCCAGCATTATCTTCTGCGTCCTAGGTTTTATTGCAGGGACTTTGGCTGCTTTTCTTCCAGAGACCAGAAACACACGCCTACCAGAAACTATTGAAGATGTGGAACAAAACAGGTATTGTTTTAATGTCATAGAGGTATGCGCGTGATGTTTTGACTATAGCGACAGCATGGCAGAGAATGTTTTATTACAGCAACAGCATAAACACTGAGCAAAATGAGTGGCAAGTGCGTTGTTATGCTTTTATTTTGCCACTCAATTTGCAAATGTATCAAATGTTCTATTAAACGAACGTGTGAGAATACCCTCGAGTATTAAAAAGACTGCTAATGGTGATCTTTTCTGATTCTAGGAAAAGGTCCATTTGCACTTTGGATGGCAATTTATCTTCATGATTTTTTTTTTTTTTTTTTTTTACTATGGCCAAGACGGATCTAAAATGACCCATCTCAGATTAAAAGCTTTGTATTAAGAGAAATAATTGTTGAGAATATATATCAATAAATTCTTATACTTAAATTACTTGTCTTCATGAGTGTCTTTCTTTTCTCACTGTTTCTGAAGTCCTTTTACTGCTCTTCGGTGCAGGGCAACTGAGGCAATCCTAAAGGTAACCATAAAAAGCCTTTATTAACATGTGGTTAGACAGGATTAAATCATGCGAAAGCGTTTCTACTCTACAAGCTTGAGATGGCTGTATCAGTGCAGTTTCGTGCCTGTCAGCATCATGTCCCAAGTGGGTTGTTGCAAGGTTATGACTTGTACATGGATATTGTGTTGTTTAATTCTGTGTCACCCTGGGGTGCCCACCACACCCTTTTTACCCTCTTCATGATGAAGGCCATAGCACCGAAACAATGACTTACTGTATGTCCTTATAAAATAAAAAATATTTTTGAAAGTTTTGGCAGTGTGTGGGATTTTTCCTTATCGACATAATGAATATAAAAATCATCAGTATAACATGACTTCATATGAGTCTGGAGTGTGTGTTTTTCTTTTTTTCACCTGTGTTAAATGGTTCCATTGGTTCCTGTTAGGCAAAAGCATCACATGATGGTCACGTCTTACAAAGTTTTTTGCCGGTGGAAATGAAACTAATTATGATTGCTATAGTACTGAATTTGTGATTTATGTATGTGCATAACTTCAGATGTATTAACATTTGACAGAAGATGTGGCTCAGTGGTAATGCATACACTCATTAACAGAACTCTGGCAGTTTGATCTCAGCACCAACCACGCTGCCAGTATGTTCCAAGACGCCTGCCACGCATCCAGTGTCATCAATACATTACAAATTATTGATGGGTTTTATTGAAGGTTGTTTACCCACAGGTGAGAGTAGCTGTGAATAGTTTGTTTATTTGTTTATTTATTAAAAGGATCCCCATTAGCACATGCTGTTGCTATTCTTCCTGGGGTCCTACTAAATCCATTCACAAAATATAAAAACCCCAATAGAGGGGAGGAACCGGGCCAACCCCAACTCCTCCTCCTGGTCTTTATCTAGCTGCGGGCTGAGCGGGACTTTAGTCTGCTGACGAAGCCTTTTGGATGAGAGGTGAAACGTTCAAGACTTCAACTACTGAGTACAGAAGATGACTCAAGCACCTTTATTGAAGTTTACAAATTTACCAAAAAAATACACAATTTCAGACTTTTATAACCAATGTTATTTATTAACAGGTAGGACAAGACCGTTATAATTGTTATACTTGCGCTCTTAGCTTGGCCCCTCTGCAGATTTATTTCACAGAAGGGAGCACTAGGGCATCATGGTGAAGTTTGAGGACCTTCTCGCTGACATAAATGGCTTTGGGAAATTCCAGGTTATGATAATTATTATTAGCTTCATTGGTCGCTTCACTCTTCCCTGCCACTTCATGCTGAATAACTTCATTGCAGCCGTCCCTGCTCACCACTGCGACTACAGCGTTTTCGACGACAGTGACCGCTTTAAGAATTTAACTCGAACAGAGAAACTAGTTGTTAGTATTCCAATGGACAAAGATGGAAATCCAAGTTCTTGTAGGATGTTCGCAGAGCCCCAGTATCATCTGATGCTGAATTCTACAAATATTAGTTACACTGGTATCTCCACTGTGCCATGCCCAAAAGGATGGATTTATGACAACACTACTTTTAAGTCTACTCTGACTTCACAGGTAAAGATTATACAATTTTCATTCATTATTTGATATCATTGTTAACTGTTGCAATGCCAATATGACAAGATATTAGGTTTCAAAGTTAAAGTGCATAACAGGTTTTCATATTGTTAGTTATTACTTAGTTTGATGGGATAATCCATGTGGAAAGTATTAACCACAGCTTTACATCAGCAGTGAAGTGTTATGAAGAAAGTTGAAAAGTCGATTTTAGAACAATGGAATAGGAAACCATCATGGAAGTTCTACCTCTTATGCCTCCTCCTGTGCCCCAGAATAATAATAATTTAAAAAAAAAAAACTTTATTATAAAATATGTAATTCCAGAGGAAAAAATAGGTGAACTTTTAAGCAAAATCTTAAATACACAGTATGTTGTAGTTTGACGGGTTCTACAACCTGTCATATGCATTTAACACAAATAACATTTTGCTTGTCTTTTAGTGGGACCTTGTGTGTGACAAAAGAGGAAAGAATAAGGCAACAGCTACAATCTTCTTTGTTGGAGTGATGTTTGGAGCAATTACTTTTGGCCTTATAAGTGACAGGTATAAATTGATGATTTATGATTGAAGTCTGCAGGAAAACATCTAAGGATGTATGTTTCAGGTTTGGCCGACGAATCACATTGCTGCTGTCCTATGTGTCTGGGATGCTGTTTGCTGTCGTCAGTGCCTTTTCCAAAACCTACATCATGTTTGCAGTGCTCCGATTCTTCACCGGATTTTGCATCACTGGAATAGTCATTGTTTCAGCTGTCCTTAGTACTTACATTTACATGTTTGTTTTTACATACTTAAAATCATATATATATATTTATATACATATATTTCCATTCCAGGTGTGGAGTGGGTCGACATTGAGCACAGGAAATTGGTGGGAGTGATTGACAGCCTCTCGTGGTCATTTGGGAGTGCAGTCTTTGCACTAATTGCTTACTTTGTAACTGATTGGAGATGGTTGACAATAAGTGTGACATCACCTGTGGTCCTGGCTATCATCACGTGGAGGTACTGTAAGTCTTTTGCCTAGTGTTTACCTCATTATACTTTTATTCAACTTTTTAAATACCCTATGCCATTGTCCCATTCCCAAAATTTGGTCTAAATGAATACAATAAAATGTATTTTACACTTGGAACACAAGGACTGGGCAATACATTGTTTTGTGAAGTATTGTCACAACCAGTTCCAATTGTAATACTTCTATTAATATCAACACTATTAATGAGAGATGTCTCACGTTAGTGCTTTTACTGTTAATAATGACTGACAGCACTGCTGACCTACATCTAAGCATTTTTCAAAACATTTCACAAACTGTAGATATAATACAATAAAATATACATTTAAGTTGTAACTTTTCTAAACTCGACTTGCGCTTTTTTTCTTTTCATTTTATTCACTGTAAAGTATTGCAATATTAACAATGTTATATATTGAAATCCCAAACAATATCGACGCCTAATGTATCTTGATTCGTGACTGTCCCAGACTCCCAGCCAATGTGCCTACAAAATGTCCTTGAATTTAGGTGGATGCCAGAATCTGCAAGATGGCTTATCGCTAATGGGAAGTTAAAAAGAGCCCAGAAGTATTTGAAAAAATGTGCCCAAATGAACAACCGGAAAGAATCGATACACATGGTCAAGCCAGAGGTGGGTAATACTTTAATCATTCAGCATATTGCACACTGTTTACACCTTGAAATGTGTTTGGTTTTAGGCACTAACATGCGTTGTTGAGACTAATAAAAGGGATCGTACATACTCCTACTTAGATCTCATACAAATACCCAAGCTGAGGAACTTGGCATGTCGCACGGGTCTACTATGGTCAGTACTGTTGGCCTATGCCTTGCTTTTTCATGGTTTCTTTTACTGTTTACTAATTAAAGCTATTTTTAGGTTTTGTGTGGCAATTGCATTCTATGGGATCAGTTTTAACATCACAGGATTTGGCCTCAACATATATCTAACACAATTTACTTATGCGATGATTGAATTCCCAGCTAAATTGTGTGCATACATGCTGTGGGACAGGATTGGGAGGCGTCCAGTTCAAGTTTTTGCCCAATTGTTGGTTGCATTATGTCTTGCTGTGAACATTTTTATCCCAAGAGGTATCTATCAATTCTTTGAAACTAATTGCATTGCTGATAAAAGTTTGAGTACAAATATTTTTTTCAGATATGGCTGTAATCAGAACAGTTGTCGCCATCATTGGAAAGGGATGTTCTTCTGCTGCGTTTGGCACATTGGTGTTGTACAGCTCTGAGCTTTATCCAACTGTGCTAAGGTAAGAAAGCATTAACTTGTCATGGGCTGGGTACCTGCTTTCGATACTTTTATTTATTCGATACCAGTAGTACCTAAAGCTTTTTTTTTTTTCCGATACCTGGGTTCATGGCTCAATTGTGTCTTTCAGGCAGAATGGCATGGGCTACAACTCCTTCATGGCTCGGTTAGGAGTGGCACTGGCCCCTTTGGTCTTGTTATTGGACGACGTGTGGCAGGAGTTGCCTCAGGTTGTCCTGTGCTGTATGGCTGTACTGGGAGGAATTGTAGCAAGAACACTTTCTGAGACACGCAACAGGTTCCTCCCAGAGACCATAGAGGACATCGAAAAGCACTGGTAGTTTAGATCTACATTTATTCACTTTCACAAAAGTCTGCGTGCACAATGATTTTATTTTTTTCTTTGAAGTTTATAGATTGGTAAATGATGTATTTACTTTATCAGAGACTCTTGATTCTAAGCATTAAAATGAAATCTTCCCTACTGAGGCAACATGATTACATGACGGATTAAAGACGTACGGACACAAACTAGAATGCGTGATTTGACTATGGATTTGACTTACGTAAAACGGGCCGTGGACAAAACGTACTGGGTGTAATAAATGAGGCGTTCATCAGTTTCTCTTCAAACTCCAGAAATGTTTTTTTTTTTTTTCATCTTGGATTCTTCAGTCGTTTTTTTTTTTTTGGTTGGGGATGGCAACAAACAAAAACCGTGTAAATATTTCTGAACTAACTGCGCTAGGTAAATATTTAAATGTAACTTGGAAAAAAGGCTCCCGCACACTGTCTCACTCTTTTACTTGGCTTTTATTGCAGCAACATTTCGGTCACTCTGACGTTTCCAAGTTAAGTATTCTATTCTTCAACGCACCTGTCGCCGACTCAGTAACAAATAAAACTGAGGCGCATTGCCACTTCATGTACTTTAGTGAAATTCAGTCACTTTCCCATATATTTTTACATATCCAAAACTTTAAAGTCAATCGCAATAATGGTTTGATCAAGCAATATACAGTGCAAGGCAGCGATTTTATCAAATTAAGTGCATTTCACGCTTTGCCAAAGCTCCTTTATTAAAGAAACAAGCACAAAACAATGACTGAGCGCATCGTCTAAAGGAAACACATTTTTATGGTTTTGATATTCCTCATTATCCGAATTATTTTTTATATCCATCCAGGCCATTGCTGTTCAGTTTGATCCGGTATTATATACAATTACAGAGCTATTGTTGATGGGATACAGAAAAAATAAAATATCAAAAAGAGAACATGAATACAATACAATGATACAATGAGACAGAAGGTCTAAAACTATGGTATGCCATTTTTCCAGAACAACTCATGTCTATTTAGTACTGAGAATACTCTTTGCACTCAAGTTTGGCAATGATTCTCTCCAGCTGTCGTTTAGCTTCACACTGAGGAAAGTTACTCATTTCATAGTACTGTGGGGCAATTTTGACCAACCTGCAGAGACAAAGTTATAAATATTAATTAGTTACTCATAAATCACAAGTACATCATCATTATCAGGGATGTAACGATTCACTCAAGCCCTGATTCGATAGGATTTCTGATTTTAAGTTCCTGATTTCGATTGTTTACGATTTTTTAACCTTGTTTTAAGAAAAGGATTATTACTCATTCATACCAATGTTTCTTTTGTTGTAACATCTGCATTTTTGTCCTTGTGACAAACTGCAACTGTCTCAATAAGAGAACTTTACATTACAAAAAAATTACAAGACATGAAAATGAACTATAATCATTTTGACATGTGTGCTTGTAAATTTACATGTTTTCAGCATAAGTCGGTCATGCAAAATGGAGTAGCTGAGGGTGGCTTTAACATCAATTCTTTCATTTTTTTTACATCGATTCAAATTTTATGCATATTAAATCGATTTTCGATTAATCCCTACATCCCTAATTATAATTATTATCATAGCAGGAAAAAATCCAGAAGAATAAAGCTGAACAAACGTACCATTCTGGTTTAATATCTGTGCAAGTGCGGATGTAGTTCTTGGTGGTTAGGACAAACTCGTTATAGAGCACCCACTCAGGCTTATGGTCCAGAACTGTTGAGGGGTGCAACTGAACCACTTGGTTGTCTTTAACAGTGAGGTAATGGCCAGTACGCTCCAAATGAGCAACCTGTAAAAAAAGATTATATGTGAATAAACTCTGCTTTTAAAATGTGAGAAGATTGCAGACTGTGTGCACTGACCTGCATGAAGAATCCAGTGCACAGAGCTCGGCGGATATTGATGTAATAATCTCTGCTTGTAAACTCTGTGCTTCGACGAGGCAGGTTAAATCTGTCCATAATCCGTGAGAGCTGCTGCCTTACATTGTCCGCCGACATCAGTGACCGGTAATTTACAAAGTTGTCATAGCACCACTGGTTAGCCTCATGATCTAAAGAAAACAAGCAATGCATTTATCAAAATATGGTACAAAAGTCACAAACACATACCGTAATTTTCGGAATACAGGCCGCTTCATTTTTCACATGCTTTGAACCCTGCAGCCTATACAACTATGCTGCTAATTGATTGATTTTTACGGGCATAACGCCCTCTAGGGGTGCTCTAGCAGGAAGCACAAGAGTAAGACAGACAGGTAGAAGAGATAATGCCTCGAGGAAGACTTGTGTTTTTAAACAGTCTTTTTGTGCATCATGCCCACAACCTCATTTTGGAAACAAAACGAAGAAATGTCTCATGTTACAACAGGTGCAGCCTATATATGTAAAATTTATATATACATTTTCTTTAGTTTATATGGTTTACATTCACGTGCACTTAATAGTCCGAACATTACAGTAATCACACTATAGAACGTATGCTTACTTTGTTTGAAGGCGTGATAAACGTTGAGCAGAGTCAGGTGGTCTCCATCGATGTGAGCAAACCTCATCTTGGACTCATCTGCAGCCTTCTTAGCCTCCGTGGGGCGCACAAAACACTGTGGGACTAAACAAGGTTGGTATGGGCCCCAACAAAGCCGCCCATAGTGATGAGTCAAACATTCATATAAAAACACAGAAAAGCCTATAATGCTAGGGCACTGGGCACACTGTTGGGACAGGGCTCTAGCAAAGGCAATGTTTAATTTTCTCAAGGGCAATCACCTGCTACAGATATTTTGTACATGGGATGGCTCAATTAACCATGTATAAACCTGTGCAGGCCAATGTAAGCTTTTTTATCTTTTCTTTTAGTAACTGGCAAAAAAGAAGAAACATATTACATGTGAACTCTAATTAAACTATTAAATATCAACTTAATAAATGCATAAGCTAAAAGTTTAAAGTTGTATATATCTAATATATATTTCCATGTTTTCCTTCCTGTGCTGGGTATGGCCTAGTGTAGCCAAGAGATTGTCAGCCCAGTCGTGGGCATTACCTGACAGCATAGCAGTGATGGACAGAATCTCATTGGAGCAGTTGAACTCGCAGCTTGCAATAACCATCTTTGCCAGTTGAGGGTCTAAAGGAAACTCTGCCATCATGGATCCCAGCTCTGTCAGGTCACCATCATCATTAAGAGCAGCAAGATAATTCAGCAGTTCGAGAGCCCTCATCAGTGTCTCAGGGGCTGAAGAACAGAATCATTAAAAATTAAAATGGTATTCAAAAACATACCATTAACTTATGACATAAAACAAAATACACTCACCTGGTGGATCCATGAAGTCAAAGTGAACCAGATCATCAATACCCAACTTTTCAGCTGCAGCACAACTGAACCCAGGTTTGACCGAAGAATCTCAGGGTATGTGTTGTCCTGAAATATGATGTTACATGGCATAAAAATCTATTTGTTGTTTATACTGGGCCAGTTATCAAATCATGCCTTACCTGCATCTCGGTTTTGTAGGCCTTTTCAGTATAGAGTCGGAAACATTTCCCTGGCCGGGTTCTACCGGCTCTTCCTGCCTCTGCTGTGCAGATGCTTTACTGATGGCTGTGACCAACAAAGATTCCACTCTGATTCGAGGGTTGTACACCTGCATGGACCAAACAAAAACATTGTGGGGGTATTTAGAATGTAAAAAATACATAAAAAACGTAATCAATCCCAGTATGAATTGCCATCTACCTTTTGTTTGGCAAAACCTGGGTCTATTACAAATACAACACCATCAATTGTCAGAGATGTTTCTGCAATGTTAGTCGATACCACAACCTGAAAAGGAAAGAAACATGCAATACAAATATATCCAACTTATTTATAGTATGTGTTATTGACCTACTTTTCTTCCAATTGCGCCATTAGGTTTTCTTGGTGGAGGTGGCTCAAAGATCCGTTGTTGCTGCTGCGGTGGTAAAGTGGAATACAGAGGAATGATTTTAATGTCTCCAACTTCAGGTCCTAGATCATCCACCTCACGCTTGATCCGTTTGCATGCCTCATCTATTTCCTGTAAAACAAATGGCAGATGTTAAATCACATGACAAAAAAGCAGGTGTTAGTGCAGTTGTGAATAATTACTTTACCTCTTGACCGGTGAGAAACAGAAGACAATCTCCCTCATCTTCCTCACACATATGAATCTGGATGACGGTACGTATAGCTGCCTCCAGGTAGTCTCTCTCTGGCTCGGGTGTGTAGAAGATCTCTACAGGATGTGTACGTCCAGGAATAGTCAGCAGAGGACAGTTGTCAAAGTAGATCTGGAACTTGCCGGCATCTAGTGTGGCACTCATGACAATAACCTACACAAAGGGAGAACATTTATTTTATAAAAGATCATCTAAAAACATGTTTAATAGCAAACATTGTCAGTTAGTTGAAATATACCTTTAGATCTTGCCTCTGACGCACCACCTCCTTGAGGACGCCCATCAGAATGTCTGTTGCAAGTGTTCGCTCATGAGCCTCGTCCAAAATTATAACTCCATAACGTTCCAATAGAGGATCATTCATAGCTTCCCTAAGCAGCATACCATCGGTCATGTACCTGAAGAAAAATAATGCGAAATGTCAAATATAGAAAATATGTACTTATGTCACAAGTAAATGTATTCCAGTGCAATGGGGAAGAAATGCTTACTTCAAAATAGTTTTAGCCGAGCTGCAATCTTCAAATCTAATAGAATAGCCAACTTCCTGTCCAAGCATCACATCCATTTCGTCGGCCACCCTTTGTGCCACACTCATGGCTGCCACTCTTCTGGGCTGGGTACAAGCAACTGCTCTCTTAGGACCAGCCTGTCCCCTAACCATATCCACACACCACTGAGGAATCTACATATTCATACAATAGTTTAATTTAAAAACATGGTTAAGAGAAAGGTCTGTTTTTGATCTATTCATGATAACCTGTGTCGTTTTTCCTGATCCAGTTTCTCCCACGAGGACAAAACTCTGATGGCGTGTGATGATGTCATTGAAGCTCTCTTTATATTCCCACACGGGCAGCTGTAGCCGCTTCTTCAGGATTTCGTAGTAGCGCGGTGTGTGAGGCAGGTTGGTGAAAGGGTTGATCTGCTGATTCACAGCCATTTGTTTGAGGATGGGAAGACTAGTGCCGGTGATGTTAGGGGAGACACTGGACGGCTTAGCGTCTCTGTCCCGATCTCGCTCCCGATCTCGGTCTCTGTCCCGGTCCCTGTCCCTGGAGCGATCTTCACGGTCCCGATCACGGTCCCTGTCTCTGCTGTAGACAAGACAGGAGGAAAAAAACGTAACACAAGTTTTTACATTTTTCATATCAATTAAATATATATACATTTTTAAGTTTGGTATTGGTGTTAAAAAATGAACGTTACCAAAGAAAGATGCCATGTAAGGTGGTAAGCAACATTCTCCATAGAAAAACACACAAAGCTAAATAACAATTGAAAAATAAAATGCATAGAAAATACCTGTGGATCAACCCCTCATACACATGTCAAAATGCTTCTATGTGAACATTAACTCCAGTTTTTCTTTATAAAATCTCCATTAGTTTATTTTGAAATGGACTAGTTACCCAGACATATTTGCGGTTTTGACAACACAATCCCGACTACAGTAAATGAGACAAACAAACGGTGCCATAACATTTAAGATATTGTTTGGTACCATTGATTTTGCCCAATATATCTGCAATAGTTTCAAATGCATAAGCCTGTGAGTTTCAACATTGCACAATGCACAGCCTATAGCCCCCACACGTGCCACAAAGCTGATACCCTGACGCTAGCTACATAACGCTATTTTGCTAATGCCGCCTTTAGAAACACTTGCATACATTCGTGATAAAGGAACAAGAATCAAACATAATGGCCAACACCACAGTAGATGGTCCCACAGAAAGATATTTTTGCAATGCTGTAACTGTGCGCATAGTTGATACTCTTGTAGTTATTTTGTCTGTGGAAGTTGTTAGCCAAGTAAACCAGCACAAGCTAACAGTCGGCTAGCATTAGCTCCTCACGTCATGGCAGACACAATCACTAAAGAGAAGAGACGTACCCATCAGACCGCTTCTTGCTGGAGAAATACTCGTCTCCCAAATCGAGGCGATGTCGTTTGGACATCTTGGGTATGTCTCTGTGATTTACAATAATGCAATTGTATATTGCCGGCCCGATGAAAGATGTTCCTGATTCCTGCCAAAGTCTCTTTTTCCGACTCTTTCCGATTGATTTTAGCTCACCACTGCCCCCTACTGGCAACAAACCGTTACTCTGTCCAAGGCCCTCTGTTCGTGCTTCTTTGGTGACCTCTTCTGGTGATTATTATAAACTACATACCGTATACAAGTAAGATTAAAACGCTTTCTCTCCCTATTTTCTTCTTCTTCTTCTTGGTCATAACAAAAAAAAGTAAAGTAGCCTATATTGACAATATACATAGCTGTAGCCTGATAAGATAAATAGGTCTTTTCTATTTTGGTGTGTCACAGAATAGTCAACATTGAACTGGTTAAACACTTACACATTACTAGATCAACTAAAGGGACATTCACTAATAGGCCTAGCTGATTGTTGAAGATGGATGTCGGCTACCTGATTGCAACTAATTTGATCATTTAATCTCATGAAAATTGATTTCAATTAATAACCTATGCAATCATGTATGTTTATATAGATGCCACTGGACCACAAAGTCATATTTTTGCAGATTGCTATAGCTTGCTTCCGTATTTATACAGAGACACACACTTCCTATCTGTACGCCTGTGGTTGTTAGGGTGTAGTGGAAGATGAGATGTGATGTGTGTGTGTGTGTGTGTGTGTGTGTGTGTGTGTGTGTGTGTGTGTGTGTGTGTGTGTGTGTGTGTGTGTGTGTGTGTGTGTGTGTGTGTGTGTGTGTGTGTGTGTGTGTGTGTGTGTGTGTGTGTGTGTGAGAGAGAGAGAGAGAGAGAGAGAGAGAGAGGGAGGGAGAGAGAGATGAAAAAGAAGGGGAAAAGGGCAGGAGGAGTGAGTGCTTGTGAGAGACAGTGAGACAGGCAGGAGAGAGACAGAGAGGAGGGAGCAGTGTGGAGCCTCAATGTTGTTTAGCAGTGTGTGTCAATGTTTTCAAATCATTTTGCATTTACTATAGCCTATACCACGTAATAATTACTATAGGCTATTTGTTTTACTCCACAGTTTTTCTCTCGTAACGATTCACTGGTCCTCCAATGTTCACTGAACTTCATAATTAGAATCACACACAAGGTTGCAGTTGGGTAAAGCATACACTACTACGGTGGGATTATTGGGGTTATAGGTAACACGGGATGAGGAATGCATAATGTCAATGTAGTGTCCTTGCAAAGATAGAAAGACATGGATAGAGTGGGGAGGGGTGCTGGAGTGTGTGTGAGAGTGTGTTCTGCGTAGGAGGGAATGTGTGTGTGTAGTTGTGTGTGAGTCTGACAGCGATCTAGGGGAAGGGTGTGTGTTGCTGCAGTACAATATGTGCACTGCTGAATGAAAGGGAAATGAATGCGGTGTGTGTGTGTGTGTGTGTGTGTGTGTGTGTGTGTGTGTGTTTGCGCGTGTGTGTGTGCGTGCCTTCGTGCGTGTGTGTGTGTGTGTGTGTGTCTGTGTGTTAGAGTCTGTCTATAAGCACTGGAGTGTGAGAGCTGTGTGTGTGTACACTGTTGTTTATCCTAAGAGGTATGAGTTTGTGTTCTGTTTTAAATATACATATACCATGGAGCTGGAATATACGGTGCACTCACACAAGCAGCTGAATTAGAATTAAAGTCCACCCCTTGAGACAAGAAATATCTGGCTCTTACAGGTGCAGAATGTCACCTGCCTTGCCTATGTGAAGGCCAGAATGCTTGCAACTTTCCCTGCTCCGACCCGGAGGCGCAATACACACTAATGGAATAATGAAGAAGAAGCTAACAAGCTAACGGGCAAAGCTAACTGTGGGGTAGCGCTACTTTAGCAGTATTTACAGTTAAGTTTGAGTGACCTAAATTATCTCCATTGGGTAATTGGGTTGTGGCACAATGTAGAATATCCCTCTCTCCCTTTGTCTTTTCTGTCAGCGTAGTATTTACTCTCATGGACAATTAATTAGGTAAAAAATACGCAACATGCTACGACACCTGCGGTTGCTTATGGCCTCTAGGGGCATGTGTTACTTAGTTCTGCTATAAGGTTAAGGTGCTATATTTGTCATTATACAACAACTGCACAATGACATTTGTCTGCATTCGACCCATCCTTCGACGCCACTGGGACAACTTGTAAGGAGCAGTTGGCGGTGGCAGTACTGCTCCCAGGGGCCCATCTCCAGATATGGAGCCAGGCTGATGGTCAGAATAACCTGGCTGGAGGATTCACCTATTGCACATTTTTTTAGTGGTAGGGAAAACCAGTGTACCCAGAGGAAACCCACACAGACACAGGGAGAACACGCAAATTCCACACATAAAGGCCCCGTCAGGATGGGAAACGAACCCAGGACCTTCTAGCTGTGAAGCACTAGCACTAACTGCTGCACTACAATGCCGACAATATTTTCATCTTGCGTCACCATATTTGTAAAAAGGCCTGATCTTTTCACCTTTCAAGGAGGACCTACCGTCGCACTAAAAACCAGTTGCCTAAGCCTCCCACCTCATGAAGACCATGTGGTAAGCTCTGTGGTGAGCTCCAGCCGGGTTGCTACAGTTTTCTGGCCCTACATAGTAGAGTAGAAGACGCTAGGGGAGTAGGGGAAGCTGGTGGACGCGGGAGTGGATGGACATCTCATTGCCTGGACCATCGACTACCTCAGCTGTGCAGCTGAGAGTCTGAGGTGATAGTCTGCAGCAATGGTGCCTCTACATCTACATGTCGGACTTCACATACAACACGGACAGCTGTTATCTGCAGAAGTTCTTCTATAATTCAGCTGTTGCTGTGTGTCTGAGGGGAACGACTTGGAGCACCGGTTATGGCAAATAGTAATAGTAAATGGTTTAAACTTATATAGCGCTTTTCCACCTACATCAGGCACTCAAAGCACTTTACAACAAGGATCCACTCACCCATACACTAATGTGCACAGACACTGGAGGTAAGGTGGGTGAAGTGTCTTGCCCAAGGACACAATGACAGTGCGTGCCTGCAGGAGGCGGGATTTGAACTCTTGAACTTCTGATTACGAGACGACCCGCTCTACCACCTGCGCCACTGTCGCCCCAATCATCGACTTTGTTGACTCGTGTGAGCACAACCACCTGTTCTTGAACACCAGTAAGACGAAGATGATGGTGATCAACTTCTGGAGGAAGGAATTACTTAACACATTGGTGAACATATCCATCCATCCATCCATCCATCCATCCATCCATCCATCCATCCATCCATCATTTTTTATAACACAATATCAGAACAGGAGTTGCCTCACAGGGCTGCACCAAACATTAAAACAATGAAACAAAACAAAACAATATAATATTCAGGCAAATGAAGAGTCAAGAGAAACCTAACGTCCAACAGAGGTACAGTATTATCCAATTAAGCGTCAGCAGCAGATGGAAACGGCCCGGGGCGACCCCGTCCTCCTACACAGCAAGGAAAAAAACAAACAAAAAAACAGGGAGAACCACAGAAGAAGAGATCCACTCCCATGGATGGACAGGATAGATCCAGGGCTAATTGGAGTTCCTCTGTAGACAGAGCCAAGACTGTGGAAGAACGCCCGGTCCTAGTTGGAGCACCTCAACAGTTTATTGTTGAGGTGGACCTGGGGTTCACCTCAACAATAAACTGCACTGGTCCCACAACACCAGCGCCCTGTACAAGAAGGGCCACAGTTGCCTTCATCTCAGGTCCTTTGGAGTGAGCAGTTCTCTGCTGAGGACTTTTTATGACTCTGTGGTAGCCTCTGTTACTGAATCTACTATGCTGCCGTCTGCTGGGCCCCAAGCAGAACAGAGCAGGACAAGAAGAGACTGAACACGCTGGTCAGGAGGGCTAGCTCTGCCCTGGGCTTCCCCCTGAACTCTGTGGAGGAGGTGAGGGACAGAGGGGAACATGGACAAAACTTCTCACTCACTGCATGGGACTATAGAGGAGCGCCAATGTTTTAGTATTCATTATACATAGGCAAAGGTGGGTAGAGTAGCCAAAATATTTACTCAAGTAAGATTAAAGTTACTTTGATATCATTTTACTCAAGTACAAGTAAAACATAATGACCCAAATAAAAACTCAAGTAAAAGTATAAAAAGAGTAGGACTACTTGGAGAGGAAAACAGTGTTTTTGATTTATGTTTTAGTTATAACATAAATTATGAGAAACAAACCATGTAATGTGAAAATTATAATATTTCCAAAGAAAATACAAGAAAGGAGTATGAAAAACATATACTTTTTGAGGGAAAGGGGCATGCAACACAAACTACACATTTTTTGGTCGACTTTTTTAACTTTTTGTTTTTTTGTAACTTTAACATGTAAACAACTAGGGTTAGGAGTAAGTGGAAGTAAGTACTAAATGATATAACTACTCTAATAAGTACAGTTTGTTCAAAAAGTTACTCAAGTACATGTAACTGAATACTACCCACCTCTGTACATAAGATACCTCTATTTACTATTACTTATTTGCTCATTATCCTATTCTTTGATTGCACTTTTTCCTGACTATTTGCACCCCCTTTGGGATCACTAAAGTATGTATCTATCTACGTATCTATCTTTGAGAGCTGATGTAACAAGTGAAATTCTCCATTGTGAGATCAATAAAGTTCTATCTTATCTTCAGTCAAAGAATTGCTTTCATCTGGAAACAGATGAACAGACCTTCAAGAAATTCGATGGTTCTCAAACTTTTCACCACCTCATAAAATATTTGATATTTCAAGTACCACGTTATGTCAAATCAGGTACATTAAAAAAAGGGTCTAAATTGGATGTAAACGGAAAGAAAAATAAACTAATTAAAATACCAAAGCACACATTAAATTAGCTCAGTTTAGTTGTTATGGGAACTTGGCAGTTAGGTCGGTGGGTCACAACGATTCTTTAAAAAAAAAAAGAAGGTCTAAACAGAATGTGGGAATTGTATTGATAATTTTCCTAATAAGCTATCTGCTATTAATGAACATTATTTTATGTTTGTCAGGTTCATATAATGTTAATGCATTTTTGCTTATTTCCTAACTCTACAGTAGGACTAGGCTACTTCAAAATAGGCTTTCTTGCAGACCGTTTGTTTTTCCCTCGGCTGGGTGACGGCCCATGTCCTATTTGGCCAAAGTAGCCTACTATTTTTTTTATTTATTTTTTAATAATAGGCTATCTGTAAAGCAGTTACAGCTTCTGTGATTTTTATATTTAACATATCTATGCCACTATTTCACAGATTAAGTCTGATGCGAATGCTTCTAAACTGTTAACAGGCTGTTTAGTTGCGCTCTCCCCTCGCTCTTGCGCAGTGGTACTGGCCGGGACAACCGAGGTTTGAGCGAGTTGAGCGGCTCATGTGGAGTGAGCTGCTCGGTGCA